>OZ026578.1:3490000-4117500 GCA_964020215.1 Aurelia sp. 3 sensu Dawson et al. (2005)
CAGTTTCATTAAGATGCACACCTGCTTGGAAATCATGTCTCGAATTCTTCAAATTTCCTTGTAAGTTGATTAATGATTTTTTTGCTAACTTAGTGTGTAGTTTATTTGAAGAGGAGGAACTTAGAGTGCTTTACTGTAAATCTGTGATGGCACTTTTTTGATATCTTGATTATTTTCGAAATAGCGGCGTTTTGATCCTTTTCGTAAAAATTCTTCGAAAATTTTGAAAATACCGGGTGAGCCAGAAAAAAGTTTCCACTTTTGAAAATTCATAACACCAACACTACTTCACGGATTTGAATCATTCAAATTCTAGTTAAAAGTCGAAAGATCGAAGTATTTTTGTGATTTTTCTCGCTGTCCTACCAGCACTGCAAATACAGGTTAATTCAACCTTATAAAAATTTCATGGTTGCAAATACCATGCTTTTTGGAGAGTAATTTCATAGTTGGTTCAGTAAGTTTACTACGTTATATGTGACTAGGAAGTTAAGCGCTCGCTTCGCTCGCGCTTCAACATTCCTAGCTCCTGCGGAGAGCTTTCAAAGAATATCTGATGATCCACCTTGAATGTACAATAAGTAGTTGTGGTTGTGGATAGAATGCTAAAACTTCTTGTTATGCACCCATCAAAGTGCTAAAGTGGAACGCTGCAGTTTGTCGTTGAGCAGGTAGATTGTTACAGCCCCTTCTGTTTGTAAAATTAATTTCATGTTCTTAAGTTCATTCAGAAAGCAACAATATTTTCTTGCTACATTTCACATCCAAAAATGGCTGTGATTCATCTCAACTGCCTATCAGCATATGAACATCAGCAAAGCCAGGCCTGCGCTAGCCTGCATGCAGTCTTTCTGTGGTGTAAGTAGAAAGAAGAAGAAAATAGAAAGACTGCGCATTTGGCCAAGTGAACCTTGTTTGCATTGTGACAGAGAAATATCCATTATAGCATGAGGTAATTACTTCCTGGCCAGAAATTTTTCTGAACCACAACAAAATCACCTTACATAGCATCTTTCTTTTGTTTTTGTTTGGGTTTGAACAGTGTGATACAACAGATTACTTTTAATTGATTTCATTTTGCTGCACCAGGCATAAAACAAACCACTTTGTGATGCACAGTGTCCAGTTGTTAAAATTTTACAAAAGAAAGACCATAGGCAGGTGCGCAGTATCATAATTCTTTTGCCTTGAGAGAATTCTTATGAATATGCTTAATTTCCTGTTAATTCCTGTTAAAAATTCTAGCATGTCTTTTTCTCATTCGACTGAAGAATTCCTTCAGAAAGTGAAGGATTCTTGAAAAATATTAAGAATTCAAAGAATTTTTGACAATCAACTTGATCAATGTGCTTGTGGCGGGTACTATGAGCTTACACCTCACATCATATTTGTTCATTCTTGTCCTGAATATATTTGTTTCATAATATTGTAACAATAAAAGAAATGCAGTGAGTTCTTGACTGTGTAGATCATGTTTCAGTTTATCAGTAGAACTTCTTCACAGCATATATTTTTGACAGGCTGATCCTGAAATAATTGTTACATAAATTTTAACAATGGATCAAAGGAAAATACAGTACATTGTTTTTGACTCATGACTGCAGTCAATATGCAGAGCAGTTGTGCACTCCCATCAGATTGCCAAGATCTGCACCCAATTATGATCATATGACCAAGAAACATCCCTTCTCAGTGATAATAGCTTATGTTTATCATCTCCACCTTTGATATTTTTTTATATCAAAATCTTGCTAAATTCAATTAGCAATAAGCCCCACATAATGCATTTGTCACCAAAATAATTTATTTTGCATTAAATGCTCCCATGTAAATCTTTTTAAAAATAGAACCCAATGTTCCTTAAAGTTTCTTCTATCAAAGAGTCTCAAGATTGGGTGCCCTTGGCAAGATGGTTTGCTCTGCTGGCCAGCTTTGAAAACTTGCATTCATAAGGTGTACAACTTTTGCAGCTTGCAGCTACAACAAAAGGTGCTTTGCATCTGATAAGGATCTATTTTTACCCTCACAGCCTTTAAACTTTACTTGCACTTGCATCTTTCACTTTCTTTCACTCACCACTACACTGGGGCCAAATCATGCATGCATTGCAATCTGGTCTCCAGGAACCTAAAAGAAATGAAGAAAGTAAAATCCTAAATACACAGGGTATAAAGCATGTAAACCTTTGCAGCATGTTTTTTGTTAGATTGATCTTGAAATATTTGTTCCAAAAATTTCAACAATGAATGAAAGGAAGCACTGTATGGAACAATACTTTTGACACCAATTTTCCTTATCATCGAGAAGCACAATACATTGTCACATTATGGCATAAACTGCAAATGGTGCATTCACAGTAGACTGCCAAGATCCCATATAGAAATTGATAATGAAAATGGACCTATGATCTCAGCCACCACACATTCCATCTCAATGATAACTGTTTGTTTATCAGCTGTACATGAAAATACTATTTTTCATCAAACAATCTCATCTTAATCTGTTGAAAATGAAACCAACTGTTTCTAATAAGTGGTTGTTAAACCAAAGAGGATATAAATTAGATACTCTTAAAATTTGGCAAGTTGTAATACTGCTTTGGTTACTCCAGGCCAGCTTGGAAAGCTTCCATTAATGAGGTGTACAACTTTTTGCAGCTTGCCATTTGCAGCTACAGGAATATGTTCTTGCATCTGATAACAGAGGATCTATGTTTACTCTTACAGCCTAAAAAGTTTATTTGCAGCTTACACCTTCAATTTGTTCATCAACCATTGCACGTGCATTTTTTTGGTAAAAAATTTTAGAACAATTTTATGATACCATACCAAATACAGCTTTGTTTGAAATTTTCATGAGCAACCTGTGTTGTAAACACTTCTTGAAATTTTAGGGATAACTCTACTTTGAGGCAGGGGTGGCGCCAGAAATCTTCCGACGGAGGGCAGGAGCTTCCGACAGGGGGGCTGAAATGGCTAAAAAATGCAGTTTTTGTACATCATTTTGCCAAAAATTTCCTCCTACAGAAACCTAAAATTTCCTCCGACAGGGGGTTAAATGGCTTCCGACAGGGGGGCTGTAGCTCCCTCTAGCCCTCCCCTGGCGCAACAACTACTTTGAGGCCCCACCATGTCATAAAAACAATCAAAACTGAGGCTCCAAGCAATAAGATAGCATGCTGCATGGGGCCTAAGCTGAATGAGGATTCAAATCATTCAGAATTGAGAGGCGTCTAGCTATGAAAATGTTGGCTAACATTACCTTTAATCTGCAATGTTTACGAATTTCTTCTGATCTGATAATGCTCCCATCTGAGTAAGGCCTGCTAAAAAGGCCGAAGTAGCAGTGATCATCTGGGCAGCACTTGGCAGCCATTTGCCCGTCATCTTGCTCGTCATTTGCTGGACACGAAATGGAAAGTTGTGACCTTTGGTGACCTTCCAGGAATCCCCAAAAGGATCCACATCGCATGCGCATTTACGATTTACTTCACTGACGTAATATGCAAATTAGAATGGCTATTGAGAACAAGTGCAAGAAACAATAGCGCGGCAGCGCATGACATCGTGAGCTGTGGTGAGCCCCAAAGCTATTGTTTTTTGAGCCAATCAAAAAGTGAATAAACAAGGACAAACATCGAATGGTTCCTTTATCATTACATCGAATGCCTCCTTTGTCTTCCTATTGTGTTGATTGTTAAATTCACAATGGAAAACAAAAGAAGAAAGCTAATTGGATAATCGTTTACCTGCCTTATATATATAGATAAATGAAAAAATGCAACTTTTGGAAATTATTGTGGGGGGCCCGAGCCCGACCGGCCCCAATAGCTGCTACGGGCCTGTAAAACCCCAACAAACTCGTTTCGTTTCTGTTAATGTTAGTAGTTGGGACTCCCTGTATGTAAAATGTTGTTGTTATTGTTTGTTGTTGTGGTTGTGCGTGCGTGGGAGTGTTGGTATAATTAATGGCTACCAGTAAGGAAGGTGTGGTTTAGTAATTAAGATTAACAGTTTCAAATACAAGCTAAGGCCCGGGGGGGTACTCCCATTGTGGCCTGACAGGGGGTCCAGTCAGGGCTAAAGAGGGCCAAAGCAAAAATTTTGAAAAATACCCTCAAATGGTAGTATCTTTTTACAAAAACCCTCACATGGTAGTTCATGAACCTGAAAACTGGGTCATTTGGTAGCATTTAGAGATGAAGATTTTCTACGGTTTTTCAAGATGTTTTATGGCAAAACTGATGGAACAAAGCAAGAAATTTTTCAAAATTCATTTATTATTGATGCTGTAATGACTAAATTGGTGTGCGGAGGAGCGTACCGGGTTGAAACATAATAAATGGCTTCGAATCTTAGAATACCCCTAATTGGTAGTATGTGGTTGAAAAAAAGGGCCATTTGGTAGCCAATTGGTAAGACCCTCAAACTGACTGGACCCCCCTGTTAGGCCACAATGGGAGTACCCCCCCCCCCCCCGGGAGCTAAGGCCACAATTAAGAAATATCATCCGTTAAAATTTGTTTTTGTATCTTCCAAGTACGCTACCTTTACTTTTCAACAATACACCATTTCGATTAACAGCCTCGTTTTGGAAATTATTCAAAATTCGTTCATATGAAATTTTGGAGGCCAGATTCGGATTTAGCATCCAAACTTTAGTCACCACAAGTTTTCATGTTGCTAGTAGTCGTGGTGTTAACTTTATGGCGACGTAAAGTTTGGAAATATATAAGAGATTTGACCGTGAAAATGACCTCGGGGTGTAAAGTTTCACGACAATGTTATAAATAAATGATTAAAGTACCAAGTGAAGCGTAGATGTTGTAAAGTTTCACCCCGAACGATTTTTGACGGTCAAATCCCTTATAAATCTTCGAACTTTAAATTGTCATAAAATCAACATCACAACTGCTAGCAATATAAAAACATGAAACTAGACTAAAGTTTGGATGCTAAATCCGAATCTGGGCTCGAAATTTTCATAAGAATAATGGGAAGGAATTTTGACAAATTTCCAAAACGAGGCTGCTTAATCGAAGTGGTGTATTATAGCCAACAAAATAAAAACGTTTTAACCTGTTAGAACTCAACTAACCTTGAAATATTTATGATTTTGCAAGCAATAAAACATTTTGAAAGTTTGGGCTTACCTTAAAATATTTATGATTTTGCAAAATTTGAGAACATTTTGAAAATGTTAGGATTTGTTTATCAATTATATTTTATCAGCTGTCGGAAACGAATTGTTATGTGTAGCAAATAAACGCCAGAAAGCGCAAAATATTTCTTTTTGTTGACTATACCCTTGTGGCTGAATTCAAGTTGAAAAGTTTGATTCGTAAGCTTAACTGTGATTGGTTTTTTCAATGAGCGGGCGAATGAACATGTTTGATAAATTGTGGCAAATCTGATGAACGATTTTATATCTGTTTTTGAGGATTCTGCACTGTGGGAAATTTTCATAAAATCTCTCGTAACTTGAGAAAGACAGGCCCAGGGGGGGCACTCTATAAAATTTAAGATAGGGATGCTCATTTGGACAGATTTTTAATCTACCCAAAAAAGTGACAGGCTAAAGATTTTCAAACCCAAAGAATGATGGAATTATTCGAGAGCCCCCATAACTATCCTTTTTGTAGAACAAGTCAAATTGAGAAAATTGCACCGTACAATTCTGCACAAGATAGTAAAACTGATATTGAATTTGGAGACCATCACAGCAACTCTTATGATTTGTCAAAATCATCATGTTAACAACCAAATATTCTTTCTAAAAACTATATCAATGAATTGACACATAGAGTAGGCTGATTCAGTGTAATTGGGAAGAAAGAATTATTCAACGACCTATAGCACTTCCATTAATTGATTGAGATTATAATTTTCTAAATTCAAAGTTCAGTAACCCAAAAAATGCCACAAATTCTCAATGAACCCAAAAAAATGACGGCAATTTTGTCAACCCCAAAAAATGACGCTAACTTAGCGAAACCCAAAAAAATGACACGAGCATCCCTATAAAAATTTTAACAAGTGCCCCCCCCCCCCTGGGAGACAGGACAAATTTTGGTTACATCTTTATAGACAGGTAGCTTAAAGGCAATAGACATAGCTATATCTCATAGCCACTATAAATAGGCAAAAAAAATATCCACAAATCCATTGTTTCTTTAGCTACACACTTAAACTGCACGTGCAAAAGTTGTTAAGTACAATGGATTCTATTTTAAACGTGGCTCAAGCCAGCTTTTAACTATATCGATTCCCTTTAAGGGCAACAAATCTGCCAACGTCAGAGCTGCATTAAATCTGTTGGGGACCCTGGACCCAAAGCTGATTAGGGTCCCTTTTACTGCACCGAAAAATGTTCATGCCACAAGCATAGTATCCTGTGTAAGGTATGCCAATTAATCGAGCAAAAGAGTGCGATTTGAGAAAGGCTTCCTCAAGAAATTGCGAGAATATTTAGACTTAGTTCTTGTCAAGTAATCCCTTGAACTTGTGTGGTTCTAGTTTAATTTGCTGGCATCCCCCTGAATTTAAGAATTTTACGGTGCCCCTGGGCCCGAGCCTGGTGGACTCATGGGCTAATGCATCACTGACAGCCTGCAAAATATTTAGGCAATTTCAGTTATAATTGAAAAACGTCTATATAGTTGCAGATCACTACATTATTGTTGGACATCACAAAATTATGTGTGGGGCTTGTCCAAAGATTTACCTTTGGTGTCATCATAGCTGGTGTCAAAGGGCCTTTCCAACTGACATGCTTGTATTAGACGATTGTACTAACGATGGCGCCAAGGAATCTTTCACCATGATCCTTTGCATCTGAAGGTAATACGATTGATTTGATTAGTTAATTTGTCGTGGAACACAACGGATTCACGGAAAGAAATATCTAAATTTCCGGACAGTTTTCGCTGGGAAATCGAAGGGAAACGGAAATTTCCATTTCTCTCTCAGGAAACTGTTAGGAAAGTGTCCGTTTGCCCAAGATTTCCAACATGGGGACATGTCACCATTTTTTTTCAGTGTATAGTTAAAAGCTACTTGACGCCATCTTTAATCGTCTATTGCTTATAGTTGCAATCTTTTTGCTTTTCTACTTAAATGGTCTACTGAAATAACCAGCAACAAAGAGATGACATGTGCAAGGCATGACGGCTGTAAACGTTCATTTAAAGCAGTCATTTAAGGCTGCGTTCACACGATGCTGGCACATTTTGAAAACGGTGAAAAATGTGATGGATAGGCCTCTTGTTCACACGAAAACGGAATATTTTTTGCCGGCAGATTTCGAAAACGGTAGATTTTGAAAACGGAGCTCTAACCGGTACATTTTGGAAACGCCATTCTGTGAACACTTGAAAATGATGAAAACAGAACATTTTTCGACTCTTATGAAACGAGACTGATTGATTCTTAGGGTGTAGGTACATTTTTTTTGGCATCAAAGTCTTGCAACGAGTTCTTACCGTCAAGTTTCCACCGTTTTCAAGTTGTTCCGGTATCGTGTGGACGCTAGCTCAAATAAGTGCCGGCATCGTGTGAACGCAGTCGAAATTTCATTATTCTTTGATTAACGGTAGACTGTTCTAATACTTTAAATAGTCCAAGCTCACATTCTCCGCCAACCACTTTGCCAATTTCAGCACTAGAAAACCTAATGCTGCTCTACAAGGATAAGTCGCTGTGACGCTGCTGTTTGTATATTTACGTCAATTGCAACAATATCAGGCTATGATCTGGAACTCTCTCTATGGCTTCTCTTTTCCGCTGCTTCATGTGCAATATTTCGGCAATCAATGCAGAAATTCAACACCTACTATGTAAAAATTAGACGACTTAAGGGTTATCAAGAATCAAATTTGTCCACAAGGATCAGTCATTGAGACACTGCTGTTTAAAAGTCAATGTGAAATGCGAATTACAACAGATATTGATATCAATTTGCTTCCTCTTTAGTGTTGTTATGTATGCAGTCTCGACAAGCGATGCAGAGATTCTACGCTTACCATGTAAGCATTTTGCTAACTTCAGCATAATCAAACCTAACGCTGCTCTACAAGGATCAGTCATTGCGACATTGCTATTCAAAAGTGAGCGTGAATGTCGATTTGATTGTATGACCAACAGCCAATGCAAATCGATCAACAGACAAGAGGGAGGGGATCAAATTTGTGAACTGAACAATAGAACAAGCGAAGATTTGAGAGACGATGTGAGTTTGGACCCGAGACCAGGATGGACATTCCAATCAACAGATTACGCTGACCCACTGGTGAGATTTTTATGTCAAAATCGATTTCATCGAACAGATGAACTGGCAAGAAGGACAAATATCTTGTAACATGATGGTATCAGCCACTTTTGATTGACACCACAATTCAATGTGTTTAGTGATCGCAGACTAAGGAAATTCCTTAAAACAGTAGATCAATAAGAGAGCCGCAAAAGTTGCCCCGAAACCAATTGGGCAAACTGTCACCTTGTGCATGCGAAAGGTGGTTTTCAAGAGATGTCATTTTTTTTTATATATCAATTTATCAAAAACTACAAAACTACAAGAATATAACTACTACAACTACAAACAGGGACTACTTACACAAGGAAACTACAAGACTTACATGAAACGAAGCTGCATGGGGTGTGGACTAGCACATCTCCCCTGCAGCCAACATTTAGACATAGAACATAACAAGGACTACACAAATCACAAGGAAAATCAAAATGAAAACAAGAAAAAGGGTGAGAGGGAGGGAAGGGAGAGAGAGAGACAGGGAGGGAGGGAGGAAAGAGGGATACAGCTCAGTTCATACGACCAGTTTCTAAAATGTATTCTAAGGTTGCCGAAATGATGCGTCTATTTAGGGTGCAATTAAGCCTAGAGTCGCCATATAACAAGATATGTAAAAGTGCACACTGAGATAAATCGTTAACATTGACTCCTATTTCGGACAAAACATCAGATACCTTTCGAAGGAGGAGTGTTCTCTGCTGATTGAAATCTTGGCAAAGCAGCATGTAATGTTCAGTATTTTCCACCCCATCATTTAATAAGCACATAGGATCAGACGTATCGCAAAAGCTGTGCCGAAACTTATGCTCTCTCAAAACGCTTAATCCTACCCTTAACTGAGTGAGAAATCTAAGACCTTTGGGGTCATAAACTCCATAAGTTTCACATTTATTGGGTCTTATCAGTTTAATAAGTCTGGACTTAAATATTGCCAATGAGGGAGCATTCCGTATCTCAGGATCAAGATGATTCCATTCTTCGATGCAAAAAGGAAAAAAACTATTCTTGAAGGTTTCGGTTCTGTGTCTCATGGATGGAATGCAGTCACTGTGTCGCAGCCCGTACCGATGAAATGTTGCATCTGGGATTATTGCTTTCAAGTAAGAAGCGGTTAAACCATTAATCATTTTATTAAGAGATGTCATGGTTTATAAGAAAGAAGAAGGATGAATCTAAAGTCCTGCCAGAGCAATTTCGTTTAGTTGATTCAGAAGCCGGGCTGAAGGCATGGCAAATCTCGCATATTGTGAGCTTTTACAGTAAAAGTAGAAGTAGCGTACCATGTGAATTCGAAGATTATTTGAAAATAGAATTTCATGTTGAATGGCTTTTCGAATATTGCTTTGTTATTTGCTTACGTCCGATTCGAATGTTGCTTTGGTTGAGCGGAGCGTATGAAGGATTGCAATAGGAGTTCCTTTCCTTGGAAACCACAATGAATGAGAAAGTTCAATGATTTCTTTATGCAGAAAAAACAAAATCAAGTGACGATTCGATTCTTTTTGAATATTGACGACATGGGTGGTACGCTTCTACTGTTTTCACTGTACATGAAACAATTACTTCTCAGCCCCTGAATCAAATAAAATAAATCTGCGAGGCAGTCTTCTACGCTTGCCACATACTCATGAATTCTTTTAAAAACCACCTTTCGAGTGCACAAACTGAAAGTTTGCCCTGCTGGTTTCGGGGCAAATTTTGCGGCTTTGTTTGTTTTGAATGACTTGTTGAAAGAGTCTCCATTGTGTCCTATCATTAATCGCTTTGAATTTCGTTGTTAATGAAAAGTATAGTGTTACAAAATCTGCCCTCGTTTATTTCATTTGATCCCAATTCTTTGCAACAAGACAACAAATCTCTGAACAATTGGCTGACCTCTCTCTAGAGTTATGACGATGAGTCCCTTGTATCCCTGCGGTAAACCTCGCTCAAGAGGGATTCATAATGAAACAGTGAAAAACATGGCCCTATTTTCTTCAATCATCAATGGAATTTTGATGGAATCATAGCTTTGAGTCTCAATCCCGTGGGAGTGTTTTCAGTTCTTCAATCGAATTGAAAAGTCTATCACATTTACACCGTAACAATAGTAATTCACAAATCTCGCAATCTGATTGGTACTGTAGGAATCGCGAAGTTTGGGCCTAAATAAGGCTAGTATTTTCAGAGTATTATTATGAGTCTCTGTTGACTGAAGCGCCATCATCAAGTCAAAGAGCACAGGGAAACAAGAGACTCGTCGTCATAAGTCTAACCTCTCTCTTCAGGCATTTGAAGCAAATGCTGGTATTGTCCCTGTATTGTTGCTGTGGTTTTCAGCTTTGTCAGTTAGGATAGTTCCATTACAATGTTGATAAAATCCTTTGAAACAAATCTTCTTGAGACATAAACCTTTATTTCTTACGATGATTTGTATTCGCCTGTCAAAAAAGCTGGTTATGATTCGCCCCTCCTTGTGACAACGTAATTTGTTCCTTGATGTGATTCTTGATATGCTTTTATGATTAATGATTCACTTCAAATGATTCAATTGATTCTTTGATTGATTACAGCTGGGTGAGAACTGCAGAAATAAGAAGCCTTGTGATAATAGCGTTTTATGTCGAGATACTTGCGAATGCCCTGGCTATCAATGTGGTCGACCATGTCCAGAGGGACAGTTCGGTTTACGTTGTGAAGGTCTGTTTGATTCTATTTTATCATATTTCAAATAAAGTTATATTTGAAAGTTTTGAGCTTTTGGGTGTTTCAGACAAGCTCAACTATAATGTTTCTTTTATCATTCTAAAATATTGAAATATACACAAACAATGACAACAGCTAAACTAGAATACATGAATTTATTAACAGCATAGGGAACAATAAGTAGCTTGTTCAGGGATTGAGAAAAGCTGCCCCTTGAGAATTGCATGCCACACAGCAATTCCAATGAGGCTCACTTGTAAAATAGTATAAAAGCCCTATTTAAACGTGGCGTTTTCACAGGTCGATAGCAAGTTTTCTCTGTGTGATTTCCCCTCCCACCCTCCCCAAAAAACCTTTGAACGTTATTTGACAGTTTAATGTTGGAATTTCATGCAGTTGAAATATCTTGTGGCCTAGGCACAATCTTGCTAGACTGACCTTACTACTACCTACGTACTTGAGTACTTCTTGTAGTTAATAAATAACGTTATTTTCATTTGAATGAAATGAATAAGAAAATAAACAAGGGAAAAATATGTCGTTCGTAGCGAGTGTAAAAAGGTGTTCTTATGATGTTCGGCTTGGCACGAGCGTTGACAACAGAGAAGACACAAGTTTCAAGTTTCCCTTTCTGATCTTTATCTTTCTGTTTTACTTTAACCAATGCTAGCGAGATTCTGGTTGGCTCTCACTGCTAGGAGCTCTCTAATATATACAAATATCCTAAGGCGCATCCCAGCCTTTCTCAAGCACTGTATGCCCTTAAATGCACGAATATAACCTCAGGCGCATCCCAGTCTTTCTCAAGCACTGTATGCCCTTAAATACACAAATATAACCTCAGGCGCATCCCAGTCTTTCTCAAGCACTGTATGCCCTTAAATACACAAATATAACCTCAGGCGCATCCCAGTCTTTCTCAAGCACTGTATGCCCTTAAATACACAAATATAACCTCAGGCGCATCCCAGTCTTTCTCAAGCACTGTATGCCCTTAAATACACAAATATAACCTCAGGCGCATCCCAGTCTTTCTCAAGCACTGTATGCCCTTAAATACACAAATATAACCTCAGGCGCATCCCAGTCTTTCTCAAGCACCGTATGCCCTTAAATGCACGAATATAACCTCAGGCGCATCCCAGTCTTTCTCAAGCACTGTATGCCCTTTTAAACTTAAACAATAACAAAACACTAAGAGCTTTCACAAGACTCTTGTGCTGGTGGTAATCCACCCTTCCTACGCTAGCATCACTTATCCATGTCTGTTCCTGTCTAATGTAAAGTTGAACCCTTATTTATACGAATTCGTACTCTAAGATTTCTAAATACAGAATCAATCAATGTACTCTTTAGTGGTTACATCGGAAATATTATCGTCGTATTACATGTACTAAGATTGAGTCATGTCATACAATAGTCGGTTGAGGAGTTACTGTTCGAATCATAAGTGTTATAATCTCTGAAAGAATATACCTTCCTTGAACTTATTCCTAAAACGTGTAAAATGTCAAATGACGTACATGCAGTTCCTTAAAACAAAGATTAACGTTTCCATGTTACGAATGAAGGAAAAACAAGCATAAAATGAATGGGCAATACCTTACGAAATTTGGCCTAAATGAACCTGTATTACACGAGTAAGGACACAAGGTCATCGAGTTCCCACTACGAACGACATATTACAAAAATTTGATACAACGATAAATCTAGTATAACAAAAAAACATACACTACAAAAATTTGGGTGTACCAGGTGTGTCAAAGAAATGTATCTCTGACTCACCTGGTAAGGCGGATTTTCACTCAGTCAATTCTTCCGATTGGAGATGAAATCTTTAGTTAACGTGAGAAAATGTCACTCTGAATGTTGCGCGTGACACTCGAATAAGAGATTTTGTAAAGGCTGTTTTCCAGTCAGTGGAATTCTCCGAGCGGGCCGAATTTCTATTGTTTGCAAGAGAAAATGTCGGTCTGAAAATGAATAGACAGATATCATGTACCTGGTATCCTAAAAAATATACAGATTTTATTGGATTTTATTTGGTCTAGCGATGTGGACCCTCTCAAAATGTTCCTCGATAGATAACTTGCACATAGATACCTCATTTTTGATTCATATAAATCATTACAATAGCAATGTTACTTTCTACTATACAAATTCTAATTACTATAGTACTATACTACTACTATATTACTACTAGACTATGCTACACTACAGGGACGATACCATCCCTCCGAGTGCATAAAGCGACAGTTTGCCTTACTGGTTTAGGCTGGTTTCTTTATGTCGCAGTTCATCGTATTTCATCGCATTTCATCGGAAGCAATATATGAAAACCAATCCAAAAAAGGCACCCTAATTCATCCTAATTCGTCGCTGTTCATCGCAATTCGTCGAAACTGATCCCTGTGAATCAAAAAATTTTGCTTTCTACATTGAAATAGGACGAATTCCGATGATTTACGATGATTGATTTTCGTAATATTTGACAATCGCAACTTTTCACATCTGATGAATTATGAAGTAATGGGATGAAATGCGACATCACGAGAACCAGCTTTAACTTAGCTCTATGTGTTTTGAAATTTTTGTTGAAAGAATTTCTTTTTTCTGCAATGGTTAATCAATGTGAATTGAGGTGTCAACAATTGATGCTATTGTGTTGCAAAATCTGTCCTCGTTGGCTCACCGGTAATGTTTCCTTCTTTGTTCTTGAAAATAGTCCTGAATAACGGACTCATCATCCCATTAGGCTGTTTTAGCAGCAAGACACGGACGTCTTTGAAAACGATGTTTTTGGAGCATTCTAATTTTCCAGGCTTTTCCCTTCCAGGAAGCTGCTCACAGACAGACAAATTCCCAAAGAACAGTTTGCATTCTTGCATTTCCATCATTTGTGAATGTGCTCAAATCGCATTTTACTTCCCTACTCGACGTCCTATTTTTGCAATGCGGCCTTCAAAAGTATCTTTTCAGGTTGTCAGTTTCAGAATAGAACGTACAATTAGTCTCTCGAGACTCTCAAAAGGTTTTAAAGTTGATTTCACTTTGTAATTTACATCCTCGAACAAAAGAATTATGCCGGCGTCTTCTTGATTCACGTGTTCTTGCTAAAACAGCGTAATAAAACAAAGACACCGTAATCTGTATGAAGAAAACTGTTGACTCCTGCAAGGGAACAACAACCACAATGAACCTGTAACTAGAGAGAAAACCGTTGGATCCTACAAGAAAAAAGTTAGTAACTGCAGGAAAGAACAACGTCATTGGCCAAAAACGCGTTTCGTCTCTCCCTCGTCAGTTCAGTTTGTGCGAAGAACAAATTAACGATACAAACATGCCGCTTTAACACCAGACGGACAAAAGAAATCCAAAACCAAATGACATTAAGACTGATAAGCCAACGTTTAATGGTGAAACAAAACAGGTTTTTGGTTATTTAACTTTGTTCTCTCTTGCAATTACTAACTTATTTCTTTCCTATCAGGGTTTAAGATTATAGAATAGCCTTAAATAGCGGACTCATCATAATAAACCCATGGGCATACAATAAACTTGTAACCTGTAGGGAAACACTGTCAACTCCTGTAAAAGAATAATAATAAAAATATAAGATAAACCTGTAACTAGAGAGAAAATCGTTAAACCTGCAAGAAAATCAAGTAATCACTTACCAACAACGTTGTCATACCAAATCATTACAGTAAATACGCGTTTCGTTGCACACTCTTCAGTTTGGTTCATGCGAAGAACTAATGAATGATACGACCAGGCTGTTTTATACCGAAAAACAAAAGATATTTGAGTATCACGTGAACATCACACCTGAGCCACTGATTGGCTTAAGATTAATTCATTTTTCAGCAGTTTACTCTCTACGATTATCTTTGTTGTTGTTTTTTGTAGGAGTTCAGCTTTCTTTCCACAGATAACAATGTTTTCGTTGCGTTTATGGGTTTGGTATGATGAGTCCGTTATTAAAGGGGCAGGGTCACGCAATGTAAACAAACTTCTTTCGAAACGACTGTTTTGCAGTATTTTGATAAGCCATATCACGGTGATATTCCACTACTTTTCTCAAAATGAAAAAGTTATGATGGACTCTTGTACTTCGTAGAGAAACAAACAAAACACTCATATGTTGTACGATTGCAGAGATATTGGTGGATTTTTATAAGTAACTTTAGTGTGGTTTCATCCCATCCCCCAAAATCTGAGCAGAACACAATGGCCACGTGGGGGCAATAATATAGATCCTAGAGATAACAGGTTTGTTTACGGTTACGTGACCCTGCCCCTTTAAAGGATATCTTCAAATTTCAAAACACATATCATTTGTTTATAAATTTGTCTTTATTCCAACTCACTTTTTTCTATTGTTTCCAGCAATAAGAGACTGCAATGCCCTGATGATAGGTAGCGGTCCGGTATATCCAATTGTAATGCCGGTGCCAGGTGACACGATGAGGGTGCGATGCTACAATGATACTACAGCAGCAAGAGTATGGATGTTCATCCACAGAAATAACGAAGAGGCATCGAAATTGATTTCAAATCGCACATGGCAAGAATACAAAAAAGGCTTTGGAGACCTGAAAACAAGTTTTTGGCTTGGTTTGGAGAGAATTCATAAGCTGACATCAACGCAGCGAAATGTGGAGTTGAAATTTTCAATGAAATTGAATAATAACAATCTGTTGAATAAGAAATGGAAAAATGGAAGGTACAGCTCTTTCAAAGTCAGTGGAGAATCAGATGGTTATCGATTGGAGGTAAGTTTGAATATTGTTCTGGTCTCCCAGGGGATGAGCAAAAAGGCAATCTCAGTTTGAAAGGTCACTGCTCCTTAAATATCAAGGCATTACTATCGCTAAGTATACTGTTCAATAGTATGTCCTAGTAGCAATGTGCTAATCTGTTGACCAAGGTTTTTCCCATTTGCTTTCAAAGATTAAATAGAAATATAAATTTCGATTGCGAGAACTCTAGCCTAGCTTCTTCAATCAGACTTGGTAAAGTTGTAGATCAACAACCTATCTAGAGATTTAGCGAAACCAAAAATTTTTAAGCAGTTTTCAAGATACTTCCACTTTTTGAAACGAAAAGAAAGTTTTGAAAAATAATTTAAAAAGCCAGCCTTAACGGAAACTTTGCGATTAACATATCTTTCGATTGCCCAGACTATGCAAAACAACTTCCGTTTTACCGCATTTCGATAGACAGAATGGCATTGGAGAAATTAACTGCTCATCTCTGAGGAGAATAAGTTTGCAAAATATCACTCATTGCCATCAAGATGAACCATTCCAGATGTAAGATACACATACGATCTACTGAATTGATACCATCGAGCAAGGTTTGAAGTCACCTGTATTTACAGCAAAATGGCGACATTTCAAGTGTTATCAAACATATACAATATATTGACTGATTTGCATCAAATCTCGTTCATTGTCGCAAAGAAGAACCATTTCAGGTGGTATCAAAAATATAGGATTAACTGAATTGATACCGTCAAACCAAGTCTGATATCACCAGCATGTGACGAAGATGGTGAATTTTCAGGTGTTATCAAACATATACAATCTATTAACTAATTTGCATCAAAAATCTCGTTCATTGTCACAAAGAAGAACCATTTCAGGTGGTATCAAAAATATAGGATTAACTGAATTGATACCGTCAAACCAAGTCTGATATCACCTGCATTGTGACTAAGATGGTGAAATTTCAAGTGTTATGAAACATATACAATCTATTAACTAATTTGCATCAAAAATCTCGTTCATTGTCACAAAGAAGAACCATTTCAGGTGGTATCAAAAATATAGGATTAACTGAATTGATACCGTCAAACCAAGTCTGATATCACCTGCATTGTGACTAAGATGGTGAAATTTCAAGTGTTATGAAACATATACAATCTATTAACTAATTTGCATCAAATCTCGTTCATTGTCACAAAGAAGAATCATTTCAGGTGGTATCATAAATATAGGATTAACTGAATTGATACCGTCAAACCAAGTCTGATATCACCTGCATTGTGACTAAGATGGTGAAATTTCAAGTGTTATCAAACATATACAATCTATTAACTAATTTGCATCAAAAATCTCGTTCATTGTCATAAGGAAAACCATTTCAGGTGGTATCAAACATATGCGATCGACAGAATCGATAGCATCAATCCAAGTTTTATATCACCTTCATTGTCACTAAGATAGTGAAATTTCAAGTGTTATAGACATATAAAATCTATTGACTGATCTGCATCAAATCTCGCTCATTGTCACGAACCTTTTTTCACAGATGGTATCAAATATAAACGATCAACTGAATTGATACCATCAAGCCAAATTTGATATCACCTTCACTGTCACCAGGATGGCAACATTTCAAGTGCCATCAAACATATTCCATCTACTAACTTAATGGTATGTCATATCCGATGCATTGCCTTTAAGATGAACGATTTCAGATGCGAAATACATACAGTAAAGCCCCGCGTATAAGAACCTACTTTTTTGAGATCCAGGCTGAAATTGGTTCTTATTTCAAATGTGCTAAGACTAATTTCAGGGTATAGAGGTTCTTATTTTAAGGGTGCCTCATGCAGTCCTCTTAAGAGTCTCACAAGGATGTTATGTCCTATTATTTCTGTTAGAAAGGTTCTTTTGGACCTAATAAGTAATTGGGGAGGAGAATGAAGCTTTCAAAGCCAATACGGACCACAAAGACCGTAATAATAGCAATCAAAAATCAACTTTGCAACCCCTGCAATAAGAACCTATGTTTCATCAAACTGAAACAGGTTCTTAATTGCAAGGTACATAATTTAGGAAAAACAGCCTCTAGGCTCTGACGTTGGTAGGTTCTTATATGTGGGGATTTACTGCATACAATCTAAGGAACAGATAGTTTCAAACCAAGTATGATATTACGTGCATTGTTACTAAGATGGTGACATTTCTTCAAATGTAATCCTGTTGACTTAATGTCATCAAAATAGACCAATGATCGTGTGAATCGCAATGCCATAAGAAAGTAGCCTGAAAATAGAGCTTTATGATTTGAGGTTGTAAGAAAAATGCAAACAAACTCGTTTAAAGACCCTCTGTTAACCATTAGGCTTTGCGTGCAGTGTCAATCAACATGAACACAAGCTGAGTAATGGTGATGGATGGTAAACGTTTACGATTTTCCTATCAGACTCGAAGAAAGACACGAAAAATAGAACACTCTGCTATCCTCTGGGCGTCTTAGATGACCCATTTGCTTCTTTGCATCCGTTTTTTACTTCATTATTCATTCCTTATGGAAGGAGTCATTTTAAACAGCACATTGGCGTAGCCTCGCAGACTTTCAGATAATATGAAAGCCTTTTCGCAGTGCGTTATGGGACAGCAACAGAGCGCAAAGCCTCGTGGATAGCAGAGAATGTTGCCCTGAAACTAATACGGCAAACTCCCACTTTTGCACAGTGGGCCAGATTACAATTTTTTTGGACATAAATCGCATAAGGCATAAAATGGTAAAGAATGCTATAAAAGTTGGAAACTTACGAAGAAAAACGTCGTGAGGACAAAATTTCTTTGCTTAGTTATTTGTGCAGTTGTCGGAAAATTCTGCTAAGTGCTTATTTGAAACAGCCAAAGTCAATGCATCAAATAACTTCTGATAAGGACGTACCCATAATAAGGAAAGCAGAATTAATGACTATAAATCTATAATCTGAAATGATTCTTAAACAAGGACAGGCTTTGAAATAGACTTGGCATAAAAAATGAATAGAATTTGACATCGATCTGAGAGTTATTCAGCAGTGCCCTATTCCCTATACACCTCAATTTTGCCGTGGCAATAACCATCGTTGTATTTTCTACGACACCTCTCGGCAGCCAAATGTAAGTCAAACGGTTAGAGGATGCTTCAGTGCTTGTAATTATGCAAAGAAAACGTTTGGCGTTTACAAGCGAAATTTTGAACTTAGTTTTAAAACACAGCGTACAAAGTGCAGCAACGTGTTTCTAAAGTACTTTGAACAAAATCACAATTTTGGAATAGGAGTCTGTGCTCAATCGAAATGCAGTCAGTTACACTTAGATCACTGCCTGTGAACGTTATGAAGATGCTATCGAAATGCCGCTTGCAGACAAATCGGTGCCTGGAAGACGCAGTTGGTAAAATTGCAGTTGAAAACAGTTAACGGCTTGAAGTATTCAATAACAGTTAGCATCCTGTGATTTGAAATTGATTAATTAATGGAAAGCAATTTTTTCGATAACGTTGAATGTGATTTCCTTACTCGATGAGGCATATGATATCAATTTCCACTGATAAAACTATTATTTAAATTTTTTCATTTTTTTATTTTTGTCCACCCTCTGGCCCACTGTGACTTGGTGCGGGCGAAGGGAGGCTTTTAAGAGAAGTTATTTGCTTACAACGAATGAAGAAGGGTAAATCCATAGTTCTGTCTAGCGGAGTTTGTTTATTTGATTCAGGAGCTGAGGAGTAACTGTCTACATTCAAGCAATGAATATGCAATAATTGTAATGCCCTCTGCTCGGCTTCTGAATCACGTAAACAAAATCTGCCGGACAGAACTTCAGATTTACCCTTTTTCTTTCATCCGAAGCACAAAACTTCTCTTAAAAACCTCCCTTCACCCGCACCAAGCGAGAGTTTGCCACACTGGTTTCAGGGCAACTTTGCGGCTATGTTTGTTTTGAATTACTGGTTGAGAGAATTTCCTTTGTCTGCATTCGCTAATTGCTTTGAAGTGAGTTGTGAACCAAAGCAACTGATGCTATTGTATTACAAAATCTGCCCTTGTTTATGTCTTCAATATTCAAAATAGAATCGTATCTTTATTGGATCTTGTTTCCCCGCATGGAGAAATTATTGAACATATTGATTCATTGTGGTTTCCAAAGTAAAGAACTTTCGAGAAAGTATTGTGATCCTTCATACCGTACGCCAAACGGAAGCAATATTCGAACCGAACGGAAGCAAACTACAAAGCAACATTCGAATAGTCCTTTAATCATGAAAACCTATTTTCAAATAATCTGCAGATTTATATGGTACGCTTCTTCCACTTTGGCTGCAACACATGTTTGTTCTTAATTTCAGGTTGGTGACTATATTCCGCAAATACAAGATGACAAGAGAGCACCGGACTTCTTCGGATGCTTGAACGAGACAAAATTTTCAACATTTGATGTTATCAATTCACAAGATGGTATTAATCATGCAATATTGAATGGGGCTGGATGGTGGTATAATACATCTAACTCATCATGTCGAGAGGCAAACTTTAATACGAACTCTGTTGACTTCAGTGGGCTGGCTGACGTACGGGTCGTGCTCTCTGATATGGCAATTAGATTTACTGACGGTGACACAAGTTAAAAAGAAATAGGGGGGGGGGGAATTCATTATTGAATCCAAGGAGCGTCGAATCATATCGGGGTGCGCGCTTCAAGAATTTCTGTCATGACCCAATCGCAGAATATGGCGGGATTTTGAGGTCCAATCCCAAAATGTAGATGTGGTTTCCGACCAGTGTTTGGAAAAAAAACAATAGGCAATCTAGGCCTCCAAACTTTCTAAAAAAATTGGATCCAAACTCATGAATTTCTTTTAAAGAGTGCAACCCATTCCCAAAATTTTCGTTCAAAACCACTCAAAACCACAGGGAGCCCAAAAAATAACAAGTTTTCAATCTTAAAATTGTACGACACCTTTGTGTGTTTTTTGTTGCACTTTTCCATGCATTGCACTGCATAATTGTTCCAATGCAAGAGTTCGATATAAAATAATTTGCTGGTATTGTAATGTATTTCACAATTATGCAATGCAGTGCAGAAATCAATGAGATACACACACAGCCGTGGAGAAGTGCAACAAATAACACACCAAGGTATAATACCGGGTGAGTCAAAAAAAAGTTTAGGCGTTTGGAGGGTTGTGGAATAAAAATTATGTGACCGATATTCAAAACTAAAATGTGAATCTATCAGTCAAAGGTCAACTTAGATGAGAAAATTTTGTTTGGTAGTATCCCTCATCTTACAGACCCAGGAATTAGGAAAATGCTGGTAATGGGCAAGTTTGGGAACAAAAATTCCACATTCCATTCTGGTCCATGATTTACCTTCTATCGTAATTGGAATTCAGCATCTCAAACTGGCAATGTAAACTTCAATGCCACATGAATCATGAACCAGAATGGAATGTGGAATTCTCGATTCCCATACAAACCCCTTAAAAGCATTTTGATTGTTGTTGGGTCTTAAAGATGTTTGATTTTATCAAACAAAATTTTGTCATCTAAGTTAGCCTTTGAGTGATAGATTATGACTTCAGTTTTGAATATCGGTCACATAATTTTTATTCCACAGCCCTCCAAACGCCTAAACTTTTTTTGACTCACCCGGTACAATTAAAGATTTTGAGATTGTAAACTTATTATTGTTCATTTAACTGCTTAGGCTTCCTTTGTGCCCAAAACCAGCGCACGCACATCCATGCTCGGATAGTGAAGTATAACCTGGACTTGCTACAAGTCTCTCTCTTGTCATCACAAGACATGGAGCAGAAAGAGGGAGGAAAGACAGCCCTCACATTCTACATCTTACGATTCAACATCTTACGATATGTGCTGAGAGTAGAGAGAGACTTGTAGCAAGTCCAAGTATAACCCCGCCACCAAAGAAATGGACGATGTTGAAGCGCTGGAGTGAATCGTAGTAGATGCTCGAAAATGGACGGTCGATGAAAATGCTCCTCCTCTACAGCAGCCTAACAAACGGGGCAGAACTTTTGGGGGCATACTGTAGATATCGCTGGAAAGAAGATTACTGCCATCGTCATTGTACCATCAGATTTGATGCGATGGTACAAAGATGATGTTAGACTTACGACATAAGAGTTAGAGATATAGCATGACTTGAGTTTGGTGTGGAACTGTCAGTCCCTTTCTCTCCTTTAATTTTTGCTTCATAGTACTCTTGTTTTCTTTTCCTGTTCCCAGTAGTTTTATTTACTTTGAAGCTGTATTTGAAAATTGTAAGTGCCGTTCTTGGTGTAGGCCAGATGACCTTGTGTCTTCTTACACCAAGAGTGGTACAGTACAGTGACGCATTTACCCATGGGCCAACTGGGCCCGGGCCCAGGGGCCCCCTAAAAATCTTAAAGTTAGGGGGCCCCGAGCAAAAGTTTGAAAAGCCTATGAACTTTGCCAGTTGGGATTGTACCAAGATGTATATTCTTGTATCGGTGTTTTCAATTTTTCGAGCTTTGCCTGCCCTTATCCATAAACTTCATGCTAACTGAGTGCCGAGTACTATGCACGTGACACACAAATTCTTTGGTATATTTTAAGGGGCCCCAATCAGCTTTAGGCCCAGGGCCGCAACAGACTTAAATGCGGACCTGGTACAGTATTAATGTATTATAGTTTAATTTTAGTTTATTATGAATAGAAAAAAAGAAGACTGATAGTGCTTTTCAAGAATCTCAAATAGAGTTGGGTTCTGTTCCTCAAAACTCTGTCGATTGCTTTGGTCATTTATGTCCTTCTGATAACAAGTCTTGACGACATTGCTAATCAACACGTCATTATCTCAGGGTGGCTCTGTTGAGTCGTAACAATATCTTCCTGTCTTAAATCAAATAATCAAATTTTAAGTTGTATCACATATGAATTAGCATTATACATCGTATAGACATTGTTTTGACAAAACAACGTGGCTTTTGACTATCAAAAACACCGACAAAGAGGAAACTTGACAATAGTCGTCTAAACATCCTGACTATAGATGAATTATTCATCAAAAAGTCTGCTTTTAATGGGGTACACTAAACGATGATTAAAGGACACTGATCAACCATCATCCTTTGCAAACCAGTATTCTCTTAAATCCCTGTGATCCAGACTTTTTGTCTTTTTGTACAACTGAAAGCAAGTTGTCTGACAAACCACTATGGACAAACAAACATGAACAAGACAATTTCACAACTACAAAAGATCATTGCCAGGCTCAGACTGCGTTTACACGATGCCGGCATATTTTGAAAACGGTAAAAATGTGATGGATAGGCCTCCCATTCACATGAAAACAGCACATTTTTTGCTGGCAGATTTCGAAAACGGTAGACTTTGAAAACACAACTCTAACCGGCACATGTTGAAAATGGCATCTTATGATCTTATGACCACTGGAAAATGATCAAAACAGAACATTTTGTAATGCCTTTGGAACGAGACCAAGGGGGGTGTGGGTGCGTTTCTTTGGCATCAAAGATTTGCAAAGGGTTTTTACCATCAAATTTCCTACCGTTTTCAAAATGTGCCGGTATCGTTTGATGTGAGCGTAGTTTTTAATCCCGTGTTACAAATGAATTGAAAAGATTTAATGTTCTCATTTGTGCATTATATCAGTCTTGATTCATAGGCTGAGCTGAACAGTAGGCAAAGTAGACTGACGACGATGAGTCCCTTGTATCCCTGCGGTAAACCTTGCTCAAGAGGGACTCATCATGAAACAGCAAAAAACTTGGCCCTATTTTCTTCAATCATCAATGGAATTAGGAAAGAATCACGGCTTCGAATCTCCATCCCGTGGGAGTGTTTTCAGTTCCTCAATCGAATCGAACATTCTATCACATTTACACGTTAACAATAGTAATTCACAAAACTTACAATCTGATTGGTACTGAAGAAATTGCTCAGTTTGGGCCTAAATAGGGCCAGGTTTTTCATAGTAATACTGTGAGTCTCAATTGACCGAAGCGCCATCATCAAGTCAAAGAGCACAGGGAAACAAGAGACTCATCGTCATAAGTCTATAGGCAAAACAGTTCTCACCCATATGGCTCATTCCTGACTCAGAACCAAGCATTTTCTTTTCAGAATTTCTCTTTTGAAAAATCAACAATCGCGCAGCAAATTATGGATAATTGATTACATTCAGGTCGAGTCTTTCGGCTTATAGCTGAAGAAGGAAAGGAATCCTGGTGTTTAACCCAATGTATAAAGTTTTTCGTCCGTCAAAGATATATCATGTCATCAGGCCGGGGACATGCCAATTCCCTTGATTATTTCAACACCATTGCCAAGACCTCTAAGGAGTTTGATTTACGAGCTGATTGCCCGTCACTTAATTCCCAACAGTCGTCCTTCTTAGTATTCCCCGGGTACAGCATAGCGGACAAATCTTTTCTTTTGTCAAAAGCTCCCGTAGGGTTCTCCGCCACGCTCTGATCAGATCACATTTTCTCCTAAAATTGACCAATCAGGTACCGTCGATGTGTTTACTTCCGCGTTTTGCGGCAATGCTTAGGCCACTTACTTTCTCGAGAGACCACAGGATGAGACTTGCAGCATGTCCAAGGCCATTTTTGACCGTTTCGACCAACATCACGAAAAAAACATTGCACGCTCGAATAAGTCGATTTTCATCAAAATTTCAACGGGAGGAATTTCTCCATACCTCGGACCATAAGTGTTTTCGTTATCGCTATGCGATTGCTAACTATTGCTGATTTGTGGCATTTCGAAAATCATTGCTCTCTTTTTCGCGGAACGGATCCTTCAAAAATTAGCAAAAAGTGAGCGCAAACTGATAATTGAAAGTCTATAAACCTACCTCAACTGTTTTAATGACAAATATTCACTTCTCTACTGCAATCGACTGCCAGTTTCACCACCAAATCGCTCACATTTGCTTTGCGTCTTCTTCGATAGAGCTTGCTCCCTTCCTTCACCCAACTGCTACCATTGTTGCAAGTACGTAGGCGATCTGTAGGAGCCAGCAATATCAATCAAAGTGTAGCAGAAGAGTTCATAAATCACAGCCCATACTTCTTGCACAAGAGCACAAGAAAAGATAGTGTCGTCTGTCGTCTTACAGTGTAGCAGGTTCATAGCGAGGCAAATCACAAGAATACTTTTATCTTTCGGCTTTCTAATACAATTTGAAGCATTCAAATCAGTGAAGTATCCCTTAGTGCTATGAATGTTCTAAAGTGGGAACTTTTTTCTGGCTCACCCGGTATAAGAACCGAATAGGTTCTTATTTGTAGAGATCATCGAATTAAACCATACGTGTATACTGCAAACTGCAGTATTCAGCGACCTGTTCATTATTTCAAGTACACGCATTTTTTATAAGAAACTAAGAATTTGGGCCAGAACTGAAAGTTTCTTAAATTTTCAGATTTTAAGAACTCAGAGTTTCTTAAGAGTTTCTTACGAGTTTCTTAAAGGTTCCATAACAATATTCATGTTCACTACGTGCTCCCTCGAGAAAATTTCAAGACACCGTTTTTTTGAAGCCTGTTCAATGTTTTTACATCACTCAAGTACCTTACAAGTACTACCGTATCTTTTTTTCTTTAAACTACGCTATACCAGAGGTGCATGGTCTACTTTCTAAATAAACTGAAATGATTACATCAATAAAGTTCAATCTACAAACAAAATTCATAAATAAACAAAACTACTTAAGAACAAAACGAACAGTAAAGAGAAACATATTAACAAAATTCAAAGCGAATGGGCTAAGAGACCAAACTTAAAACCATTCTGCTTTTAAATGCCTCTTTCAAATATTTTGCGATTGATAAAATATTGCTTGGGTCTTCATTAGTATTTATCACTTTGAATGCTTCATTTTTGTCCTTTAGATTGTTGATTATCTGCATGATTTCCTGACTCAAACATCGTTGCCTTAAATTTTGGTACGCACTACAGTCGATTAGCAGGATGGACCTCGTCTTCAATGGGTGCAACTAAATCGCGTGGGTTTGTGGGTGATGTGGGTTACGTGGGTACTGTGAGTTTGTGGGTTTCGTATGTGGGTTTGTGGGTCTCATATGTGGGTTTGTGGGTTTCTTGATAAGGCCAGTTAGGGTTAGTGGGTTTCAAAAGACAGACCGTATTCTCCTTTACCAACTTCAAATGTGGGTTTGTGGGTTGTTGCTAAGTGGGGTGCAACTAAATCGCGTGGGTTTGTGGGTGATGTGGGTTTTGTGGGTACTGTGAGTTTGCGGGCTTCATATGTGGGTTTGTGGGTTTCTTGCTAAGGCTAGTTAGGGTTAGTGGGTCTCAACAGAATGACCGTATTCTCCTTTAACTTCAAATGTGGGTTTGTGGGTTGTTGCTAAGTGCATGGGTATTACGCAATGAGGTTATGAGGTAGACGTAACTTCTGCTTTAGCGACCAAAACAATTATGATTTGGAGTGCCACTCACAAGCCTACATGACCCACAATCTCACAAACTCACAAACCCACACCAGTCAAACCCACAAACCCACAGCCACCCACAAATAAACTCACAACCCACGCGACCCACGCGACCCACAAACCCACGTTCATTAGTCACACTCTGCTAAGTGCATGGGTATTACGCAATGAGGTTAAAAGGTTGACATAACTTCTGCTTTGGCGATCAAAAGAATTATGATTTAACTAAAATTCAACCAGCCGGTTCTAATTGCTTTAAAATGAAACAATGCTCAAATTTAGGCTAAACAAATATGATTAACAGACCCCAGGGGGGGGTTCTCCACTAAATTTCGGGTTGGGGTGTACCACCTACAGTTTCCAAAAATAGTACCTCTGGTTAAATCATTTTTTGTGAAAATGGCACACTTGGCTATGCTCAGTGTGCCATGAGTTGGCTTTTTCTTGACAAAACTTTCCAAATTTTCGCCTTCTCTGGACCAAAATTACCAAAATTTTAGGTTTTACATAAGAATTGGCAGAATTTTTTATCAAAATTGCCAAAACGCATGCCTTTCCCAAACAAAGATTGCCGAAAAGTATTTTGGCCAGACCAGAAGTAACAAAATGTATACCCTTGCGGGCGGGATACCCCCAGGTATGGAAGAATTCCCCCGTGTTAAAAGAACTGGAAATGAATCTTAGACAGGATTTTTTTCAAGAGTTATCACTCTTTCGAAAAAGCCGTAGGAGATCGTTTAAAAGAATAGGATTTTCTCGAAATTTTTTGCTGACTTTTCTTGAAAACAAATGGATTTTGGTAAGATGTACGCGACTTTTACAAAGTGAAAAGACCCTCAGTTTACGGGAACATGGAAGCAGTCGCTATAAAGACAGGAATTAGTCTAACGTGAAATTTTAGCCCGAAAAATACCGATTTCTGAAAATTTCCAATTTTGGGGGCCTACTGATCCTGCCGTCTTGTACGCTTATGCTTCTTGATAAAAGAAAAACTTCTCTGATCCTTTGCAACATCTTCACAACAATGTGACGAAAATAACATTGACAATGCTTCCTTCTACCAGACCGGTGTTGAAGTGAAGACCAGAGGCATGAAAGTTAAGCATGTGGAAGTATAACTGTTTGTTTTAAAACAACAACTTCTTCAAAGAACAAAGAACGGTCACAGCGGGGCAGCTAACAATGTAATTCTTTCTAAGGCAAGACAACGTCAAAACAACAACTTCTTCAAAGAACAAAGAACGGCAACAGCGGCGCAGCTAACAATGTAATTCTTTCTAAGGCAAGACAACGTTACGACCTAACCCACCAACTGAAACTGAAAGAAATTAATGATCATTCTCAGATTTTGGCCTTTAAAGCCCGGGGGGGGGATACTTAGTATATTTGTCCGACGGGGATGTGCCGTTTTTCAGGGTATCGTTTTCGCCTATTCTTTCTAGAACAGGGTATCAAAAGAACGTAAATTTTCTGCAGCAGGTTGTCCAAACATGTCAAAAGAGGAATTATTGTTACAACGGGTTATTATTTAGTCAAATTTTTGTGTGTTTGAGTATACTTTTCACCGATTTTTTCTAGAACAGGGTATCATTTGAAGGCAAAAATTCTGGAGCAGGGTGAAAAATTTTTTTTCGTGGGCACATCCCCGTACAAATTTAGGTCAAGTTGAATAGAAACATTGATTTCCGACCTAAAGGGAACAAAGGAGAAAACACTCCGTCAACAGGAGTGCTTCTTAGAGACCATGAGTTCTTCAAAGTGTGTTATGTGTCAGGAAACTGTAGTTACAAGACATTGGTAATATTTAAAGATCGATAAAGCATTATACGTTGCAATGGTTTTAATCATAGCACCATTGTCAATGCCTTAGAATTTTCTCACAAAACCAAACATACAAAAGCGACGCTAATAGACGCTTGCACTAAAGATGGCTGCAAGGAATTTTTTACCAAGATGCTCTGCATTCGTGAATCGAATTCCTATAGAATCGTTAAGGATTCATAATTAGAACGCAATGCATTTTGGTAAAAAATTCCTTGCCGGCATCTTTAGCGCAATCATCTATTGCTGTACAGATATACCTATCCCGAGTCTCGCTTACAACTTGACGAACGAGGACAAAACCGTGACGTCTTGCCAAATCATATTGGATTCCCAGCGCCCATGTTTCTCTTGAAACGCGCAATTTATCAATGATTACTTCAAATACAAATATAACATTCCATTGTTTGGTCTCAAGTGTCGAGATTTATCCAATTTGCTCTCATTTTCATAGCGGGACTCAGAATAAGTCTATTGTATATGATAACATAAACAAGAACGAATTTAGACTGTGTATTTATAAAAAATACAAATTTTAAAATGTTGAAGTCATGGATGAAATAACGTTCGTGGAATTTCCTTCAAAAACGCAACTGTATTTTAGAACAAACGATCTTACGCAACTGTACTTTAGAACAAACGAACAAACGATAGATATCTTCTAGCAACGTGTATCTCTTTTCGAGGTTCAGCCAATCACAATGGAACGAAGCTATTCAGGGCTTTATTCTTGTCTTCTTCCTTCACGAAGGACTTGACTGGGATTCTTGCAGGGCATTTCAAATTTGTCCACGGAGGAGATACCTTGATGCACTTTCTTTCTGGACAAAAATAAAAAGTGCAAGGCAATGGTTGATCTTGCTTGAAAGGAATGAACTTGGCTTCTGCTGATACACAAAGTGAACTGACTTCAAGAACTTTTCTACATCCCCTGCACTTCGCTGCTTTGCTTGCTTTGTAGGTAAGAAACCAGGCTTGTGGCTTAGAACGTGAAGAATCATTGGCAAAACTAGCTTTGTAATCTTTCTTCTTTTCCATTTCATTATACCTCAGTTCATTGGGAATTGTTTCTGGTGCTGTAGAGAGCAAGGCTTGGACTGTGTCAGATGTGTGCTTAATTTGCTGGATTACATCAGAGTCTTCTTTCAGCTTGAAAACGTTCAGGTAGATCCAGATAAGGTGCTTGCATACCTGTGACCCGACCTTTGAAGTGTAGAATGGACAGGAACATTTTGGGTTCACACAAACTTCAACAGCATATCCCTTGTCATCAGCTCCCATTGTTTTTGTGAAAACTGTGGCTTGAAGACTGGTTTGGTTCAGCTCATATTTCCGCAGCCTCATTGAATTTTTCTCCTGCAATGCCTTGGTCAAGCTCTGGTTGAATACCTTACTCCTTCCTCTCTTCCTGGCAGCTACCTCCTTTCTGTTTCCTTTTAAAATATTAGGAGGCTTGAAAGAAGATGATGGGTCCACAAAGTAATCAGCAGCGTTGTAGGCATCTGGTCCTGCTTCCATAATCTGCTCACTTTCCAGCTCTAATCCAGCTCGATGACCTGCTTCTAAATCTCTTGCTTCACTCCGCATCTTCAGATGGGAATAACTTGGTCCAGTGCCCTCTTTGCATGCTCCCTTCAGGTAGAGGCTGTATTCAGCTTCAAGAAGCTCATTCTCCTTCACATCTTCTCTGGCTGCTCGCAGTAAAGTCAGATTACTGGACGAAGAATTTACCCATGATGCATGAACTACTTCAGCTTGATTCATGCGAGGACCATCTGGTGCAAATGCTCGGAAAATAAAGAATCGACGATTATGCCACCAGCTTAGCCAGTTGCTGAGTTGCATTCTACTTGGAGACATTTCGATGAAAGCATCCAGATTCTCTTTACTCTGATGATAACCAGCGACTGTAATGGATTTGAGGAGCTCAGCTGCAAGGGACTTGAAAGTAGCTTTTGCTTCTTGACTGCTCATTGCATTTGCACGCTTATTCACGCTATCACGGAAATGAAACTCACATGTCTTCAAACGAGAGAGCCCAGACACACCAAAAACCTCTTTGATTCCACTTGTGATGGCACCTCCATTGTCAGCTGACCATCCAATAGGATTAAAGATGACCTGTCGGCCTGCATACTCACTAAGAGCATCATTGAAATATGTCCAAAACTGGACAACTGTGTCAGCATTTTCCCCTTTACATTCCATGGTTGCAAGAATCTTCTGTTTCCGTAGAAGTGGGTGATACACACTTGCTGTGAGACTGGTAAAATTTCGCACTCTTTTCACTTTCCCGTCAAAGAAGCAGAACTCTTGACTGAGGAAATGGTCGCCATCTTGAGCCATATTCAAAGCAAATTCGAGTCTCCTCCTACTCGTTTTGAAGACAATTCCCATGTTTGGGTCAACTCGGTAAATGTAGAATGGGTCACGTTTGTCGGTATGAGCTTTGAACTCAAATACGCCTTCAAAAGTGTGCCCCTCTGGAGCTTCTTGCTTCCTGGCTTTTTGCAGCTCATTAGCAATCCATTTGCGGTCAACTAACTGCTTCGCTTTCTCTGCAACTTTATCCCAATCATCTTCATTTCGAATAGCTGCGTCCATGATGTTTCTTTGCAGCATCAATGGCTTGGTATCAGGATTAACTTTCAGAACTTCTTTTATAGATCCAAAAGGTTTTTCAACGACTTCTCTGGCTTCGCAAACATGCTGTCCATGATGATACACATCTGCTATATCTCCATTGAAGGCAACATACTTCCTTGCACTGCATGGTGAAAACAAAGCAACACATCCACATTGCCTACAAAAGTGCTCTTTCTGAACTTTGTCAAAGTGGAACTTGTTTGCTCTTTTGAACTCAATCAAGAATGGACACTGGGGGCTTGGACATTGATAAAACCCATTACAATTGAAATATCTGACTTGCTGATAGCCTGACCATTCTGTGCGCATACTTGGTCCCCAAGATCTACCATCCTGAAGGTTTCTCCATTTATTACCAACATCCACTGAAACTTTGTACACACAAGTACCATTGATATCATGAGGGATTTTGCTTCTCTTTACTGGTAGACACTTTCCCCAAATATCCCTTGAAAAGCGTCTAAGGTTTCCAATGGCAACGTCTTCCTTGTTGTCAGAGTCAGATGTATCTTCTTTACTGTCTGGTTCATAGTCGGAGTCACTGATTTGTAGTGGTGTACTTTGGTGGTTATTAGATTCACCTGAAGCGTTGTTCTCAACATCCGTAGATTCATCGAAGGCATCACAGAAGCTGCAAAAAATATAACGACTTATAACCAAGCAAAAAAGAAAATGTCCTCAGGAGAACATTTCATTAACCATGATGGGTGAGTAAGGAGAAATGTGGATTGTCATCAAGCCATATTTTGGCAAGAAATGTGGATTGTCATCAAAGCCATATTTTGGCAAGAAAAACTTCAAAAAAAAAACTTTCGTTAAAAAAAGGACAATTTTTTTAACTATCTGCTTTAGAATGATGACAATTCAATAAATAGTCCCCAAAGAGGATTAAAGAAATAACAAAATTTCTATTTTTGTGCTCCAACCAGAAATGTGACTGGTTTGAATCTTTTGATTTAGAAACAGTGTATTTGTTATGGTTCAGTTCAAACAGTATAATTTCATGGAATAAATTTTCATATCTTATTTATGTCATTATTTATCCATTAAAACATAACTTTAAATGTACAAAGTTGCAAAGTAAATCTCAGCAGCAAATTGTTTGTGTATCAATTAGTAATACAAAACAAGATGATGTGTGCATAATATATTTGAAGAAAATAACAGGACTAAGTAAAACACTTGTTTTAAGCCTCATGTGCAAAGAAATGGTAAAAACTAAATTAGTATTTAAAAAAGGAACTTGAAATATGTATGTACATACAAATTTTGATGGAAAGAGGAAAATACTAAAACTACAAGGTCCACCAATAGTTAAAAGTATCCATTCTAATCTTGTCCATTACAAAATGTTACATGACCTCTTAAAAACTGCATTTAAAGACCGGGAATGGCATCATTTGATATTGCTCAGGTTCTGTGAGTGTGCATTTTATAAGTGCTCACATACATGTCTTGTAGACATTGGGTTTGATTGAGTACATTAGCACTCAACTCAATGATCTGATGAATTGGCAGCCAATTTAGGCTCATAAACAAAGGTTTGTAGTGAGTCTTTTTACTGCAAGACAGTACTGTATGTGCAAAGTATGTCAGGAGCAGATCCATTTAACTCTTATTGAGACTGAAATAATGGTGCATGGTACTCAAAAATGACTCATCACAAATGATTCACAAGACAGTTCAGTTCAGTTCATTCATTTTGAATTCCACCACATACCAATTTTGTCAAAACATTAAACAATAAATTAAAATGCAAGTACATAAATAGAGAATAATATAGGAATTCTTAAGGAGGAATGTGAAATAAGGTTCCCAGAAAAAATTGTGCATACCTGATAGAAAGGTCATCATCCAGGAAAGAAGATTTTTCCTTTGAACTGATCTAAAAAAATAAAGGAAAACAGATATACCAGCAATTTGTCGGAAACTATGCTCCTCTGTATTATCCTATACTGATTATTGAAATTATGGTTAATAATTAAGCTTCACTTATATGTTTCTGTTTCTCTATGTGATCAACAATATTTGCAGGGCTTTCAGTGGGGGGCGCGCGATAGCTCGCGCGCACGCAGGCACGCACCCAAGCGTTCACTTAGGAGCAGGGAGATTAAGTTCACTTAGAGTTCACTTAGGAGCAGGGAGACTTAATCTCCCTGCTTAGGAGCGATTGATCGCGCGCCCGGTAATACAATATTTCCCTTGAAGAGAGCGATGTCCCATTCGGGAGTTCACACCGGAGAGTTTTGTAGACAAAATGATTTTCGTTTTAAAATATACCTTGCAACTCCCTGATGCTGATTTTATTCGTTGGATGCAGCTGAGTTACTTTGTTCGCTCATTCCACTCAAGTTTAATCAGCCTCATCTTTAGGCCATCTTCTTCCGAGATTCATGCCATCTTAAATGTCAGACTTCTCAAGCAGCTTTTGTTCGCTGATTTGTGTATTGATTTGTGTCTGTCCATGCCTCACTGACTAGGTCTTGAGAAGTATGACACATACCTTTGGAACCGTTTGATATTTCTTGCGCGCGCCCCACACAGTTCACGCGAGTTTTTGGTCGCGCGCCTTAATTTCTGAACGTGAAAGCCTTGTATTTGTCAGTTAAGAAACTCAGATGTTTGAATACAAAAAGGTTTCCATATAAAAGAGTGCAGATATATTCATATCATGTGATTTGATCCTGTTGGAAACCTTGTGAACATTGATATCTATCTAACGTGCTTACTGCCATATTGTCACCATCCATAACATCTTCCACAAGTGAAATGCCAGAGGGACCAGGATCTTCGGAAGTGGCTGCAACAGTAGTATGATCATCATCTTGCAATGACCGTTTGATGGCTTCTTCAATCTCTTCATAGAGGAACCCATTGGGGTCTTCAAGCAATGGATTGCCAGAATCATTCTCAGAAGGAATATCTATAACCTCTACATGATTTTTGCTAAAAAGTAGGAATAATGGAAATTAGAATTTTCAAATGAAATACCAAAAGGTATGAAAGCAGAAAAAGGGAAACCTACAAACCCATAAACATATAATAGGTTAGCTGAAAAAAAGATTCAAAATAAGAAAGTAGATCTTTCATAAATGCTTCCATGGATGGACATGCTCCCTGCATTTGAAATTATCCAAAAATTGTAGAAATAATGCCACAGAAAAGGTCTCCTCAAGCTTGTGTCATGTGAGACATGCAGCAAAGTGAAATTACTCATACAAAGATTTTTTCCACATTTGCTTTGAACAGCAGATATGAAGATTCATTTTTATGGGGTTAGCAATAGTTTGAAAGGCCCCTTACAACAAAGTTTCAGTTCCAGTTTTCATAAACAAATATACCTACATACATTTCAATTCAATTACAAACATTTACCTAAATTAAAGTAAATAAGACAATAATAAATACTACACAACAAGAAAATACTTGGACATACAGTAAATAAATTAATGTAATAAGAAAACATTGCAAGAAATTATGCATTTAGATATACTTGTGAAAGGAGGTGCTCTCTAATAGATAAACTACTTGAGAGAGAGAGAGCCCCCCCCCCCCCATCTAAAACTAAAAAAGGAAAACCATTTTTACTAAAACAAGAACAAGAAAAGACCAGAATAGCCCCCAAGAACAATTAACTGTTGGTTGAGTTAAGAATTAGAGGTCATAGCCATTAATACTGTTCAATTCTTTTAATTTTGACTTGAAGATATTGAAAGAAACTGACATTTTGATAAAAGCTGGAATCCCATTTCATAGTTCACCACCAAAATACTTTATTGATCTGAGACAATACAAAAATGTCACCCCCAGCTACCTGACGAGTTTCATGACCATGAACTGTGTTACTGAGCTGGATATAGTAGTTTTGAAAATGAGAAGGTGACAGACCATTTAAAAGGAAATGGAAGATGAGTTGAGTGGAAGATTGTACTTAATCAGGTTGAAAATGTTAAGAAATACAATTTAAAGCAGCAGCTAGATAAGGACAAAATTTTCTCATTTGCTAGTGTCAATAACTTGATTGATCATTTGAGAAGAAAAGTGCCCCCCCCCCCCACCAAATGCGTTGGTTGCAAATGGCATAGGCCTATAGCCATACATTTCGATGATTAAACATACCCCTAAAATAGCGTGATAGCATGTCTGAAATTTACCGTACAAATAAAACCTTACCTTTCCTTCGCTTTCAGAGGTGAAGTGGATGAGTCTGCAGCGCAAAAGCGCTTTGCAGGGCTTGCCATGGTGAATCTTCTCTCGTGGCTCCAGTGCTTCTTGGGCAAATTCTTGGGCATGTGCTATGACCAACAAACAGCGCGAAAATCCATTCTTAGAACGAGGTTGAATCAAAATGGCGTGGATTTTGGCGCGAAAATTGATTCACAAAACGAGGCTTAATCATCATGGTGACAATAATCATTGATCGGAATGGAGGCTGCAGAATGATGCAAGGAACTGTAGTGATTGCGTAATCGCGTTCCAAACCCACAAAACCCACATCACCCACAAACCCACGCGATTTAGTTGCACCCCTCACAAACCTGCATGACCCACAATCTCACAAACTCACAAACCCACAATAGTCAAACCCACAAACCCACAGCCACCCACAAATAAACTCACAACCCACGCGACCCACGCGACCCACAAACCCACGTTCATTAGTCACACTCGTCTTCAATGCAATTAGCGCTACATTTTGTGCAAGTCCTCTATTTTCCAAGGCTATGTTTTTATGCCGACCCACTTCTATCATTAATTTGTGATCACTACACCTAAACTTAGCTACCTGCTGCCTTAATGAGAAGTTCTTCAGATGGACAAGGTATTTCGCTGTTTCAAATTTATTTTTAAACAAATTATACCGGGTGAGTCAATAAAAACGCCCGGCGTTTGAAAAAATCCTGTTCCCTGAATATCAAAGCAATGATATTGAAAACTGTCTTGTTTTATCCCTGATACATCAAATCAGGTTCAGTAATTTACCCGGCTTTAATCGGTCATTCCTTCCCATCGAAATATGAGATTTTCTGCAGAGATCTCCTTTCGAAAACCTGCAAAAATGAGTGAAAACACCAAGCAAAAGTTCCCTTTGTTCTCCTTCCAAGCAATAATGACTCTATGATGTGTTCATGTTTTTCATCCTCTTGGGAGAATGGAATCCCCCTGAATAAGTTATTCACACTAGGGGGAAGACTTTTCAGCCCACCAATGGGAAAGAACGTGCTAAAGCGTGCTGAAAGTCATCGCTGTGAGGTAAACACATTAGGGACTTTTGCTTGTAATTTTAGCACGTTTTTTCAGGTTCCTCAAAGGGAATCTTTTTAGAAAATCGCTCACAGAATCTGAACGGAGTGACCGATTTTAGCCAGGAAAAATTCTAAAAATAATTGAATATGTTAGCTATTAAATCAGATATTGCAAAATATCATTGCTTACGTACTGGGAGAGCAGTAGCCTTTCAAACGTCGGGCGTTTTTTTTGACTCACCTGGTAGTGCCTAAGTTTTCTATACTTAATAAAGTAAAAATATGTTAAGGACTCATATTATGAAAATAGATAGCTGTTTAAGTTATATTTCCCCAGTACTGGCGTTTCTTAATTTTTTTAGCGATCTGAGAGTTAATTTTCTTGTAAGCATTTTCTTATTAAAACATACGTGTACTTCTGTTTCAACTAGCTCTTTGAAATCTTTTCATACGGCAATTTAAAATTTCTGATTCTAAGACGTCGTAAATAAGAAATGGAGTGCTGTTAACTGACAGTAAATAGTAGGGTTGAAGTTTGGACTGAACAAGGAACGAGATACAGGGGGTCCAGGAGGGCCATGGTCCCCTCAAAATTTTCATTTGTTGCTACAGTAAATCTTTATTCTTTTATCATTTTAGTATTTCAGCATATCAGATAGGTACTCCATGCACGGGGGGTTCTTCCATAGTAAAGGCACCTGGAGATGTGCCGCCCGCGAGGGTATACTTTTCCGGACTTCTAGTCTAGCCAAGGGTGTACTTTTTGGCAATTTTAGTCGAGTTAAGCCTAGGCAAAAAAACCCAACTTTTTAAAATTTTTGTCCAGAGAAATTTTGGCAAGTTTTGCCTAGAAAATGCCAATTCAGAGCACTTCTGAAGGAAAAATTGGTCTAGCTAAGGGTATCATTTTCACAAAATTTGGTCTAGCCAACAGTTACATTTTGAAACTGTGGGCGGCACCCCTTACCCGAAATTTAGCCGAGAGCCTCCCCCCGTGACTCCATGTACTTATGTCGGGTATATCTCGTTCAGTTTCTATCTTTCACTAGTCTAGGAAGCTCTTTGGGAGTATTTACATGCTAATAAACAATAGACTTGTTTCACACAAGAAACATGATGCTATCAAAATCTACCGTGGCCTTTTTGGTAAATTAGGCTTTTTTACCGTTGTGGGGGATGTGTACATCCCAACATAGATTTACCTGTAAAAAGTTAATTGAAGAACAAACATTAGCGTTGTTATAAGCAAATCTGATGGACGTGGTCTCAAATATTTCCTGGGGAGTATTCCAAGACATTGCCTGGCTTTGCTCGTCACCCAGTTTGCCCATGGCCCCCTCACGTAAAAATTGTACCTCGGTCCTTGAATCTGAACAAAAGAAACTCCTTAAAGCCCTCAATGAAATGAGAACAAAACTAAGAACCTGATCAACCTCTTTTGCCGCAGAATACCCAAGATACTAGTCAGGATGACTTGTTGAGTTGTATAGGTTCTTATGGCAAACGGTCTTATACGCGGGTTTTCGCTGTACTGAAACTTTGTTATCTCATTCAGCATAATTCAATCGTTCAAAAACTCTTTGTTGTAACTGGGCAACAAAGTCATATTTGATTGTCGGTATGGAGTGAACTGATGTAGCAATTTTTCTTTAGGTTGCCACCAGTAAAACACTTATAAATATTTTTATTGTTGGTCTTTTAAAGCGTTCCTTTTAATAACTTGCCCAAGCAAACGTCAGAATATTCTCATCAAAACAGTCTTTAATGTCTGCTTCAAAGATGGCTGCTTCTTGCTTCCTCATTGCGTACGTATTGTTAGATTATTCATATTTGCTTCTTTTACTTTTCATTTTAAGGTTTTTGGAGTCTAGTTGCTTTAAAAAGTGCTATAGCAGATTAATGCACATTGCTTTCTGTCAGGCATCGTGAGAGGGAAATGTTGTCTTTACGTGGACCTGTTTTCTTGACTGGCAGAAAATCCGCCACTTTGAAAGTCGAAAAATTACAAAAATGAGCACTAGAGCAACCTTGGTCAGGTATGTATTTTGACAGATCTAATCACATAAAAGTAGACGAAAATGTGATTTTAGAGTACTTAATGGTAGGGGTCATCAGGGTTTGCGGAACAGCGGAATTTGTAGGAAATATGTCGCGGAGTACGGAGTTTTAGCAATTTCTCGGCGGAACGACGGAATTCTCCACCCCTACCAGACGCAGATTTTCTCGAAAATGATAAGCGGAATGCGGAATTTCCATGAAATTTTATGGATTTGCGGGTCCCTCTTCGTTGTCTTTTAAAAAGAGGTCGTGGTCAGATCGTTGTTTTTCTGGTCAGCACTATGAGAATATTTTCAAAGCTTTGCACAAGAATTTTAACTACCAATCTCCTCCTCTTTCCACCTGGATGGATGAAAATGTCTAATGATACTAATCTGTGACATCATTTTGATAGCAAAGTGGCGGGACGCGGAACTTTGGCTAAAAATGACCGGAACGGCGGATTTTAAAAGAAAATCGTACGGAACGGCTGATTTGTACCCCCTTGATAACCCCCACTTAATGAGATACGATTCACTTTAGGATTTCGCTCACAAGGTACTCCTTCTGGAGCAACGATAAGTAAAGCCTATTGCACTACCTAACATGATACCTTCGCTAACTCAGAAGACCCCGAAGAGCAGTTTTTAGTTAGAAATGAGCAGTCTATGAGCATCTTACTTACCAACAAGAAGGCTCTAGGATTGTTTTTGAAAGTAACGCAACTTTCCCGCACACGTTTGCAGCATTCCTGTACTAACAACAATTTTTCAATTGTTTCCCATTTGTCCAAGTGACAAAAGGGGAGTCGATCGAGAGCAAATAGTCCGTAAATATAAGGTCAATGTCCTCAAATTTTTGTGGTCCTTTTAGAAATTGTGAAACCCGCTTACATACCAAAATTAAGACAAGGTAATGAGCTTAAAGTCCTTAGAGTCTGTTAAATGGCATGCCCTCTTGCCTTCGATGTTGGCGTGCCCTCGTGTCCAAATTTTATGCGTGCCCTCGTGCCATCGATGTTAGCGTGCCCTCATGCCCTCGTGCCCGCGTGCCAAATTTCGGCGTGCCCTCGTGCCTTCGATGTTTCATTTTTCATTTTTTTTCATTTTAAATTATTTAAACACAAAATCCCTTCAGCAATACAAAGTAACAAAAGAAAAAAGCCTAATTACAATAATACATTATAATATATACATATTTACAGTGTATCTATCTAAAACCTATTTAGACGCAGCTGCTCGTCCAGGGAGTCGTGTTTTTGTATTAAATTTTATGTTGGTGTGCTCTCGTGCCTGCGTGCCTAGATTTTCGGCGTGCCCTCTTGCCCTAGTGCGAAATGTTCAGGAAACTCCTGAGGGAGGTGAACCTTGAAATGTTTCTTGAAAGTCTGAAACTTAGTGATCCTTTTTTTCTAAATTTCAACTGAAAAAACCTAAGTAGAGGATTTGAAGTGAAAAATTTAAAGCATGAATAAAGTTTTGTAGAGTCTCTTTTTGGAGAGCTGTCTCTTAAAGCTAAGATTAAGGTGGATCTTCACTTAAGATGGCTCACTACTGAAAATTTCAAAATTACGAAACATTGAAGGGCGCTTTTGTACGAAGTAAAAACAACTTCAAGACACAAAAAAACAATACGTTAAGGTGGCTCGCTACTGATATAAATTTAAACTGCTACACATTGGGCGTCCTATCGCTCATGCTCAAGCACACACATCCGCTGAACTATGATCTAACTGATCTAAGGGCCTGTTTACATGATCCCGCTTTGCCGGGATATCGCGCCTTGCCGGGATACCTCGCTTGGCCGGGATACCCCAGCTGCCGATAGTAACACATACAATTTTCAATTTGCGTTTACATGGGATTTTCATCCCGTCCCGTCTTGACGGGATGTTTTCATCCCGTCTCGGCATGGCGGGATATCCCGTCTGGCCGGGATGATTTTCTCCTTGTAAACAGAAACAGGCGGGATATCCCGCCTTGCCGGGATGAAATTGACGTTACTGCGCATGCCTTTAACCCGAGAACCATGACATGCGCCTCATATGTTTCAAAAAGAGCGCCAAATATTTTTCAAAAAGGGCGCCAAATTTCATCCCGTCCCGGCAGTGTTTCCCATATAAACGCGAAAAATAAAAACGTCCCGCCTAGGCGAGATATCCCGGCAAAGCGGGATATCCCAGCTAGGCGGGATCATGTAAACAGGCCCTAACTTCCACAAGCACTCATCTGGCCACAAGGCAGGCGCGGTCAATAGAATTGAAATACTATCATCATTTGATTCTTTAAAATCAATATTCGATTATTATACAAATGCTATCCACATAATCCATATCAATCAGTCACATTACACTTGCCTCCACTATGAAGATTTGCTGGGCATCATTATTTGGTTGTGCGGAGATTGTGCACCAAGATGCCAGAGACTCAGGCCCCGTTCACACTTACTCCGTTTTTGTACAAAAACGGAGAGAAAAACCTCCGTTTTTGTGAAAGTGTTCACACTGATCCGCACAAAAACGCCACAAAAACGGAGGTTTTCGAAAACGCTGTCAAAAGTGGATATCCACAAAAATGGAGGTTTTTGAAAACGCATTTGATTAATGTGAACGCACAAAAACGAAGGTTTTTGAAAACGCTCCAATATCCAACAATGAGCTTCACAAAAACGGAGCAATGTGAACGCACAAAAACGGATGTTTTTCGCTGCGTTTTTGTTATCGGGCAGATCAGTGTGAACGCACAAAAACGGAGGTTTTCTCTCCGTTTTTGTACGAAAACAGAGCAGTGTGAACGGTAATTTCAATGCAACAAAAACGGATACTAACAAAAACGGAGTAGTGTGAACGGGGCCTCAAAAACCTTGGAGGTCAGTGGCATGCTTCCCTGGAAAATGTTTGCATCATATAACCTATATGTTGGCCTTACCAGCCGAGTAGATCGAGTATCAAATAACGACTCCTCTTTCTCTACAAAATAGTCTTGATGATAACAGCAACACGCAGTGGAAGATTTACATCAGGTTATATAAAATCGGCTACCTGAAAGTTGGCCTAATACAACGAGACTCACGAAGGCTCACGACAAGAAGAACGCGGCCTCGTGGACAACATAATGGTCTGGGAATCAGTTCCTTAGCAGCGTCTAGGGTCAACAACCCGCAACCAATTTGGATTATTGTTTAAACTAATAATAAAGAAATAGGTTTAATTAGTGTCCAGTCTCTGCACTCCACATATAGAACAGCTAGAAAGTACTATTCTCCTTTTTTCATGGCAGTTTGGCATTTTGACAATCAGTGCAGGAATTTTACGCCTACCATGTAAGCATTTCACTAACTTCAGCATGATCAAATCGAATGCTGTACTACAAGGATCAGTCATTGAGACAATGCTGTTTGAAAATGAACCTTCACTGTAATGATATAAGAGGTAAAATTTGATCTCTCTTTCAGGGTTTTCACTTGCATCATTTCAACAATTAATGCAGAAATTCTACGCTTGCCATGCAAACATTTCGCTAACTTTAGCATAATCAAACCTGATGCTGCTCTGCAAGGATCAGTCATTGCAACATTGCACTTTAAAAGTGAGCGTCAGTGTCGATTTGATTGTATGATCAACATTCAGTGTAAATCCATTAACAGAGAAGAGAAAGGGGATCAAACTTGTGAACTAAACAACAAAACAACGGAAGATCGAAAAGACGGTGCTACATTAGTTCACAGGCCAGGATGGTCTTTTCAGTCAACGGATTATTCCTATCGACTGGTGAGTAATTTTGATAAAAGTTATGCTAAAAGACCGAACTTAGGCTCAAATGGGTTCAAATCTTCAAAATTGTTTGTGTAAAACGCAATGACTTATTTCTTGAGCAGAATTACTTCAAAGAACTTTTGGATACTCCACTGATATTGTTGGACTTCCTGACGTCTTCAATCGAGGGGCAAATCACTGCTTAAAATCAAGTACGCTCTCGAAAATAATCACCTTTTAATCACAACTTTTTTTTTCTTTTTTTTTATATATATAGATCTAAAAAGAACGTTAAAAATACAAAATTGATACATTTCTATGTACCAGCCACAGCGGAGAAGGACAACTTAATCACACTAATCACACAAAATCACATTAATCACGAAAAATCAACAGTCACATCAATTACAAACTGTGAATGTCTAGCAACGTCTATTTGCTTACATTGATAAGAACATTAAAGATCTAGAATGCCCATTTCTCCCATTCCCCAAAGTTAAGAGTATGCATTTTTTCAGATATCCGAACATATGCTCGAAAAAATGAACACAATAAAATCACTTGATTCTGAGGACCCTGCGATGGAGCAAAACTGGAGCATTGTTCTTATACCTAGCACACTAGGACAACTACGTCATAGTTTATCATTTGGTTTATGCATCTTGTTCTAGCTTGCCTAGTTCGTTCAATTTTCAAAGTATAGGAACTTGGCTGAGGGCAATTCAGAACATGTGATCAATTTTAGAATAATCACTAATTAATCACTTAAATCATTAAAAAATCAAATTAATCACATAAGAGATCAAATTAATCACAAAATAATCACTAGTGATATTAATCTCGTACACCATTTTCAGGAGTGATTTGCCCCTCGTCTTCAATGTTGAATATTTTCAGAAGTTCATATTGTTCATATTGTACAGTTTGTACAGGGTATCATATTGTTCTTCTTTTCAAGAATTCAAGAAAAGGGTTCATAAAACCTTAGAGCCAATGTGATCTATAAATTTTTCTGACGCAACAGAAGCTACTTTGTAAGAAAATCTTAGCTTATGGATGGCTGCAGAGTCATCTGCGTTATGGCGACGTTATTTGGGGTAGCTTGTGTAAAACAAAATTTGCTGCTCTTCAACGTCTTCAGTCCCGAGCATGGTCAATAATAGAGAATGCAGAAATTAAAGATCTTTGGTCTAGTTCCTGGCTAAATGTAGAAAATATTATCCGTTATGACAGGAACGTGATGACCTACAAGATCGTAAACAGATTATGTCCTGAAAACCTTTTTGATAAATACTTGCCCAGATCATGTTTTTCTTCATACAATACGAGAAATTCTCAGGATCTTCAAATCCCTAGATGCAGGACAGAGTTTTTCAAAAAGAGTTTTCACTATGCATCGCTGAAAGTCTCGAATGATACACCTTCCACGATTCGTGAGCTACCGACTTTAAATCGTTTTAAACAAAGACTAAAAACGCATTTAAAGGGCTAGACTCATTTTTAAAACACGATCCCTGGAACAACAGCACATTAGGAATGTAGGATTTTAGGCTTTTTAGGAATTTGATTTCTAGATTTAAATTTGTAAGTAGGTTTTTTATATCAATTGCTGAAGGGTTTTTCTCGTGTATAAATAATTTCAAATGAAAAATGAAAATGAAATGCAATATGGTATCAAGCAGAAGTCTGTCACATTTCTGGTCCAAGATTTGGACATTTGATCACGTTACTTCCTGAAATGAGTTGAAATCTAAGGTAAGCTGTAATGCTGAAATGCAAAATTCCTGAAAGATCGACGGTAGAATTATAAATAGCTAGCCAAAGTGTCTTTCAAGCAACTAAATCAGAAAAGTAATAGGTAATAGAACTTTACACCCACCTTTTTACACCGACTTAAAGATATGTGGTAGCAAGCATCAAATCTTTGCAAATCTTTAGAACGAAAGCTGTAAAATGTTATTGTCTCATTCTCTCAAAGAATCTTTCAGGGAATTTTCTGTAATTTGCCATAGTGCCAGAGAGAGTGTATTTTTGACTTCATTGATGATTTTCAAAATTGCACTTTTCTAATTTTTATTAGAGAATATCTGAGAGGAGGTATCTGAAGCTTTACCAAAGATTTTATATTCCGGGGGGTGGGGGGACATAATATGTTGGGGGTACGGGTATGTGCCGCCCATATGAGTTGATTTTTTGGCCTAAAATTCTCTAAGCAAGGGTCCCTTTTTCGGCAGTTTTTTCTTAAACATGGGTGGGTTTTCCAGAAATTGGCAAAGAACAGACAAAAATGGGTAGCTTTCTGGAAAATTCATCATGAATGTGGGTATGATGACTAGTTTTGGTAATTAGAAGACGGTAGCTTTCTGAAAACCGGGCGGCAGAAAAATCTCAAAACTAGTTTGGTCTTCTAGCTCTCAACTAGACTGATGCCTTTTCGTCCCTTGTTTCCCTGCGTTCCTTGGTCAAGAAGGACTAATAACATTACTCTTAAATAGTGGGCCCACTTTAGGCCCGCGTAGCGTGGTTCCGTATTCACCAATCAAATCGCTAGAATTCAGTTTTTAACCAATCAGGGGCCGCTATTCAGAATGTTGTTGTTGTTGCTCTTAAAGAACGGTTGAAGCAGCCTGGAGTTCTCGCAGCTTCGATGGATCTATTTTGCTTCTACAGAGGAAGATGACTGTCTGGAAGGTAGGCATTTTGCGTTTTGTACGTCAAGACAACATCATTCTTTGTACTTACAGTTTCCTTTTCAATGTTCGAGCTCTTTAAACCAGATTTTGAAGCGATTTTGTTGATGTACGAGAACTCCCACCTCTTTAGGCCATTTCGAAAAAGTTGAGAACGCAGGGAAACAAGGGACGAAAAGGCATAAGTCTAGCTCTCAACTAGAATTTGAATCATTCAAATCATCCCAGCGCGCCATGCTTTGTTGAAAGTGGTAGCTGTTTTCTGGTTCATTCATGGGCGGTAGGATACTGCTGTGTTAGCCTTTGGGAAGTTCTCGAGTCTACACAATAGCCCTCATGGTTCCGTCTGACATGGACAAGTCTCCCTCTGTTCTCAGCACAAGTCGTTAGATGTACAATGTGAGGGAATGAGGGAGGAGGAAGGAGAGAGAGACTTGTTAGATTACGAAATCGAAATAGAGACTTTAACACAAAGAAGTGGATAACTAGATTTAAAGGGTCTGTTTCATCCAGCATTCCTTGCATGTGCGGTCTCTTCGTTGGCTATTGTTGTCGCCATTTTAATGGGCCATGAAAATGGCGATAACAAAGGCAAACAAAAAGACGGCACATGCAAGGCATGCTGGATGAAACAGACCCTTTAATCACCATTATGCAACGACACATGTCTAAATCAAAGGATTGCCCACTCTCCTTCGCAGAGGCATTCTGACTCTTCTTGTTACACTTTTCTCAAACTGTTCTCCTTACAACTGCAGTTTTATTGTTTTTATCATCTCGCCTACAGATTGGCCAGATGTGTCAACAAGAGAACCCATGTCCAGAGGAGGTCTTGTGTAAAGACACGTGTGAATGTCCAGGATACAGTTGCTTTCCTTGCAGTAGTAGCAAAACTGGATTACGTTGCGACAGTAAGTTAAAGAGCCATTGCAACCCAGGGTTCCTTGCGAGCACGCACTGGGGGTTCTCGGCAACCTTGTCCCCAGGACCTTTTATCATATTTGGACAAAGACGAAAAGGCCCTGGGGACGAGATTTCGTCCACCTTTTCACCTACCATCTTTTCGTCTCCGTCCAAATATGACAAAGGCCCTGGGGACGAGGTTGGGTTCTCGGCTAAATTTCGGGTAGAGGTGTGCTGCCAACAGTTTCAAAATGGAACTGTTGGCTAGACCAATTTATGTGAAATGATACCCTTTTGGCTAGACTAATTTCTACATTAAAAGTGCTCTGAGTTGGCGCTTTCTAGAAAGAACTTGCCAAATTTTGCATTCTCTGGACCAAAATTTTAAGAAAATTTGGGTTTTTTTACAGGAATTACCAAAGTTTGACATTTCTTTGGCCAAAATCGCCAAACAGCATGACCCTTGCCCAGACTAAAATCGAATAAAATTGCCACAAAGCATACCCTTGCCTAGACTAAAATCGACTAAATGTAACGTATTTTTAGAAACCCTCGTACTGATATCTGATAAACCGGAACCTACTAGAAGTAGAGTATGTTTTTTTAGAGCAAGTAGGAGTAGAGTATGTTTAGTAGTGGTTGTTGTGGTAGGCCTCGTGTTTTGAAAAGACATTCGACTCGCCACAGGTTTGAAGTTTTATCTCTAAAGAAATTGATATAAAGGGTTTTAAATCTCTCCGAAGAACCTGTTCGTGACAATTTGGTGGCCAGTTTAGGTCGAAGGAGGGAAATTTAAAACCGAGATGGATAACGGCGAGGACCAAGACTTCGTGGACGTCGAAGAGGGCCTAGGCGCAGTAGGCGGTGAAGGCAGGCAAGATTTGATCCCACAGTTGTTTAGAAGATACGAAGAAGAAGGACTGCCACAGTATCCCCAAGCTCAAGCAAGAATGCACTTACCTTACATGCAGCAAATGCCAGTATATCAACAGGTTGCCCCATTGATAAAGCCACGTCGATCGGTCGTAGAAATTCACAGATTTTGTGGGGAAGAAAAGGAAGATATCACAGAGTGGCTTGAGACTTGGAACAGGGCAGTGGCAGCAAATGCTTGGAACCAAAATGAAGAGAAGGTAATGCTACCACTATATCTTCAGGGCAGAGCCAGTCAGTATTATCGAAGCTTACCCATGCAAGTAAAAGAAAATCCAATTTTTCTCAAAGGGGAGTTAGAAAAACATTTCAACTCTCCCTCTCAAAGGTTACAAGCTAGGCACCTCTTGGATGAAAGGTCTTAGCGCCAAAACGAGACAGTGGCTGATTTTTATGAAGACATTTGTAAACTGGTGCGGCGAGGATGGAACAACAAATCATCCGATTTTCAAAATGAAAAAGCCCTCGAATATTTCGTAAAGGGACTGAAACCAACCATAAAGAAAATTTTCTGGGGGGAAGAGGCCGAATTTTTGGATGATGCATATCAAAAAGCTCGTACAAGAGAATTGTACCTCCAGTCAAAAAAGACCAAATTTGATGTCAGCGCAGTGGAAACAGATTTTGGCCTAAAGGAAAATTCAGGGCAAACCTCCCCAATGGAAAAACAAATGACCGCTCTTCTAGATAGCATGCAAGCTATCATGAAGAATCAGGAAACTCTGATTGCACTGCAAACCCAAAATTTTTCACAAGGCCCCTCCTCCGTAGCACCCAGTTTCAGAAGTCGTGGGACAACAGAAAGACGGCCACGTAGGGATATTGAATGCTGGAATTGCGGTGAGAAAGGTCACTTCCAAAATAAATGTGAAAATCCCCCAAAGCAAAGATTGCCAAATTCTGGAAATGATACGACTGACCAGGACTGACTAGGCCACCCAAGAAATAACTCAGATATAATAAAGGAAGAAGAAAGGGTAAATTTGAGTGAATTAGACGAACCAAAAATCTTGACAATCAACTCTCAAAAACCGGCTGTGAAGCAGCAGGGTTATGTTCAAGGCCTAGTTGAAGGAATTACCACCAATTTATTGATTGACACTGGAGCGGATCTATCTGTATTATCTTATGGAATTTATGAACTAATTGAGGACAAACCACAGTTGAATAAAAGTAACATTTGCATGTTTACCGCAAATGGATCGCCATTGAATGTCGTAGGAATTGCTGAATGTATGATTGATTTAAATGGAAGAATGTTTACACACACTGTAGTGGTGGTGAAAGATTTCACATTCGAGTTTCTTTTGGGTAAAGATTTTTTGACCCAAAACAAAGCGATAGTTGATTTTGGCGGTCTTTGTTTGTAGTTAGATGGGCTATTAGTCAATTTTATAACACCACAATTCAGAAGCGTGGCATGTTCCACCACAGATTTACATATTGAACCAAACTCAACGTTAGCAGTGCAAGCTCAGTGCACTTCTGACCCAGTTGGTGAAGACCTTCTAGTTGAAGGAGGATTTCTTAGTGAAAATTCCTTGTTTGTCGCAAGAGTGCTGACAAAAGTAAGTCCGTCAAGTGGGAAATTAACTCTACAGGTTTCAAATATTTCAGACAGAAGCGTTTTCCTTCCAAAAGGGTCTGAATTGGCTGACCTTGAACCTTTTCAGGAAGTGTCCCAACCAAACAACAGCAAGGAGAAAGTGCCAGCAGAAAACAGCTCTCCCCTTGTACTCACGGAATCGGACCTTGATCTTAGCCATTTGAATGAAACCAAAAGGAAAATATGTTAAACTTACTAAACGATATGGATATTTCCAAAGGTCCAAAGCTGGGAAAGGTCGATCAGATCAAGCATACAATTAATGTAGGAGATGCTAGGCCAATTAAGCAAAGTTCTTACCGTGTACCTGTGACTAAAAAAGAAATTATTGATAAAGAGGTTGAGAAAATGCTGGTCCAAGAAGTTATACGACCATCAATGAGCCCATGGTCGTCTCCCATTGTTTTGGTCGCAAAGCAGGATGGCTCCACACGTTTTTGCATTGACTATCGCAAAGTAAACGCAGTGACGAAAAAAGATGCATACCCATTGCCACGTATCGATGATACGCTAGATGCCCTAGGAGGTGCGGAATATTTCACTACCTTAGACCTACAAAGTGGGTACTGGCAGGTCCCACTAGACGAAAATTCTAAAGAAATCACTGCTTTTTCGACATCAAACGGGCACTTTGAGTTTAATGTCATGCCTTTTGGATTATCTAATGCGGCATCAACTTTCCAACGCCTAATGGATTTTGTCTTGACGGGACTACATTGGAGCCAATGCTTGGTATATTTAGATGACGTAATTGTGTTTGGGAGGTCATTTGAAGAACACCAAGAGCGACTGAAAACTGTTTTTCTCGGTTGAAAAGCGCAGGACTTGCCCTCAAGCTCTCTAAATGTCATTGGGCGAAAAGTGAAGTCAAGTATCTGGGTCACATAATTAATTCTAGGGGAGTGTCACCCGACCCAGCTAAAATAGAGGCTGTTAAGAATTTTCCAATTCCTGAAAACAGAACAGATGTTCGTGCTTTTCTTGGACTCGCATCTTACTACAGGAGATTCATACCTAACTTTGCAAGTCTAGCGAAACCAATGACAAATCTCACAAAAACCAAAGGTCAAACAAGTTTCCGTTGGTCTGAAGAGGTTCAAGAGTCATTCGATAACTTGAAGGGAAAGCTTGTGGATGCACCAGTAGTGCTATGTTGTCCAGACTTTAACAATCCGTTTATACTGCAAACTGACGCAAGTAACCTGGGTTTGGGAGCAGTGTTAGCTCAATATCAGGATGGTAAAGAAGTAGCTATAGCCTACGCTAGCAGGCAAGTTATAGACAGGGAATTTACTGTAACAATCTAGCAAACTGGGTAACCGAAATTTTTGAAGTGGATATCACTTCTATGATGGTTGGTCGTCAATTTACGCCTTGGGCACATTCTCAAAAATTTGTGGTTGTCACGTGATCGATGACGTAATTACCTCCCGGTCAGTAAGACATTGATGACAGCATTTTTAAAATCTGAGTATACCATTCGAAAGAGCATGCAAAACTGAGTCAAAAATTATAAAACACTTATGTTGTTTGACTTATTGTTTCGAAATTATAGATGTTTAAACTTTCTATGACGTCATCAAAATGGCCACCACCGGATTTTTTTATAGTTCGCTTTCTCATCGTGTGTGCTCTATTGAAACGATTCTAAACAGCCAAATTGCATTCTAAACATACAAATTAAGTTTCAGTTATGCCGAGACTAGCTGCCCTTTAAGTTACCATCCTTTAATATCACGGTTCTACTAAGTTAAGGCAACCATTCATCCATTGAGTCCCCACTGGAAGAAAAGTCTGAAACTTCCTATTCACTTTCGTGTTCATCGCTTCTTGAAGTGTCCGAGCCGTCTATGATTTCGTCTCTTGTCATTTCGCTATCCCCATCATAATCCATATGTGTAATGGGCAATACATCCCTTTGGTAGTGTTTTCTCTTCGTTGAAGTGCGTTTTTGACCCTTTATCTCATCATCACTCATCTCCGCATCGCCATCGTTATCATAGTTGAGATTCTTCGCTATTTTCTTTCTTCTTGTCAAAAGTGAAGGAGGCAACTGCTTTCCTTTAAACCAGATCGGAACTACAACCCGCTTTTCCTCATCCCATTTCCAGCCGTGATCTTCAAAGCTAACTGTCTCAATGGTAACTTCACAACAGCGAACCCAGTGGAATACTTGGTAATTTGCTCGTTTGATGGCTTGCTCGACTGAATCTGGATCAGGAGGAATCGACGATGAAGACTTTGATTTCATTTCTTTATATAGTCGGATTCTCGTTTCCACATATGTTTCGTCAACCTTGCCACTGTAAACAACTGTCCTGATGAACTCTTTTACATTGTCGATGTTTTCAGACCCGAGACTTTGATTCTGACCAAAAGATTCTATCAGCTGGCATTTCGATGGAGAACTTAACAACTTTTTGACGATTTTAACCTTTCAAGCCTTGTAGAAATAAGAAGTGGTGTCACATCCTGATATTGCATGTATTGCTGGCAGTGCTTGACAAAGATCATTTCCTAAAAATTGACAGATTACTCCTATGTCAGCATATTTATCACGGTCATACTTGAAAAGCCACGTTTTACAAATAGAAAGCTTTGAATAAGCCCAGATGAGAAGGATCAAGACATCGGTATCTTTGGAGACAATTATTACGTCTGTTGCTTCCAACGACGCATGCAAAACCAAGCGGGTGTCCGCTTCTTCATGATTACAGCGGTAAATCAGCTCACATCCATTTCTCTCCACTCTGTACGTGTTGTTACCTTCTGTAACGATGAATGGCTGCTTTATCGTATCTCTGGCTTCTTCACTCATCATATATTGTGCAATAAGCTTTATCAGCTCTTCCTTATTTCCCTGATTCTGCAAAAATTCATTCCACTTGATCCCTTTTGGCATATGCTGATCAAAACCTTCCAATTTGGTTCGTGTACCAGTTTCCCCACGATCTTTCCTCGTTCCCTGTTTCACACTCTGCTCTCTATATGTGTCGTTAATCATCCCAACCAAGCACGGTGACGATTCTTCTGGTGGCTCCATAAACTGCAGAAGGCCAATCATCCATTCTCTTTAAGTCTTCCTTGACTTGAGTGATCTGACTGCTGCCATCCCATCAATGAACCATGCAGCATTCTTAGGTATGTTAGTTGTAGGACTCTTCGATTGCACAATGAGGAAATTTCTCAATGAGGACTTGTCTGATTGTCGCAGTGTGCCTTCAGGAGTTGCTATGGACAGCGGAAACGTAGTGATTGGAAAACAAAACGCTTCCTCCAGACTCACAGCTTTGGAGACTAAGAGTCCAAAAGCTTGACAATCTTCTTTTAGGACGGATACTGCCTTGGTGGTCTTTTTCTTAGCCAATATTCCTGTGTTTAACTTAATTCTCTTTATCGGGGCAAAGAAACTCTTGGATCCTTCAATAAGCCTTTCTGAAACGAAAGTTGAGAAGGCTTCATCGCCTATTTCCGATGCACTCAGCATATCCTTCACCACAGCAGGATCTATCTCTGTTCCAGTTGATAAGCATTTTGGATGATCCAATGAAAATGGATTTACACCATATCCTCTCAGGGTCTTCTTCAAATTTGACACATGTTCAGCATGCAGTTTCTTGCCACTGTTCGTAGACTCCTTATGTATGGACGACGTCTTGATATTCAGCTGTTTTCTCAATGCAATCCTCAGCATACTGTGGATGTGTATTGTCTGCACCCAGGTGTTTGCAGCCTCGATATTCGTGCTAAAACCGGAACGAAATGGACCAGCAGTTCCCTTTGTTTCCTTGTTGAAAAGCTCTGTTATTAGGTCCCCATGTATCGTTGAGAAAGAATCACCAGTAATACTGCCACCATGACCTCGTGACTTTAAATCTTGGTATGCTGGATGAAACTTCCCCTTCAGATCTTGAAGGTATACATGTTGGTAGGTGCAATATCGAGCATAGCTTTGATGGTCGAAAGCAAATGCAAGGCAGATCATTTCACGCTCAGCTTCAAGATGTCGGTCGATATCACATTCTCGAACGGCAGACACTATTGAAAGCATTGCTGACACATCTTTCAAATATGCAACGGTCATCTCACCATCGCTTCCTTTGTCATGTTGCAGAATTCGTTGTTGTAATTGATTGAACTGTGGTAGCATCATCACATCGTTGATTGAGGAGGCAGAAGGATTCTTTCGGAGAATCTCGAGGGCTGATAGTAGCTTCATATCAATATTGGAATAGGTGCCTACAAAAGAATGAAAATAGTTTGAATTAAGTTATCGACTGACAGCAATAGCTTTCTTTTGGTATGGAATCTTGTGTGCCCCCTTTATGGGTGCTTTATGAGCTATGTTATACGTGTCACCACTTGATTTGGGTGGATCCACTTCCAGTCCTGAAAAAATTGAGATACGAAAAAGAGAAGCTCGCAGCATAGGCACCTGTCAAATCTTCGATCCTGAATTGCACAAGAGCGTCAAAGCATTCTTTATGCAGTCGCATACTGCGAAAGTAATGTCTTCCTTCCAATGCTTGATCAACTGATCCAGAGGCTATGACTCCGGCATCTGTGAACCAGTCATTCAGCCCTCTGCAAGTGTATCTTTTGTAAAGGAGTCTTTGCATTACACGAAGCTGATGAAATCCTCCCATTAATAGAATGATCCCCTTGTAAAGCTGAGAATTTTTCCATACGATGTCACAAAGTTTGGAATAAACCATTTCATCTGAGTGCACGAATATATGGGGTAATTCAAGCTCCTCGATAATCTCAAGAAGAAAATCAAGGTATTCCTTGCAGATAGGATACTTCGGTGGATGTGGAGTCACAGGAAGAAATTCTTGAATACATGCAGTTGTCAGGTGATCTGTAACTTCCCTGTTAAATGGAGTCCATGAGCCGAGGAGGGGAAGCTCTTCGTCGTCGCTCTTCAGTGCACCAGCCATTGACCAAGCAATGTCTCGCTTTAAGCACAGATCAAGGGACTTCCTGCTCTTTTCGTCTTTATGTGATGGAAACAGGGGAGGGTCGACTCGCTTCCCAGGGTGGTAATATGGGACCTCTGGAATTTGGTTGCTGTATTCGTCAATGTCGAGGGAACGCTCTGTCGTACCAATCATGGGTATGCACTGCTGCTCTTCCGTGGTAGGAAGTTGAAAAACGGTCTTGTTTGTGTCGTGTGTTGTACCTGATCCAGTCCAAGTATCTTGCCTCCCATCGTTGTTATCAATCGTACTGTGGGTCACAATTCCTCGACGAAATGCTGGAATCGAACTTTTCTGGGCTGCAGTCATGCGTGCCCATGCTTGATTCTGCATCCTGATTTGGTGATATGATGTCACATGGTTGCATTTATGAAGGGTGTTGACGGCTTCTTTGCTTCCTTTTTAAAAGAAGATAAACAGTGTTATCAAGTCTTGTATAGCTTCAAAGTAATCAGAATCATTTTAAAATTTCGACAATTTGGCATGATAAAAATTTTACACAAGTATGTGAAAATCATGCTTGACTTTGTCATCGCAAAATTCAAAAATATTAAAAAGTCAAGATGTTCTAGACACCATTTCAGTATCCACAAATGTTCTAAAGTATTTGATACGGTTTCGATTAATTGATGCAAATTATGATTAAGCTTACCAGTTATCCGATGGAGAACCAATCCCATTATCGCTTGCTTTGGGGAGGGAGCACCCGTAATTAATGCCTCCCAGTCGCTTGCCAATGACCATATTTTTGTTGCTTTAGCTTGAGATGTAATCATGTATCCATATTCATTCCTCTTCCCTCTGTCATACATCGAGTAATAAATTGCATTGTAAAGATCTGGAAGTGGGCCTTGATCTAACATCGAAAGAAAATCTTCTGGCGAAAGCGGCAAAGACGTTTCATTCTGCTTTCTCGCTTGCAGCTTGCGTCGAAGCATCCTGCCAAACGATTTTGATAAATCTTCATCTCGCAGTCCAAATCCACGTAATGTTGCAACTGAGTATTCACAAGGATTTACGTCTGGCGAATGCACGATAAGTAACTTACCGGAAGGAAAAAATGCAATATCATCTTTCAACTCTTTCAACAAAAAACGTTTCAGGGACCGAGTGTCAGTGAGCGCCGAAGTCTCGAGGCCCAGCTCTTCACTTAAAAGCTCAACATCTCTAAGAAGTTCATTCAAAAGAAAAGCGTTTTTGTCCCGGACTATTTTTGTTTTAACTTTGTAGAGAAATGTTTCCAATACATCATTTTCCTGGTTTCTTTTTTCTTCAACAATCTCCTGTTGTGTTTCTGGTTTCAGTGCAAATTTTATGTAGCAGGACTGGTGGTAGTATATGTCTACTGCAAATATGTCATGACATTGGCCACTTAGCATCAAATGTAGACGTCTACTTGCAGCATAATGTCTACTGGATTTGTCGCGCAAAAAGTAGTCTTTCCGACTCATTAGTTTATTGGCTGTCACCTTGGTATCACATCTTCTTAGTCCTCCTTCATTATAAGAGTTGTTATCACTCTTGCGTTTTGCATTGCATATGAAGCAGATATGCTTTGATGACAATGACGTAGCTTGGGATCTCAAAGATGGCTTTTTTGGTGATTTGGGTGAGGCCTCATCAGAATCATTACCCAATTCGTGTTCGTTTGATGCTTCGTGATCTTTTGTTCCATAATTCTTCAAATAACGCTCACTATTATTCCTAAAATGTACTCTGCACGTTGAATGTACATAGATCTCACCGCTTTCTTGTCTAAGATCTTGAATCCTTGCAAAAACTTCTGTAAAATTATGCTTCTCTTCGTGAACTGGAATATTTATTCGTGACCATTCTGCGGCCAATGCTATAAATCTCTCGTACCCCTTCTCCCCTATTCTTTGGGGCTTTTCACCTTCCTTAATTTCTTTGCAACAAATAAAACAGCTACGGTCCGGCTGAACCACTTTTGAAGACAAGAAAGCATTCCATCGAGCCATGGTATATCATACTGGTGACTACATGTTCGCAACCATGCTGAATCAAACTATCGTACAATTGGCAACAAGGGGAAAAGCTGATTCAGACGTTCTAACTGTTTACTTAATGGTCAATAGGCACACGAAAGAAATTTCCTTTTGTAATGAGATATCTTTGAGCAAATCAATGAATTTTTCAAGTATTCGTTGTATTTAATCTACAATTCGAAGTGTGTTATGAATGGTAAAAATAGCAAATTGAAGAAAGGTGACGTGATCTTAACAGCTGTTTCTAAATTAGTTATTTCGCACTTTTCTATCAATAATATTTATATTCAGAAGATTTAGTTGCTGTAGAATTGATAACTTTCATAAAAAAACTTATTTTTAACCTTTGGTGATCGTTTAACAGAACGCATAGGATGAAAAGGCCCCTCAAAAAATACGGTGGTGGCCATTTTGATGACGTCATAGAAGTTTAAACATCTATAATTTCGAAACAATAAGTCAAACAACATAAGTATTTTATAATTTTTGACTCAGTTTTGCATGCTCTTTCGAATGGTATACTCAGATTTTACAAATGCTGTCATCAACATTTTACTGACCGGGAGGTAATTACGTCATCGATCACGTGACAACCACAAATTTTCGAGAATGTGCCCAAGGCTTAAATTGACGACCAACCATCATAGAAGTGATATCCACTTCAAAAATTTCGGTTACCCAGTTTGCTAGATTGTTACAGTAAATTCCCTGTCTATATACCATCAGTGGGCTCCAAAAGTGAAGGGGGTTCAAACAAGACCAAGGAAACAGCTAGTTGTCCCACCAAAGGAGAGAGGCAAGCTGCTACTTTATAGTCACGATCAGATGGGACATGCTGGCTTTATGAGAACATATTCAAGACTGAGGGAGGATTATTTCTGGACCTCTATGAAAAAGGATGTCGCACGGCACATCAGAAATTGCGGGGGATGTGCCCAAAGGAAATCGCCAAGGAAGCAAAGTGTTGCACCGCTCAGACCAATAGAAGTTAATGAGCCGCTAGAAATAGTTGGGGTAGATTTCGTGGGCCCTTTACCAGTGACTGAAAACGGAAACAAATATGTGTTAACGATGCAGGATCACTTTACTAGGTTTCCAGCAGCATTTGCACTTGAAGAAGCAAGAGAACATCAAGTAATTGAATGTATTCGTTCCTTTGCAAGGGACTTTGGTTACCCAAAAAAGATTTTATCTGACCGCGGTTCATCATTCTTGTCAGATTTAGTGAAGAGAGCTTGCAGAAGCATGGGTATAGCTCATTCGAAGACCAGTGCATATCATCCCCAAGCAAATGGACTATGCGAAAGGTTCCACTCAACCTTGAAGTCATCGTTATCTCTTGTGATCGATAAGGGAAAAACGAATTGGGATGTTTTCCTACCAGATATGGTTGCAGCATATCGCACGACACCACACACCGTCACTAGGGAGACGCCGGTATTCCTTATGTTTGGAAGGCAATTCAATGTCCCACCGAATGTTCGGTTCCAACCTTCTGCACGGCGATACAACGATGACTTTTTGAGTGAGAGGCAAGATAATTTACGCGAAGCGTACCAGCTAGTGAGGAATCTCAATCGCGGTGAAAAAGAGCGGCATAAAGAAATATATGACAAGAAAAACGCGGCCGAGAGATGTAGGTTTCAAGTGGGAGATTCTGTTTATCTTAAGTCCGGGGAGAAGAAAACTGGATTAGACAGAGACCACTGGAAGGGACCTTACGTCATCGAGGAAGTTGTTTCTAATGAAAACGTGAAGTTAAAGATGAGAGACTCTCGTAGATACCCGGTTGTCTATATCAATCGTTTGAAACCAGATAAAGCGAACAACCTTGACAAAGTGAGTTCTGACGTCATCAAAGTCCTTGACAAGATGAGAACAAGAAATGACAAAGGTCGGTTGGAAACGAAGTATTTTGTGGAGCTGAAAAATGGTGAAACGCTCTGGTTGGATGATACCCATGTATCGTTGAGTTTATTGGAAGAGTTCAATAGCAATTAACAGAAGTCAAGATTTCGCAGAGTTTGTAAATATGCTGAAAATATTCGATCAGAAACGATGGATTCGTTATTGACAGTGTTGCTTGAGATATGGACTCCGATATTTCTATTATTCGTTTGGTTGAGAGAGGACTCCGCGTAAAATCGTTTATTTTCGCGGCCATTTATGTTGTTCTTTGTTTGGATATTCTGAGGTACCAAGGGAGATACTAAGCGGATTCTCACTGCTCTACGTTCGAGTTTCTTTCAGTTACTCATACTTCGAGAAAGTACCAAAGATATGATACTTGAAAGATTTTATGACCCCAGAGAAGGCTCTTGGAAGAGAGACCTGGGTTGAAGAATAAAGAAGAGGATGGTGGCTGGAACTCAAGAAGACATGAAGTTAGCAGCATTGGTGAGAGACGCTTTTCTCTTAGATTACATTTCTTCCACGGAGGAAAAGGAATCTAGGGGGAAGGTGTAACGTATTTTTAGAAACCCTCGTACTGATATCTGATAAACCGGAACCAACTAGAAGTAGAGTATGTTTTTTTAGAGCAAGTAGGAGTAGAGTATGTTTAGTAGTGGTTGTTGTGGTAGGCCTCGTGTTTTGAAAAGACATTCGACTCGCCACAGGTTTGAAGTTTTATCTCGAAAGAAATTGATATAAAGGGTTTTAAATCTCTCCGAAGAACCTGTTCGTGACATAAAATTGCCAAACAGTTTACCCTTGGCTAGACTAGAAGTCCGAAATAGTATACCTTTGCCGGCGGCACATCCCAAGGCACCTTTACTATGGAAGAACCCACCCTCCTCCGTCACTTACTAATAGGGATTCCCTCCTAGGGTTTCCACTCATTACTCGTTAACGGACCTTTACACAAAGTAAAGTTCAACTCGAGGTGAAACCTGCTTTCTCAAAAGGAAGTACATTTCATTGCTGCAAACAAGGCAATCTGTTTCCAAGTCTAAAAATTGCTAACAAATTTTGTGGATTGCCGTTAGTGACGCACTCCGTTGGGTGACTCCAAAGTGAGGCAAAACCAGCAGGTCAATATTTCAATAGATTGTTGCAATTTTCTGTAAAGGTCTATTAATTCCGTTCAAATGGGCATTTAAACAGGAAAACCCCATTATCTGGAGAGACGATCTCTTCCAGAAAATTGGAAAATTTAGAGCAGTCTTTTGTCCTTGTTTCGTTATATGAAAGTAGGCAAAATTCAGCAAAAACTTCAACTTCATCGGCCTCTTCTGTCTTCTGAGGCTGTGGAGGTTGTCAGCCATGGGTCCTGGTCCTGAACAAAAATTCGGGAAAAACGTTTCAGTTATTTCTATCTTGTCGTGTCAACCGAATTCAGCCGTTGCTTTCGATACACAATAGGCCTTTTTAACAATGCAAATTCAAAACTGATATTTGTGCCATTTCATCAGGATGGAAAAACTGTCATGGATCTACAAATGGGGAAGAAGAGTATCGCACGATTCATCCGGAGCCGAATATCTCCAGGAAAGTTATTTGTTTTTCTGGATGGATTGTAATTCAAAGAAGGAAAGATTCTACATACAATTTTAAAAGAAATTGGAAAGATTACCTGGAAGGGTTTGGAAGCCTCGAAGAATCTGGTTATTGGATGGGACTGGAAAACATTCACAAGCTTACTTCAGGAAGCAGAGGAGTAAGCATTTAGATTACAGTAGACACTCGCGTATGAGAACCTACCCCAGGTGTATGACAACCCCGTCTAAGTGCCCCCCGATGACAGCTCAGATCCGGGGTGCTTTTGGTCGAAAAATGTGGCAAAAGTTTCACCGGGGAGCTACAATTATGTACCGAGGACAGCATAATCATTGGCGGGGGACCGTATTTACACGTCGGAATAACTTCATAAATTTCTTCTCGGGGTTTGTCAGTTTGAAGCCGGAGTTTCACTTGTGAGGGACTTTGTACCTGGGAGATTGCATCTTGTCCGGGGACTGATTTTGCTTCTTTCTTCACCGAGGTAGATTATACGGGGGCAAATAGCCGGGGGTGTCGCATGAGAGCCGCGTATGAGAGCCAACACCCTCGTATGAGAATGAGCGTAGGGAGCGATAAAATTTAAGGGGGCTGCCCAACAAAAATCAATCGATTACAAAGCCTGTGTCAAAGTTTTGGCTGAATTTCCATCCGATTATGACTGACTTTTGCAAATCTTCTCAACATTGCGGAGCTGCAGCCCCCGAGCCTCCTCCTGTCTCCTACACCTATGACGCGGTGAGCGAAAAAAAGATTTTCCACGTTTAACGTGCTGTGGAATAAAAAGCATCTGGCCGATAACTAAAATGTTCTTTTATCAATCAAAGACTAAGACTGCGTTCACACGATGCCGGCACATTTTGAAAACGGTGAAAAATTCGACGGATAGGCCTCCTGTTCACACGAAAACGGCACATTTTTTGCCGGCAGATTTTGAAAACGGTAGATTTTGAAAACGGAACCGTAACCGGCATAAATTTGAAACAGCATCGTTTAAACACTCAACAAAGATGAAAACAGAACATTTTTCGACACTTTTGGATCGAGACAGGTCTATTCTTAGGGTGTAGGTACTATTCTTTGGCATCAAATCCTGCAACGAGTTTTTATCGTCAAATGTCCTACCGTTTTCAAATCGTGCCGGCATCGTGTGAACGCTAGCTCAAATTTTGCAGCCGTCACATTTTTCACCGTTTGCAAAATGTGCCGGCATCGTGTGAACGCAGTCTAACTTAGATAAGAAAATTTTGTTTGGTCGAATCACTAATCTTTAAGGCTCAAAAATGGGGGGGGGGTGACAGGGTAGTGGTACCATGGTACCAGAGGGGTGGTACCTGTTACAACATTGTGCAAATGTGGTGGAACCTGGTACCAAAGGTAGGGGTACCGCTACCAAGCTTATATGAGTCGGTACCAATAAAAATTTCATCCTTGGATGATTTTGGAATTCCTAGAACAAATTTTTAGCTTTTACAGTGCAGACAGTGACACAGATGCCACGGTGACGTGCTCAGGAGTGGTTTTGTCTTGCCCATTGGTCTCACGAGGAACTGACGTAGACCTCCTTTCAGAATTCGTCATATTCATGATAGCTCCTTCCCCCAAAATTGGTATTATTATTATTATTATTATAAAATTCTTTAAAGTTGGTTTACAAAATAGCTCTAATATGAGAACTAATAAAGACCAACTATTTACAAAAACAAAATAAATTACAGTTCATCAACAGCCAACTTAATAATACCCTATTTACATATTTTACAGCGACAATTCTCTCCATACCATTTTTTATGCATGATTTGAAGGAACAGACGGAGGTGGCAGTCTTCTTGTCATTAGGTAGGGAATTCCATAATATGCTACCACGAAAAGATAAACTATCGTTGCCATAGTGGTACCAATAACTTCAATTTGGGTGGAATCTGGTACCTTATGAATTGGTATCGGTACCAAAGACTCCCCCTGTCACCCCCCTCAAAAATGAGAAAAAAAGCCAGTAAGGGGTTTGTATGGAAGTCAAGAAGTCCACCTTCCATTCTGGTTCATGATATACTACTTCATGTTGAAATGAAAATTTTAGTCCGGGTTTGCGGGTTCCGGTGCCCTTAAAGACTGGAGTTCTAATATACTGTGTTGATCTACAAACGAGCACTTAGGCCCCATTTACACCAGAACGCAATCGTTCCGTTCCATATCTTTCCGTTCCGAAAAGTGGAACGCCCAGGGGTTGCGTTCACAAACGCTTCAAATAATATCGTTCCTTTCCAAAAAGTGGAAAGATGAATAAGTGATACGAAAAGCGGAACGATACACGATCGTTCCGTTCCTTTCCCGTTCAACCTACAATGAGGTGCCAGACTGGTCCAAAAAGTGGAACGATAAGATGTTGCCCTAAACGCATGGGTGGATGTAGTTGTTGCTGGAAAAAATGTCTACAGCCCTGAAGAAGTTCTGCATGGCTGGACGAAATATTGGCATCTAATATATATATTTCTTAAGTTCGCACATATTTGCTGTTGTTCTCGTCGCATTGCGGTGTTCCTTCCTTCAAAAAAATGTCTACCCAAAAGAGAAAACTGTTGAACGAAACGATTGCATTCCCGTGTGAACAGAAACAAAAACCGGTACGCAGTCGTTCCGTTCCAGTGTGAACAATCTATTTTTGCCAAAAATAGATTGTTCGCACGGGAACGGAACGACTGCGTACCTGCGTTCCAGGCTGCGTTTACACGCGGCCGACCGAATGTTTGGCCTGCCAAATATTTGGCCACTAAGCCTTCCCGTTTACACGAGACCTTCCTAACCGGCCAAATATTTGGACGCTTAGCTGACCTTCACTCGGCCACCTAGGGAGGTGGCCTTCTTGCGAACTGAGCCAGCCCAATATGACAAAAGGACCTGTCTTAGCTGTCAATCAATTTACTATATACCATTGTTGACCCATAATTTTGCAACGTTTAATTTCGACTCGTGATTTCTGCTAGGCAGAGCTGAAAATCACGTTGCACGGCAAAGAAGTTCACTACAAGAATTTCTCAGTTGGAACTGAAGCAGAAGGCTACTCGCTTAACATCTCTGGGTATGAAGCAGGTTCCTCAGCTCCTGACGAACTCCAATATCATAACGAAATGAAGTTCACCACTACTGACCAGGACAATGATTTAGATACAGGCAACTGTGCTTCAAGTCACGAAGGAGGTTGGTGGTACAGAGGTGGACAGACCATGAGTGATAAATGCTTCATGGCAAACTTGAACAGACAAGTAGGACCTATGTGGGGCAATATACAGTATGCTAATACAGTTGCTATGATGATACGGCATAAAGAAGAGTAAATCTAGAAGGGGTACTATTTGTAGTTATTTGCAGGGGATTTTTTGCATCACTACGACAATTTTTAATACCGTATATATTCTATCAAGCCCTCTGACTGGAATAAGCCTCCACCTCAGAACCAATTTTGACAAACGAGCCCCCACATTGCATGCCCATAAATCCGGAAAAAGTCTACCCTGGGTACACGTTTTTTTTATAAGAAACTGGTTTATAAGAAACTAGTACTAAGATGGCCAAAATTTTAAGAAACTCTAGTACTATATCTGAGAAGTACTAAGAAACTTTTCAAAGTTAAAAGCATGAATTTTATAGCAAATAGATCGTTGAACCTTTATCATTGGGCAATATTATCTAACCATTTGTGTTTTCAACATAACAGAACACTGTTTATTCCTATACGATGTTTTAAATATCAAGAAGCATATCTGCAGCAGTGTTAGCGACCACATTGACAATTCATGCATTCAAAAAATAAGAAACCAATTAAGAAACTTTTAGCACTAAAATGGACAAAATTTCATGTTAAATTAAGAAACTTTTAGTACTATGGCTTGATCCTAGTTTCTTATAAAAAAAACGTGTACCAGAGCCAAAAAATAATAAAAAGAAAAAATACGAAAGGAAAGAAAGTTTCTTCCTTCTTTCTTCCTTCTCTCTTTCCCTCTTACCGATTTCCCTTCATTTAAACTTTGAGGTTCTGGTACCCATGGTTACTCTGGGTACCAGACTTTCTTGGGAGAGTCTGGTACCCAGGGTAACCCATGGTAGGAAAAGACTAGAAAGCATACCTATAGATCCGGAGAAAGTGAAAAATTTCCCTTATCTCTTACTCTATTTTGTGCCGAAACAACACCCATGAGTTTGGTTTCTATTGTAAAAAGGTATCTTAAAAGTGGCACAACTCGGAACTTAAGTAGCCCCCCCCCCACGGGTCCTTGGGTCTTTGGATTTGGCCATGACTAAGGCCCCGTTTACACGGGATCAGATCCAAATGGAATCGGATCCATTTGGATCCGATCCACTTTTTTAGGGGCGTTTACACGGGATCGGATCCAGAACTGTTGGCGTTTACACGGGATCGGATCCATGTAGATTTTATGAACTCTTAGCAGCGCTCTAGTAAACGTTTTCTCTTATTTTAGTCCGATCCTTTGAAATTTTGCACTCTAATATACTCTGTTACATCTCTGATTCTCCTCTTTGAAATGTCAACAAAGGATTTTCAGTTTAATGGTGTAGCTTTCTATCCGTACCAGTTTGGATCCGATCCCACCCGTTTACACGAGACCTTTTTGGGATCGGATCCAAACGGGATCACTTTCGAAAGTGATCCCGTTTGGGTACGGATAGCAGATCCAAATGGGTTCGGATCCGTTGAGTCTCGTGTAAACGCAAGGCCTATCCGTTACACTTTGGGTACGGATCCATTTGGATCCGATCTCGTGTAAACGGGGCTTAAATTTTCTTCAATGCCTCCTTCAACGAAGTCAGTTGACACATTGAAAAATTGTTTATAATTTTGCGATTTGAATGAAGTTTAGTAAAAATGTCAGATCTCTCGTTATAATAGCTACCAGAAATTGTAGGAATTTAGAAGTCCCAAAGATCAACTTAGAATAGACCAAAAATCAGTCTTTAAGACTGGCTTTCATTAAAGATTAATAATAGATATAGTTTGAAAATATAACAAAACATGGGCGCCTGCCATCATTTGTCCAATTGTCTCTCGAGATCATCAAATATAAAGAAGCACAATAGACTATATTTAGATTGCCCAGGCCCCTGATTCAACTCACCTTATATCTCCGTCATTTGTCTTTAAGACTGAGTTCACACGATGTCGGCACATTTTGAAAACGGTGAAAAATTCGACGGATAGGCCTCCTGTTCACACGAAAACGGCACATTTTTTGCCGGCAGATTTTGAAAACGGAACTCTAATCGGCACATTTTGGAAACCGCATCGTGTAAACACCTGAAAATGATGAAAATAGAGCATTTTCAGACGCTTTTAGAACGAGACTGAATTGTTCCGGCATCGTGTGAACGCTAGCTCAAATTTTGCTACCGTCACATTTTTCATCGTTTTCAAAATGTGCCGGCATCGTGTGAACGCAATCTAAGTCGTAATTCATCGCCGATCATTGTCTTAGAGCATCGGCGATGATCGGCGATGATCAGCGATGATCGGCAGAGGCTCCCTTGATCTATCAATTTTAGAACGATCTGGAAGATTTCTACGGAGCCAGAAACAAGAAAAAATGCAACTCCATGAATTAATTTATCTGGGTGCCAGAGAATTGATAAAAAGATGGGACGAAAACAACACCCATCCGCATTTATATATTTATATATGGTTGTATCATTTACAATGTATACAGGGTGAGAAGGGGTGAGACAGAAACAAGTTCCCAATTTTCTAAGTTCATAGCATCCAGAGCACTCCACAGAAATGAATAATCGAAAGATCGATGTATTTTTTGTGATTCTTCTCGCTGTCTTACAAGCACTAGAAGTAGGGGAGAGTGGGGCCACTTGTCACAGGGTTAAGTTGTCCCATTCTCATTGTAAATCGAAATCTTTGATTGTTATGGACTTTTCTAATATATATTTGAAAGAAATACATCAAAGCGTTTCAAAAACATCATCAACAAAGTTTCTCTTGCTTTGTGCTTGCATTTAGTTTATGACTGTGACAACTTACCCCTGTGACAAGTGACCCCACTCTCCCCTACGGGTAAAATCAACGTCTAAAAAAATTTCATGGTTGCTAAAAGACTGAAAGGGGGCCTAAAACATTGATCAAATCATGAAGGACTCCTCGCACAGAACAATAAAGAAGATGCAATCTCTCATGGATAAGAAATATCCTCTGCATACTGCGATGGGATTGAAAATCTTTTGTTTTTGTTTGAAAATCTATGTCTTATGATTCTTGAGACGGGCGAAACGTGCATTGCGCATTGTTTTGTGTGAGGAGAGTCCTTACGATTTGATCAATACTTTAGGCTCTTTTTCAGTTTTTTTGCAACCATCAAATTTTTTTAGTTAAAGTTGAATTTATCTATGATTCCAAAGACAGCAAGAAAAGTCACAAAAAACTTCGATCTTTTGGCTTTTTATTAGAATTTGAATCGTTTATATTTGTGAGGTACTCTAACAGACTGATGCCTTTTCGTCCCTTGTTTCCCTGCGTTCCTTGGTCAAGAGGGACTAATAACATTACTCTTGAATAGTGGGCCCACTTTAGGCCCGCGTAAGGTGGTTCCGTATTCACCAATAAAATCGCTAGAATTCAGTTTTTAACCAATCAGGGGCCACTATTCAGAATGTTGTTGTTGTTGCTCTTAAAGAACGGTTGAAGCAGCCTGGAGTTCTTGCAGCTTCGATGGATCTATTTTGCTTCTACAGAGGAAGATTACTGCCTGAAACGTATGCATTTTGCACTTTGTAGGTCAACACAACATCATTCTTTGTACTAAAAGTTTCCTTTTCAATGTTCGAACTCTTTAAACCAGGTTTTGAATCGATTTTGTTGAGTGTACGAGAACTCCCACATGTTTAGGCCATTTTTAAAAAGTGGGCCCATTATGTAAGTGTAATATTATGAGTCCCTATTGACCAAGTGATATCAGCAAGTCAAAGAACGCAGGGAAACAAGGGACGAAAAGTCATAAGTCTAGTACTCTAAGTGATACAAATTTTCGAAAGGGGGAACTTTTTTCTGGCTCACCTTGAATAATTATGTATTTTTGTTGCTTATTGCTGAAGAAATTGCGTGTAAAAAATTGATATGTAAATAAGATAGTAATTGGCTAGCAAAATTGGGGCAGTAATGTACCGGGTGAGCCAGAAAAAAGTTTTCACTTTTAAAAATTCATAGCACCAAAGGGCTCTGCACAAATCTGAATGATTCAAATTTCAGTTGAAAACCGAAAGATCGAGGTATTTCTGCGATTATTCTCGCTGTCTTATCGGCACTAGAAGTATCGGTAAATTCAAAATTTTACTTGATAAAAATTTTAGGGTCTCAAAGCGACTGAAAAACGGCCTAAAACATTGATCAAATTGTGAGGACTCTACTTGCACAGAACAATGCGTAATGGGCGTTTCATCTCACTCAAGAGCTATACGACATATGTTTTGAAACAAATACAAAGGATTTTCAGCTCCAGGGCTATAAATTTACAATGGATGTCTCTCACCCATGAACAATCGCATTTTCTTATTTGATCAACGTTTTAGGCCCTTTTTCTGTCATTTTGCAACCAAGAAATTCTCGGAAAGTTCAGTTGACATATATTTCCAGTGCTCTTGAGACAGCGAGACAAATCACAAAAATACTTTGAACTTTTGGCTTTTAAGTAGAATTTGAATCATTCAAATTTGTGAAGCGCTCTTGGTGCTATGAATTTTCAAAAGTGGGAGCATTTTTCTGGCTCACCCGGTATTTGAACTTATACACCCAATAGCTTTTATCTTTTTCCGAGTACTTGGTGGCAACAGGGTAGTCATGTCCTGTCACGTAATATTATCCTTGTAGTATGTTGTAACATAATTTTAGGTAGGGTCTACGGGGGTAAAATGGGCGGTGGACTTTGAACTGATGAATCAATATTTACTATGTCAAAGAAGGTGGTTTAAGCCGTTGTAGCTAGCAGAAAACTGTGAACAAATATTAGGCAAAATTTTCCCAAACTTTTCACCCCATCCATCATACCCATTTTACCCCAGTAGATCCTAGTGTGATTTGTAGTTAGTAATTCGCCTTGTGAATTTTTTGAGTGGAATGAAAAATATTTTGAAGCAAAATATGAGTTGTTTTTTTATAATGTCTACGAAGGAGACGGGGGGCTTTGGAGTTCCACGAGCTGCTGGATTGGTCAATTTTAGCTCTCGGGTTTCAGGATTTACGTTTAGATCGTAGAGGTTTTTGGGCTTTGAGATATGTTACGGGTTTTGGTTTAGATAGGTACCGGATAAGCTGGGTACCGGATCGTTGCTATCGCTGGTGGATCGCTGGAATAGAACAAGGTTCTATCCTAGCGATCCTGATCGTTGCGATCGCCAGAATCGTTTGTGCATGTTTCCATAAGATGGCTGGGATCGCTGGAGTCGTTCACTGCGATCCAAACGATTATGACCAATCATTCGAATCCAATGGACAAAGTCAGGTCTGGCTATGCGATCCCTTCGAAAAGTTACAGTATCGATTTCTTTGTCATTTTTGTTGTTTGATGATTGATAGTCCGGAAAGTTATTGATGACTTACTCGTATTTATTTTTGACATTTTGATTTTGTTCGTTTTCTTATTTGGTTTCTTATGGGCTTCTCAAGATGAACCTTGAAAAAGGATTCAACTATATCAAGATCTTAACGCAGTGCTCCTAGACTTGCTACAAGTCTGTTCCTTCCGTCCTTCAAACCTTTCTATTTACGGTAGTTCATGGCTCAGCCATTCCACCAATCACCATTCCGTGTGAAAGAGAGAGAGGGACAGAATCGTACAATTTGCTTTCTTATGAATTATTAATGAGATAGATCTTCTGCTAAAATGACGTAGGCAGACATTATCCTTTCCGCTGGCGGCATTCTTAGATGGCCCCAATAAACCATTCAGCATCGCAATATAGAATTTATTGTTTTCATATAGGACAAAAGAGCAGGATTGCAATCTTTGGATTGAGCACCCCAGAGCCAAAGTCGACCCCTTGGGATATCTATAGAATTGATTTCTTGGTTCTACATCCAATAGATTCATTGTTCAAATACAATCGTTTATTGTTAACTCACAAAGGAGAATTCTTCAGTTCACAATGGTTGACAAAAGGAGACAGCTAATTGGATAATCACACCCCTGGCTAAGTGCACCGGTATATTATACCCCGATGATTTCCCCGGTGAAAAAAATGAAGCAAAATCAGTCCCCGGACAAGCTGTGAATCTCCCCGGTACAAGATGCCTCACCAGTGAAACCCCGGCTTCAAACTGACAAACCCCGGGCAGAAATTTATGAAGTTATTCCGACGAGTAAATAAAGTTCCCCGCCAATAATTAAGCTGTCCTCGGTACATAATTGGAGCTCCCCGGTGAAACTTTGACCATACTTTTCAACCAAACCAATAGCACCCCGGTGAACATTGACCTCTAACCGGGGCACTTAGACGGGGGTGTATAATCGTTTACCTGCCTTATACATACAGATTGTTTTTATGCACTTGCCTTTCTTTTTTGAAGGGCGTTCCGTCGTTTGAAACATCTTAGTTCAAACTCGTTTGAAACTGATTCAATGCATCTGCTAGCATCCTCTTTACATCCAACCAATCATATGTGAAAACAGTATTTTCAAACATGAAATGTGAAGTCGAAAATTTATCTCCGTGATTCGTGATCCTGAGCCCCCCTTTACCATCCTAAAGACATACGCCCTTAACTGTATATTCTTCGATTGATCAAATTTCGACTGGATTTACGTAAAAGCACAATGAAGCTCAGCAAATACCTGTGAAACTTTTCCTATTCATTCCTTTCTCCGTTAAGGACTGTTATAAAACCAAACACCTGCAAAAGTGCTTTTTTCATTTTTAAGTTGCATCAAATGGTTTTATGGGGTCACACCACAAAACAAACCATTTGAATATTCCAGGTCAAGTCATTTCCATTGAAGATGGATGCTGGATGGCTTGTTTCTCTGTAAGTAAAGTCAAATTACTCATCATTGAATTGAGCACACGTACACGTATTTTTTTTTATAAGAAACTAAGAATTTGGGCAAGTACTGAAAGTTTCTTAAAATTATCAGATTTGAGATTTTGAGTACTCGGAGCTTCTTACGAGTTTCTTAGAGATTTCATAACAATCTTCATTCGATTGCCTGTGCCCTCGTGACCATTTCAAAACGATGCTTTTCCAATTCCAAAACGATTGCCTTTCCAATGTTTAGACGTTACTCGAGTACATTCCGAATAAAATGATAACAAACACAAATTATGTTAAGGATTTCATTTGTAAAATCAATAGTTTCTTACAGTCGAGGCCTTTGAGGCAAGAGTAGTGTGACCGATTGAAATAGATTATGCGAATGTTAATCGTAAAATAATTCAATATTGATTTTCAAGAATCAAATAATAATAACTATTAACTTGTAAACTAGCTGTTAACGAAGTTAAGTAAGTGCTGCTCAAGCATTGGTGTAAAACATGCTATTTCTGCAAATTTGTCGGAGAAGAGTTTTGGAAGATGCTTGACTTGCTAAGCATAACTGCAGCCTCTTGAGGTAACATTGTCCCAAACAATGAAAGAACTGTTTGTAACTTTCAAGTCTGTTTAGTACTACTAGCTACAACATCTACCACATTTTGATATACAAAAATTTTTCTCATTTCAAATATTCAAATGTAACTTTAAGGCACAGTTAATTGATGTTGGTACGTTATGTGTTGGACAGTATGACTTTCTTTTACCCTTTTTGGTACCTCACATGGCGTGGTGTTCTTCCTTGTCCACAGATCATCTTATGTGTAGCAATACCATAAAAGCTCTATGAAGCCCCCTCTCTAATAGGTCCCTCCCTTCTTGGTCAAAATTTGACAAAATCCTTATGCAAAGTTCTAGAATTTACCAAATATTCCATTTACTTAGCGACACAACCTTGCATGTTAATTTTGATATTGTTTGGGATAAAAACTGTGTTGAATTTACGTATTTGAGTCGTAAAAGTGCATGTTGATTCCGCGAAATATGAGAGAAAAGAACTGAAAAGCTAAAAAATACATCCTTGTCACCTGATTTATGAATAAGCCCCCTCTCTAATAATTAAGCCCCCCTCTGGAAGGTCCAAAATTAAATAAGCCCCCTGGGGGCTTAATAGAGCTTTTGATCTTTCATCCATTATCTGCTTCTGTCAGCAATGCACATATCTTTTTTAATATCCTAATGGTGCTCCAATGCAGTGTTGGTCTTTGAATGTTCCAAGTTGGATTAACACTGACAAGCAGTGAACGCATACATAGTGATCCAATGCTGCCTTGATCTCACAAGTGAATATATTGTCTTTCACTCCTGTAACAATAAACAATGAAATGAGCTTGCATGTGTAAAAAGTATTGAATAGGATTATGGGTCACGGTTGGCAACATAAAATGAATGTGACTTCTCAGCAGACAGTAGCAGTTTATTGTCAATGGAATGTTATGCTGAAGATGGAATCACAAGTGACTGTTACACATCCTTTGCATTGTAGGAATATTTATGAAAGAAAGCTTTTTATTGAAACTCCATCAGATGCAAATGATCATGATCAAAGATTGTTATCACTGACTTCTGTGCAACTTTCTGTTTGATGATTTCCTATTTTTTGTTGAAAGGGAAATTATCATCCACTCTGTTCTAAAAACGATTCATTCACATCTCTGAAGGAATTTCCAGTTTGATTGGTGTGACTATGGTTTGAGATAGTGTTGGTCCAGGGTTCAATTCAACATCTCCTGCCAAAAGCAAAAGAAAAAGCAGGGAAAAGCTTGAAACACTAATAGAGTTATCATTAGGCCTAATACCACATCTCCTTCCAATTCGCCTTCTTAACTTTGAACAATGGCTCTTTATCCACCTCCTCCCGGTGGCAAGCAGTGCTTCCTGCCGCGTGTTGGTGAAAGCGAGGGTGAAAGCGTGAGCAACACCTAATAGGCCCTCTTTGATGACATCTTCCTGCCATTTTTGAAACATGTTCGCCGTATAACAACAAACGGTCAACACAACAGAGAGGATAAAAAGAAATCCTCGTATATTTGCTGTGAAAATAAGATTTAAAAACGATTCGATACGTACCAGAATCCTTGAAAACTCCTGCTTCTCGCAATGACCGTGTGCTAGCAGCAGTCGTAGTGTGGGCGTTCTCAGGCAGACGATACCACAGTTTTGACGATCCTTTACAATCTGTTGTTGTTGTTGTTGACACTCCACTGTCCACCGTCCACCCACCCACCCTCGAAGGTTTGCTATAAATGGCTGCTCGCGCATGCTCGCAGCAATTACAAACATGCGGCCGGGTAGCTGAATCATAGTATTGTTGGATATAAAATGATTTTGAATCAGGAAAAATCGTCCCCAATAGGGTAGACTTGCCCCAGTCTTTCAGTTAGACTTATTACAGATGACGAAATAAACTCGGGGCAAATCTGCTAAAAGTGCTGTTTTACTGCAGGGAGAGGCTCTTTCAACAAGATTGCTTCTGCGGAGGATTTGAAATAATGGGAGAAACATTTGAAAGAAGCATAGAATTTGACCTTTGGTGCTTTGACGTTGCAACCATAGAAATGAATTACATTGTTATTCAAATTTGTTTTCATTGACTTGTGTTGAAAGGTAGGAATGCGTAAGAGGAAGTTGATTTTAGGTTGCATCTCGAAGCAAGTGTTTGTGACTTTGAAGTGCCTGGAAATTTAAAGGTTGAGCTTTTACCATGTTCTACAGAGAGAATGTTAAAGTTCCTTTAACGTAACAAACTCTTTTGGTGGACAGTTTGCTTCTTATATTGAACCCATGTGGAATTTAGCTTTGATCCTGCGGAACTGAAACTTGAAAGAGAGAAGTTTTGGTTTCTTATGCTATCCACTGGAGTCGAGCACAGCTTCGTATCTCTGTAAGTTTTGGGTCTTTCTTGTTGTTTACTAGGTCCCATAAAAGTTTCCACCTTCCACGTCGGCAATTTCCAAGTATTTGTTCATAACTTGAAATGAAATTTCAAACTCTAGCCCCTTTCCAACTTCACTGCAAAATTATTTTTCCTTGGTCAGTCGCAGTCGCTGTGTCGATCGATTGTTGGTTATTGTTTTCTTCGAGTCAGCCAATAAAAACCCTATCAATTGTTAGGCCGGCCAATGATTACCTTTCCATTCTTCCTTTCAACCAATCACGTAAAGTCTTAGCATGTGACTGCTATTGTTTTAACAATTAACCAATTAGCAAGGTATGCGCTCAAATCTCAAATTCACTCAGCTGCACACAGATTAGTAAGCGACCTTCGGCCGCAATAATGTTTTCATTCAACTGACAGCCCCTACACTGTGTTAAGTTGGACAATAGTTCAGCGGATGTGCGTGCTTGAGAAAGACAAAACAAGGCATTCAATGTATTTAGCAGTACGAGGGCCTTACACCACATGTCATATCATTATTCGAATTATTTTTCGATTAATGATCCATTGATGATTTGGATAAATCAAGTATTTTAGGATTATGCTGGTCACACTACTCTTGCTTTGACTATAAGTTATATTTTCTCATGATTTGAAAGTTGAGTTTCTTGTGAGCAGTTTCTAAAATACGTGTATTTTTTCAAAAGGAACTGCTTGTACAAAACTCAACTTGTCAGGCACCAAAAAATGAAGAAACTCCATTGCTGGGAAAATATTGCTTTTTTATAGCATAGGACCTGAATTTTTGTCAAACTGAATGTGTAAAATGTTGCTGCCGATAAAGGTTCATTTACAAGGTTTACATCAGACCATTATGATTAGACTTACGACGATGGGTCCCTTGTATCACTGCGGTAAACCTTGCTCAAGAGAGGGACTCATTATTGAACAGTGAAAAACTTAGCCCTATTTTCTTCAATCATCAATGGAATTATGATGGAATCACGGTTTCGAATCTCAATCCCATGAGAATGCTTTCAATTCTTCAATCGAATCGAGAATTCTAACACCGTAACAATAGTAATTCACAAAATCTCGCAATCTGATTGGTACTTTAGGAATCGCGAAGTTTGGGCCTAAATAGGGCCAGGTTTTTCAGAATAATATTATGAGTCTCTGTCTCTGTTGACTGAAGCGCTATCATCAAGTCAAAGAGCACAGGGAGACAAGAGACTCATCGTCATAAGTCTATGTTTACATAGGTTTACAAATTCATAGCTTTGGCATTGATTCCAGCAACCTACAGGGTGTTTCACAAAAATGCAACCCACTTTCATTCAAGATTCTTCAGGAAATGGTAAGAGTTGAATTAATTTGCCATATATCATCTGAAGGTACCGAAAATCAATCTTTGTGAGAGCTTATTTCATCATTATCAACAAATGCATCTCTTGGTAATTAATTTGTCTTTTTCCTTCCTCCAGGCATCACGGTAAGTGCTTTTAGGCAAGAAATGTTTTTGACAAAATTAAGTATAGGTTAAGGATTTTCTTTGTCAAAATAAGTGGTTTCTCAAGCTATGTTTCATGTTGGAAGAATGAAAACATTCTGGAAGGGGTTTTAGGCAAACCAGAAAGAATATAGAGTAATATCCCCCCTATCAGACCATCATCGATTCCGTGTTGTGCAACGGCCTTGAATAAAATGTTAAAATTAAAAGGGAGCTTGGGCCTAGCTAATCCAGAAAGCGCGCGAAAGTTGTTTGCTGATGTCATCTCTTTGATATTTCTTCATTTTCGCTGTTTTGTTTTGCTCTGAAGTCTTGCAATAAAGTTTTGAAGTTGACTTACCTGCAACGTAGGTGTAAGTACAATTCACATTTCCTTCGATGTTTCCACACACCATGTCTATTTTGTGTCGTTTCTCGATATCTCTTTCAATTAACATAGAATGGTCTTCATGAATGTTTCCTCCAACTCTTCTCGTTTCATATCCAAAGAAATTTCGAGAATTGCACACAAAATGCGAGACCTAAGGCTCCTTTTGGAAGAGCACTGTAACTGACATTATGCCGCCCAGGTGCGTCCATCACCTGAAACCCTTTAGTTTTAGACTATTGACGCATCGTGTGGTTAGAGTTGACTGAGGTCAAGGCTTAGAGAGTTAAAAGCGGGAGTGAAATTAACGATATTTTCAAATCATTTTCAATCAAATTAGAATTGGTCATGTAACTTGCTGGCTTTCTGGGAAAATGAAAAATACTTTGGTGAACTGACGACGGCCTTGAAAAGATTTTGATGTGCTAAATTCATCGTTCTTCTAAGGTGGTCTTAATTTATGCCTTTCAGACCTGTCCGTATTTTTGTGGCTCCAGCATGACAACAAGGAAACGGATGGAAAAAATCTCACTTTGAGGTTTATAGCAAGAGTTGAGAAGCCTATTCAAGGTGAGTTCTCTTCCAGAACTTTTTTGATCTCTACGAAAATCTTATTTTTCTGAAAAGTGGTCTGATAAGGGCGATAGTTCTCTACTTGTATACAATCAAAACAATCGAGCGAAATAAAATCTCTATCAAATTTTGATGAGTTGCCAATCGATTTCTCCTGATTAAGGCACTCTCCGTAGCAGAGGCCGTTTGTGTCAAAACCGAACTGTTGGAAACGAGCTTCCAAAGCGCCGAAGGCGCAAAGAGCGCGCAGCGCGATGAGCGAGCGCGATTCCAGTTCAGTTCGGTTTTGACACAAACGGCCTCTGCGACGGAGAGTGTGATTAAGGCTACTTACTACGTGTTCCTAACAAACTCTCGCTGTTAATGAAATCATCAACAGAGTTGCAAAGTCATTAAAGTGTTGTTTACAAAGTTTGACCTGGCAAAGTTCCCTTAACTGCTTGAAATCTTCATATGGACGACTGTTGTCAAGGAAACCAACCAACCTATATAATACTATCAAGAAAAGGTGTGGCACTGTTACAGTGGAAAATCTTGTCTGGCTAAAGTAAAGAATTTGTCAGTATCATGTGCCATCCTTATTTTCGATACATCCGATATAACAATTCTGACGCTTATCAAATCCTACATTAAACCACGGGCAGTAATGCACCGTGTTTTTAGCTTAAAAATTGAAGTTTGTTACCTCGATAATGCTGCTTTTCTTGGTTGTTTTCTCTTCGGCCTACCATCGACACGAAGCCGCCATTGCTATTGCAAGAAAACAAATTCAAATAGCGCCTGCGCACTTCAGCAAAGCGATAGCTCCTTCACAGCGTTCCCCTCGTTTCAAACATAATCTTTTTCTTCGATTTAACAAGTGTTGGAAGTAGATGTTTTTGAGCATCAAAGATTCTGTGAAGAATTCTCACATCTAGTTCAGAGACGTATTGTTGCAACTTCAACCATATGGTGAAGTATCACTTCTATCAAATACATATTCAACATGTTTGCAACACTCTATAAAATTGCCACATAGATCATATAGTTGTTTATTATCCTTTTGTTCAGTTTAACAAGTGTTCGAAGTAGATGTTTTTGAGCATCCCAGATTCTGTGATGAATTCTCAATTCCAGTTAATAGACGTTTTGTTGAAATTCAAACTCTATTGTGAAGTCTCACTTCGATCGAATACATGTTCAACACGTTCGCAACATTCTATAAAATAGTCACATATATCATATAGTTGTAAACAGTCTCTTTCGTCGGTTTAACAAAGTGCTGGATGAAGATGTTTTTGAGCATCACAGATTCTGTGATGAATTCTCACATCTAGTTAACGGACGTTTTGTTGGAACTTAAACTCTATGGTGAAGTATCGATTCGATCAAATACAAATTGAAATCGTTTACAACATACTACAAAATTATCTCATATATCATATAGTTGTTTATTATCCTTTTGTCCAGTTTAACAAGTGTTGGAAGTAGATGTTTTTGAGCATCCCAGGTTCTGTGATGAATTCTCAATTCCAGTTAATAGACGTTTTGTTGAAATTCAAACTCTATTGTGAAGTCTCACTTCGATCGAATACATGTTCAACACGTTCGCAACATTCTATAAAATAGTCACATATGTCATATAGTTGTAAATAGTCTTTTTCGTCGGTTTAAAAAGTGCTGGATGAAGATGTTTTTGAGCATCACAGATTCTGTGATGAATTCTCACATCTAGTTAAGGGACGTTTTGTTGAAACTTAAACTCTATGGTGAAGTCTCACTTCTATTGAATACATGTTCAACACGTTAGCAACATTCTATAAAACTGTCACATTTATCATATAGTTGTGAATAGTCCTTTTCGAAAGTTTAACAAGTGCTGGAAGTAGATATTTTTGAGCATCACAGATTCCGTGATGAATTTTCACATCTAGTTAAGAGACGCTTTGTTGCAATTTAAACTCTATGGTGAAGTCTCACTTCTATTGAATACATGTTCAACACGTTTGCAACATTGTATAAGATTGTCACATATGTGATATAGTTGCAAATAGTCTTTTTCGTCTGTTTAACAAGTGCTGGAAGTAGAAGTTGATGAGCATCACAGATTCTTTGATGAATTCTCACATCTAGTTATGAGGCATATTTTTGCAACATAAACTCTATGGTGAAGTCTCACTTCTGTCGAATACATGTTCAACACGTTCGCAACATTCTATAAGATTGTCACATATGTCATATAGTTGTAAATAGTCTTTTTCGTCTGTTTAACAAGTGCTGGAAGTAGATGTTTTTGAGCATCACAGATTCTGTGATGAATTCTCACATCTAGTTAAGAGACGTTTTGTTGCGACTTAAACCATATGGTGACGTCTCACTTCGATTGAATACATATTCAACACATTTGCAGCATTTTATAAAATTGTCACATATATCATATAGTTGTTAATAGTCTTTTTCGTCAGTTGAACTAGTGCTGGAAGTAGAAGTTGATGAGCATCACAGATTCTTTGATGAATTCTCACATCTAGTTGTGAGGCATATTTTTGCAACATAAACTCTATGGTGAAGTCTCACTTCTGTCGAATACATGTTCAACACGTTCGCAACATTCTATAAGATTGTCACATATGTCATATAGTTGTAAATAGTCTTTTTCGTCTGTTTAACAAGTGCTGGAAGTAGATGTTTTTGAGCATCACAGATTCTGTGATGAATTCTCACATCTAGTTAAGGGACGTTTTGTTGAAACTTAAACTCTATGGTGAAGTCTCACTTCTATTGAATACATGTTCAACACGTTAGCAACATTCTATAAAACTGTCACATTTATCATATAGTTGTGAATAGTCCTTTTCGAAAGTTTAACAAGTGCTGGAAGTAGATATTTTTGAGCATCACAGATTCCGTGATGAATTTTCACATCTAGTTAAGAGACGCTTTGTTGCAATTTAAACTCTATGGTGAAGTCTCACTTCTATTGAATACATGTTCAACACGTTTGCAACATTGTATAAGATTGTCACATATGTGATATAGTTGCAAATAGTCTTTTTCGTCTGTTTAACAAGTGCTGGAAGTAGAAGTTGATGAGCATCACAGATTCTTTGATGAATTCTCACATCTAGTTATGAGGCATATTTTTGCAACATAAACTCTATGGTGAAGTCTCACTTCTGTCGAATACATGTTCAACACGTTCGCAACATTCTATAAGATTGTCACATATGTCATATAGTTGTAAATAGTCTTTTTCGTCTGTTTAACAAGTGCTGGAAGTAGATGTTTTTGAGCATCACAGATTCTGTGATGAATTCTCACATCTAGTTATGAGGCATATTTTTGCAACATAAACTCTATGGTGAAGTCTCACTTCTGTCGAATACATGTTCAACACGTTCGCAACATTCTATAAGATTGTCACATATGTCATATAGTTGTAAATAGTCTTTTTCGTCTGTTTAACAAGTGCTGGAAGTAGATGTTTTTGAGCATCACAGATTCTGTGATGAATTCTCACATCTAGTTAAGAGACGTTTTGTTGCGACTTAAACCATATGGTGACGTCTCACTTCGATTGAATACATATTCAACACATTTGCAGCATTTTATAAAATTGTCACATATATCATATAGTTGTTAATAGTCTTTTTCGTCAGTTGAACTAGTGCTGGAAGTAGAAGTTGATGAGCATCACAGATTCTTTGATGAATTCTCACATCTAGTTGTGAGGCATATTTTTGCAACATAAACTCTATGGTGAAGTCTCACTTCTGTCGAATACATGTTCAACACGTTCGCAACATTCTATAAGATTGTCACATATGTCATATAGTTGTAAATAGTCTTTTTCGTCTGTTTAACAAGTGCTGGAAGTAGATGTTTTTGAGCATCACAGATTCTGTGATGAATTCTCACATCTAGTTAAGAGACGTTTTGTTGCGACTTAAACCATATGGTGACGTCTCACTTCGATTGAATACATATTCAACACATTTGCAGCATTTTATAAAATTGTCACATATATCATATAGTTGTTAATAGTCTTTTTCGTCAGTTGAACTAGTGCTGGAAGTAGAAGTTGATGAGCATCACAGATTCTTTGATGAATTCTCACATCTAGTTGTGAGGCATATTTTTGCAACATAAACTCTATGGTGAAGTCTCACTTCTGTCGAATACATGTTCAACACGTTCGCAACATTCTATAAGATTGTCACATATGTCATATAGTTGTAAATAGTCTTTTTCGTCTGTTTAACAAGTGCTGGAAGTAGATGTTTTTGAGCATCACAGATTCTGTGATGAATTCTCACATCTAGTTAAGGGACGTTTTGTTGAAACTTAAACTCTATGGTGAAGTCTCACTTCTATTGAATACATGTTCAACACGTTAGCAACATTCTATAAAACTGTCACATTTATCATATAGTTGTGAATAGTCCTTTTCGAAAGTTTAACAAGTGCTGGAAGTAGATATTTTTGAGCATCACAGATTCCGTGATGAATTTTCACATCTAGTTAAGAGACGCTTTGTTGCAATTTAAACTCTATGGTGAAGTCTCACTTCTATTGAATACATGTTCAACACGTTTGCAACATTGTATAAGATTGTCACATATGTGATATAGTTGCAAATAGTCTTTTTCGTCTGTTTAACAAGTGCTGGAAGTAGAAGTTGATGAGCATCACAGATTCTTTGATGAATTCTCACATCTAGTTATGAGGCATATTTTTGCAACATAAACTCTATGGTGAAGTCTCACTTCTGTCGAATACATGTTCAACACGTTCGCAACATTCTATAAGATTGTCACATATGTCATATAGTTGTAAATAGTCTTTTTCGTCTGTTTAACAAGTGCTGGAAGTAGATGTTTTTGAGCATCACAGATTCTGTGATGAATTCTCACATCTAGTTATGAGGCATATTTTTGCAACATAAACTCTATGGTGAAGTCTCACTTCTGTCGAATACATGTTCAACACGTTCGCAACATTCTATAAGATTGTCACATATGTCATATAGTTGTAAATAGTCTTTTTCGTCTGTTTAACAAGTGCTGGAAGTAGATGTTTTTGAGCATCACAGATTCTGTGATGAATTCTCACATCTAGTTAAGAGACGTTTTGTTGCGACTTAAACCATATGGTGACGTCTCACTTCGATTGAATACATATTCAACACATTTGCAGCATTTTATAAAATTGTCACATATATCATATAGTTGTTAATAGTCTTTTTCGTCAGTTGAACTAGTGCTGGAAGTAGAAGTTGATGAGCATCACAGATTCTTTGATGAATTCTCACATCTAGTTGTGAGGCATATTTTTGCAACATAAACTCTATGGTGAAGTCTCACTTCTGTCGAATACATGTTCAACACGTTCGCAACATTCTATAAGATTGTCACATATGTCATATAGTTGTAAATAGTCTTTTTCGTCTGTTTAACAAGTGCTGGAAGTAGATGTTTTTGAGCATCACAGATTCTGTGATGAATTCTCACATCTAGTTAAGAGACGTTTTGTTGCGACTTAAACCATATGGTGACGTCTCACTTCGATTGAATACATATTCAACACATTTGCAGCATTTTATAAAATTGTCACATATATCATATAGTTGTTAATAGTCTTTTTCGTCAGTTGAACTAGTGCTGGAAGTAGAAGTTGATGAGCATCACAGATTCTTTGATGAATTCTCACATCTAGTTGTGAGGCATATTTTTGCAACATAAACTCTATGGTGAAGTCTCACTTCTGTCGAATACATGTTCAACACGTTCGCAACATTCTATAAGATTGTCACATATGTCATATAGTTGTAAATAGTCTTTTTCGTCTGTTTAACAAGTGCTGGAAGTAGATGTTTTTGAGCATCACAGATTCTGTGATGAATTCTCACATCTAGTTAAGGGACGTTTTGTTGAAACTTAAACTCTATGGTGAAGTCTCACTTCTATTGAATACATGTTCAACACGTTAGCAACATTCTATAAAACTGTCACATTTATCATATAGTTGTGAATAGTCCTTTTCGAAAGTTTAACAAGTGCTGGAAGTAGATATTTTTGAGCATCACAGATTCCGTGATGAATTTTCACATCTAGTTAAGAGACGCTTTGTTGCAATTTAAACTCTATGGTGAAGTCTCACTTCTATTGAATACATGTTCAACACGTTTGCAACATTGTATAAGATTGTCACATATGTGATATAGTTGCAAATAGTCTTTTTCGTCTGTTTAACAAGTGCTGGAAGTAGAAGTTGATGAGCATCACAGATTCTTTGATGAATTCTCACATCTAGTTATGAGGCATATTTTTGCAACATAAACTCTATGGTGAAGTCTCACTTCTGTCGAATACATGTTCAACACGTTCGCAACATTCTATAAGATTGTCACATATGTCATATAGTTGTAAATAGTCTTTTTCGTCTGTTTAACAAGTGCTGGAAGTAGATGTTTTTGAGCATCACAGATTCTGTGATGAATTCTCACATCTAGTTATGAGGCATATTTTTGCAACATAAACTCTATGGTGAAGTCTCACTTCTGTCGAATACATGTTCAACACGTTCGCAACATTCTATAAGATTGTCACATATGTCATATAGTTGTAAATAGTCTTTTTCGTCTGTTTAACAAGTGCTGGAAGTAGATGTTTTTGAGCATCACAGATTCTGTGATGAATTCTCACATCTAGTTAAGAGACGTTTTGTTGCGACTTAAACCATATGGTGACGTCTCACTTCGATTGAATACATATTCAACACATTTGCAGCATTTTATAAAATTGTCACATATATCATATAGTTGTTAATAGTCTTTTTCGTCAGTTGAACTAGTGCTGGAAGTAGAAGTTGATGAGCATCACAGATTCTTTGATGAATTCTCACATCTAGTTGTGAGGCATATTTTTGCAACATAAACTCTATGGTGAAGTCTCACTTCTGTCGAATACATGTTCAACACGTTCGCAACATTCTATAAGATTGTCACATATGTCATATAGTTGTAAATAGTCTTTTTCGTCTGTTTAACAAGTGCTGGAAGTAGATGTTTTTGAGCATCACAGATTCTGTGATGAATTCTCACATCTAGTTAAGAGACGTTTTGTTGAAACTTAAACTCTATGGTGAAGTCTCACTTCTATTGAATACATGTTCAACACGTTAGCAACATTCTATAAAACTGTCACATTTATCATATAGTTGTGAATAGTCCTTTTCGAAAGTTTAACAAGTGCTGGAAGTAGATATTTTTGAGCATCACAGATTCCGTGATGAATTTTCACATCTAGTTAAGAGACGCTTTGTTGCAATTTAAACTCTATGGTGAAGTCTCACTTCTATTGAATACATGTTCAACACGTTTGCAACATTGTATAAGATTGTCACATATGTGATATAGTTGCAAATAGTCTTTTTCGTCTGTTTAACAAGTGCTGGAAGTAGAAGTTGATGAGCATCACAGATTCTTTGATGAATTCTCACATCTAGTTATGAGGCATATTTTTGCAACATAAACTCTATGGTGAAGTCTCACTTCTGTCGAATACATGTTCAACACGTTCGCAACATTCTATAAGATTGTCACATATGTCATATAGTTGTAAATAGTCTTTTTCGTCTGTTTAACAAGTGCTGGAAGTAGATGTTTTTGAGCATCACAGATTCTGTGATGAATTCTCACATCTAGTTATGAGGCATATTTTTGCAACATAAACTCTATGGTGAAGTCTCACTTCTGTCGAATACATGTTCAACACGTTCGCAACATTCTATAAGATTGTCACATATGTCATATAGTTGTAAATAGTCTTTTTCGTCTGTTTAACAAGTGCTGGAAGTAGATGTTTTTGAGCATCACAGATTCTGTGATGAATTCTCACATCTAGTTAATAACTAGACTACATTACATAAGTCCCTCTAACTTACGCTCGTTGTTGTTGTTGTCATCGCTTCAGTTGAGGGACTTATGTCCTTACGCTTCAGAATAGGGACTAATTAGGCCAAGTCCGCCGCGTTCACGGCGCGACCAATCAGATCGCTACTTTCTTAATATGGTCAACCCACGTGCCTATTTGTAGCGTTTGATTGGCTCATTAGTTCAAAGTTCGATTTCTCGAAGCGAAGCGACGCTCGAAATGACGTTCGAAGGGACGTTCGACTTTTCTTTCGACGCTCGAAGGATGGAAGATGTTCTAAGTTTCTTCTGATTTTTCGTAAGATTTTAGTCCCTGTTTAGAATCAGTTTGGTCGTGAGTCCTTTGTATGAGTGAAATTAAAACATCAGATTATAAATGTTGAACGAATACAAGGAATCAAGTCGTCAGTCTAGTTAATAACATGTAAATAGTATTAGAACATATAATATTGTTTGCCAGAAGTAACCCAATTGACACGTTCTTAAATTCTCTTTAATTTCAGTTTCTAATATTGGTATTTTTCAAGAATTCGCTTAAGCAAAAATGCCATAGCTCTGTTTTCGACGTGGAGGCAAACTTGAGCTTTAAATAGGACACATCTCTTGGCATGCATCTTTGCATCTGTTGAATGAAGTTCTGTTCCGATGGAAAGTGCTTGGTCCTATTTCGTGACACATTTGTCATTGCTTTTTAAAAGTGAACGTCAAATTTGAAGTCTTATCTCTTTTGAACTCCTTTTTCTAGAGCTTTCATGTACATGATGTCGACAATCAATGCCGAAATTCTACGGCTGCAATGCAAATATTTTGCTAACTTTACCAAAATTCAACCTAATATCGTTCTACAAGGATCAGTCATTGTGACCTTGCTGTTTAAAAGTGAGCATGAATGTCGATTTGAATGTACGATGAACAGACACTGCAAGTCATTTAATAAAGAAAACCAAGGTGATCAAAGATGTGAACTGAACAGTAAAACAACTGTGGATATAAAGGATTTTTCTACCATGGTTTGGAGGCCAGGATGGACTTTACATTCAACCGATTATGACGATCGATTGGTAATACATATAAATGTACTAAAATTTAACCTGCCTGCCAGTTAACTGTCCTAAATTTCTTTTGAATCCTCTATCAGTTACACAGACTCCCATCTCCCCATCTCTGTTTTCGTTAGGCCAAACATTGTCTTGTGTTGTTGCAGTTGCATTGAATATATACTGTATATTCAACGACAGATGCTCTATTTCTTAAAATGATACTGCATGGTGATGAAAGGTTGTCCCTTGATGCCAATTCAGAAATCCTTAAAGAAACTTTAAGGCCCTGTTTATATGAGGAAAAACACCTCACTTGCCAGACCCGGGGCTGAGAGGCGAGATTCCACCTTCCAATAGAATCCTTTGTATTTTCATTTCACGTTTACATGATGAACGCAACACCACCGGTATAGTGAAATTCCACCTCACAAGAGGTGGAATCTCACCTGGGTGAGGTGAAATTTTTCCATATAAACGAAATACCACCGGTATGGTGAGGTGAAACGAAATTTTTCGTTGATTCTCATTGGTCAGTTCTTTCTGATTTCACGGAAGAGAGACCTTAATCCACCTCGCCTCTCAGGCCCGGGAGCTGACAGGTGAGGTGAAAAGTCTCATATAAACAGTGACTGAAATTTACCTCGCCTCTCAGCCCCGGGTCTGGCAGGTGAGGTGCTTTCCCCATATAAACAGGGCCTAAGATAGACGTACACAACACAACGTTTTGAATAAAATGATGCCACTGAAAACTTAGTTGCTTCAGCCTCGGGGATGTACGTGTATTTTATTTGTTTCCTTTCTTTTTCTTTTCCTTCATACCTGTAGTTTTTATCATTATGTTAATGCTCGCAGGGTAGACACAGCCTTGTGCCCATTGCGGTATCGTTTTGGTAGTGTTCTAGAGTAATTTTGTAAGAAGTATAACTGGTACAGTGATTTTGTAAGCAGTGTAGTCAGTAATATGTCATGTAACTGATCATTGAATTATAAATGAAATACCTTAATTTATTGCTTGTCTCATTGAACAAGAAATTAACAACGGCCTGTAAGAAACCTACTCTAGTGTAAGTATTTTTACCGTTTCAATATTCTACCGGGTGAGTCAAAAAAAAAACGCCCGGCGTTTGAAAGGCTACTGCTCCCTGACTATAGAAGCAACGATATTTTGCAATATCTGAATAAATAGCTAACATATTCAAAAATTTTTAGAAACTTCTTGACTAAAATTGGTCACTCCGTTTAGATTCTGTAGGCCTGTAGGCGGCAATTTTCTAAAATGAATCCCTTTGAGAAGCCTTAAGAACGCGCTAAATTACAATCAAAAATCCCCAATGTGTGTTACCTCACAGCGATAAATTTCAGCACGCTTTAGCACGTGCTTTTGTTTTGGTGGGTGAAAATTCTTCCCCCTAGTGTGAATAACTTATTCAGGGGGATTCCATTCTCCCATGAGAACAAAATACATGAGCACATCCAAGAGTCATCATTGCTAGGAAGGAGAACAAAGGGAAATTTTGCTTGCTGTTTTCGCTCGTTTTTGCAGGTTTTCGAAATGGGCTTTCTGCAGAAAACCTCCAATTTCGACGGGAAGGAATGACCAATTGAAGAAGCGTAAGTTGCTGAACCTAATTTGACATATCGGGAATAAAACAGGATAGTTTTCAACATCATTGCTTTGATATTCAGGGATCAGGATTTTTCAAGCGCTAGGCGTTTTTATTGACTCACCCGGTATTAATCTGCAATTTTCATGAACAGCTTGGTCAAAACTGTCAAGAGAGAAACAATTGCCCTGGAATTATGAAATGCATGGATACTTGTGTTTGCGATGGTGTAAAATGCGCCGGTGGTAAGAACCATGCATTCATTTTTGTGAGAATGTTGTAGCATTGAACTAGACTTCAACCTCGTGATGATGGCGCTTCAGTCAACAGAGACTCATAATATTACTCAAAACCTGGCCCTATTTAGGCCCAAACTCTGCGATTCCTAAAGAACCAATCAGATTGCACGATTTGGCAAAGAACAATGCAGTCGAACTTTCAATTTGAATGATGCAGTTGACTAGATTTTGAACGAAGTTGCTGCGGCAGGTAGTTGTAGATTTCTCTGGTTCGTTTTGGTCTTAAAAACATGGAAAATGTGGCGTTGAAGGACTCCTTTTTGCACTCACCAGGTAAAATGAATTTCCATCGTCAGACCAAAATTCTTTGGTTAAACGTCTGCTTAACTTTGTTTTTATCGCATTAACTTTCCGAGGAGTGACCGTTGAACAGAGCTACGGCAGTCGTTCGATCCTGATTCGATCGATCGAATGCTTAAGATAGGGCCAGGTTTTTCACTGTTTCATTATGAGTCCCTGTTGAGCAAAGCTTACCACATGCATACACAGGACTCATCGTCATCAGTCTAGCATTGAATAGACTTGCCCAAAGTATATTTCGACTGTTTCAGGCAGACTTATTACAGATGACGAAATAGACTTTGGGCAAGTCTAAGCATTGAACTACGTCTAGCATTGTTCTTGACTTTTACCCAAATTCTTACAGTAAGACTCTCTTATAAAGTTGCTTTTTCATATGTAACTAATAGTTTGACAGATCGTTGAGCGTTTCTTGAAACTGGTCACATTTGAGTAGACAGTGTTCTTGTAAACTTTGTCAAGGTACACCCTCACCAATCTTAGCAGGATCGCCAGATGTACCAAATTGTTTAGGTACAGGATGTCTCAAAAAAATTGTTCGACGTTTGATTAAATACTAAAAAATAATGATACGCTGAATGGACTCTTGGTTAAGTGACCCTTTTCCTGAGATTTTAAATCAATTTTTGACACCAGAATCTTGCAAATCCGCTAAAGATTCATGGAGTTAAGAGCCTTTGAAGTTCAAGTTTGTGCGAAAACTGAAGCCAGAAGCCTCGAAATGGCAGTTTTTTTAAACATCTCATAGCCCATCGTTTCTGCTATTTCTCAATTGTTTCAGAGCAAACCAAATGGGATTCGAACAGGTTTTTGATAAATAACTTTCAAACATATGGGTGCTTTGAGGAAACAGATTCAGTCTCTCATTGATTATGTTTTGAACCACTGTTTTTGGACATATGCAATGCCAAGGAAGTTTTGACAATGATCGGAAGGATCTAATTACTTTGGAAATATATTTTGTTTGCTCTGATATCAACGACAGGTATGACATTAGACAAGCTTCTTTTACCTCAGCCTTTGAGGCTTTTTGCTACAGGTAATCCGGGGGTCTCTGGTTTCAGCTATCGTATATTTTTTGTCTTTGAAAGCTCGCAACTCAGTGAATTTTCAATTGATTTGCAAGATTCTAGTCTCTAAAATTATTCCATAATCTCAGGTTTACCTTCCCATGAGTCTTTTCATGTTACCTTTATTTTTCAATATTTAATCAAACGTCGAACAATTTTTTGAGACACCCTGTACACCATCATAAATTATAATAACCTTGAAAACTGTCTTCTCACGCCCCCATCTTGTAACAAAACTCAACACGCAGTCAATAAATCTAGACGAAGATTTTACCTAGGCCTAAGTCAAAAAATACTAGGCCCCAGTCCTAATCTAAACTACACGTCCCAAATGTACTCTGCGGACCAGCGCAATGGAATGAACACAACAACAGATTCAGTCTCTCGTTGGCTAAACTAAAAGAACTAAATTCCGCTAGTTTCCTCAGATTCAACAGAAAACCCTGACCTTGCGCTTTATGAAGTCACACAACTTTTTAACATTTGATTTCGCTGCTCAAGTTGAACGACGAAAGGTAGAATAAAATACGTAAAACCATTTATAACTGTATAATGTTTCGTTTTATAAACAATCTTGCAAACTTACGCTTGTCCTTTAGCGAAGGAGAAATAGTTCTACAAGTACTTTTTCCTAAATTGTTAGTTTGTTTGTTTGTTTTCAATTTGTTTTGAGTGGGCTTGTCAGGATTTCTAGCTACTGAAAGCTAATTTAGGCCCATTGTGCATGCCGCATCCAAGCATGGGACGCCTAGTTTAACGTCCCTTCCGAAGGACGACGAGATGAGTTGTGAGGTTAGGCCTCCGAGGTCACCCATCAGTAGTTTGACCTCACTCGACCGAGCTTAACTTCAGTCACCTGACGAAGATTGCATAAGCCACTCGGCCACTCACCCTCGGCCATTCTGGCGTTTTACAACCTGTGGTGATCTGAGAGTTAAAGTTTTTTAAATATTTCTTACAAGAAATTCGTGCACTGAAACTGAATCCATTTTGTTTTAATTTAGGCTGGAGAGATTGCCAGGGATCAAGCAACGCAAAAATAGAAAGCCGCCGCATTTACCCAGGAAAAGGTATTGCAGAAAATGTATTTTGTCTTTCTGGCTGGATTTTGATTCAGCAAAGAAAAAATACCCTTGTAGACGATTTCGACCGTCGTTGGAGAGAATTTGCCAGAGGTTTTGAAGACTGGGAGGAAGAAACTTATTGGATGGGATTGGAGAAGATGCACAAGCTTACTTCAGTAAGAAAAAAGGTAAGTTAGCATCGGTCCCAAATCTTTTAAAAGCTGGGTGTAAAATTCTATGACCTATTTCTTTGAACTGAGCAGCTTCAATGAAACATGAACTATTTTACAGTAAATCTGCCGTTGGACTTTTCTGAAATGTGCAATATTTTCAGAATTACAGTGCTTTTCTTCTTTCTTAAGAATTCATAAAAATTTTTGAAAAAACTTAAAACTATCGCAATTTCTAAACTTTTTAACGAAAGATCAAATAACGCTCAAGAAAACATAGTTTATGGATAACTACAATATGACATCAAGCAAAACTCTTCACACTCCTGGTTTGTGATTTAGAAATTTGATGACCTCACATCATAAAATGAGATGAAATATAAAATAGGCTGTAATTTTGACAAATATTCAAGATTGTTGAAAAGTCCAACAGTAGAATCACAGAAGAGTGGCTAAAGTTTCTTTCAAGTCATTCAGTTTTATGAAACAGGTCATTGAATTTTGCACCCTCCTTTTTACACCGATTTAAAGATTTGGAACCTATGCTAGGTAAGTTATTGTCCTAATACACTGTTCAACTAACGGCCTCGTTTTAGAAATTTTTGAAAATTTCTTGACAGGAAACTTCTGATCACGGATTTGGATTCAGCATTCCATGTGTAGTCTAATTGCAAATTTTCATATTCCAAGGGTATGCGATTTCGATTTTATGGTGATAATAGATTTGAGAATTTTGTATGGGATTTGACCGTCAAAATCGTTACCGTCAAATCCCATATAAATTTTCAAATTTGTTATTCTCATAAAATTAGATTTGCTAACACTAAGATCATGAAAATTTGCAATAAGACTAGAATTAGAGTGCTGAATGTGAATATGGGGTCAGAAATTTCGTATGACACAACCTAAAGAAATTTTGAAAATTCCTAAACGAGGCCACTTAGGTATATTGGCTAATACACGATTACACGCTAAAGATGGCGGCGAGGAACTTTTTACCAAGATGCATTGCGTTTCTAAAATCGAATCCCTATAGATTCGAGATTTCTGACTCGAACGCAATGCATTTTGGTAAAAAGTTCCGCACCGCCATCTTTAGCGTAACCGTCTATTAGGACGTCATACACAGGTGATGGGGAAAAATTAGTAAAAATAACAAGCACCTCTGTTTTTACTTTCGTGTTTGCCAAATTAGGCCAACGACAATGTTTGTGATTGATGTGTAAAAATTGTTCCTGTTTCCATTCAAACCTTTTGAGTGGAAACCGGAACTGTTTGAATGATAAACATCGTCGTTGTTGGCCTAATCTAGTCAAAGTTGGCGAATTCGGCATACACTAAAGTTAAGAGAGAGAGAGAGAGAGATAGGTAGTTGTTAATCTTACTAATTTTTCCCCATTACCTGTGCGCCATCTTTTCTGTTTGGGCCGAATTTACTTCTTAGACAGTCTAAAACTGTAGCTTTCCAAATCTCGTCCCTAGAGTGAGTTCATTGCTTTGCCTCTACTCTGGGACACAAGATGCCATTCAGCGATTTGATTGGCTGTACTCCGTTTTGCGCGGTAACTCCGTTTTGCTCAATTTTAACGGCCGTGGCATGTCAAAATTCGACGGGAAACCACACTCTTTACCCATTTTAACCATAACTTGCTACTTATCTCTGAAATTCGGAAAATAATGAGCCATTTCATTTTCGAAGCTGCTGTGAAAGACCCTCTGCTAACCATTAGGCCTGGTGCGCCACGCATAAGAAAAACAACAAGAACACAAGCTGAGCAATGCTGGTAGTGAATATCCCGGGGGGTGCACTACATATATTTTGGATACGGGAACGTGCCATCGGGAAGGGTATCAATTTCCAGATGTTGGTATAAAGAACGGTATCAATTTTCACAATTTTGGTATATTGAACGGTACTGATTTTCAAGATTTTTGTATGAAGTATACGTAGTCGGATATGCATTTTTGAAAAATTGGTATAAGGTCAGGTATGCTTTTTTCAAAAATTGGTATAAGGAACGGGTATGTTTTTGAAGCCTCAATGGCACGTCCCCGACCAAAATCTGTGCACCCCCCCCCCCCGAGGTGAATATACGCTTCTCCCATCAGGTCCGAAGAAATACACAGAGAACAGACCACTAAACGTTCCTCTTGGAGTCTTGGCTGACCAATTTCCTTCCTTCTGTCCATTGTAACTTGACTTATCCCTCCGGAGGGAGCGATCTCTAAGCAAAATAAACCAAATTGATTTTAAAAAAGGAACATTTGTAAATACGAATCGCTCTAGCAACTTTATTTATTATTAACGTTTTATAATTTTGTACTATTTTGATCTACCCTGGGTACCAGACTCTCCCAAGAAAGAAGATTGAGAGTCTGGTACAGTGCGACCAAAACCTCCTCCTGGTGGCGTTCATATTGACCAATCAGGAGCCTACATACATATCCGTGTATGTTCAAAGGTCACTGCGAAACAATAGAAAGCACTTGAGCACTTCGATGTGAAACGCTGAACAGGCCTGAACAGTGATAGAAGATAGCAACCCACTGATGGGGAATACGATTGCTAATGAATTTAAAGACACTGTAACGCGTTGAGTCGCCAGCCAGAAGTGAAGTACTGGCCAAACTGCCCATGGAGTTGAAAAATTCGTCAAGCTGCCGCTGTCACAACGAAGTGAGGACAGCCCCCCGAACCGAAGCTTGTTGCCTTGATTGATCCAATATGCAACATCTGATCTCATTTGTGCACCATAGAAAGGAGATTTGTATCAGTATACAGGGAAAAAGGTAAATTCGACTTGTTATTCATCACTCGCTGACCTCCTAATGTACTTTGTACTCTGTCAGGTTCTAATAAATGTAATAAATAAATGTATCAGGTTCTGCTTGAATCTGAATAATAGAGCACACGTAGGAATCAAAGAATTCAAAGATATAAATTGGCTCCCCACAAAAGAGAGATTTGAGCAATGCACTGCTACAAATGTTTTCAAGTTTTTTAATAATTCAGCCCCTTCCTATATGTCAGAGATGTTCTCACCAGTTGGCCAGGGCAGGATCACTCGCAGATCTAAAAACAAACTAAATCTACCGTTCCGAAAGACTAACATGGGGCAAAATGGTCTCTCTTATATAGGACCCAAAATTTGGAACAGCCTGCAGTCGGACCTCAAATCTTCAAACAATGTCAACAGCTTCAAGCATAAGATCAAGGACAAATTCTTTAATGATCTTCAGAAGCGAGAAAATAGTCCTTATATATATTATTGAATTCCTAAAAGCTGTAACAGAAATTATCCTTCAACAATAACAAAAATGCTTTTCTTTCATTTTCCTTTTGAATAGCACTCCTGGAGGGACCATTATGGAAACAAGGTTGCATTGACCTTTTAATGCTATCCCTGCCATCTTTTACCATGGGGTGTTTTTAAATTAGGTTATTAATAAGATATGTAATTTTTGCCTGTAATTATTTCAAATTGTAGACATTGTAATTAGATTTCTTTTCTTTTATTAATAGTTATGTATTTACTTTGATGGCAAAATTATACATACATACATACATACATGTCATTTTCATTTCATTTCATATAATTTCATTTCATATAATTTCACAGAAAACTTGTCAGCAAGCCTGCCAGAGAATTTGGCAATCCCCATACTTAACAATTTGCAGTCAACTTACACAAGACATTTTTGGCAGATTAAAAAAAAACAGCTTTACAAAGCAGAGGGATCTTGTTGAAAGCCCCAGTACTGTGAACCCGGGGGGGTACATGACTTGAGGATGGACGGGGGTCTGCCGGCCGGTTTTCAGAAAGGTACCCTCTTCTAATTACCGAAACGTGCTGTCATACCCACTTTTATGATGAATTTTGGCGGAAACCACCCATTTTTGACTATTTTTTGCCAATTTCTGGAAGACCCACCCATGTTTATGGAAAATCTGCCGAAAAAGGGACCCTTGTCTAGAGAATTTTGGGCCCAAAAACCCACCCATATGGGCGGCACATACCCGTACCCTCAACATGTTATGTACCCCCCCAAGACTGTGAAGGGGAGGGGGCAGAGAGAAGTAACCTACCGAAGGTGATTTTTCCTTGTGCCATTTTTAGAGTTCCTTTTCAAAGCACTTGTGGATTTTTTGGATTTTTGGGTATGCTTTTTCTGTCACTGTAGAATTTTTAAGAATACTTTCTTCAGCTGTCTTGGATTTGATTACAAAATGTGAAGATGGACCAACCTTTAATTAGGACTCATCTCCATTATTATCTACAGGTTGTCTGGCTATGAAGATGAGATCTTATTCTATCAGATGATCATCACCCTACTTAACCATCAATACCAGATCTGAACAAAGAAGTATGTTGATAAAGGAATCATGCATCAGTTTGTCCCATGACATACTGCTGGGATCTTTGAATATGGCTTCATCATCAGAATAAAGCTAGACTAGTTCATTTATTGGACTCTTTGTGTTTTGATCCAGTGCCCAGGGGGGGGGGGCACACAGCACATACACAGACGGGGAGGTAAGTCCGATGTTTTTGGGTCAGAATATTGTGAAAAGTGATATTTTTGGGTCCAAAGAAAACTAAAACTATTATGTTCATGATATTTTTTTATACCAAACATCGTTGAACTGATATTTCTGGGTTCATTAGAGGTAATGCTCTTTTCTATTTGCATTGTTTCGGGACATTTTATGTTCATTTACTGGTTTCTAAGTATGAAATGAGTTGATATTTTTGGGGCAGTGAAGCTGAAATGATATTTTTGGGTTGCCTGAAAATTTCTTGGACTGACGCCCCCTCCCCTGTATCCGTATCTGCTGAGTGCCCCCCCTGGGATCCAGTGCTTATTGCAATGGGACATCATTAATCTTTTGTTTTGTTAAAACAGAATTTTGATATCATGCATACATGGGATCGTTGTTAATTGGAGAGAACTCTGAAGCACTGTTGCAGAATCACCATTTAGCTCATATGCCAATATCATGTCTTGATATTATGATGTTTCAGTGGTAAATGCTGTGTAGTTTTTTGCTTATTTGCCTGTCTGTTGGCCACAAAAATGTACAGTACAGGTCTTGTGTACATTAGCAGTGTTCTGTTGCCTAACATTCAAAACAGAGCTATAAATTGGAAATTCTTTCACACATTTCAAAAATCCTTAAAGAATGTGAAAATCAATGTGTACATGACATATACTGTAATAAGTAAGATCTACAAGCTGTCACTGCAGTCTTCAAATGAGAAAGTCAGACACTAGAAATCAAAACAGAAACTTTTTGCTCTCAAGAAGTCTTGTATGCCATGCAAAATATCAAATCAATAGTTAACGTAAAACTAGTCATCTTCTCTTTCATATCATTTTGTGGTGTTCCTCCCTTCAGAAACTTCTTAGCTCGCACTCAACTACCAATATGAAAAAATTCAGCTTGCAAAGAGCTTGCGCAAGCTTGAAAGGAGCATGACTTTGGCTTGAAGGAGCTTGAAATGAGTATGTTGGCTCAATTTTGGCCAGTTTGCATGTATGATTAGAATTTGATCAAGCTTGACAATAATTTCATGCTAAAATCATTGTTAAACATACCACAATCAAGCTTGATTGATTTTTTTGCAGTTCAAAAGATGCATGGTGCAAGCTTGCGCAAGTGGTGGAAAATCATTACTTGAATCAAGCTTTAAAACTTACTCAAATCAAACTCAAAACAAGTTAGTATCAGGTTTGAAGCATGCTGCAAACACTCAACATTTTGCTGAGGGTATGCAGTTTTCATACAGTGCTCACAGTACACATAATTTTTCAAAAGAAACAAAGAATTTGTGCATGTACTGAAGTTTCTTAAAATCATTTAGTTTTGAATACCCAAGAGTTTCTTATGACCATAGTCTATTGAAATAGAGCTGCTCTTTTAAATAGACTATGTTATGACCTGTTTCTCAAAGGTTCCATAACAATCTTCATGTTTAGTGCCCATGTGAGCATTTCGAAGCTAAAGAGAAAGTCTCTGCTGTGACATACAGCCTCAACTGCTCAAAAATTTTCACACAACCTGCAACAGCAGTACAAATATGTTGCTGGGAACAAACCATTGTATTGCCAAAAGCCAAGAAAACATGGTACCAACTCAGGGTAAGGGTTCTTATAGAATAGATGAGTATCATAAATTACAGGCATCCTTGAAATGCAAACCGTAACAGCCACCTTCAACACACACTCAGTTAGGTGGTATTCTGCTCTTCCTTTCTTACCATGGAGTGAACTGAATACAGGTTTTTTCACAAGGAACTGTTTTAAGAAACTCTGCACTTAATTTCATAGAAAAGAAATTTTAAGAAACTCCAGTGCTATGGTTAGGCAGCAGTAAGAAACTTAGAGGGGCCCAGACCATAATCCTTTGACCTTAAAGTGAGAAACAAACTAAGAAATTAAGAAACTACTCCAGTCATACTTTAGTTCAAATCATGATATCACAGTGCCATTTCCCTCCAATCAAGTTTCAGTCAGCTGCCAGGATGGAAATCGATAGTCCTATACATCAATAATGAATGACAGGGAAAGGAATAAATTTGTTAGTTGGTTCTTTGCATCAGAATATGGCTTCTTTTGTCTATTGTGTAAACGTCCAATTTTCCCGAAGTTTGAAACGAATGAAATCTGGTAGTTAATCGCTGCTTATTCCCCTGATTTCTCATTGTACTTTTAGGCAGTTCATTCCATCTGAAGTGTCAGTGTAATTTTAGGCTTATTTTCGTTGCATTTCGTTCAATCGGAATTCAGACATCGCTCTGTTTCACCGTGACTTGCGATTCTTTGCAGTGCTAAGTGGACAGTCTCTTCCCAAAACGTCGGTCCTATCACTCCTGATCATCCCGATAAGTAAGCTTAGGTGGTTTGCAAGTGGCGAAGAGAAGTCCTCGTCTTCGGTGTTATTCCAAGTATACATTCGTCACATTTCTGTAGCAGCGTTGCCTGGGGAATCCCCGAATCCAGCCTTTCTGCAGGCATTCGAAAGGTTTCTTCACAAACTCTCCTTCACGGGAACACCGTTTTTTTGCATTTGTAATTCTTTTTTTTCGTTAAAAAGTAGCAAAATAGAAATCGCACTCTTTGTTTTACCTAATCTCGTTTGTTTCATCGCTTGTTTTCCATTTCTACATCGTTAAATTCAGCGTCTGATATTCTTGCGTCGAACGCGGATCGCCCAAAACCTCTGCAGAAAGGGCGAAATTGCTAAACTTTGAGCTACGATCGCGTCATTTGCACCGACTCAAAAATGTTGGTTTTGCTACCAAACTCTTACAAAATGATGAAATTCATATTATCATGATGTTAGCTGGATGTTCCATCGTAAATGAACAACCTGTGTCCATGTTTTTGTAAAATTTGCTATATTTTTCATGAAATTTGTACTTTTTTGTCAGCAATAAAATGATTTACTTGTTCTAACATTGAAATAAATATGCCTGAACGTAATAATAATCATTTGGCTCAAACCTCCGTTCCTTGTATTGTGCCAAAATGTCGCGAAATGTGATATTGTGACTGTGGGTAAATCTGGAATTCAAGGCACCAGAGAAAATCGAATGTAGAAAAATTCTTTGATTCCCGCTGGTACTGCCAAAACTAAAACGCTTCAAAAATCAAACTAAAACCTAAACCTTATCTAATAATCGCTCTTCTCGATTGGAATAAGTTCATTCTTCAAGGAAAACAAACTTTTCCGTGTTTATACCCACGGGAATGATCATGCCGATATGGTTTCTTAGGAATTTTTGGAAAATTACGGACTACTTTCTTGTAAAACTCATTGTTTTGCAGAAATCTCGGATTCTTTCCTCGGTTAACATCATAATTAAGCAAAGTTGATTCATTGTGAATGTTTTCCTGCATTTTGGCCGTTTCTATCGAAATTAGAAATTGCGCGATTGACAATTTTGTCGATGGTAGTCAAACCTCGAAATCCCCGTATGAGACAGAAAATCGAATGCAGAAAAATTCTTTGATTCCCGCTGGTACTGCCAAAACTAAAACGCTTCAAAAATCACATTAAAACCTAAATTTTACCTAATAATCGCTCTTCTCGATTGGAATAAGTTCATTCTTCAAGGAAAACAAACTTTTTCGTGTTTATACCCACGGGAATGATCATGCCGATATGGTTTCTTTGGAATTTTTGGAAAATTACGGACTACTTTCTTATAAAACTCATTGTTTTGCAGAAATCTCGGATTCTTTCCTCGGATAACATCATAATTAAGCAAAGTTGATTCATTGTGAATGTTTTCCTGCATTTTGGCCGTTTCTATCGAAATTAGAAACTGCGCGATTGACAATTTTGTCCATGGTAGTCAAATCTCGAAATCCCCGCATGAGAGAGGAAGTCGAGGGACCAAAGGACAAAGGACCACTCTCGAATAACGGAAAAACGGGAGGGGGTGAGAATAACCGCCGGGGGTGTTGGAAATGGTTTGACATAACAATAATCGGGGGGTTGGAATAAAAGGGGGGAGGGGGTGCTTGGAAAAATAGAAAATAGTCGTTTTCTTAGGTAAACACGTATCTTTTATATATTTATGTGAGCAGTGATGTTAACTTTTGAGTTCTGGTTCTGTTGAATGCACTTCTTGAGACTTCTATGCATTGTCAGAAATAATGTTTACTATCATTTCATTTTTCCAAAAATTAATAAAGGGGGGGTTGGAATAAGAGTGGGGGGGGGTTGGAAAATTTTTTAAAAATTGATAAGCGGTGGGGGACGATTATTCGGTACTCGAGAGCAAGTGTTTTTATCTGTCCAGGGCTTTTATCTGTCCGCAATGTAAAATGTAAAACTACTAACCTATACCGGGTGTCTCATAAAAGCATAACCTTTTGACTACACAAGGAAGTAAGGGAACAAAATGATAAACTATCGGCACGCTTTGATTTCATAAGTTTATTTGTTGATCTTCAACTTCAATGCATTACCCTGCATTTTAATTTTGTCTACTAAACACTGGAGATATGAGTCCACAAAGTCAAAATTTTGCGTGCACTTGGAACCAGAGGTTTTGCGAAAGGGGCTACCCATGATTTGATATCACAGGCATTTCACAAAAGAGTTTTCAAGCAGCATATGCAAGCTTATTTCGGAGATGTGGCACGACTCTATCATATTTACCATCTTTTTAATCTATTTGTTTTATCAGGACGATGCCCATGAGTATTTTATTCCTTTTAAACAAGAAAAACTGACTATTAAAATTTACAGATGCTTTGGAAAATGTCCATGATACAAATCATGGCTAGGCTCTTTTCAAAGTTTCTGCTCTATGTCTTGTGACGGCAAGAGAGAGACTTGTAGCAAGTCCAGTTTGGAGAAGGATGAAAACTTGAGCTTCCTACCTTAATATCTCTGCTATCAAAGCACAAACAACAACGAACAAGGAAACTGTTTTTAAGTTAACTTCCAAGAAAAATTTGACTAGAAGTTGAATTCAAATCGCTGGAGCCAGCCAGTCTGTATGTTTCTGGGACACCCAGAGAATGAGAGCTTGCAAAACATATAGTCCACCGCATGAAAAATGTCTCCACACTTTGTGCAATAGCAGGGGGGCTGCAGTGGATACAGCGAAGTTACCTATTCATTGCTTTGTGCCAGCATGTTAGCATGTATTCTCCCACGTAAGAACGCCTTTGCCTGGTTTCATAGTTGGTCATTTTGTCGTGCTCTAAAGCACAAGTGATATAGGTTAGGTAGACCACGCCACTAGCTTAGCAATTAGTAGTACTCATTGCCTTGTGCAAGTATGCCAGCATGTGTTCTCCCATGTAAGAAAGCCTGTGCCTGGTTTCGTAGTTGGTAATTTCCTCGTGCTCTAAAGCACAAGTGATAAAGGCAAGGCACACCATGCCCAAAGTTTAGTAACTGGTAGTGCTATTGCCATGTGCCTGTGCCAGTGTGTTAGCACGTATTCTCTCACATAGGAACGCCTGTGCCTGGTTGAGTAGTTGGTAATTTTGTCGTGCTCTAAAGCACTAGTGATATAGGCTAGGCGGATCACACCCTTAGTTTAGTAATTAGTAGTACTCATTGCCTTGTGGCAATTAGTTAGAAGTTGTTCTCCTGGGAAAATGGAAGTACTGAATAGCTGACTTCGACTGTATTTTTCTTATCTCTTATTATGTGTTATGGTAGATAAATAAGATGAAATGTTTACTTTACAAGGTATTGTCCTTTTTAATGGTTCTGATCACTTGAAGTTAACAGCATTGACAAAATTTAGGAGGTAGACACACTTTACACAAGAAAGCAGTTTCTTACAAATTTTTGCTACCCAAAGTTTCTAACATGTTTCATCTGCCAGAAGTGTAGAATTCATTTAGTTCTTTCTTTGAATGGCTACCAAGTTACTTTGAAAGATTTGTAATGGCACAATGTGCACTTAAATTATTGTAAAACAGCTACACCAATCTTTTTAATGAGAACATGCTCATCAGAAACTCCAATCAGATTACCGAAATTGAGAAACTCAAGCATTGAGGAAATATAATTTAAGGAATTCATTTCCGAATACTTTGTCATATTTTTACTTCATTTTCAATTGTTATCACTCTCAAAGTCCTTCACCTAACTTCAGAATGGCTTTTTGAACCTTGTTTTGAAATAGACACAAGGGCACTACTGTTAGTAGACATAAAAATTGTTCTATCTTTACAAAACTCGAGGGAACTCAAGGTACTCCAAATCTGAATACATTTCAAGAAACTTTTAGTACTGGCCTAAATTCAAAACAGTTTCATAATATCTTTGATTGACCTTGCAAATTATACGTTGTTAGTTTAAAAATGGTTTGGTTATAATGTCTGCACAAAATAACGGCCAAATACTCATTTTTTCGTTTGATGGTAAAGTGTGCATGTTCAGCATTCCGATACAAAATCTAATGCTTGTCCTTAGTCTGCGCAGTTTTTCTTTCAAAATGCATCTTTTGGGGGTCAAAAAATTAGCAAATTGTAGCAATTGGTAGAAAATTTAATGCTGATTTAAAAAATGTATAGTTTGGCAGCCATTGCTTCACAGAATGCGGAGGAAAACGATTTTAATGGCACTAGAACGAAAATTGATGAAACCTTTACAATGCTCTACCCAGTGAACGGTGTGACGACTCTCATCGAGCGAAACAAAGGTGAAGTCTCATCGAGGCAAAGTGGGGATTTTTGGATATTTTCTGTATTTCTGGATGTGTTTCTACCCCCTAGATTTATTCATGTTCGAATAGAGTCGCCACATTTATCAGGCCTGATCTAGCCGACCATGGTATCTGATTCAAGGGTTCCTGATCCCTGATTCCAGTCCGTGGAATGGGCTAAGCTGCGTCCAGGGATTTCGCACCAGGACGAGGTTTTGGTCGCACTGTACCAGACTCTCAATTTTCTTTCTTGGGAGAGTCTGGTACCCAGGGTATATTTTGATCATGGACGCAAATATTATTTAGTTGTTTGGACTTTTATAGCTCATTTTTCGTTTTAACTAAATTTTAGATTACAGGTCCACATCAGCTGTACAGCTGCCATAGTTTAACCTGTTAGGGTGTCTCAAAAAAATTGTTCGACGTTTGATTAAATATTGAAAAATAAGGACAACATGAACAGGCTCATGGAAACATAACCCTGTTCCTAAGATTATGAACTAATTTTAGAGACTAAAATCGTGGAAATCGGTTGAAAATTCACTGAGTTACGAGCTCTCGAATATCAAAAATATGCGATAGCTGAAACCAGAGACCCCCTAGATTACTTGTATTGCAAGAAGCTCGGAGACGGAGGTAAGAGAAGCTTATTCAATGTCATACCTCTCGTTGATATCAGAGCAATCCAAATACGACTTCCAAAGTAAATTATTTCTTGCGATCATTCTCAAAATTCACTAACATTGCATAGGTCCAAAAACAGTGGTTCAAAACAAAATCAGCGAGAGACTGAATCTGTTTCCTCAAAGCATCCATATGCATGACAGTTAGGTTATCGAACACCTGTTTGAATCCGAATTTGTTTCGCCCTGAAACAATTGAGAAATAACAGAAACGACGGCCTATGGGAAATTTACCAAAAATGCCATTTCGAGGCCTCTGGTTTCAGCTTTGGCACAAACTTGAACTTCAAAAGCTTGTAACCCCATGAATTTTTATCGGATTTGCAAGATTCTTGTGTCAAAAATTAATTCAAAATCTCAGGACAAGGGTGACTTGACCAAAGGCCCATTCAGCGTATCGTTATTTTTTAGTATTTAATCAAACGTCGAACAATTTTTTTGAGACACCCTGTATGTATGTATGCCTAGCTTTTGCAAAGTTGTAGATAATCTTAAATTCTTTTGCAGTGTATTATGGGACAGCAACGCTCGCAATGCCTCATGGTCATCAGAGGATCTTTAAAGTTGTGTTCAAGATGTAGCTTTTTCCGAATTTCATTGAGAAAGTTTTTATCATTCATTACGTAGGTAGAGCTGAGGATAACATTGGACACCGAGAAGGTTTATTACAGGAACTTCTCAATTGGAAGTGAAGCACAAGGCTACCCTATGCATCTATCTGGCTATGATGAAGCATCCACCTACAATGACATGCTGTCTTTTCATAACAACATGAAGTTCTCAGCTGCTGATCGCGATAATGATTTAGATCGACTACTCTGTGCTGTTCTTTACCCTGGAGGTTGGTGGTTCAAGGGCGGACCAAGCGAGGACGATTATTGTTCCAGGGTGCATCTAAACAAAAGACGAGGTCCTGAATGGGGAGGAGCTCGGCACAGTTCATGTGCTATGATGATTAGATATGGGACAGATTAGCAAATGTTTTAGCAATTCCTCCGGCATGAGCTAGCTTCATCATTAACCTTATAGTGGTTGGGCTATTTGATAGTCCTATTTTGGTTTGGGGGCAAATGCTCCCCCCCCTACCTAACTCTTGACTGGTAATAGGTAGAGCGACCAAATTTGGTGTGCTAATAGCCTCAGGCACAGGGCATTTTTAAGGAAATTTGACAAGTGGGCCAGAATGACCATAAGGGCCCAATTCCCGGAGAAAAGGAGAAAGTACTCTTACAAGTATACAAACGAAGCATACAATATAACCATGCGCTATTCAGGGGTCATCCTACAGAATTTTGGAAGTGCCTATTTATCATTTCATTTCTGAATATTTTTTCGGCTTTACTCAAACATCTTCCATACAAATTATCCAACAAATTGAAGCGCACTCGATAGAAAACGAAAAACTATGTGGACATGCGAGCGAAGAGAGCAGAAAAATTTTGGCTCATGCTACTCAGATCAGCTTAAAATTGGTTAAAAAGACTGCTGGTTTCTCAAAGGAGATTCTGGAGATTCTGTGGAATTCTACAACTGGGCGATCTGAGAAGTACAGCCCATGCGCAGCCTCAAATTGCCACCACACTGTGTGAATATTCCATTATTTCTGTATTATCAGCATAAATTTGGTTCATTAAAGGAAATTTTCTGAGCAAGCAGTTTTCCTGATAAGTTTGTTTTATCGTTTCGAATTTTTTCTGAGGACAGCAACCTTCGAGCGAAATATCCCAAAACTGAGGTTTACCGCCAGTTTTTCATTTCCAACTGCCCATATCTGAGAAGAAGGTACAGTTGCAGTAGCGTAACGGAGCAGTGTGGGGCCCTTAGTGAAAATAGTGGTTAGTGGCCCTTATGCTTAACTACATTCGATGCAAGTTTTAGAACCAAAGTACTCATTGTGTAGGGTTTTCCTGAAAGACCAAACGAAATAACATAATATACCATAAGCCTGCTGCCTAAAATATTTTTAAAAATCAATGGCACATGAAATGAAATAATTCTCCTCCTTCCCTAATACTTCCAATTTGAAACTTTTCTTAAGGATTTTTGCATCATCTCTTTCCTCTTTCTTTTCTGAGATTAGAATCAAGTGAGTTAAAACTATCACTTCACATCATCATTTCATATCCAGTCTTACACTAATTTTGATAATGTTGTGAATGCTGAAACACATGCTTTCATCCAAAAACCCGTTTCTGCTCCAAAGTACTCGGGGGCCCCTTCGGGGCCTAAATGTTCGGGGGACCTTAGTTTTGTGCTTAAAGGTGCACACCGTGCGTTACGCCACTGTACAGTTGAAGTTGGAGGTTTTGGCGCAAGTGCTTGGAATGCAGAAGTAGAAAAGACGTAATCGAACCCACTAGCCCTTGTCAGAGGATTGGTCCTGCGCCACAACACCTTCGGCCCATGTTAGAAAATGGAAAGCCCAAGGATGACTCCTGTGTAAATTGTAACATTTAAGTCCACCTAATAGGTCCAGAATGTAAAAACAGAAAGGTCCATCAGGGGTCCATCCAAGTCTTAGCGTCTATCTCTCTCAATTTTACTGGCAGAAATATGTTTGGCCTGATAACGGGCTATGCTTCAAACGTCACTTCTTTCAGTTCGCATCCTTACATTCTACGTTATTTACTTTTTTATCTTAGAACTATTTGGTGTTTGACAATAATGGAGTAAAACGATAAAGGAAATTGAATGAAAAGAGCCCAAACTACTGGGCCAAAAATTGTGATTTTTACTCCACTACTGGGCCAGATTGGGGGCCTACTGGGCCAATGGCCCACTAGTTACAATGTTAAAAAATGCCCTGCTCAGGCATGTAAATTCTGTGAATATAAAATTAACCTAAGATTAGTCATCATGTTTACTCACGTCAGCATTTTCCTCTGTGTGGTCAAGACCCGGGAGGGGGGTACTCCCATACTTGACTTGACGGGATGTGCCAACCTCGTCCCCAGGGCCTTTTGTCATATTGGGACGGAGACGAAAAGGCCCTGGCATCGGCTGGTCACATGACCATCAAAACACCCTCTCTCAGTGGGTGTCATAAATTATAGAAATTATAATGTATGCAAGATTTTAGGCCACAGCTACACTGCTGCTATACCCGCTATACCATGGCGGGGACAGGTAGCAGCAGACAGCCAAAGTTGCTGTCAGTTTTCCAAAGGTTGTCGATTGCACTATCGAATCATGATCAATGTTTTTGTCTAAAGCCACAACAGGTGCAGTGCTTTGAAAGTCTGATCGATGGCTTAGATGTAATCGCAGTTTTGCCAACTGGTTATGGGAAGTCCCTCCTCTTCCAGCTTCTGCCCGATATCCTTCCAACGAAGACGACAAGCAATATTGTGTTGGTCGTTACTCCCCTGAATTTGATCACTGATGGCTTGCAAGTTCTCCATATTTTCTCCATGACTTCAGGGAAACTTGCCATTTGACCAGATTTCAAATACATTTCGAGTTGAGAGTTACGTGAATTGTTTGTACAAAGGATTATTCTTCGGTCATGCACCTCCGAGCAACACGAAAATAATCAAAATGTTATTTTTAAAGTACTTTCATTCAGTCTCAGGGAAGTTTCCTTATCAAAACAAATGTACTAAAATGCCGCAGGAAGTTTGACAACGAATTTTGCCAGCCCAAGGAATTGCAAGGTTTTGTTCTCAACCTCGTCCAAGGGCCTCTTGTCATATTGGGACGTCTCCGTCAAAACATCTCCCGGGTGAGGGAGTACTTAACTTTCGATTGTGCGGGGATATACACTCCAAGATACTTTTTTCATTTGGCTTGAGAATCTTTCTATCGAAATGATAGCCACCTGTAGAAAAAGTCCGCGAAATGTATACCTCCGAAACGTAAAAAATTAATAGAAAAACAATAAAATTACACTTTGGACGATCGGCTTTAGAAGAATTGCCTTCTGTTGATATCCGGCATGAGAAAAATGAGGCCAAAACGATACCCTGAAAGGAGTGCACATCTATTCAGCAATAAATACTAAGTACCTCCCTCCGCAAGACAGACAAGACTTTCGATACTGCTGTACTGCTGTACACCTAGGGACGCACATTAGGGGGGTGTGGGGGGGGTGAGACACCCCCCAATATTTTCATAGTCGGTCCAAAATTTTTGTCATAAACGAAAAGTCAGTCCATGACGACGCTTGGATCTATCTTGGATAGTTCGAGTCCAAGTTGGTCCGACTTTACCCTGGGTACCAGAGCCTCAAAATTTAAATGAAAGGAGAGCCTCAAAATTTAAATGAAAGGTGGCTCTGGTACCCAGGGTAGTCCGACTTCTAAATATCTTAGGCAGAGGTCGGTCCATGACGACGGTTGGAAATTTTACAAGCAATGATCGACAGTGATCGGGAGAGTCGTTCTAAGCCAAAGTAGAAGATGGCATTTAAAAAAATTTCCCAGACATACACTGGTGGCCAAAATTAATGAGCCACTTGAAAATTTCCTCAATCTCTACAAATTTTTCGTTCTGATTGGCACACAGGGAATGAAAAATTAAGTTAAAGAGTTTTAATAGATATCTGATGGCTTTAAGGTAAAGAAAAATCTAAGTTTTAATGCTTCACAACACTTCCTTGTTTTTCTGATGTATTTTCTTTGTGTACAGTCATGAGTTTTGAGTAACAAGTAACGTTAGGCCCACTATCAAGCCCCCCTCAATTGTGAGGATTTACATGAAGCTGCTCACCTCTCTGCCTCGAAATCATGTTAGTTACTTCCTGTTGTTGATTGACGATGGTTATTTGTCTGCCAAAGCAACTTTTTCTTGGTTATTGGACACTGACAGGCTCAAAAAGTTGAGGTTAGTATGAAATTTAGTAAAAGAATGCTATCTAACTCTCCTACAACAATTTTCTTCGTTTTAATCAAGTTTCAATCAATGTATTAAAGCGAACATAGCTGCTGATCAGTGTGGCTTTTGCTGATCTTGGGATTTTCCTTTGTTTTCAGCCATGGCAAAAAGACCAAGACTCAGTTTACAAGAGAGGATGAGAGTCGTTGTACTTAATGAGGAGGGTCATAGCATGAATTCAGTTGCCAAAAGGCTAGGAATTGGAAGAAGAACAGTCCAGGAAATAGTTAAGAAGTATGCTGAAACTGGGTATGTGAAGGATAGACAGGGGAAGGGGAGAAAGAGAAGGACAAGTTCAAGGGAAGATCGAAAGATTATCCAGGCTAGTCTTAAAGATAGGAGGAAGTCTTCAATTGAGATTTCCAGGGAAATTAAAGAAGAAATTGGACTTGAAGTGAGTTCCAGAACAATCAGGAGGAGACTTCTTGACTCTGGGCTAAAGTCCTGCAGAGCAAAGAAGAAACCACTTCTTTCTGAAAAAGCAAGACAGAAGCGCCTGCAATGGGCCTTGGAGCATCGCAACTTTACCTGGGATAATGTTGTGTTCAGTGATGAAAGTAGGTTCTGTCTGGTCAGTGACAGACCAGTCATTGTGAGAAGAAGACCAGGGGAGGAATACCTACCTGAGTGCCTTAACACCACCATGAAGCATGGAGGAGGCGGTATAATGGTGTGGGGATGTTTTGCAAAAAATGGAGTGGGACGGCTCCACAAAGTTGATGGAAATATCAATGCAGAGCACTACCTAAAAATAATGAAGTATTGTGCTGTGCCCTCAATGAAACATCTATTTGGTAATCAGCCTGCCATTTTTCAACAAGATAATGCTCCTTGCCATACAGCAAAAGCTGTAAAAGAGTGGACGGATGCAAACAACATTCAAGTTTTGTCTTGGCCTGGTAACAGCCCTGATTTAAACCCTATTGAGAACATTTGGGATCATCTTGCCAGGCAAATTGCCAAAGAAAAGTTCCAAAATGGAAAAGAGTTGCTGGAAAAGTTGAAGGTGACATGGCAAGAGATTCCATTGCCTTACCTTGAAAAGCTGGTAGACAGTATGCCACAGCGCATCGAAGCTGTGATCAAGGCAAAGGGAGGGGCAACAAGATATTAAAAGAGAAAATATACATTTGAAGCATTTACTTTTTATCTAAAACTATTGTTATGCTTTTAAGAATTATTTAAAGCATTATTCTGATTTCAAATTTTGTTCCTAGTTGTTATAGGAATCGTATCTTTTAGAAGTTGTCAAATTCCGTTGTTTTATTGAGGGCGGCTCATTAATTTTGGCCACCAGTGTACTATTGCAGAAGTGCCCAGTCTACGATTGGGCAAAGCAATCATTGGCTTGTGAGACTTCTAAGACAAAGCAAAGGTATTTTTTGCCCAAACATTGATCTAATACCGCATTCACACTGACACAGTTAAATCAGTTTGATCTAAACCAGGTTAAAATTTAGCCAATCAAGTGCCTTCGATTTGTTGAACTGTCCAATCAGCAGGCTCCATTCGATAACCTGGTTTAGTTTAAATTGGTTTTACTTGCAAGTGTGAATGGGGCATAAGTGTACAGTAGAAAGCTGTTGGAAATGTTCAAAGTTTCCAGTCTGGCACTGGGGTGTCGATAATGGCAGGGCCACTGAGGGGAGCAGTGTGCAGTTTGCCCCCAAGGTCTAGGGGGCCTCATATTTGAAAATTTCTTAACATTCAGTCTGTAGGAAATTTTCTGAAATGCATTTTAGGCCATTTTAAGCTAATCTAAAGAGCGGGATCACAAAAATTTTCTGCTCGCTTCGCTCGCATGGGGCCTCATTTCGCAGTTTTGCTCCTGGGTCTCCAAAACTTCTCGGCGGGCCTGGTGTCGGTGGTGGTAATCGCAAGGCGTCTGGCCTGACAGGAGAAACCTTCACCGTAAAAGCAAAACAGGCAAAGTCGAATCAAAAAGCTTTGAGAAAATAAGATTGAGGGGCTGCTCTTTCGCTCTTACAGCGATTTTTGCTTTGTTTGCGATTGATTTTCCTTGCGAAAAGATTCTGCTTTTCTAAATGGTGTTTACTTGAAATCTATCCTGAAGATGCCAATTTATGAAGAAACCTGTAACAAAATGTCAAAAATTCTTTTTGGAAGTGTTTAGAAGTGACAAACATGGGATCAGGAGAGGTGTTCTGAGCCAAAGTAGGGGGCGTGTCCTCAAGGAATTTCCTTGTCCTTGCCCCCAGACCCCCTCCTTTTCACACCCTCAGTTAATCTGTACTTCTTGTATCAAAGTTCTTCAAGAGTACGAACAGCCTGTATACATCCAGTCGGTCCAAAAAATTTAGTCGGTCCAAAACATGCTGACACCCCCCCCCCCAAACAAAATTTGAATGTGCGCCCCTGTGTACACCAGAAAAATTGTGCCACGTTTGTGTGGTTACTGTGGAGAAGCTTTAGATTCAATCATCTCGGTTCTTACACAGATGCATAGGTAAAACTTCAACGTAGAGTTTGAGACCTTGTTTGAGTCAATCTGAACACAAGGTTGCTGGTTTATGGCAGAGGAAAGGCAAAATTAGTGGTTGCTTCAAACACAGGAATTCTATTGATCGCATATCGATATATCGATTGATAGTATTGTCGCACAAGTATGGTGTTTGGTAAGCTTTTTGACAGCGGATTAATTTGCACGTTTGATTTGATTTATTGCGTTTGTGCGGACGAAAGCAATGTAAGAAATGCTGCTTACTTTTGATCTAAATGTTGATTTAACCAAGTTCCTCCCTCCAGGATCTTTTCAAGGGACAAATACCATACGTACGAGAGTACTAAAAACTTTGGAAAATTTAGGGAGCGGTCATTTTTAATCCTGGGTAAAAGGGGGGGTGGATAATTTTGCACGTTAAAGAAAACTCTATACCCCATCTTTAACATAGAAAAAGTGTTCGTGCCCTATCATCTGTCAGCGAAATGGTTTAGTACCCCATCCAGAAATCTTTGTGCATAAAACATTGATTTATGGGCTGATAGCAAGTTGTCCCAGGCACGGGGGGTTCTCGGCTAAATTTCGGGCAGGGGTGTGCCGCCCACAGTTTCAAAATGGCACCGTTGGCTAGACCAATTTTTCTGAAAATGATACCCTTGGCTAGACTAATTTCTACACCAAAAGTGCCATGAGTGGCATTTTCTGGACCAAACTTGCCAAATTTTTGCCTTCTAAGGGCCAAAATTTGAAAAAAATTGGGTTTCTTTACAGGAATTACCGAAGTTTGACATTTCTTTGACCAAAATTGCCAAAAAGCATACCCTTGCCTAGACTAAAATCGACTAAAATTGCAAAAAACGATACCCTTGCCAAGACTAAATGGACGAAATTGGCAAAAAGTATACCCTTGGCTAGACTAGAAGGTTTGAAAAAGTATACCCTTGCGGGCGTCACATCCCCAGGTACATTTACTATGGAAGAACCCCCCCCCGTGGTCCCAGGTGGTTTTCTTACCGGTTAAATGATTTCTCATTTTCAGATGTCTTTTATCTTTTCTTTTAATCTTTGATCGATGACTTCATCCAAAATTTTTTCAAGTTTTGTACTCCATAAGAATTGCCCTTGAAATTTTCGTACCCCCACAAAGTAATGGAAAAAGTTTCATACCCCTGCCAAAAATCCTCCGCCCCCAGTACCTAATATCAAAAATGACCACTCCTGTAAAGGAGCTGGATAAGAAACTGTTGAGGAAATTTTTGATTTAGCTATTTTCTGCTGAGCTAATTTAATGCGAGTGTTCAACGAAAATTCAAAATAAATTTCTCATCTTGGAGATTAGCCTTTGCACTTTCTTCCGACACAAATTAAACCTCCATATGTTATTTCCGGCGCCGCTCCCTGGTTGTGTAGTTTCGCTGATCTTTGGGATCTTTCACCCAAAGATCGTTTTGTGTCTCTGCCAAAGCAGGTAGGCCTAAGTAGCGACTCATAGTTAGCAAATAAACACCACGGTGTTATTCAACAACATCTAAATATTCATTCACGATAAAAAGAAAGATTTCGAAATATTCTATTTTTCATTTCAGTGGCACTTTCAGCAGATTTTTTCGCGCCATTTCGAAATGCTATCAGTTACTATGGCAATTGCCTCGTTTGAGAACAAGTGTAATTAAAACATTTGATTTGAAATCGTGCGGCTGAAGGAAGTTTAAAAACTGCTGCTCATTTGATCCTTTTGATCTAAATGTTGATTTAACTGAAGATTATCAAACAGCCTGAAGAAAAGCCGCAAAGAATGTTCGCTTCTGATCAGACATGTTTCTTCAAGCGGGAAGGCAGCTGAGTCGTGGCCTTAAGCTGTTGATCAATCATGATGGCGACAAGACGGCAGATGCTCTTGAAGAACTTGTCGATGAAATTCACGAAGACAAGGAATTATGTTGTTACCAATTGCTGAATCATCCTGGCTCCGAAGATATTCTGTGGGGTATCATTAGGCTGATTGGATCCAAAGATGAAAGGTTAATTGTTTTTCAGCTGTTTTAATTAGCCATTGGCATTCAAGTTTCAGGCAGGCCGCTGCGAAAAACATTATGTTTTGTTCATTTTATTGCTGGCAGAAAAAGATCAACAAAGCAGTCTACAAATAAATTGTTCTGGTGAAGCAGTTGCTCAATATCTCACACGGTTTTGATAAAATTCAAGGATGTGATTCGAGGGGCAATTCTCATATTGGAAAAAGCGTACGAGATTTTTTCAGAACAAACGGATTTATACGGAATTTTGATAGATTTTTCTTGAAAACAAAAGGATTTTTGCCAAAGGTGTACGAGATTTTTTGGAGTGAAATGTCTTGCGATATGATTTAGGAAAATCAATTTTGATTTTAGAACACCAAAGTATTCCCATTTCAGAGAAGGATGGTCATTTGTTTTAAGAGTCTGCAGGGGTGAATAGGGGCTGAGGGTGATGGTAATGTCTTCAAAAGGAATTATTCTCTTCATTTTGTCTCCATTGATAATTTGGATACCACAATCATGGACTGTTCAATCAACATTTAATGAGCTAAGGAGGGTAGTTATAACATATATATAGCTAGCTTAGAGGAAGCTTATCTGAAGATGGAGATTTCTTTAGAATGTAGATATTTTCTTGCCTTGCCCATTTTATCCCAAGCTTACTCATTTTACCTCTGTAGATCCTACCGATTTTTGTTGAGAGTTGTGAAATTAATTTTCCTGTTGCAAGCTTTTTATTACACTTAAACTATTCACCCTACTTCATAAATTAATTCTGATAATTTTTAATTGTTCTGGCTGTCATAAAAAGCACTTTGTTGCAAAAATTTACAGGAATTGCCCATTATGAGGCAAAAATTAATCATCTGTCAGGCAAAATCTTTTGCAACCAATATATTGATGTTTTATTGAGCAGCCTGCCAATTTTCTCTTCCCATGTATGCTTATGTCCAGCCAGGGCTGTAGCAGCTGCAGATTGCGGGGGGGGGGGGGGGCAATTGTTCTTGCAACATGAGAGAATGATACATCTAATTATACCTGCCCCGTACTTCCTACGGGTCTCTGTGTACAACCAGTACAAAGTATCAGGTCTTTTGCGCTTTGGATCTTCCTGGTCATATTTTGACTTCCTAATGAAAAGCATTGTCATAAGATTTGCTCTTTAGACTCTTAAAAGAATTTAAGACTTCCTGAATATTTTGTATAAAATGTGCTTCCTTATCTATTCATTGCTTCCTAAATCTATTGTTTGGAAGTTTGGATAATATACAATTTCTAATGGCCAAAAGAGTGTCATAGAACTTTGACAGATGTATACCAGACAGCAGAATTTGCAAATAAAGCAATGGTGATATACAGTATAAAACTAGGCAAGACAAGATAGGGGTTAATATGTTGGGACAACAGATATCTCCAACATAGCATGAAAGATTTTTCGATTTCTCTCAGATTTTTCAAAGATTTTGGTATTTACTCTTATGTGTTCAAAGATTTTAGCAAAAGATTTCAAAGACTTTTTGTATCTTTTGAGATGTTCAGAGCTTTTGAAGATTTTACAAGGTTCTTGAGGACTAAAATGAATTTTCAAGGTTTCCAAAGAAAAGATGTTTTTTGAGAGGCTGTACCATGTTATTGGGGGAGATTTATGGGATTTTTTAGATTTTTAAAGATTTGTCGGGACTTTCTTTGGGATTTCACAAAGATTTTGTGTCAATATTGTGATTTTCAAAATCTTTGAAGATCTTTGGATTCTGAAGATCTTTTAGGATCTTCCGTGTAAGTGAATAAAGTTTTTCAGTGATTTGTCTCTCAACAGACATGTCACACTCAAAAACTGGTTAAATTACCTTGGAACGTAGTGTAGTGCACCAACAGAATTCCTCCCCCATTATTCTCTAGTTAGACTTCAAAATTGAATGAGAAAACCATCTCTGATGGGACGCTCAGGGGCTTGTCTGCTGGGGGGAGTACTTCACTATTGTATCAATGTGGGTGTCCACTCCAAGAATTTCTATCATGACCCAATCCCAGAATATAGGTAGGATTTGACCCCCCAATTCCAGAATATGGATGTGGCAACCAGAAACTGTCACACAGCACATCCCCATATCAATTGCATAGTGAAGTCTCCCCCTGGGCTTGTCTGACCTAACTTTCATTCATCAGAGAAATACAGTTTGTGTTCACAGAGTTAACACATAATCATTGACCTTATTGTTCCAAAGCCCTTTTTGTTTTGACAAGACTAATCCAAGTATCCAGTGGCCACTGAGGTAAATTCCATCACAAATTCTCAAACATGTAATAAGCCTACAAGTTCTCTTTGTGGGATTATGACTTGAAATCTCAAATTCTAAAAATGCCAAGCTTTGTGAAAATATTTGATATTCTTTCGGTCATGAGACCTTCAGGGGATCAATCAAATGTTACTGTATCATTCTGTGGACTTCAGCCAAAAAACAAATTTTTTGAATTTACAGTTATTTCTAAATTGAAGTTTGCTCAATGGTAAAAATGGAGTTTGTGTACAGCAGTTTGCATTTTGCTTGCAGCAAATTCGCACAATGTTTCAGATTCAGGAGTTTTTCATGTAAAGAGTTTTAATTTTGCACCAAATGAGTTTGCAATTGAATTATGCTATCCCATTTCAGCATTGCAGGACATGCTGCCTATGTCATTGGCTCATTATGTGACATGGATGTTGGGAGAAGGAGAATCCTTGAGATTGTTGTCAATTACAGAGAAAGTGGACATGATATCCTGGTCAACCTAACAAACATACTCTACTGCAGAGATGGGGAAAGTATCATGAATGCTGCGGGCACAATTGGAACTTTGGTATGTTTGATGCACCATGGCACTTTATGATTATTTATCAAGCTCTTGGGTCAGGTCCATCCCATGTAACTGGTGGAACTTGCAGAAATTGCGGAACAGGATTTTTGGCTTGAGTTATCTTCTACAACTAAGGGTTGGTCTTAGTAAACTGAATTTTCATAAATTCAAGCACAACTTTAGGGATACAGTGAACCCAATGTGCCCAACGAATGATGGCATTGAGGATACGGAGCATTTTTTGTTGCTTTGCCCGTCATTTGACATTCAACGCCAAGATCTTCTTGCTGGAATTTCAGAATTGTTACGACCATTTGTCCAAATCGACACCCTTCCAAACAACGTTCTTGTTCAATACTTATTGTATGGTAATAAAGAGCTTTCTAATGACATAAACAGAAATATACTCGAACGTACTTTAAATTTCATCCACAAAACAAATCGGCTTGGATAACTTCAAACTTTCCTTTTACGCCACACAACCACTAGGTACACTTCTCCCTGTTTCTCTTGTAAGTCTGTTTTACATTTGGTGTTAGGCACATGAAGCAAAATATGGGAACTTATCCATGCTAAACCAATGACGGTTCAGCACATTTACTTATGCTGGCCTGACATCCAATGTGAAACGGATTCGAGTAATTAATCGTATGTTTAGTGTTTTGTAGGTTTCATTTAGTTAATATTTACATGTCTTTGTGTTAATGGCCACAGGGTAGTCATTGTCCTTTGCTCCTTGTGGTCCTGTCCCTGTAATGTTTGTATAGTTTGTATAGTAATTAGGAAGTATAGTAGGATGTAGGTGTAGCATGTATTGTAAAATTTTAGATGAATATAAAAAAACAGGATTTTTCCACAAAATTATTTCTGCCTTATTACTGTCGTAATGGGCAAAAAACCTGAGTTTCATGAAGAACTCTTTCTCATGGAAAAATCCTGTTCTGTGGTTTCCATGGGTCTCACAAGTTTCACATTACGTACATGCTCTTGTTCAGTCATTCTGTGCTGCCTCAAATGTTTTTTAATATGAATACATACTAATCTTTATTCTTAACAATTGGGAATCAGCGGAGTTAAAATCCTGCTTGGGCTGTGTTAGAATGCAGTCTATTGTATACAGTATGGCAACTATGATGTATGCAGTTTCATTGTGTAGTGAAAGGGTGTGTGGTCATTTTTTAGCCTATTTATAGGAGCTTTTTGATATACTTACTGTCAGTCAGTGGTGATGCCATGGAGGTGTTGCTGGGGGGAACTCATCCCCCAAATCCCAAAAGTTGGCAAAGAATTGTCAAAGAAAAATGGCATAAAAATAGTTGGGTATACCTTTGGATTGAAAAATTACATCAAAATCCCCCCCCCCCATTTCTTCCGGATTTTTCAGAGCTGACGCTTCCACTGCTGTCAGGTCCCGATAGAATTTGGAGATGACCTGCCACCAACTCCAAGCATAAAAACGACCGGTGTTGAATTAGGGAAAAGGCCAATAAGGTAACTGATTTTAGCGAGGAAAATTTGAAAATTGATTGAAAAGGTCCGTTATTGAACAAGACATTTGCTATAGATATTGTGTAGTGATATCCAAGGAACAGTGGACTGGCAAAAAGCCTGTTTTTATCTTTAAAGGAGATTCAAATAGATTCGCTTTACTAACAAAGAAGCAAGAGTGAATTTCATAAACAATGGATGCAGGTCTGATTAACAGGCATCACCAAAGTACACGATCGCACTCGCATACTTGCCACTCGCAGGTACATTTCTAAATCTGGCGATCTGATGCATTTCATCTCATATGCAGGCTGAAACTGTTGAAGGAAGATCTTGGATGCTGAGAAAAGAAACGCTTGATGACACCTTGACAAAAATATCATCTTTGTTAGCAAGTGATGACATATGGACTGCCAGCAATGCTGCTCTGATCATTGCAAGGTAATATGTTTTCTACAGTATGCTCCTTTTTTGTCATGGGAGTCAAACAGACAGTTACAACTCGAAAGATCATCAAAATTGGGAGCTGTTTTGTCATTCTTTTCAGGGACATATTTTCATGGTGGTATGAAATGAATATATGCATTAACAGCTGAAAATATCAGTAGTTTAGGACATTTCAAATGTTCAAAGGCTTTAAAGTCCGACATTGTTCACAAATCGAGTTGTTCTGAAGAAATAGTTTTTAAAATATCATATTGGGATGTCTTGTGCCTGGAAAACATCTTTCTTAGGGAAGTACGGTAATGTAATTTATCGAGAATTCCACTGAGTGACACAAGTTGAAAAGGCTGGCCACAAAAAGTTAATGGCCATGAAATTGCAAACATTGCAATAATGAAAATTAGGACTTCGTTGGGAAACAAATTGTAAACATGTAACAATTTGTTGTGAAAGAAGGAAATTGAATGTAATTAAGTCCTTGTCCTCTCTCTTAATTGTCCAAAATGTCTCTAGATTTTTCAAATACGATGAAAAGCAACTGAAAGGGTTTTTCCTGAAAATGTGCTGCCAGGAAACATTATGTAGATATCTTGGGTTGTACAACCAATGGAAAGGAATTCCGAAGCTTGAAATGTAATTTAAACGTCTTTTGCAACCTCGTTCCCAGGGTGTTCTTACGTCATACGCTGATCACGAAGCCGAATGAACATGAGGGAGAGCAACCTTAATACTTTTGGGAAATATTTGTCAGGAGGAAACCTTTAAGCCTTAATATCAAACGCAAATCAAAGCCACACCGTAAAGAGATTTGGATGCAAAAGTACAAGATAAAACTGAGGCCTTCCTGACTTGTTTTGCAACCAGAATTTAACTTTAAAACAAACTGTAAACAAAATTGCAACGAGAATCAGATGCAAAATACCAGGAAATTTGGAAAATTTCTGATTTATCTTGCCGTCAGAATTTAGGTCGATACTAATTAGGGAGAGCAACGAACTCACTCTGGGGACGAGATTGCGTCTTTTGCTAAATAACTAAATTTACCTTCCTTACAAAAAGGTTGACAATTGAGGAAGAAGGATGTGCTAGGATTCTAAACAGAAGGGACACAAGAAAATTACTTTTGCAGCTTGTCAACTGTCTTGGTACTGATGAAGCAGGTAGGATGCAAGTTTAGTTAATGGCTTAAATCTCTTTGTTTTCCTCGACTGATTAGATACAGGTTTTCCTAGACTGATTGCATGTTCGCACATATCGCTATTGATAGACTGATGGACACTCATACTACGACTCATGGACTTTCGCATTGAAAATTGGGACGAAGTTTCCTTATCAATAGACCCATTTCATATTTACATTCAATTCGAGGCAAAAGGTGTGATTCCCTGTGCAGCGAGAAGTCTACATCGTATCGTTATATTGCAACTACACGTACAAAAACAATTTCATGCGTTGCTGAGAGCAATGCACGCTTTTGAGATTTCGATCCACATTAAATCGAAGCAAGTGATGTTCCCGGAAGAATTCAAAAGAAGTGACGTCATTGTAAAAGGGGTCTATTTCACAACTAGATATAGAAACCATAGCAACACTGTACGAACTCCAGGCAATGGCGGATGGGCCTAAGTTGCCGGGTCGAACCTCCGATGCTAAAACACCTCAAAGCTCAGATTTACCGTGATATTAGCCATGAACAAAAGCCGCAAGTATCCAAATGAATGTTTCCTTGATACAAGAATCAACAAACCTTTCACTGTCAACCAGGAATTCCATCATTTTTAAAGCGAATGAGCTTCCACGAACTTCACCGAAGCAATGAGAATTTCGAACTGTCGAGGGTGGCTTGCCTCGCTCCTAGGACTACATCTGAGCCTCTTTTGTCATTCTCGTCTCAAGTTTTTATATGAAAGTCCATAAGTCCCAGTTTGAGCAAAAATAGCAAATGTTGTTGTTGTTGTTGTTGTTGTTGTTGTCATTGCTGTTGTTGTTGCTGTTATTGTTGTGATTGTTGGGACTATATTGTGAGTCTGAGGTTGCCCCAAAATGATGTGCCCCATTTGTTTTTCCGCTGCGGTGGAGGTGCATGCTCTGTTGTTCCATTCATGATACAATTGCATAGTCTTAGGCTAGAGCTTAAGACTTTATTTTAGTAGATCTGACAAGTGGTTGTTGATTTATGGCACACGAAAGTAGGAAAAGATGGTTGTTTCAAAAAAACATTTTCTTTGTTCGTCAATGATGGTAAAAATGTTCTTTGTCCTCTAATCCATCATTTGCGGACACCAAGGGCTGATTGATTGCCTCACTAATTTTCTTGAGCGACAAAAGCTTAAAGTACCTTAAGCCCCCTGTAAAATGCTTGCAATCATAGAATTCTCTTTCTTTTTCAGGTAAAGGTATGAATGCAGCTTTTGCAATTGGCAGACTTTGTGACATGGAATCAGGAAGGAGACACATACTTATGCTCAAGAAATCCGATCTTATGGTAACTATATAAAACCAGCATTTTTCATCTTGATACTGCAAATACAGTAAATCCCCGCGTATAAGAACCTACTTTTCGACAGCCAGGCTGAAATTAGCCTGCGTGCAGACTTTACTATTGTTGAGGAATTTAAGGGCGAAAGGAAAAGGTAAAGTCTGCGCATTCACTCCAACTTTTCCGTTCCAGAGGTAAATCCTATCCCCCGTCTTTATTGTATAAGGACCAATCACGTTCGGTCTTTGATTTCTAAAAAGTATTGTTCTCACTAACCTTGCATCTGATTGGTTAGAACTATGACGATAGCACGCAAATCCAAATAGTCTATTGTCCTAGTTCTAACCAATCAGATGCAAAGTTAGCGAGAACAATACTTTTGCGAAATCAAAGACCGAACGTGATTGGTCCTTATACAATAAGGACGGGGGATAGGATTTATCTCTGGAACGGAAAAGTTGGAGTGAATGCGCAGACTTTACCTTTTCCTTTTCGCCCTCAAACTCCTCCACAATAGTAGAGTCTGCACGCAGGCTAGGCTGAAATTGGTTTTTTTTCAAAGGTACTAAGATTAATTTCAAGGTACAAAGGTTCTTATTTGATGGATGCCTCATGTAGTCCCCTTGAGAGTCTCACAAACATGTTCAGCCCTATTTTTTGTTTTTGAAGCGTTTTTATGGACCTAATAAGTAATCGGGGAGGAGAATAAAACTTCCAAAGCCAACTGGGACCACAATGACCTTAATAACAGCAATCAAAGATCAAATTTGCAACCCCTGCCATAAGAACCTATGTTTCATCAAACTGAAACAGGTTCTTAATTGCAAGGTACATAATTTAGGAAAAACAGCCTTTAGGCTCTGACGTTGGTAGGTTCTTATATGTGGGGATTTACTGTACATATGCTATTTAATCAGTGCTATATGAACGTGCTGTTTATATAGCATTGATTATGAATCCGGTTTAACTACTAACTTTTCGCCCCCCCCCCCAAACTCGTGCCATCCTCAGCTAATGGATCAAATTCACGTGCTGCTTATATGATAGTGTCATTTAATTTTCTGTGGATATCGGCTGTTCCCAAAGAAATACACAGGTTTGGTCGGACCTGGCGATGAAGTTTAGCTTTAATAAAGGCGGCTAATCATTTTTAGCATGCTCCTCGCTAACCAACTTGAACTTGGTTGCTTGCATCTGAGTATGGAAATATTGATTTCTTCACGCCAAAGGACATTCAATATGCCGTACGAACAAATAACCTCCTGCAGCTCCCTAAAACCAATACGTTAATTCATGGGAACAACTCTTTATCATTTAGAGGAAGCATTTTGTGGAACACGTTTCCTGAAACAATAAAAGCCGCTCGAAACACAAAGCAATTCAAATATATGATTAAAAACTGGAAAGGAGACACTTGCAGCTGCAACATCTGCAGATGATGTGTATATAGAATCATGTATACATTTTACGTTTATATGCTGTATTGTAAATAGTTGGTATTTATTAGTTTTTCTTTAAAACTATTGCTGCCACCAACTGCAAATAAATAAATAAATAATAATAATTATTATTATTATGACCTTGAAAGCTCAAATTTTCTGTCACCTCGACACCTGAGCTTCGGCCTTGTCGCCTCAGCAAATGTGAAGCACATAGAAATTGAGCTAAAGAGTCAAATAAAACTGAAAAGAATTGCACAAACAGTGGATATATGACATGATGTAAGTTTTATCCAACTTCTATCAAGGCTAGTGTTTATCTATTCGCTCAAGAAACTGCCTAGACTTATGACGATGAGTCCTTTGTATTCCTGCGGTAAACCTTGTTCAAAAGGGACTCATACTGAAACAATGAAAAACCTGGCCTTATTGTCGTCAGTCATCAATGATGGAATCACGGCTTCGAATCTCAATTCCATGGGAGTGTTTTCAATTCTTCAATCGAATCGAAAATTATATCACATTTACACCGGAACAATAGTAATGCACAAATCTCGCAATCTGATTGGTACTGTGGGAATCGCGAAGTTTGGGCCTAAATATAGCCAGCTTTTTCAGAGTAATATTATGAGTCTCTGTTGACTGAAGCACCATCATCAAGTCAAAGAGCACGGGGAAACAAGTGACTCATCGTCATAAGTCTAGAAACTGCCTGGGCCAAAAACGAAAATCTATGGTTTGGTTTAGAGCTGACATTTGATTTTAACTTTCAGAGTTAACATTTCAGCACTCAAAGCATCAGTAATAACAAGCGGAATATCTATGTTTGAGCAAAGTATCGAAGAATGCTTTAAAAATGATTAGGCATTGTTGAAAGAGGCACTTTTGTTGTTAGGCCCAACCAAATCTGTTCACTTTATTGTAATCACCGTTACAGTTTTAAACGCTAGACATTCAGACGACGGTACCGAGAAATTCCTGAATCTATTGCAAAAGATTTGCAATGTAACTTGATAAATTGTGGAAACACTTCTACCCAGCTCGATAAATTCTCACAACAAACCATTGTCGTTATGACTAAACGGTAGGTCTCTCATTTCAGTTAACTGTGTTACTAGCCAGGGCGGTTGGTAAATACGAATAAGGCATGAATAAAAGTCGCTCAGTGGAACAACAAAAAAAAGTTTTCGCACAGTTATAATTGCTAGGTCTAAGTGTATATAAAAATATTGACATTTATTCGTTGAATTTATTTGATTTAAGTTTACACTGTTAAGTGTGAGATTAAAAAGACTGTTTATTTTTTAATAGTTGAAAACTAAATATTTAACTTATAGTTAAATTCAAATCGAAGTTAAATCTAAGAAAACACTCTATCGATGTTTGCGTTTTAATCTTAGCCTTAGAGATCATAGACATATCAAAGCAGAAACAGATGCTCGAGTGTTGCTTTTAATTTGTCCTAGCAGATTCACAAAAATCGCGCTTTTCTGTTTGGTGTCCTAAAAATGTATCAGCGTTTGAGCAGTTTCTGCAGATCTTAACTTAGGCCTCGTTCACACTGCTCCATTTTTGTTATGATGCGTTTTTGTTGCAGTATTACTTTGTTTTCGCTCAAAAACAGAGGGAAAAAGATCCGTTTTTGTGCGTTCACATTGACTTGCCTGATAACGAATACGGAGCCAAAGATATCCGTTTTTGTGCGTTCACATTGCTCCGGTTTTGTGAAGCTCATTGTTGGATATTGGAGCGTTTTCAAAAACCTGCGTTTTTGTGCGTTTATATTGATCAAATGCATTTACGAAAACCTCCGTTTTTGTGGCGTTTTTGTGCGGATCAGTCTGAACACTTCACAAAAACAAAGGTAAAAACGGAACAGCATGAACAGGGCCTTAGATTTTGCGACCTTGAATGTTCATATCAGGTCTGTATTTGGAGAGTTTTTTTCTAATTCGTCCTACTCAATCGAAAATAACTTTATTTACTTATCAACACTACTTGATAACTAACGCTAGGGTACAGACAACAATTGATATCTTATAGTATAGTATGGTCAGTCTAGTGATTCTCTGCCAAAATGTCGAGCTTTCAAACTAAGTACTCTTCAAGTATCGTCCAACATCAAAATTCTGAAGGAGGGGAGGGTGGGGTGGGGTTTATCGACGTGTGATAACTTAGACCACATTCTTTGCTTATATATATATATATATATATATACCTTGTAGTAGTCCCTTGGGCCTTATTCTATGCAGTACTGCGCTTACTTATCTCAGGGGAACCTACCCGCTTGAATATTTCATGGGATAAGTAAATTCATTTATTCAAACGGGCAAAACTTCTTAGGCAGCCTCAGACAAATAGTTATTGAATGCTGCAGTTACTATCTATGTGTATTATGTGTGCTGTAACAAGCTTTCGGGCAGCTCAACAGTACATTATTTTTGAAAATTTGTTGTTGACTTTAGAAAATGAGATTTACTATTCAGTAATTCAACGGCTTGCCACAATTGATACACCGGTTCCCATTTAATCACCGAAGTTAAGCATGGTTGGGCCAGGTTGTTACCAGGATGGGTGACCACCTGAAGAAACCTGGAAATCATAGTAGGTACAGCACCTCACCAAGGTGTAAAATTGGTTACTCAGTGATGAAAGCAATAAAAACATCAGAAGCGCCAACTGTAAGGCTGCACTCTATCTACAAAATACTTCCAAAGGGACAAAAAAATGCCTGAGCTGAGTTCCAATTTGATGACCGAAGTTTGGCATGGTTGGACCAGGTTATTACCAGGATGTCTGCGCTTCTGATGTTCTCAAAACTTAGCCAATCCGATAACGTTATTCGAAATTTTCCATTCTGAATCGTCGGGGAACAGATCTGTGCGCCGCGGGAAATGTTTGCCGTCTTGAGACAGTTGAGGAATAAGGCCCTCGCTGAAACGACATCAACAACAACATAAATCCAATTCAAGAAGATGAGCGTAAGTGACGGATCCTTATGCAGTGAGGCTAACCTTCATAGTAGTACCTAACGAATCTTTAAATCCTCCAATCTGTCTCTTCCTTACAGTTATCAAAACTAACAGAGATGTTGTGTTCTGGAGATGCAGGAAGCAACAAAAATGCTTGCTTTGCATTCAGCTGTATAGCAGGAAGCAGTGATGGTGTGTCAAAGTTATTAAGCCATACAGCCAAAGAAAATATGCTTCTGAGATTGGCTTCATTGTTAAACACAGAAGACGAGGAAACAGCATGGTTTGCTGCAATGTAAGAATATTTTCTGTTTTTCCTTAACCAAGCCCTACCGACCTGTTGCTTCTTCATAGGTGAGAGGAAACAAGATGTTTATTCTATAACTGAATGTATAAACAAATGATACCTGTGTCTTTGGTTGTTTCTGTGTGTTTCTTTCTTTCTTGCAGTCTCAACTCGATTCAAATCATGGCAAAACATGGCCTAATTTTGTTTTCTGTAAAAGCAAAGCTGTTATCGTTTGCAGTCAATCCTCGTTTGCAGCCTCGCCTTTACAGAAAACAAAATTAGGCCGTACATTGCTATGATTTGAATCGAGCTGACACTGCCAGAGGGAAAGGCACACAGAAACAACGATAGAGACACAAGTATGATGTGTTTATTCATTTATTAAAGAATAAACGTCTTGTTTCCTCTCACCCATGGTTTCTTCAGCTGATAATGAAATATCTTTTTAAAAAATAAATCTGGATGTTGCAAAAGACTTAAAGAGCATGTGTCGTGAACCTGATTGGCTGATGCAATACAATTGTTTCTTTTGTTTAGTGCAAAGCACAGGATCAAGGCTGAATTTTTGTGGCAGTAAAACATCATGAAGCAGAAATAGAAAGTCACGAAACAATGAAATTCCATTCCAAACCTCTTTGTTGTATTGTTGCATTGTTGAATTGTATTGTATTGTATTGTGTTGTATTGTTGTTGTATTGTTACTTTGTTGCACCAATTGCTAACATGAAAATGCTCGTGAAAATGAATTTTGAAAAATTCAAACGCCAAAGGTTTTTACCAAGTCACCCTAAAATGATCTTCATAAAAAGTGAACACATTTTATGAAGAGCGTAGTTACTTGACAGTTCAGGTGGTTATCTCTTTCATCCCCGTCATGAGAATGCATCTACATCGCATGGATGGATCTTTAGGGGCGTATTTTTCCTTAGTGGGAGAAAATCCGTCAGTCGTCAGATCACAGAAGTTAGCACCAGAGGAGCGAAACGTGATGACTTTGCGCGAGATTGTGGTCAAGTGTGCATTTAGACATAACTGATTTTGACATTGCTTTGGCATACTGAGCCGTAGAAACAAGGCGGGAACGTGATTTTAGAGTGCTTCGCTAGATCTGAATCATTTTAGGACGTTGCTCACAATGTATGGGATGAGTGGCCGAGTGGCTTAAACAGTTTTGGTCAGGTAACTGAAGTTAAGCTCGGTCGAGTGAGGTCAAACTCCGGATGGGTGACCTCGGAGGCCTGACCTCACAACTCACCTCGTCGTCCTTCGGAAGGGACGTCAAACTAGGGATCCCATGCCTGGATGCGGCATGCACAGTGGGCCTAAATTAGCTTTCAGTAGCTAGAAATCCTGACAAGCCCACTCAAAACAAATTGAAAATCAAAAACAACAAAACATACTCTTGCTAGAACGGGCAAAAGTATGACTTATTTCAGTACTTAGCATGTACGTTGATTTAGATACCACTACTACTATCGTTCAGAACATTCGGCTTCTGGAACGGCTGTGGTGGCATACACAATGTTCTTCCATTTCTCTCTGTCCTGGGCTGTTGGAATGGCCTCAGACATAGTCAGTCCTAGCTTCTCTTTAATTGTATTTGTCATTCTGGTTTTCTGCCGTCCTCTTGATCTTTTACCAAATACCATTCTTGTCAGCAAGTCATTCTCTATGCATCTGTGTCTCATAATGTCTCCCATGAATTGAAGTTTCTGTTGTTCTATCTCATTAATAAGTCCTTTAGTTTCCCCGATCTCGTCAAGCACACTTTAGTATTGGATAACTGGTAAAAATGTGAATGGTGGTTGTAGGTTTCTATTGGGTTCATTGTAAAACTATGTAAACTGAATGTTCTTACCATATATAACAAGGGCAGATTTTTTAATGCAATAGCATCAGTCGCTTTGGTTCACACCTCAATTCAAAGCGATTAACGAGTGGAGACAAAAGAAATTCTCCCAAGTAGAAATTCAAAACAAATGAAGCCGCTAAGTTGTTCTGAAACCAGTACGGCAAACTCTCGTTTGGTGCGGGCGAAGGGAGGCTTTTAAGAGAAGGTATGTGCTTATAACGAAAGTAGAAGGGTAAATCTAAAGTTCTGCCTCGCGGATTTTGTTTATTTGATTCAGAAACGGAGCAGAAGGCATTACAGTTGTTGCATATTTATTGCTCAGATGTACGCAATCACTCCTCAGCTCCTGAATCAAATAAACAAAATCCGCGAGACAGAACTATAGATTTACCCATCTTCTTTCGTTATAAGCGCATACCTCTTAAAAACCTCCCTTCGCCCGCACCAAACGAGAGTTTGCCGTACTGGTTTCAGGGCAACTTTGCGGCTTCGTTTGTTTTGAATTTCTGCTTGAGAGAATTTCTTTGTCTCCATTCGCTAATCGCTTTGAACTGAGGTGTGAACCAAAGCAACTGATGCCATTGTGTTACAAAATCTGCCCGTGTTACCATATATGATTATTTTATGAATGATTTGATACTTCGGTGGAGGACAGTAGCTTTAGAATGTGCTAAAAAGATTTATTTTGTTAACCGTATTTGTTTATTTCAATAGGACACTGAGGACGTTATCAAGTAAAAAGCAAGGATGTGTTACTTTGCGAGATCATAAGATTGTCAAAGGTGCTTTAAAAGTAAGCTACTTGGTTAATTCTGTTTTATTTTCGCATTTGACAAAGATCCAAACTTCTTCTCTGGCAAGTAAAAAGGTGTAGGCCTACACAAAGGTGCCTGAGTAATATTCATACCTTTCCCCAGAAAAGAGCATAAGTTTGAATCTGTCGTCCGAAGATCATTTCTCGTAATCTTTGTATGCAATGCGCAATGCCCTTTCATAAATATGATTTATTCTATGATTCAAATCCATTCAAAAAAATTGTTAGATTTCAATCAGGCAAATTCTAAACTGGATTTGAACACGTACACTGTTAAATAATACTGCATTCACACTGACACAATTAAATCAGCTTTATTTAAACCAGTTTAGATTCAACCAATCAAGTGACTGGATTTGTTGGATTGACCAATCAGAAGACCCAATTCGAAAATTTGGTTTGATTTAAGCTGGTTTAACTTGCAGTTTGAATGGGGCATAGGACATCTGCCAGTGTTATTGTCTTGAAATCCAGGAAGCAGTTTCCTTTCAAACTGGGGCTGTAATTTTACTCATCTACGTGGTACACTTATGAATTATTGTGTAAAAAGCTTTCGTATTTAAGGAGACAGTAAAGAGAGATGGCCTAAAGGATGACATCAAAGAGGAAATCGAAGTTACATTGGAAATGCTAAAACATCTTGACAAGCCGAAGAAACCAACTGTGAAAAGTATGATGCTTATCATAAACTAATTTTAGTGTATATTTATGATTATTGAGGAGAATATAATTGTTTAGGTGACTTTTATGTTTATGATTATTGAGGAGAATATGATTGTCTAGGTGACTTTTATATTTATGATTATTGAGACAACTATGATTAATTAGGTGACTTTTATATTTATGATTATTGAGGAGAATATGATGGTTTAGGTGACTTTAATATTTATGATTATTGAGGAGAATATGATTGTTTAGGTGACTTTTATATCTATGATTATTGAGGAGAATATAATTGTTTAGGTGACTTTTATATTTATGATTATTGAGACAACTATGCTTAATTAGGTGACTTTAATATTTATGATTATTGAGGAGAATATGATTGTTTAGGTGACTTTTATATCTATGATTATTGAGGAGAATATAATTGTTTAGGTGACTTTTATATTTATGATTATTGAGACAACTATGCTTAATTAGGTGACTTTAATATTTATGATTATTGAGGAGAATATGATTATTTAGGTGACTTTTATATCTATGATTATTGAGACAACTATGATTAATTAGGTGACTTTAATATTTATGATTATTGAGGAGAATATGATTATTTAGGTGACTTTTATATTTATGATTATTGAGGACATTCGGGGACAGGCTGACACTTGACAAATTTTAATATTTTAATCCACGTGAAAAATTCAAAATTTTACTGTACCAGGCAAGGCTCGAACTCGGTTCAACGTGGTACTGGACCAACGATCATCCTACTACACTGCTGAGAGTGTAATAAAATAATCGAAAAACCAGTTAGTCAATGGATACCAGAGTGAGTCGACTGCGTGATCTAAGCTATCCAGGCTATTTTGTGTTTCGACTTTATCCAAAACCATCATCAGAGACATGGTTGCCTTCACGCACATATTAACGCTAGTCTGAGGCTCCAGACAACAACATTTTGCAATTTCTTCTATATGGAAATAAAAATTTGCCCTTGGAAGCCAACAGATTAATCTTGAATGCAACAATGAACTATATCTTCGAAACAGAACGCTTTGACTGAAGACTACATATATCCCTACATAGAACACCCAAACCCCTTCTGTATATGTTTTGTTTTAGTAGTTCTTTGTTTTGTAATCATGTGATGTCTTAAGGAAGCTTGCAACCAAATAGTCGAATTTGCAGATTTACCTTGTTTGGCTCTAAATCTACAAATCCACCCATGCAATTACTTTATTTGGTTGCAGGCGACCGTGCTTGTATTCTCATTTTCAGTTTATATTTTATGATTCCTTTTTTCTGTAATAGTTATATGTAGTTCTATGTAGCTTTTTATTATTTTTAGAATGGCCGCGCAGGGTAGGCATAGTATTTTGCTCCCTGTGGCATCGTCTCTGTAATATTGTAACGTAGTTTGTAGGTATTGTAATTAGTGATACGTTTGTAAAATTTTTAATTGAATATAAAACGAAAAAAAATATATTATCGCTTGATAATTCGGGGAGGGGCTATTTTTTGACAAACGCTAACATTTGTTAGTTTAATATGCTAATAATGATGGGACACTAGGAGATCAGTTACGCAGAATAAAGACACTGACCGACAGCAGTGGCTCAAACATTGGTTGCTAAAATGGGCAGGCTAAATCGCAAGTGTTTTGCTGTTTTTATCGAGATTTCAACGCGAATAAAACGGCCTTCAGAATACTTATTTGGTGTTATTTCATACCATTTAAACTTTGTAAAGATCTTTTAAAACTAAATAAATCTCTTCTCTCCCAGTTGAAAGCTCTACAACTGCCAATGTTCAGTGGAATGCTGTGAACCCTAAGAGCGGCCTGGAAGTGACGTATAAGCTTTTCTTATGTAAGTAGCAAACTTTTCTTGTATTTTAGATGTTTCGATTCAACCAGAAATACATACCCTGTCCTTGAATTTTCATTCAATACTTTCATAATGAAGTAGAACAAGTTTTATGCTATATAATTGGTATTATGTCGCTTGACGACTTCCCTTGAAAGATTTTCTCACCCGTGGTCCTTTTTTCCTTCATTCTTATAATGCATTACTTTATTCGATTGATTTAGGTCTACTTGGTATTTCAATTCAAATGATGATCTTGCATTATCATTCAATTAATTGAAATTCTTTTCTCGCTCTTACAGTCGACCCAGATGAATCCGAAGTTTATTGTGGACTTGAAACGTCATTTGAGCTTCAAAATCTCAAGCCAACCAAGAATTATTCATGCAAATTGCAAATTTCAACAGAGGGTGATCAGAGTCCTATCAGTGAAGCTGTTGCATTTTCAATGCCTGAATCAGGTATGAATGTCCTCTTTCAAACCTGCAACAAGGGAGAAAACTGTAAATCCCGCAAGAGAAACAACGAATTAATCTAATAATCTAATAACCAATAAAGAGCAGCGCTGAACGGCCAAAAAGCGCGTTTCGTCGCACACTCATCAGTTCGGTTTGTGCCAAGGTTGATTTAAGATACTAGAAATAGTATAACCTAAATGGCTGGCTACCTGTCACCATTTTAAACTTTTCTTGACTTGAAAGAAATAGTTTTAGCTGGGCTCAACGTGTAGATGCATTTGTAATATTTAATCTGTAAACCAGAGCAGGCAAGTAAAACATGGGGCAATGAAAGTCAGGCATAAGTTCCCCTGAACAGTTGTGCTTAGACACGGGTTTTGTTTTGATCGATTCCGTTTCTGCAGACAAAAGTTCTTCGATTTTATCTCCTGCCTGTCATGCAAAGAATTCCAATTTGTTTAAAGTCATGCATTAAGACATTTTTGCCAATAACCATTGTCAATAAGACACAATAAGGATCTTCTTGTCATCACGTGATAAAGTATAGACGAAAATTTTTTAACGTGATCGCACTGAATGCAGTACCAACAACTTCAACTTGGTCAAGGAAGGCTAGAAGTAGACTGATGCCTTTTCGTCCCTTGTTTCCCTGCGTTCCTTGGTCAAGAGGGACTAATAACATTACTCTGAAATAGTGGGCCCACTTTAGGCCCGCGTAGGGTGGTTCCGTATTCACCAATCAAATCGCTAGAATTCAGTTTTTAACTAATCAGGGGCCGCTATTCAGAATGTTGTTATTGTTGCTCTTAATGAACGGTTGAAGCAGCTTAGAGTTCTCGCAGCTTCGATGGATCTATTTTGCTTCTACAGAGGAAGATTACTGCCTGAAACGTATGCATTTTGTGCTTTGTAGGTCAACACAACATCATTCTTTGTACTAAAACTTCGCTTTTCAATGTTCGAGCTCTGTAAACCAGATTTTGAAGCGATTTTGTTGAGTGTACGAGAACTCCCACCTTTTTAGGCCATTTTGAAAAAGTGGGCCCATTATACATGCGTAATATTATGAGTCCCTATTGACCAAGTGATATCAGCAAATCAAAGAACGCAGGGAAACAAGGGACGAAAAGGCTTAAGTCTAGGCTAGAAGGCCTCACTTCGTGGGGCAACACACATGCAGTTAATTAAACTGTCTTCCTTGCTGCCCTAAACTATTTGGCTATTTGTTTTCAAGGTACTAATTTGAAATGTGTGACAATTATGTGCATGTATTTTCCACAAAACTTGGCAAACAGCCTTGTTGAAAAAGACGCTCTGAACACAATTTGAGTTAATATTTAACAGACCATTATTTCCTATGAAATAGCATACAAGTCAAATCTTTCAATAGGGCACAGGGAAACCCATAAATCTTCCAATTTCACGCTTATCAGCCAATGGTGTTGCCGTATTCTCGTCACATGACCGAAAATAAGCTCTGTGAGACGAATTTTCGAGTACCCTTACGAAAATCAAAATGGACATTCGAGTAATAAAGATACAGAGCTGCTTTTGCCACAAGTCGATTCTACAGGCCCTATTCCATATTTCACATTTTGCATTTCAATAAAATCTCATCAGGGATCAGCACTACATCGAATTTCATGCATCCGAAAATAGGCCTATGTTCAAATATCATTTGGGAACGCAACAAATAAGATATAGCTTCCAAAATTTCACACCTTACGTGAATTATAATAAGGAATAAGCTGAAGATGTTTCTTTGCTTCAGTTTCCCAAATCCTTGACGAGTCTCAGCTATTTGCGACGAAGAAAGCTCTTGGGCCTACCTGCATCCACTTCATAATGCCATTATTCTGTTTCAAATCGGCTTCTTTGCTGTAGCAAGGTAGCAGAGCTATTCACCAACAACATAACACCAATTTCCATTATTCTCCACTGAAAAATTGCCATCAACTTTGGTAAAACGCGATGAACTTTCAACAGCTCTTCTCCACACTATCTAATCCAGTGTGCTCACGTGGAAAAAATTCTGCTATTGTCAAAGCGCTCATGATGTCATGGTCAAGAGGTAGGTCTCGTATCATTTCCTCTCTACAAAGATTGGCCTTTGTTTTAGTACGAAAAAGTGGAGGGGATTGAGGCCGGGCTTTCAAAATTATCTTTATTTTCTAAAAAAAGGAAAATGATGAATGCATATTTCAAATGAATTTGAATTATTCAAATGATAGGGGGCCTAGGTATCTTCGCAAGCTCCAATACCCTTTAACTTCCATGAAAAAACTCTCATATTCATTCAAATTATTTTGAAATATGCATTCAACATTTTCCTTTTTTTAAGAAATACAGATAATTTTGAAAGCCCGGCCTCAATCCCTTCCACTTTTCATACTAAAACAAAGGCCAATTCTTTGTAGAGATATGATGATACGAAACCTACCTCTTGACCATGACATCATGAGCGCTTTCATAATAACAGAAATTTTTCCACGTGAGCACACTGTTTCAAAACTTGGAATAGATAGTGTGGCGAAGAGCTGTTGAAAGTTCATCGCGTTTTACCAAGGTTGATGGCAATTTTTCAGCGGAGAATAGTGGAAATTGGTGTTATGTTGTTGGTGAATAGCTCTGCTACCTTGCTACAGCAAAGAAGCCGATTTGAAACAGAATAATAGCATTATGCAGTGGATGAAGGTAGGCCCAATAGCTTTCTTCGTCGCAAATAGCCGAGACTCGTCAAGGATTTGGGAAACTGAAGCAAAGAAACATCTTCACCTTATTCCTTATTATAATTCACGTAAGGTGTGAAATTTTGGAACTTATATCTTATTTGTTGCGCTCCCAAATGATATTTGAATATAGGCCTATTTTCGGTTTCATGAAATTCGATGTAGCGCTGATCCCTGATGAGATTTTCTTGAAATGCAAAATGTGAAATATGGAATAGGGCCTGTAGAATCGACTCGTGGCAAAAGCAGCTCTGTATCTTTATTACTCGAATGTCCATTTTGATTTTCGTAAGAGTACTCGAAAATTCGTCTCAAAGAGCTTATTTTCGGTCATGTGACGAGAATACGGCAACACCATTGGCTGATAAACGTGAAATTGGAAGATTTATGGGTTTCCCTGTGCCCTATTAAAAGATTTGACTTGTATGCTCTATGAAATAGGGTCTGGCTAACAGACTACAGATTTGAAACAGGTGAAATGTTCTGACATCCAGCAGTTTATCTACGAAAAGCTATATAACCATTGGTAAGCTGTCAACACTCATTTGGGAGTTCTGGTTCTATTCAATTTTAGTTTTGATCAATCTGATTTAAATTTCAGTCCCAAGTGCTCCTCAGAATGCTCGTGTCCTAGGAAGAACAACAACTCAAATGAAAATCGGATGGGATCCGCCTGAATCACCAAATGGCGTTGTCAAGGGATATCAAATTTATCAACCAGGTATGCAAATAAAACATAATTTCAGCTGACAGTATACCTTTTTACGTCTTTTGGTTGGGATACTGCGAATTCCCCCGTTTGTAAATCACAAAGGAAAAGACATTAACTCTGATTGGCTCGCTGATCAATGGGACGAGCTAAGCGTTTAGGGGCATGCACAATTTCACAAATGAAGGATTAAGGGTGATGACCCTGAGTTCGATACTGCGCAGACTCCAAAGAGCTTCGACGGGCGTCAGGCTCTTCTGGAGAAAATCCGAAAGACTTTCACTGATAGTATCCCGAACAATCTTAAAAATGAAGTTTGGATCTAGTGTCTAAATCTGGTAAATTTATGAATGAGAACAAAAGCGTGACCCCCGTTCTCGGTATAACGATGCTAGTAGTGGCAAGAAGTAGAACTTGCTTTGGATTTCAGAACGCTTTCAGAGATTAATCAACGATCAGTGTGTTCAAAGTAAGTAAGGAATCATTCAGTTTATACTCAGCGAAGTTTTGCTTACCTTCAGCCCTTGTTTCTCGTTGTGAGAAATAACTTGGTAACCCACAAGTAACAAATAAAAATGTTGAATAGCCAAAAATGCGTTTCATCCCACACTCATCAGTTTGGAACATGCTAAGAACAAATTAATGATACAAACAGGCCGCGTTCTTACCAAACAAGCAAGATAAATTTGAAAATCACGCGTCCATCGCACCTGAGCCATTTATTGGCTAAGCTCAATCAACAACTACCAATCAACAACCACCGAAAATCAAAGTCTTTGTGTCTATAATGATCAGAAAATAGGAGAAAAATCACAGAAAATACCACAGACTTTCGGCTATCAATCAAACTTTGACTCATTCCGATACCTTAAGTATCCTACACATTACAAATTTTCAAACAGTTGAAGTATTTTTGTGATCCACACGTTATTGTATCATTTCTATCTGCTATTAACATTTCTTCAATTTCTCTAGGGAAAGCTGGTTTCACGGAAACAAAGGATCTTTATCATATATTTGTAAATCTGGTTCCTAGCACGGAGTACATCTTCGAGGTAAAAATAATTGGATTAATTATTTGTGGTACAAATTTGGACATACAACAAAACTTGTAACCTGTAGAGAGAAAGTATCAACTCCTGTAGAAGAGTAATAGTCATTATATAAGAGAAACCTGTAACCAGAGAGAAAATTTTTAAACCAGCAAGAAAATCAAGTAATCAATTACCAACAACGTTATTATACCAAATTATTACACCAAATACGCGTTTCGTCGCACACTTTTCGGTTTGGTTCATACGAAGAACTGATAAGTAACACGACCGGGCTGTTTTATACCGAACACAACAAAAGAAGTTTGAGTATCACGTGAACACCATAGGTTTAACAGCACGGGGGGGGGGGGTTCTCGGCTAAATTTCGGGCAGGGGTGTGCCGCCCACAGTTTCAAAATGGCACCGTTGGCTAGACCAATTTTTCTGAAAATGATACCCTTGGCTAGACTAATTTCTACATCAACAGTGCCATGAGTTGGCATTTTCTAGGCAAAACTTGCCAAATTTTTGCATTCTAAGGATCAAAATTTGAAAAAAATTTGGGTTTCTTTACAGGAATTACCGAAGTTTGACATTTCTTTGACCAAAATTGCCAAAAAGTATACCCTTGCCCAGACTAAATGGACTAAAATTGGCAAAAAGTATACCCTTGGCTGGACTAGAAGGATTGAAAAAGCATACCCTTGCGGGCGGCACATCCCCAGGTACCTTTACTATGGAAGAACCCCCCCCCCCGTGTTTAACAGTTTTTTCTCTATTTAAAGCTTATTTTGCACAAGGCGGAATTCTTTGGCGGAAGCGGAGTATTCTGTCTAAACGCATGAACAGAAATTTCGAAGAGGAATTTTAGCGGAATATTTCAGTGGCGGAAAAGTAGAAACCATTTCAACTTTTCCGTGGCGAAAAATTCCGCTTCATCTTTTCCACCAGTCAAATCAAAGAATGGTGATAATAAGGCTTCTCTTATATTTTGATTATTATTCTTTAACAGGAGTTGATAGTGTTTCCCAACGGCTTACAAGTTAATTGTACGTCCATGCATTTATTATGATGAGTTCGCTATTTAAGGCTATTTTAATCATTGGATTGTTAAAAATCGTACCATGCTAAGTTACATGCATTTATAAAAAGTGATTTATTTTGAGAACGAAAAGCAAACATTACTAGTATATGCAGTGAAATTAAGTAGCACAGGAAGTAAATCTTTGTGACATCATCAAATTGGTAGATCGAAAACCACAAAAAAGCTAGAGATTTCTTTTTTCTCCTGGAGGGGGGTAACTACCATATATGCAGGTACGGGATGTGCCATTTTTTCGGGTGCCTTTTTTCGAGCAGAAAATAAATTTTGGGGTATCATTTTTGGTAAAATCACAAGTAATCATAACTTTTGAGGTGTCATTTTAGAAAAACATCGCTTTAGGGTATTGATTTTGATCAAATTTCACTTACTTGGTTATAATTTTGGATGGCTGTCACAATTTTAGGGTATACATTTTCAATGGCCTGTAAATTTTGGGGTATCTTTCTCGCGAAAATCTATAAATTTTGGGGTGCGATTTCAGACGGCAAATGGCACACCCCCGTCACCCGCCTATTGAAGTTACCCCCGGGGAGCCAGAAAAAAGGTCAAAGTCCTTAAGTTTCGACAAAAGAACCAGGTAAAATTCATCAAGTTTCTACTATGATGCAACATATTGTTTTATTAATCAGGAAAGACTGGATACAAATAAATTTTGAAAATGTCAGTAGTGTATTTTTCATCCCCCTAGATATATGCTTTGACATCAGCAGGCAAGGGAGATAAAGCAGATTTGGTATGTGCCACAGTTGATTTGCGTAAGTACTTCTTAACCTTTTAGACTATTCTTCCTTTATATCTCATTGTTACTTACACTGATTTGCTACTGGATTTTCAAGAATTCATTTTAGAACTGAAACGGTTTGCAGGGGATGGTGAAACTAGTAAAATAGGATTGTCCAGCTGGATTCCCTGAAGAATCTGGTAAATCCTGTTCCGACCAGATTCCTGGTCTGGTACACCCTTAATTTGTACTACAGTCTGCCTTGCGGACCGAGCGCAGTGATGTCTTTAAAATGAAACTTAGGTCCGAATATTTTCCATCATGAATCGAGTAATCATTTTAATGAAGGCTTTAATATATGGCAGATATTATTCGAAAACAGAGACTGCATTGTTGTACTGTTTTACTGCATTTTTTCGCTTCGACACCAGCTACTTTTGCCCTTTTTTTATATGATTTCAAATTATTCTTCAAAATCTGCAATGAAGAGATCTTCAAGAATGTAGCTTAACCTTGGCTGACAATTACAGCGGCTAAGGCGTAAAGAAAGAGGCCTTCCCTTGTTTTTGGTTTGTAAGACAATACCGGCTCAATATGGCTTCGAAAAATACGGAAGCATAATCTAGCTGTTGACAGTTTGGTCACCCTCTCCCGGTATATTGCAGTGCAACCTTTTCCAATGATTGATCAACCAACAATCTCCCTTTATTTTCAGGTGAGCATGCACCTCCAAAGCCAAGCCTACATGCAATAGGTCGTAATGAAATACTAGTACAATGGAATCCACCCGAGGAACCACTTGGGAGGATAAATTATTATGAAGTCAAAATGGATGATGAAGTAAGTTGATTTTTATTCATTATTGATAAGTTTTGGAGAAGTAAAAACTTTTATATTGATCATCATCATCATCATCATTAATTTATTTTAAGTAGGCTATGATAAGATTACAATGAATTTCTAAATTACAGGTTATTAAGTCCTACTTTATACTATTTTTACAATGTCTAAAACAGATTAAGAAAAAATAGAAAATTTTAATGTATATACAAAATATAAATTACAAGATAAAACGACTATTCTGTTAGGCACCCAACTTGCGGAATATATGTTTTGCAAAGTCTGTAGTTGCATTCACCACCTTTCCAACATTTAGTTCGTTTTTTTAATATAGGAAGGGTGTTTGATTGTTTTATTTCTTGCGGCAATAGTTGCAACAATCTGCTTCCAAGAAAGGCTATGCTCTCAATCCCAAAGGACGTGATTCGCACCTTTGGGACCAGAGCATCATTTCCATGTCTTAGATTGTAGTTCATCTTAGATTGATGAATGCAGAAAGATTATCATAATCAAATGCTCGCAAAGATTTACATCGTCATCCCGATCGTGAAGCAGATTATGTCTGCCCTCGAAAATTGTTTTCCTTTCGTCCATCGCACTTCTCAAATGCGAGATATGGAGGAAAACATTTAGACCAATTTTAATTTCTAACCCTATCATCTTTATGCGTCGTTGCTGGCGGAGAACAGATAAATGACACGACCTGGCTGTTTCATACCGAACACAACAAAAGATGTTTGAGTATCACGTGAACATTACACCTGAGCCACTGATTGGCTAATCTCAAACAAAGGCCATCCAATCAATACTGCACTGTTTTAGCAAGAAGACGCGAGTCAAGAAGACGCAAGGATGATTCTCTTGTGCGAGGATGTAAATTACAAAGGAAAATCAAGTTCAACACTTTTGCGAGTCTCGAGAGACATATTTTACCTTATATTCTGAAACTGATAACCTGAAAGGTATACTTTTGAAGGCCGCACTGAAAAAATAGGACGTGGAGAAGGGAAGCAGAATGCAATGTGAGCATATTCACCAATGATGGACTTGCGAGAATGCAAACTTTTCTTAGGGAATTAATCTGTCTGTGAGCATCTTTCTCGGAGGGAGAAGCCTGGAAAATTAGAATGCTCTAAAACATGAAAAAGTAGTTGCTTTTTAAAAGACGTCCGCATCTTGTTGCTAAAAGATCCTACTAATTCCCAGTTCGCCAAATCTCGGTTCCCGCGCAAAAGGTCTTGAATATTTAGACTCTCTCGTCAGGCTTCATTTTCCATTCGTTATAGGTCATATACACTGGTATAGAAAGAACATGTACCTCGCGGAGACTTCTTCCAAACACAGAATACACATTTGTGGTAATTTTTGCAAGCATTTGCTCTAAACTTCCTTTACTTTAGTTCAAGTATCTTCAAGAGTAATCTGAAGTTATACTACTTGGATCTGTTTGCCTCTTATGCTACCTTATTTCGTTACTTTAAGACAAATTTGTCGGATTGCTTCAAAGATCGGTCTGGTTTTAAAGCCGTAGACACTAATTTTGATAAAGATTTTATAGTTTTGTCCTACATGTGCACCTTGGAAATTTTCAGGAGCAATATATTTGACTTACTTCTTAAAGAAAATTATGGAAAACGTAAAAAAGTTTTTCAACAAAACTTCCTAACTATTTTCCGCCTAAAACCTTTTCTTAAATCCCCCTACCTCTTTCGCTGTACACTTTTTACACTGACTGCGAAAGAGCTTTCACAAGCATATTATTTTGTTAGGGAGTTGCCATTTTTATCTTTGAGATAGAAATGGAAGAATTAACAGGGATGGCAGGATTTTGATGCAAATGGCAAAATCTCATTACTCAGCTTGCCAATGACATTTGACATCCCATTCAAACTAGCAAGAGACCCCGCTATTGAGTAACCCACCATTTCGACAAATGGCCACCATTTTGAAATTTCCAACCCCAGATCTACATTCAGTGCTTAAAATATAATCTTTTTGCAAGTTGTGGAGTCCCTTACTCTCCTACGCAGAGGTTCCCTCGTTCCACTACGCAGTATCATTGAGGAACCTTTGCATTGGAGAGTACGAGTCCCTGGTATTTGTTATGTTGGTTTGTGGTTATAATATTTTTAGTATCTAAACTTTTATCACTGTAAAATCAACAAAGCAAATTCTAGGGACTGAAATTGTTGCAGGAAGACTATATTTTGAATGTTGAATCAGAATCTGGGGTTGCAAATTTTGTGCAATAGAATCTGGAAATTTTCCATAATAGCAGCCATTGGTGAAAATTGTTTCATTGACCTTGGACTTTGGTGAAAGCTTGAACTGTTGACAAATGCAGTCGAGCTATGACATAAAGCTAACTGGGAAAGATCAATCATAGTAACAAAGAATGAACACAATTTTGTTGCCCAATGAACACAGCCTCTGAAAATTATGTAGTTTTATTTCAGGATGCAATATCTTATGAAACAATGCTAAGAAATATGGTTTCCCGCCAGAAATTCTTCCAACAATGTCCCCAGACAACTCCTCAATTGTGCACATAATGACTGTAGATTGTCAATTTTGATCATTAATTTTGCGTTGCCTTATCATTAGGTTTCAGCATGGACGAACGAAGGCAGATGTGAGAGTGATCCAGCCAAAAAGAGAACTGCTAAAGAAAGTAAGTAGCCAATACGGTAGACAACTAAGATTGTAGCGGTAGGGTTTTGTTTAAGCTGACACAAAGTTGGTAACCGTTAAAGAGAGTTTAAACTGCTACGGAACAACATTAATCGTAATTCCACCCAGTCAACTTGCTGAGGATGGACCTAGGAAGGTTCGAAACATTCTAACTAATTATTATGGCTTAGCCACTCGATTTATGTCTTCGGTTACTTTTGATTTTAACATGGACTTGTCTTCTGATTTGTGTCACTAATCTAACATGGACTTGTCAACTTTATCAATATATCATGATTGAAATGTGAGCAAAAGAATGTGATGTTTTTTGTCGTCGTACTCGCCCTAAGATTTCTCATCAAGCTGCGTTTTCGAGACGATGTTACAGAACAACACTATTCTAAAGATCGACAGAACAAAAGTGTTCCGCTGTAGCTGGAGCAATGTAAATGGAAGGAGTATGCGTTACACTTTTTTCACGGTTCCAAATTTGCACCAGTACAGTGTAAACGGGGTCCAAGAAACGCTGTTTTTAATTACACATATTTTTTAATAGCAATTTCACAGAGATCAAAGCTGTTCCTTCTTTCTTGCAGAGCGCAGTTTTCCAAGAGAACCATTGTATCCCTTTGGGAAACGAGCAAAGAATGGCAAACCAAAACAAGGTAAGTATTCTGTATCGATTCTATTTCCTGTATCACAAATTTTAATGTTTACCCATGAAAGCACTACTTTCAATTAGGAAGGCTTTCTAAGTTTTAATTTCACGATTTTTTCAGTTGCATCAGAAAGAAGTACAAGTGCTACAAATCGTTCTTATCAAAAACCACGCTCGAAGGTATTATTGTCTTTCTTTCTTTGATAAACCTTTAGCTATGGAGCATCTAGACTTATGACCTGGAGTCTTTTGTTTCCCTGTGCTCCTTGCCGTGATCATGGCGCTTCAGTCAACAGAGACTCATAATAGCACTCTAGTACTCTAAAATACCCGACCCTATTTAGGCCGAGAGAGCCGAAACTGTGCATAATAACGTTATCGACCAATCTGAGATAAGGAAGTGTTTGGACAGATCAGCTTTTTGAAATGATAAATCAAAGAGTTCAAGGCCCCAGGAAGAAAATATCAAGTGTTGCCTAACTTTGGGATCTGTTGCAGGGAGCTAAAGGGCATAAAATTACGAGTTTCCGCGCATCCGTGCGCAGTTTCTGCTGTTTCATTCAGGCCAAATCTGTGAGCTTCCCAGAGTGCTAATCTGATTGCGAGATTTGTGAATTACTATGGTTACGGCAAATATGATAGAATTTTCGATTCGATTGAAAAACTGATAACATTCGGACGAGATTCGATAACAGTTTGTAATTCGAGATCCGAGGCCGTGACTCCAGAAAACAGGGTCAGCTTTTTCACTGTTTCATTATGAGTCCCTGTTGAGCAAGGTTTACCGCAGGGATACAAGAGACTCATCGTCCTAAGTCTATGGAGCATCGTAGTTTAAAGGATACCCTGTATCCTCTAATAGCAGTCCTTTATACGGAGTGTCTGAAACACATGTGCGCTGCGTTGCGCAGTTTGAATAGCTTGGTTTTGAAATTTACGTTTTCTTTCCATGTAATTTGTTTCTTGGGTAAAGCCGTTTCAGTACAGTTTTGACAAATTCGGCCTTTACAGACTGAAAGTGGTTTTGTTATCATGGGGCTAAACTTAATAGCCCCATGATAACAAAACCACTTTCATGAAGAACATAATGGCACCCTCACTAAAAGACATTCAAACGGAAACTATGGACAGAGGTGCAATGTTGACTCGTTTCTTCTCTCTTATTTTCTGTTCGGTTTTGAATTTTGCTCGTATATTGTAAATTTTAGACTGTCTAGCTCCTTAAGTTCGTAGATTATTAGTTTTCTTTGCTCTTTGCAACTGGTCACATTGACAAAACAGTTAGATGAACCTTTGTAACCCGCATAGATATCTTAAAGGTTAAGTTCGAGGTTGGTATAATTGTTGATTATTTAAGAGATTGCATTGTTGTGAATGGTGCGTAGTACTTATTTTCAATTTTTTTCTCTTTTAATCTGCGAAACTACATATTTTAATCTGCTAAGAAGTGCGAAATGACGTCATTTTCTATGACGTCACTTCACGGTGACCTGAACGAGGCTGCCAAATGTGTTGATATTATACCGCTCACATTGCTAGCCTACTTATCGCGCTTTCGCGCACTCCAACAAAATACGAAATGGCTACTATATTTGGCCTAACTAACGAAAATTGATCAACCAATTTATGAAAGTTAGAGGCATCAAAACGTGGAAAGGACTCACGATTGGTGTTCAGCAGTTAGTAAGGTTGCTTTTTATCAATGATTTCATCAACCCCGGACTTGTCCTTTGAAATAAAATGAATCAAATAACACAATTACGAGTCTTGGGAGCTGTATTTATGAATACCAGATGACCATTGTCTTTTTATTTTCTTATTTAGTCTGTGGCATCTGCAAGACCTACTAAAGTCGTATCCGATACTTTTGATCGACCAAAAACATCTTTTCAAGTTTCAAAGAACCAGACCAGTAAATATGATAATCTTCGCTTTATCTAGTAGAATTTTATTAGACTTGTGCTATTTCGTCCCATGTTTCTCTGCCTTCTTTGATTTGCTGATAGCGACCTTTAGCAGCCGGAACGGCGAAGCCAGCCAGAACGTCATCTTGTATGATACAAACTGAGTATAGCTAGTTTCCCACGTTACCTTCACATGTTCTAAAATAAGACGAGACAAAATCTCCTTCTTCATCTAAATACCTCGGAACGCTCTGTTTCCTTGATAATTAACATTTGAAATGACCGAGTTTCACTTCGAAGATCCAGATCTGAAGAACAGCACGTTAGAAATAGGATTTCCAAGTTGTGCAATTGAAAGGAAAACTTCACAGACTCTCAAGGAAAGCAAATTCGAATTCAAAACAAGGAGTCTTTTCAAGCCGAAGTTCGAAAACAAAGGGTACATTTGCGTTGTCATTGCAGCCGCCGTCCTAGTTGCTAAAGGTCCCTGATATCATTTGGTCAACAGGGGCTCATGATAGTACTCTTAAATAGTGGGCCCAGTTGAGGCCCGCGTAGAGTGATTTCATATTCACCAATCAGATTGCTAGAGTTTAGTTTTCAACCAATGAGAAGGCGCTATGTAGACAGTTGTTGTTGTTGCATACAAAAAACGGTTGATGAGGACTAGAACGAGTATTTTTCCATGGGCTCGTCGCCGCAGAGTAGTTCGTACGGGTTAGTTTGGGAGGCGAAATGTTGTCAATGATCTTCCATTCAGAATCTGATATTTGGGCCTAATCCCACGCTTTTGCAACGACATGGCAAAGACAAAAGTAAACGATCTTTGGCTTGATTTGGCTTGGTAACTGGCGAATAAATCATCTCATTACTTCGCTATATCACGGGCAGTTCTGGAATCACAACAACAGTGTTCGAACTGCCTATGACTGGAGCACTTTTTTGGGACACTCGGTTCTTACAAACAGAAGACCAAAGTTTAGTAATTTGTAACTTTCATCGTTTTGAAATACCTGCAAAAGACCTAAAAATCAATCGTCAATACAACTACGACCTAAGAAGTCGTCCATGGCACGACAAAATATTGGTATCTAATATATAATTCATAATTTGGAACATATTTGCTGTTGTCGTTCGCCGCATTATGGTGTTCCTGCTATCAAACTTAAGACCTAAAATACTTCACAAAGCCTTACGGAATCTCCTTGCGCATAGAATATTCAATTTTTGCACCTGTTGAGCACTATAGAGATGCTTTACATGTTACCCTTTTTTCCCAGGACAGCGCGTTGCGGCCAATATGAACATTGTACAAGGGTTCAGTGTTGGCAGTGATGATTCTTTAAGGAATAGGGTAAGTAGGATAGTAATGTATATACCTTTGCATATCGGTCGAGTCGGAAATTCCCTTAAACTCACAACCATCTCGCTTTAAACACAGTTGCATAGATTAAGCTTCAGCTTAGAGTTTGAGACCTTGCTGGAGTCAATCTGACATGTGGTTGCTGATTTATGGTAGAGAAAAGGCAAATTAAGTGGTTGCTTTAAAAACAGCAGTACTATTTATCTTCAGCAATGTCAAAATAAAGTAAGTTTTTCAAAGGAAGGGTTCTGGCATCGCTTTAAAATTTTCACTACATTTTTTAAAAGCTAGAAAGCGCTCTCTTATGAATAAACAACACTGCTAACCCTTTAAAAGACTTAGCAAAATTTTGATGAGACACTAGAACCATTTCTTTGAAAACTTACTTTATTTTGACATTGCTCCAGAACAATGGAAGTGCTGCTTTTCAAGCAACCACTTACCTTGCCATTTCCCTGCCATAAATCAGCAACCACTTGTCAGATTGACTCAAACAAAGTCTCAAACTCTAAGTTGAAGCACGACCTACGCAGCTGTGCAAAAACCTAGATGATTTAATCTATAGCTCCTCCACAGCAACCACACAAACCGGGCACAATTTTGGGACTCCCTGTATATTACATTCATTTAGCTCAGCTGAAATTTTTCGTACGACTGCAACCTCTTAAGGATAAGATATTGTTATATTTCCATATGTTATCCAATAATTTGCAAACACAATAGTGTCATCAGCTAATACTGAAAATAATTGAATGACCTGAAAACGAAATGAGATATCAAAGAAATTTAAACAGGATTTCTTTTCATTCGCAGTGCTGTCCATTTGCATCAATAAAAATCTTCGCTTCAAATCATTGGCAATAATACACCGTGTTTGTAGCTAAGAAATTAAAGTTTATTACCGTTTTGATTTGCTGCTTTCTCTTCGGGTGAAGCCTAACCATTGCCATGAATCAAATTCAAATGGCTCCTGCGCATCTGAACAGTTGGTTCATACGCAGCGTTAATCTTCGTTTGAAACTTTTTCGTATAATAAATATTAGAGGCAGTTTGAAATGAGGATGAACGCCGTGTAGGAGCCAGCAGTTCAGATGCACAGGAGCCATTTGTATTTGATTTCTTGAACAACTGGTTAGGCTTGGGCCAAAGGGAAAACAACGAAGAAAAACTATGGTAATATCGAGGTAACAGCTTTGATTACCAAGCTACAAACACAGTGCATTATTGCCCATACTCAGATAACCTTTAAGTTAGATTAAGTTTAAGTTAGAGTAAGTTTAGGTTAGATTATGTTAGATTAGCCTAGATTACATGATTATTGATTTTCATAGGAATGCAAAAGAGACCATTCGGCAAGAAGGCGGTATTTTTCAACAGGCAATATACCAACTGAAGCATCGAAAATAGAAACACCAGTAGTCAGTCGCACTTCAATTGAAAGACAAGCAATGGCTCATTGGAATCGACCGACTTTTAAAGGAAGAGGTATTGTATTTTACAGCTTTAACACAACCGGATGAGGACAAAATCCATTACGTTTGAAAAATTTCTACTCCCTGAATATCAAAGCAGTTATATCTACAAATGTTTATTCAAGCTTCAAAGAGCCATTTGAAGCAGAAGTACTTGAAATAACAAGGGCAGATTTCGTAATACAATAGCATCAGTCGCTTTGGTTCACACCTCAATTCAAAGCGATTAGCGAATGCAGACAAAAGAAATTCTCTCAAGCAGAAATTGAAAACAAACGAAGCCGCAAAGTTGCCCTGAAACCAGTACGGCAAACTCTCGTTTGGTGTGGGCGAAGGGAGGTTTTTAAGAGAAGGTATGTGCTTATAACGAAAGAAGAAGGGTAAATCTAAAGTTCTGTCTCGCGGATTTTGTTTGTTTGATTCAGAAACCGAGCAGAGGGCATTACAATTTTTGCATATCTATTGCTCAGATGTACGCAGTCACTCCTCAGCTCCTGAATCAAACAAACAAAATCCGCGAGACAGAACTTTAGATTTATCCATCTTCTTTCGTTATAAGCACATACCTTCTCTTAAAAAGCTCCCATCGCCCGCACCAAACGAGAGTTCGCCGTACTGGTTTCAGGGCAACTTTGCGGCTTCGTTTGTTTTCAATTTCTGCTTGAGGGAATTTCTTTTGTCTGCATTCGCTAATCGCTTTGAATTGAGGTGTGAACCAAAGCGACTGATGCTATTGTATTACAAAATCTGCCCTTGTTACTTGAAATGATAAACAGGACGTTGAATACTGCATTTTTAGATTTTTCTGCAAGGTTCAATGACTAAGTAACCGCTTATACGTATGTGTTTTTGAAGCAACGTACAAGCTACTTGAAACACATACGTAATTCGTAAGTTACTTTGTTTTGACATTGCTGGAGAACAATGGAAATCCTGTTATTGAAGCAACCATTTATTTTGCCTTTTCTCTGCCATAAATCAGCAACCACTTGTCATATTGACTCAAACAAGGTCTCAAACTCTAAGTTGAAGCCTGACAAATGCATCTGTAGCAAAATCGAGGTAATTGAATCTACAGCTCCTCCACAGTAGCCACTGAAACGGTGCACAATTATTTGGGACACCCTGTCATAGGTAACATGTTATTGCGATCTTTTGTATAATTAAAAGAGTTCCCATTTTAGATCTAATTTCCCAATCCTATGGCATCTTTACGATGTTGATTATTTCTACCAACAGATAGTCTCATTGGCTTAGGATTCAGACCTGGCTCAATAAAAAAACAGACATTGCGGATGTCATACAGTCATAATGATACTCCAAATGGATCTAATAATAATGGATCTCCAACTGAGGCTACAGCTAAGTTAGTTTTCTATTGTTTTTCTAGTTTTTGTACATGGGTATTAGGAAACGGAGTAACCTATCCGTCTTTGAAAATCGGAGTAACTCAAGCAACTTTCCATGAGTCGGGAAAACGACTTGTCTCAACGGATGTATTGAACAAGAAAGCAAGCGAGTTTCCAATAAAAGGTAGTGCAAGCTTCAAAAAGTAGCCAGAGATGTTGTCACTCCCAAAGCTCTTTGCTGTCTGAACTGTCATAAATGCATCCCAGATCTCCTGCACTTCAACGGTCCTAAAATGGAATGTTGCCTTATGTTTGTTAATTCCATAGTCACCCACAAGAAGGAGATTTGGGATTGGCTCTATTTTGTCAGCTTTTGTGCTTAGGTAGGGCTTTTCATTTCAAGGAAGGAAGAAAACGGCATCCAGATATGCATGTGCATGTTAACTGCTCATCTTCATAACGAAAGTCATGTGCATTTTGGTTGCTTACCCATAGTTACAGTGCCTGTTTTGAGCTAGCTACCAAGCAATCATTCTTAAACTTGTATGCAATGCAAGAATTTGTTTTATGTTATGTTGAGTTTGAAGCTTGCGCTGTTGGTTTATGGACGTGTTCCGTTTCATCAAGTAATTTTTGAACTATATTCTACCTATATTCTACCTCTATTTTCGAACTATATTCTACCTATTTTCTACCTCTATTTTTGAACTATATTCTACCTATATTCTGCCTCTATTTTTGAACTATATTCTACCTATATTCTACCTATATTCTACCTCTATTTTTGAACTATATTCTACCAATATTCTACCTATATTCTGCCTCTATTTTTGAACTATATTCTACCTATATTCTACCTCTATTTTTGAACTATATTCTCAATATTCTACCTATATTATACCTATATTCTACCTCTATTTTTGAACTATATTCTACCTATATTCTACCTCTATTTTTGAATATATTCTACCTATATTCTACCTATATTCAACACTATTTTTGAACTATATTCTACGAATATTCTACCTATATTCTACCTCTATTTTTTAAGTATATTCTACCTCTATTTTTGAACTATATTCTACCTATGTTCTACCTATACTCTACCTCTATTTTTGAACTATATTCTACCTATATTCTGCCTCTATTTTTGAACTATTTTCTACCTATATTCTACCTATATTCTGCCTCTATTTTTGAACTATATTCTACCTATATTCTACCTCCATTTTTGACCTATATTCTAGCTATATTCTACCTGCGCGAAGTATGCTGCGCAATAGACTAAATCAATGTCAAATCAAAAGTTTTTGCAGGTAGTTCAGACGAAAATTTTGAAGAAAAAATTTTTTGCCCTGTGTAGGACACTATTGATCATCCTCTTGTAGTATTGTGTATCCTTGTTCTACTAGCATAGGGCTTTAATCTTTAAAAAATTTGGTGTAAAAATTTTCCACATGTTTCTGTTAATTCAAATGCTTAATAATAGAAATTTAGTGTACTTTGCCGTAAATCTGCCGTTGAAATCCGTTGATGTTATAGCTGGAATCACAATGGTGGCATTTATTATATAAAAATGCAAAAGAATTTTACACTCCATTTGTTAAAGGGTTGTTTTTGTATTATTTGCCAGGAAATCTGTGAGTTTTGGTACACCATTCTCTCGAGCACTTGGCGATCTGCAAGCAATTCATTTGGCAGAGAAAACTAATTACAATTCATTCCAGCCAAGCCATATACGGACAGATCTTCGACCCCCAATTCGACAGCCGAATCCTGTTTACTCGAGGCAGAAGACATGGTCGAACCCAGATCGATTTGATCGATACAGGTTGTAAGCCTATGGTAGATAATTGGAATCACATTGAATGTGTTGTTTCCAATTGAAAGAGGTATATTGTTTGTGTATAGAATGTACAGTTTAGATAATTTGAATTTTGCTCAGGAAAGAAAGAAACTTAGTTATAGTTGAATATGGTTTACAGAAATATGTCGGGAACATTATCTCCCCAATCGCACGACGTGACTTCTTCTACTCGCAGCTTGCTGTTACAAATGCGATTTTTCAGTCCGGCGGTAGCTTCACATCACTTAATCTGTTGATGGATCCTCAGACAAGCCTCGTTATTTTGCGCAAGCGCACGAGCGCTGCTTGCAGAATTTTGTTAGGGAGATGAGATGGGGTAGGTCAGAAAAATTATGCCTCCCTTCGTGAGAGGGGTAGCCTGCGTTCAGACGTTACTTTCCAGTGCGAATTGACAGTGCAAAAGTCTGCTCGCAGGCTATGAGAGGGGTTGAAGCGTGAGCGATAGGACACCCAGTGTGTAGCAGTTTGGAATTCATATAAGAAGTGAGCCACTTTAACTTTGTGTTTTTGTGTTTCGAACCCATTTTTCACTTGGTATACAACCACCTTTCACTGTTTCGTAATTTTGAAATTTTTGGTGATGAGCCACAGTGCAGATCCACCTCAATCGTAAGTACTTACGGTGGCTCAGTACCGAAAATTTTAGAATTACTAAACAGTGAAAGGTGGTTGTATACCAAGTAGAATAAGTTCAAAACACAAAAAACATTAAGTTAAGGTGGCTCGCTTCTGATATAAGTTCCAAAATTCTACACACTGGATGTCCTACCGCTCATGGTCGGAGCTCTGGAGAGGCTAGCAGCGTGGAGGAAAGATAGACTGGCCACGAAGAGTCGCAGCAACCGCTCATCAAAACAAGACCAACACCAAACCGAGACAGCCAATCGATAGCGATAAGTACGGCCATGTTATCAGCCTACAGGAAACAACCCTTCGATAGAAAATAACTTGCCGTTTTGTATCGTTTTGCGGCTAAAAAGAGGACATTTTCCCGCTATGTTTCACCAATTGAGAGCTTTCAAAGTTTTTCCCATGGAGTGAAATTAAGACTGATGTTGGACTATGCGCAGTGTCAGGGTCATCCTCCTTCATTTGTCCTTTGTGAATTCGCGCATGCCCCAAAAACGCTGTCTCATCCCATTAATCAGCGAGCCAGTGATAGTTAACATCTTTTCCTTTGTGATTTACAAAAGGGAGAGTTCGCAGTATCCCGAACAACATATGGAGTATATCCACTAGCGGGATTTAACACCAAGACTGGCCTGGCCTAGAGTGAACAGTAGCTTGAACTGACATGAGAACTCGTTGGAATTAAATTTCTGCGAAGAAATTATGGGGAAAGGAGCGGGGATGAGAGGAAGAGAGTTTAACATCTCCTTGTTTTCAGTCAGACCAATCACTGCGTTTATTGCCTCTTACCTATTCAATTAACGGTCTCGTTTTGGAATTTTATGAAAACCTCTTCATACGAAGCTTCTGGGCACGCATGTGGATTCAGTACCCAATGTTTGGTGTAATTGCAAATTTTCTTATTCCTAGAGTTTGCAATTTTGATTTTATGACAATATTAAATTTGAGAATTTGCAAGGGTTTTGACCCTGATTTTCGCTCGGCATGTAACTTTACCCCCTCAGTCATTATTCATGATCAAACTCCATATGAATTTTCAAATTTTTTATCGTCAGAAAATTAAGATCGCTTACACTAAGCTTATGAAACTTTGCAATCAGAATAAAATTTAGGTGCTGAATGTGAATTTGCGGTCAGAAATTTCATATGAAGCAATCTAAAAGAAACTCTGAAAAATTCAAAAACGAGGCTGCTTGGCTGAAAAGGTGCATTGGGGACTTTTTGGGGAAAGCACTCGCATCAATAGTTAGATAGAAATTGACTCGACAATATTCCAATTTGTCTTCCTTGTAAAAGTGTTAATTGTTTAAATGTATAGATGTGAAATATTGGTACGGGTGTGATTTGAAATATGAAGAATTCTGTAAATACCGGTTCACTTTGCACGAGGAATTATCGTCACTTACTTCCAGTCAATTTTTCAAACACGATTGAAAGTTCATCTTTCACTGGGAACGACATTTGATTTTCAGAACCAGTGTAAATATGGAGTTACAGTCAATGGTCACCTGTCGTTCCTAGTTTTAGGTCCTGGGTGAGCATAAGCGTACGGGAAGATAAATCATGGAGCTGCCCAGTGCCAAGTCCACTGTTTGCCAACATTTCTGCCAACAAAGTGTGGCTCTTAACTGGAAATCGGCTGATTTTTGAAAATTTTTCAAACGTTGGAGGGGCTACCGCTCACCCAGCCCCTTGACTCTTATGCTTGTGGGTAGAAAGTACTTGACTTCATTTGTACGGGCTGTGCTCATAGATTAGCCTCTTTTTCATCCGGCTCCAAGATTTCTCCTGTCAAACGATATCCGACTATAGAAAAGTGAAGTGTACTCCAAGACGCAAAATCTAGACACGGCTATGATCTAATATAGCAATATTTGCGTAGCAAGTGGCACTAACAAAATACCCTGTAATGACAAGTGGCTGTATAAAGATTGCCTTCTTCCGATACCTCCCTCCTAGAAAGAGGGGAAAAAGATACACACCCCCTTTGACGATTACACCAAGTCCCCCCCCTCTCTCATGCATGGCATCGAAAAATTGGCTATGAGGAAAACGGTGATAGTTCGTCGCGCAGTGGGATCGAGCCTTATGTAATTATTTGGTTTGAAATCCTGATAAGAAATTTTGAAAATTAACTTGTACTGGGTGACTCAAAAAGTTAACTGAGAAATTTGTTGCAAAAAAATAAAATAGTTAACCAGAGTCAGTGATTCAAACATTGTTCGGTAGCTAAGTAGGCCTATTTCTATCGAAGTCTTGCCCTGTGTACCAAAGCCTAAATTTGCGTTAGGCTCTAATAGCCAGGGCATCAAAGTCTTCATGCTCATGAAAATTAGGATTTAGTGAAGACAGACTAGTGTAATGCCCCGCAGGGGCTTTACTGATTATCTCTATAGATGTAGATGTAGACAATTCTAAAACGTCAAAATTAGTGAAAAATAGAGGCTTTGGTTGGGTTGATTTCGATCCTCTGCAATGCAACAACACAATGAGTATACAGTACATCATCGTAGGAACTTGCACCCCCGGGGGGGGGGGGGTACCTCACTATGGGTAAGACGGGGATGTGCGCCAGTTTTGGGTAGTTTTTGGCCTGAAAATTCTGGGATTGGGGTATCCTTTTACTGGAAAATTTCTGTGATTGGGGTATACTTTCACTCGGAATTTTCTGGGATTGGGGTTTACTGTTATACTCAAAATTCTGTAATGGGTGTTGAATGAAAGTACAACTGGATAAATTTTCGAGCAACACGTGGTCAGTTTCAGGTGAACTGATTTCAAGTATTTTTGTGTTGAAAAACGTCCTCAGATCAGAACCTCGTTCCAGTGGCCACTTGGAACCAAAATAATCGTTTCCAGCCCTCAATCCCTTATCTCTTTGACGTCGAATTGTTTTTGTTCCTCCTTCGATTTGGTATCAATATCTGTCAGATATTCTGGGATTGAGTATCAATATCGGACTAAATTTCTGGGATTGGGTCGTAACAGAAATCCTTGCGGCGCACACCCCCGTATGAATTTATAGTGAAGTACCCTCCCCCCGGGCTTGCACCTCAGTCAGACTGAATGCATCCAGCAATCCCTTTGTTGTATTAGCATTTTGCTTATAAAGGGTGTTTCAGAAAAAACGCATGCAGTGGAAATTTCGATCTGACATCCCTACTTCCAAGCTGGCGCGAAACATGTTTGTTGTTGTCTCGTGCTGCTCAAATTAATCCCATCTCTTTGACCAATTTCAACGAATCCTTATTTTAGGAACTTGCCACGCTGATCAAAATAGCACAAGTATGTAGGGGTGCAAGCCAAGCCACTAAGCCACCAAACAATGTTTTGAAATCGCCCATTTCTGTTTACTTCTCCTTTATGCTTTAGCGTTAGTTCCTTTTGATGGACACGTCAATTCGAAGAGATTATTGACTGAAGACAAAGAAAATAGCCTCAACCAGTAAATCAAAACAAACACAACTGCAAAGTTGCCCCAAAACAAGTAGGGCAAACTCTCGCTTTGTGCAAGTGAAAGGTGACTTTTAAGAAAAGTTATATGCTTTTAACGAAAATAGCAGAGTAAATCTAAAGTTCTGTCTTGCATATTAGTTTATTTGATTCAGAAGGCGAGCTGAAGGCATTATAATTCTTGGATGTTTAGGGCTTAAACGAAGCAGTTACCACACTGCCCCCGGGGGGGGGTACATGACTTGCGGATGGACGGGGGTCTGCCGCCCGGTTTTCAGGAAGGTACCCTCTTCTAATTACCGAAACTTGCTGTCATACCCACTTTTATGATGAATTTTGGCGGAAAACCACCCATTTTTGACTATTTTTCGCCAATTTCTGGAAAACCCACCCATGTTTATGGAAAATCTGCCGAAAAAGGGACCCTTGTCTAGAGAATTTTGGGCCCAAAAACCCACCCATATGGGCGGCACATACCCGTACCCTCAACATGTTATGTACCCCCCCCAGGCATTGCCCCTTAATTAAATAAACAAAACCGGAGCGACAGAACCTTAAATTTACCTTTCTTCTTTCGTTATAAGCACATAACTTCTCTTAAAAACCATCTTCGCTTGCGCAAAGCGAGAGTGTGGCCTACTGGTTTTGAAGCAACTTTTGCAGCCGTTTTTATTTTGATTTACCGGTTGAGAGAATTTCCTTTGTTTGCAGCCACTAATTGCTTTGAATTGAGGTGTCAATTAAAGAAACTATATCATACAAAATCTGTCCTTTATGCTTAAAGGTTTTCTCAATCCACTGTTTGAGTCACCCAGTATTTGCTTGGGGCAGAACCCTTCAAGATGCAGTAGCATATTTTTGATAGTTATAATTACAAGAATTAATATATTAGGGAAATTCAAAAACTTATTATCTTTCTTCACTTCAGTTATTCTGCCTATATTTTGTCAATGTCTGTTCATCATGTCCAGATAACATCCCATTATCAATTAGCAGTTGAATTGACAATATTAACAAGTATCAGAAAAGGGCTTGAATCTTTGGACAACTTTGAAATCAAATGTGTACAATGTTATTGCCTAATTCTTTCAAGTGAATGAATCGAAGGGAACTTAAGGCCATTTGCAGTAATTCCAGAAAGAGCATTTTTTATAAGGTCAGTATTTTAGAGTTAAGGCATTTTAAAGATTTTTGCTAGTTTTGAAGTTGTGACATCATCAAATTGCAAAATCGTACACCATAAAAGCTACCAGATTTCTGCTTGCCACCACTTTGAAGATCTTCAAAACACTGAGTATTTCTTGTATTTAGTCATTTTGACTTTCCTCGATCAGTTTAGATTTTATGGGGCTTTTACTGTTTGTCAAAGCTTTGGACACCTCCTCTGGTGCAACCATTCATAAAACTTAAGAATGCTGTGATTCTAAAAATAACATATTACACATTTGATGTCAAAGTTTTCCAAAGATTCGAGCCCTATGCTACAAGTATCACAGATGAATCAGTCCCACCAAAAGCTGACTGAAAAACTTAAAGATAATGACTTAACATAGTGCCAACATTTCTTTGGTATAAACAGTAAGTCTCCTTCTTTGACTATGCATTCCAAATATGGAGCATTCGCAAACAACGGGAATTGTTCAAGATCTGGATTCTCAACATCAACCTACCAAAAGAAAGAAACAATAAATTGAAAAGAATATTTGAATTTTTCAGACAATGTTCACATTGTGCAATCTTCTGGTAACAGGTAACAGTAGATCCAGAATTCAACCATTCTCCGAATACAAAGGACTGGTGTTTGAAAAATCACCAAACTTTGATTTCAAGTTGAATTGTAAAATTTCTTTTTTGGCAAGTGTGTAAAAGACCAAATTGTTTACCAAGACATAGCTGATCTTCATAGTTGAGGAACAAGGGGCACTGGGGGCTCAAGCCCCCAAGATTTTGCAATGAACAAAGAAATGTCCCTTTTATCTTTAGAAAATGCCCCCTTTCTGTTGCGGAAAAAAACACCCTCAAAGTGTTGTGCCCCCTAAGTTTTAGTTGTTTCCTATATCCCTGCTGATCTTGTAATTGATTTTAAAATTAGCATGTTTAGCTTCTTTTATGACTGCTTGGTTTTGAATCATACTCCTGAGGGAGGTATATAACATGTTGAGGGTACGGGTACGTGCTACCCAATTTGATGGGTTCTTGGGCCCACAATTCTCTGATTTGGGTTGTTTTTACCAATATTCACCACAAAATTGGTTACAAAGGCAGGATTTGGACATTAGAAGAGGGTACCTTTCTGAAAAAAGCATGCATGCAAAAACAAGCCTTAGATACGAATGCAGCCTTAAGCCTATTTTGAAAAAAATCATATTTTTATGAAGAATACCAATACTAAAGTACACCAAACAAGAAACAGTAACAGCATCACATGAAATCAAAAAGTTTCAGTAAAAATTAAACAGTTTCTCGTGTGATCTTTTGTGAGCCTGTTAGTTGGGTCTACTGGGAGTAAAATGGGTAGGCTGGGTAAAAAAAGCAGTGTACCCAAAACTGACAAACAGGTTGTTTGAGCAGTTCTAGCCAGAGGAAAACTCTGAAGAAAGATTCTGGCAAAATATATCCAAATTTATCTCCCTTATCCATTTTACCAAAAACTTGCCCATTTTACCCCCAGTAGACCCAATTTCTACCTTTTTTGTCATCTGAAAGCTGGGTTCATCATAAAATGGTTTCCTTTAAAAATTATGTACCTGACTAGTGTTGTCAAGCAAATGTGACTTGTGTGGATAGACCATGTCACTGTCTCGTTCATCATAAAGCCTGATATATTTCTGCCCAACAACTTGAGCAAACACATTATGATATGGGTCATGGTGCAAGGGAGAAACAGTGCCATTTGGACCAAACCATGCATTTATAATAACATCATTGTCATTATCACTGAAGGAGCAATGATCAGGAATGTAAATATCATCTCTTAATTCTGGAATCTGATCAAATAGTTGATGTTGAGCAAGATATCCCTTCTCAGTGCTCTTTTTATTTTCAATGAAAGTATCTATAAATTCATTGACAGTGAGTAACTTTTGCGTCCAATCCTCTGATGTGTATCTTGCCCCAATTTCAATAGGAACAGTTCTGTGCCCTGCCATGTCTCTGATGTAATTCACACTCCATTTTCTATTGCTAAATGCTGGCCAATGATTGATTGCATTTTCAATTATAACTGGTTTTGATTCTAACAAATACACTGTCTGAAATTTCTCCAATGAAAGGTCTTTAACTCTTGGGATTAATTTATCTTTGTCTAGAGATATTTGAGGCGTTTTATTGACTCTGATAATGCAGTTAGATTCACAACTTGTTGCATTCTCTTCTACATAATTTTCTTTCTGTTCAAGCCGAATCCTCTTTGGTGCCAAAAAGGATCCAGCTGGCTCAGGTTTGACACTGGATAGTGAATCACTTACTTCTAAACTGACATTCCTGCAGACTCCATATTCTTCCTGTAATAGCTTCGTAACTTTGGAAAGGACATTGCCTAAAACTGGTGCCCCCATCAACAAACCCATATCGCAATTCCTGAAAATTATGTCAGGCTCCATCCCTTGCCCTACCAGAGAAAATACTTTCAACAACGACCCTATTGTGTAGGCCTTTCTCCATTGCAAATCAACATCCTTCCAGTAACCAGTATTAAGTTTCTCCCACACGTAATCCAAAGCAGTCTGAGCGAAATCCAAGCTCTGTGTGAAACTTTTCTTTTCGATTTGATCCCAACTCTGCCTGAGCATAAAAGTAACAGGTTCCTCGTTGATATGGCCTAACTCAGCAGCTACAATATCCATCAGGCTAGCCCTTCTTCCTTCCTCTGTATTTTCATTCAATACCAAGGAGACAATATCATGTAATCTGCTGATGATTTTTCTTTCCATTATAGAGCCAACTATCTATTCTAAGCACAATATTTTAACTAATTTTTAGAAGAACTTAAAAAAATTTTCCCCCATTTTGATCTGCCATCTTTGTTTATTAATTCGCCAAATTTTCCTTGCAGCCCTGTGATTCAAACAACAGCAGCAACCAATTTTCTCTTCTGAATTCTGAAATTCGAAATGTGATTTTCGAATGATATTGACGTTCATTGTGATTTCCTGAACACAAAGTTTGTACGTTTCTTTATAAGAAACTTGGATCAGGCCATAGTACTAAAAGTTTCTTAATATAACAATGAATATTGTCCATTTTAGTACCAAAAGTTTCTTGATTGGTTTCTTATTTTTTGAATCCGTAAATTATCAATGTGGTCTCTAACACTGCTGCAGGTCTGTAGAGCGGTAGAGCAGATGTTTCTTGAAATTTCAAACATCATATGGGAATAAACAGTGCTCTGTTATGTTGAAAACACAAATGGTAACTGATAACAACTACAGTAGTTGCTTTCTGTTATACCAGCACCTCTAAGGGGATCATTATGGAAATAACGTCAGCATGACCCTTTTATGCTATCCCTGCCACTGTAAATTAGGGGTGTTTTCCTTTTTACGTTTTTAACCTAAAGTATTGTATTGTATCTATTTTTTATATTTATTATAATAGCTTGAATATATTTTTTATGTGGCAAATGATACATACATACATACAATGGTTAGTTAATAGTACTCACTCAACGATATGGGGTATATTCGCTATAACATCCAAGCCGTTAATTTTCAAAGTTTCTTAATGCTTCTCAGACATAGTACTAGAGTTCCTTCTTTTCAGCCAGGTTCGCACAAAAAACGTGTATTTGCGTAAAGGGGTCCTGCAGAGCAAATGACAATAGCTAAAATATATATATTCAGATCAACGATTTTTGCCCGCAGCTATCGCTCCTGGACAAAGTATATTGGAAGGATGAAAAGTTTTATAATATTACATGAGAAAAGTCTGTTATTTTTCTGGTGTATGATTGAGACATCGCATAGGACGAACCGAAATACGCTGTGACTTTGAAGACTCTGAAGATTCAGAAAAGTCTTGTGTGGTAGAATTATAGCAAAGTAACTAAAGTTTCTAAATTCTGCCCGACGAAACCCTTTTTATACTCTCGTGTAACACATACAACACAGAAAGAGCAATCTTCATGAGCCAAATCAACACAATTTACTCAAATTTTATTGAAATCCCAACAGGAAAACAAAAAACGATTTTTCTATTCACAAATGACGATGAACAATACCTGCAAATATTTGCCGAATACCTAGATAGAAGTTACAAATACGCTTGGATAGTACATGAACTCTTTTCCTTTGTGAGAACTTATCAACATGCCGTTTGTATTACTTTGTTAATTCACTGATCAATTTTGTTGTATTCGATTGTTTTTTTAGTCCTAGCTAGATTAGACCATGTATCTATTGATTATTGTATTGAATTATAAAAAAATATTACCCTACTCCCTCTTTATTAGACCCCTCTCTAACAAGTCCTCCTGAGCTGAAATCATTAAATAAGCCCCCTTCTCCGTCAAGCTCCCCCCACTTATATCAAATTCTAGAAATTACTAGCGATTTTCCATATATCAGACGAGCTTGTATGTTAGTTTAGATAGTTTTGGGATTGGGGGGGGGTGTCGAATTCATGTTTCTGACTCATTAAATTGTATGTTGAATCCGCAAAATATGGGGTAAAAGAATTTAAAAGCTGTCATATCCGTTCTTGTCATATGATTTTGTGAATGAGCCCCCTCTCTAACAAGTCCCCATCTTGAGTGTCGAAATGAAATAAGCCACCCCCCCCCCCCAGAGGCTTAATTAAGCTTTTACTACGGTAGTCAAGTCAAAAGTTCTATTACAAGTCAAACACACTCTATTATGAAGGCTATAAAGCAAGGTGACTCTCAGCTATACAGTTTTAAGAAAGTCCGTTCAACGTTTTAGCGCTTGAAATGATGGCAACAACAACCACAAACAGGCATAGTAGAGTGTACATAAGATTCATTGTGTTGGAATCCATTTCCTTCAACACCGGGTGCATTTCTTGTAACAACTGAAAACTCGCTCTCAGATTTCTGTTTTTGAATCTTTTCAAATGCACCTGATACTCTCCTTCCACTTTCCCAGGGCTTGATCCACCACCAACACCCATGCACTTTCCGACTTGCTGAGCCATATTCAAACGCTCCAGGCTGAGAGTCTCCATCAATGCTCTCTGTGTTGCTCTAATGAGCGCTGAAATAATCATATCGATCATGAGGCCAGTAACCAATAAGAGGTTGTCAATCACTGCAAGGTAAGCAGTGACCCTACAAACCCCCGTGAATAATCCTTGATTTAAGAACAGATAGCAGGATGCAGCAATGGCTGCTTCAATAAAAAAGCAGTGAAGAAACAGGCGGATAATTCCAGGAGGGTTGCTTTTTGACCATGTATGGAATCGCAGCGTTTGATAAATTCGCCACCAAGCAATTATTCCGTCATTTCCGGTTCCAAGCAAATCATTCCTGGCTGCTGCGGAGGATTTGAAGCTCATCCACATTCTAAGCATCAGCAGGTACCACTGCACAGCCACGATAAATACAAAGAACAAGGAGATGGACATTATGAGGGCATTGGCTGCTGAAAACACTAACACTACGTCATTTACCATTGTTTTGTTAGTCCCTGGTGTTGTGATGTTTACAAATGATGTCACATTACTTGCATTGTTGTTGTTGTTTTGTGTGAAATTCGTGAAACCGAGGCTTCGGTGTGGGTTTTTGAATCTGAACAGCCAAGGAGTGAAACTTCTTACAACACAAATGACAAAAGCAGTCGCTGCCATAACGACAGAAAGCCATTTTGGTGCGCATGTCCAAAGCAGGATTGCCTGTTCTTTCGGCTTATTTACTTCATGCAGGGAGTATAAATGTTCCTTCATGAAATCTGATGCAAGTTTTCGCGCTTTTATCGTTTTCAATTTTCCACTTGTATCGTCAATCTCGCTCCCGTAACTGAACTGCGCTTCTGAGTACACATATATGATGAGGGGCAACGATACGAACAATAGTAGCGAAAAGAGCAGCAAGTTGGCGTAAATTATCTCGTAAAACGAAATCGCAACGTCGAAAAGTGAGCAAACGATTGAAATTGTGATTATGCTGTCTTTGAAGATGCTGAAAATTATCACGGCGATTAAAGCGATAAGTGCAACTCTAAGCTTGCGTTTCCCACTTTTGGATCTCCTGCCGACGTTTGGGGCGACGACACAGCGCAAGAATATGATTCCAAGCAGAGCAAAGAGCACTGATGGCAGGACAACAAATGCCAAAAGCAACAGAGCACTTTGCCAAATTGTGCTATACCACGTATCATCTATCGATACCTCAAACAACTTGAAGATTGATTCCTCGTGATCTAACACCGGTTCTTTGGCACTCTGCTCCCTCGCTTCTTTCACCCATGAAGGCTCTTGCTTTGGTGGAGGCTGAAATGCCGTTTCAAAAATCGCAGAATCGGGAGAATATGGTGAGCGTTTTCGCCGTGGTAAGGGTGATTCGCTAAAATTCGCGTTTGTATCGTCTGGAATAGATCCTTGTGAAGAATACATTGGCCTACTCGTCGATGACTTTTTTCTATTTTCTTGACTCTCGTATTTTCCTGATTCGAGCAATGGTGTTGATTGATTTGACAATTTGATATTTGAGACTTTTCTCTTTATTGATTTCATCTTGCAAGTTTTTTTTTTACTTCCCTCTCAGCTATTATCGACTTTTTCTCAGGAAAACGTTTCGTTAACTTTTTTAAAGGGAACGCTGTCAAAGTTTCTTCAGTAGAACGTTCAACTTGAATTCGCTATAAATAACTTCGAAGATCTCAATCCAATTTCAGACAGCTGAAGTCATCAAATAATCAACTTGTTCTCAGCAGAACGTCAGCAAACTTTTCTCAGGAGAACGTTGTCGACTCCTCCACGGGAGAACGCTCAGTTTGAATTTGCTGCAGCAAAGTTCGAAGATCTCGAGTCAGTTTCAGACAGCTGAAGTAAACAAATAAACACCCAGCCGCAGTCTGTCAGATAGAATGCACAGCTGATTTAATTCGATTACTCCCTTTGTTTGGTTATCGGTAGAGGTATGTTTGTTTCTTTGCTTCTTCAGGAGATATCAACTCTTTCAAGTATCGAATGTAAACAATAGGCTTGAATACACTCCCTCTTTTATGCCAACGATTACACTGTTTCTTAGCATGCAAGCTGATACTTGCCCGTCCTAATAAGTTGTTGTCGACTGTCTTGGTCAAGACTACTAACTAGCAGTGGGCAGCCAGAGAGTGTTTTTAATGCCCTCTCTTTATTTGTTCAAAGAATTTTGGCCATTCCAAGTGACATTAAAAGCATCCACATCTGTTCAAAATTTCTAGCAAAAATTAAAGTCCTTTTTTGCTTCAAACTAATAGAAGCCTGTGAGTAGATTTTCTCCTCTTGGACCTCTGCATAACCCTTTGAATTATTACCTTACAGTGTTGAGAGCACCCCCCAGTAACGACCCCGGCGGACCTTGTAAATGCAGCGGGGAAATTATGAAAACATACATTTTCAGAGGGGATTAGAAATATCGTAACGGGGAAATGAAATTTTAGGTTATTATCTACGATGGAACTTGCATAATTTTGACGGGGAAGCAAAATTTTCAGCGGGGAAGCAACATAAACAAGGCGGGGAAACTCTTAAACTCAAAACTTAGCGGGTAAACGAGTTTTCTTGGCGGGTCATCCTTCAACCTTGGCGGGGCGTTGTTTCAGCGGGGTCGTTACTGGGGGGTGTTTGAGAGCACCTCGCTAAAGAATCAATAATGCAAATAAATATCTACTTGTTTTTTATCCTCCCACTGTATATAATTTGTTTTTTGATTGTATTATATTCCTAGCTAGTTATTTTTGTTTAGATGAAATGAAATCAGTGAACTGCTTATTTTACATACATTTCACACACGAATACGAAACACGTCAGAGATATACTTTTTCACGATAAGCGCAGGCTAGGAAAAGGCATTTTCGTGAGCTCTTTAGTGGCTTCCTGTGCTGTGTACCCACAAAAGCAGTCTTCTGCAAGACGCATTGGACATCAATAATCTTAAATCTTATTTGTCAACAAACTTTTGTTGTCATATTAAAGTGTGGCGTCCAGTCATGCGTGCAGTTGAGTTCACACCAAGGTTCACACCAACCACAGGCAAAGCGCGTTAAAGAGCCATTGACACCCAGAATCCTTTGCGGTCACAGTCAGATTTCAGATTGCCATAAATCCACTGTTCAGTAGTACGCTAATTATATTTTCGAAATTACCCCTACATCTACTTTTTTATAAGAGACTAAGAATTTTGGCCAGTATTGAAAGTTTCCTCAAATTCTCAGTGAGTGCTCGGAGTTTCGATTTTTCGATATCGTCCTCATTAATAAATGGGAATCGGAAAATTTTGCATCCATCAAATTACTCCGGGCCCTAACGAAATGTAGTATCGAGACAAAATGATTTCGACGTATTTTCCAGTCACATCTTGATTGATTGCGTTGCATCCAGGGACGTAGGAAGCATCTCAAACTTGGGAGAGCACGACGCTTCGAAGGCAACTTTTCCTTGAGAAAAAAGGGGTATTTTCTAAAATAAAAAGGGCACTTCTTTGCTTATTGCAAAATCATGGAGGGGCACGTGCCCCAGTACCCCCCAGTTCCTACGTCTATGATTGCATCTCTGTTTTTTAAGATGCATAGGGACTGTAACAGTAACCATAAGGCACCTTACGGGTATGTGGTTAAAAAATATCTTCGACATGTTTTCCTGTCACATATTGATTGATCGCATTGCATCTCTGTTTTAAGATGCATTGGGACACTGCAGTCTTTGAACAAAAATCTTGCGAAGGCGCTTCGAACACACCTGCAGTTTTTTGGGTTTCAATATCATAACTTTCAAGGAGTGGTTTTTGATCGGAGGTTGTCGATGAGAAGTGCTTGGATATTGGGACTTTGCAAAGGTAAACACTCAAGGGCAGGATCGGTGATAATATCTGGGCAATTGTGGAGCAAATTTTTTCTAAGAAATTTGAATCAGAACAGCAGTAAAAGTCTCGTAATTCAGAATGAAAAATTGCGCATTTTATCTAATACTAAAAGTTTCCTAATATTTTTTATGTTTCGTATTTTTAAAGGACAAGTTCGGAGTTGGTATAATTGTTGATTATTCAAGAGATTACTCTGTTGTGAATGGCGTGTTGTACTTTTTTCAATTTTTTCTCTTTTAATCTGCGAAACTACATATTTCAATCTGCCAAGAAGTGGGAAATGACGCCATTTTCTACGACGTCACTTCATTTTGACCTGAACGAGGCTGCCAGATGTGTTGATATTCCTTGCGTTCCTTTGGCGATTAAAACAATCATGATTGTATTGTTTAAGATTTTAACATTGTTTCATTTCAAAGCAATTAGATCCAGCTGGCTGATTTTGAATGAAATCTTGATTGTTTCGATGGCCAAAGGAAGGAAATGATTATACCACTCACATTGCTAGCCTCCTTATCGCGCCCTCGCACACTCATACAAAATACAAAATGGCGACAATATTTGGCCTAACTTATGAAGATTCATTAAAGGCGCAGGGTCACGTAACCGTAAACAAACCTGTAATCTCTATGATCTATATTGTTTCCCACACGTGGCCATTGTGTTCCGCTCAGATTTTGGTGGATGGGGTGAATCCACGATAAAGTTACTTCTAAAAATCCACCAATATCTCTGCAATCCTACAACGTATGAGTGTTTGGTTTATTTCTCTAGAAAATTCAAGAGTCCATCTTCAAATTAACACCTATATTTCGAGAAAAGTTGTGGAAAATCTCTGTGATATAGACTATCAAAAATCCTGAAAAATCATCGTTTGGAAAGAAGTTTGTTTACATTACGTGACGCTGCCCCTTTAACCAATAAGTTGGAAGCATCAAAACTTGGTAAGAACTCACGATTGGTCTTCAGCAGCTGGTGAGGTTGCTTTTTGACAATAATTTTATCAACCTCGGAGTTGTCCTTTAAATCCATAGTTTCTGATGCTGCTGCAGGCATATTTCTTGATATTCAAAGCATCATGTAGGAATAGATAGAGACCTGTTACATTCAAACATAAGATTGTTTGTTATTACCACTCGAAGAGTATGGCCTCAACGATGTATTTGCCAAAAGATCCTTGAAATTAACTTTCAAAAACTTTTCACTACTTCTGAGACTATAAGCTTCTTACAAACCAGTTTGTTTTCCTGTAAAAGCTCTTCTTGCCCCTCTCTGATAAATCCCTCCCTAGATAAATTCTAAAAACTATAAGCCACCCCAGTGGCGGAGCCACAAGGGGAGAATTGGAGATCCAGACAAACATTTCTAAAACATAGGTCCTGAGATTTACACGAAAATGCAATGAAATTTGTCTCTCAGGAAGGGTAAGCAAGCTCGGTTGTTTTTGTCATGTGGTAAAACGATCTCATGAAACCTTCTTAGCAAATACTTATTGTAAATCTAGCTAAAAGGGCGTTGCCTGCATTTTCTGAGAGTTTGAAGGGCGTGGTCATGCAAAAGTTGTCCTGCCACTACGCCCCAGACCTCTTCACTTCTTGAGTGCTGGCTCCGCCGCTGAGCAACCCTCTCTCTCTATACCCACCTATCTATATCAGTTACCAAAGATTTACTCTTTATTTAACGAAATGATTTTTGCATGCTAATTTTGATATGGTTTGGGATGAAAGCTGTGTCAAATGTGTGCATTCGACTCGAAAAGGAGTATGTTGATTTCGTACTTATGAGGCATGGGGTAAAAGAATAAAAAGCTATCGTTTGTATCTTCCTTGTCATTTGATCTTGTGAATAAGCACTCTTCTCTGATATAAAGCTCCCTCTTTTTGTTTTTTTTTTTGTTTTTCAATTTGTTTTGAGTGGGCTTGTCAGGATTTCTAGCTATTGAAAGCTAATTTAGGCCCACTGTGCACAGGGCCGAAGCCAATGGGGGGGCTGGGGGCGGAGCGCCCCCCCCCAGCAGACCATTTATCGGAAAATTTTGCTCTCTTGTCGGAATTTTTGTGTTTTAAATAACTAGTTTTGGAGGATTTTGAGGAGAAATAATGGAGAAAAACATGAATTTTTTAGTGTAAAAACATAAATTCCAACAGAAATTATCGAATTTATGGCATACTTTTGATTGATATTAACTAATTGTGTTGATTTCAACGTTGAATTGCGAAATATGGCCAAATTTTAGTTACCGCGGAGTTAGATCGGTACAACTGTTGTTGTTGCTGTTGTTGTTGATGGTTTTTTCATCGGAAAATTTTGGTTTTTCGCCCCCCTACGCAGGCATAGCTGGTATCGGCCCTGACTGTGCATGCCGCATCCAGGCATGGGACCCCTAGTTTAACGTCCCTTCCGAAGGACGGCGAGGTGAGTTGTGAGGTGGGTGTGAGGTCAGGCCTCCGAGGTCACCCATCCGGAGTTTGACCTCACTCGACCGAGCTTAACTTCAGTTCTCTTTAAGCCACTTCCTTGCAGGGGTGTACCCTGGGTACCAGAGCCTCAAAATTTAAATGAAAGGAAATTGGTAAGAGGAAAAGAGAGAACGAAGAAAGGAGGAAACAACAACTTTCTTTCATTCCTTATTTTTATCTCTTTATTATTTTTGGCTTTGGCACCCAGGGTAGCAGGGATGGCGCCAGAAATTTTCCGACAGAGGGGCTGAAGCTTTCGATAGTGGGACTAAAGTGACTGAAAAATAATGGAGTTTTCAAGCGTTATTTTGTCAAATTTCCTCCAACGATAACCCCAAATTTCCAACCGGGGGGGCTGTAGCCCCCTAGCCCTCCCCTAGCACCACCACTGCAGTTCCTGGAGCTGCCAACATTTAATAAGCTTCCTGGGAGCTAAAAAGAGCTGTTTACTGAGAGGAATAGCATGTATCTGAAGAGGAAACACCAAAATGAACACACACACAGACACAAACAGAGGGAAGGACTTCAGGAACCTGTGTTTACATAAAAGGTCGGGTTGGCTGTGTTTCTATTTTTGGTTAAGATGGCCAGGAATAAACAACAAAAGGCTTTTCTCAGGCAAATTAATTCAATTTTCTTACAATGCTGGATCAAACAATAGATTCCAGTCAAATAGAAACATTGGAGCATACTGCTCATAGTATACGCAGAAAAGATCAGATTAATGCCAAACCATTTAAAAAACTTATCATGGATTCCAGGTGTTGCCACTTTACGAAATGCTACCATCCTGTTATGATGTTATGCTGTGAATGTTTTTGATCGCAATGCTGTTATCTTCATTCACCAGCAATACAAAGAATCCTACTTAATTTCAAAGCCATTAACCTTGTAATGCAAAAAGTGAAACTCGCATTACTAATAGTCAAATCACTAAGAGTTGATTACGCTTCACATAATATTCTGCGCATATCGTGAACACTATGAAAATTCCTTTCTGTGGATTAGCTGTGGAACCTTCAAGAAGGCAAGAGGCTGGTAACAAAACCTGATTACTCAAAATCTGATATTTTCCAAAGGTCACTGCTGCTCGGATTTTTAGCTCCTTATAAGAAATGCGTGTAGAATAAAAATCATCCATTGAAATACTTTTTTCTGTTTATACTCCTTGTAAATTGGCAGTTATATCCTTGTGTAATGGTAACACCTGGTTGGCAGGGTTCGGGAACGGCGGTGTCCATACACAATGGTGGTTCAAAATGTATACTCAAATAAAGACGACTTTCTTGACGTTTTCATATATTTATCTATTCACATCTCTATCTCCAAGTGTCTATTTTATAGATCTTTCTCTAATAGCTTTGGCGGGGTTCGCCTGGAGACCATAGGGTCCCTGCCATTGAACCCCTGGCTACGAAATGCACTTGAACTATTTCAAACCATGATCTTTATACCTTTTACAATACCATACTGCTTTGCAATATTTCCTACGCGCTGATTGGTTCAAGGTTCAAGCTTGCGTGCGTTAGCCTGCGTGCAGACTCTACTGATTCCTTTTCAGACATGTTCTCCTCCTGTAGAGTCTGCGCATCAGCGACCAAATCCTTGTTGTCAGTTCATGAGAAACATGGGACCTTTCCTGACTGGCTGACGCATATCCCCTTTCTTTCATGAGCGTCTCTGTCTTTGTTCGTGTCTGCAGGTATTCAATGAACTCTTCCATGGACAAAGCTGGCCAATGAAACCTTATTGTGTGTGGGTGTTATGCCTCCCACTCTGTAGGTCGCTCTATTTAATCCAATTCAATGACTTGGTTTCTCAAGAGAGGGAATCGCGCGTGGCTCAGAACAAGGATTTGGTCGCCGATGCGCAGACTCTACTGGAGGAGAACCTCTCTGAAAAGAAATCAGTAGAGTCTGCACGCAGGCTAGCGTGCGTCAGTTGACTGTTTGACGAGTGCTGACATTGCATTGAATACCTTCTTAGTATAGTGGTTATCACTGGTACTCAGTGGGTATTCGGGAGACAACAAGGATTAAAACCTTTTTAGAAACTTTGCTCAGATATGCAACTTGTTTATCCTAAAGGCAACTATACTCTAAGGCAAATTCCAAATCCTGAGCCAATGACCACGATGTATTTCTTAACGGTATTACTTTTCTTTGACTAAAAAATACATTGAAAAGTTCACCTTCCCACACAATGACCACGGGGTGGACAACACCTTTTACCCTCTCTGTAATATGACTGTTACTGGTTAGTTATTTCCAGTTGAATCGCATTTAATTTTTCGCCAGTAGGCATAATTAGTGTTTTTGTAACTTACCAAAGATTACAGTCAAACGACCTCAAGCGTTGGATGAGTTTTCAAACATCCGAAGTGTAACTATGAAATTCAAATTGGCAATTCCTTTCGAGTTTTGAGTACATAGATTAAACCAAAATTCAATGTGGTTAGAGTGCGGTAAGATCTTATTTGAAGATATGAAATCCCGCACGAAAATCCATTTGGATATTCAGATTTCACTTTCGAACTTCAACATGCCTGTTGCAAATAGAGCTAGTGGGGTTTACTTTCCAGGTACACCCCTGCCTTATTACATGAGAAGGCTGATGGTAAATTATCAATACTTTTTCGTAGTTTCTTGGATGTGAATTTTTTACTCTTTATATGCAGACTCAGCTCTTATCGCTGCTAGTTTTAAGCTTTACTCCCGCAAACTGCTATCGGGAACATCCTTGCGAAGAAACGAATAATGTTCGGCAGCATCTCTCTCAATTCTTAGCATAGACCTTCGAATGGGTCGTATAAAAGCCTTTCTTGATAGTCTTCATCTTGTAAGAGGAAAGCCATGGCTTTCCAGTTTGGTTCCAAGACAAGTATATACCTTATTTCCATCATTGTCTGGGCAGCATAAAGAAATTTGCAAATACAACAATTCGCAACAACAATCCCTAATCTCCAAGTGATATTCAAAGTTAGAGCGAAAATCAAAAGTCTTATTTACAAATTGTATTTGCCTTCCAGAATTACGTTTGGCGTGCGTAACAGAAATAGAAAACCGCAACACGATACTCAAGATTTAAAATTTGGCGCCAATTTGAATTACGAAGTTACACTTCGCATCTTTGAAAACTCATCCAACGCTTGAGGTCGTTTGACTGTAAAGTATGTTTCAAATAGGATTTCAGTTGAAATTTTCGATGACGTAAAGCTACTCACTCGGACCACTTTCATGGATATTTTCCCATAAAAAAGTCTCGAGACAAGGTGAGAGAGGGAACTTGACAGTTCATTTACAGTGAAAGAGAGGAAATTGATGGAAATCCTCTGATCACATTTTGAAGTTATTGTCATATTGTCGTCATAACACCAGACGGCAGTACAGTCATAAATGAGAGAATCAAAAGCTCTACACGTTTTTTATAAGAAACTTGGATCAGGCCATAGTACTAAAAGTTTCTTAATTGGTTTCTTATTCCTTGAATGCAGAATTATCAATGTGATCCCTAACACTACGGTAGATATGTTTTGAATGAACAATGTTCTATTATGTTGAAAACACAAATTATTAGTTAACATTGCTCAAGAATAAAGGTTCAACGACATATTTGCTTTGATAAAAATGCTTTTAATAGCACTTCTCATCGATTTTGATGATCTTAGCACTAGTTTCTTATAAACTAGTTTCTTATAAAAAAACGTGTATTATCGTTTACTTACTACTATTCTCCGAGCACTTTGCACTCCCGGGGGGGGGGGTACATGACTTGTGGATGGACGGGGGTCTGCCGCCCGGTTTTCAGAAAGGTACCCTCTTCTAATTACCGAAACTTGCGGTCATGCCCACTTTTATGATGAATTTTGGCGGAAAACCACCCATTTTTTGCTATTTTTCGCCAATTTCTGGATAATCCACCCTCGTTTATGGAAAATCTGCCGAAAAATGGACCCTTGTTTAGAGAATTTGGGGCCCAAAAACCCACCCATATGGGCGGCACATACCCGTACCCTCAACCAGGGAGCGCCGGCGCTCCCTGCCCTCAACATGTTATGTACCCCCCCGGGTTTGCACTATAAAGCAATTGCAACCCAGGTTTTTTTGCGGGCACGGTGCAATTTCAGAATATCTATCTATGGTGATATTCAGAATTCGTCTCCGCTGGCCTTAGCAGAAAATATGGATCAAACTGCAGAATTGCTGTAACTGTCGCATGTCATGTTGTTCCAAACGATTGACCTCGAACCCCGCAGCTTTGTCCAGGTCATCCAGGTCAAGCCCCTCGTCCGAAGTTCATCTTCTAAACCCACAGGGCACCGAGGAAGAGATGCTTCAGCATCCAAAATGGTGTCTGCAGCGGTGACAAGTGCCGCAAGTGCTCAACTTTTCAGGTAAATATTTGGCAGAATTCTCTCTATTTTATCATCCTTATTATTCGCATCAGGTTAAGAACTCGTTAAATGAATGTTTGATGCAAAGGCTATGATTATTTCTAGTAGAAATGAAATGCACAGAGCTTCAAGTGAAGCCGTCAATTGTCGGCAAAAAGAACTTAGGCCCATCCTGATATAAAACTTGCTGCGAGGCAGGTCACGGTCGCGCTAGTGTAGTGCGGCCAATTCATCACGACACAAACCGACGATAGACCATACTTCCTTACTTTCCACCGGTAATGGGGGTAATAGTTTAAATGAAAACCACCGAATAAGCGTCTCGAAATGTTCATGTTTTGGATTTTTTTGGAAGGAGACAACACAAAGGGGAAGTCCCATGGGCTGCGCATTTCAGTTGTTTTATTTCTTTGTGACATGGAATTTAGGACTTTGGAATCCTAGGGGAGTTCTTCATAGGAAAAGTGTACAAGCCTGGTCAGACCCCTGGATGTTATGTTTATTTTTGCAATACCAGAGGTTTACACCTTCACGCCAGTTGTTTCTTTCTAAACAATATTTGTTCCACTATTTTTTTCAATTTTGTTCTGCGCCAGAGATCTTGGCCACAACATGTATGTTTTCCAGTTTGGGTTACGGCCAAGCTTTAATTGGTAGGAATGTTTACAGTGTCAGGAAATAGGATCAGCTCACCTGACACTGACATTGTCTCTTGCATTGAAGAAATTCTGAGCACATTTTAAATCTTCACAGAGCTAAGTGGATTTTATAAATAGGACAAAGATGGTGCCTATGCAAAATATACTTTTGAAACATCCTTAAATTGTCTTGTATATATGAGTACAGCATTTATTTCACTGAAAACAGTACAAAAGAGGACTAGTCCATTGTCTTAAAACCGATATCTCCAAGTTTTTCAGCTCTGCGTTGGTCCTGTAAATATGGACAGATTTTGCAAAACAACAGCAACAATTGCTTTAATTGACAACTCAATTCAAAGTGATTAGCAATCACAGACAAGGGAAATTCTCTCCATGGGTGAATCAAAACAAAAACAGCCACAAAAATTTCCCCAAAACAAGTATATGGTAAACTCTTGCTTTGTGTAAGTGAAAAGTCATTTTCGAGAAAAGTTATGTATTTACAGCAAAAGAAGAAGGGTAAATCTAAAGTTCTATCTCACCGATTTCGTTTATATGATTCAGGAGCTGTGTTGTACAGTAATTGTTTCATGCCAGGAATACTGGAGAATTATGATGCCTTCCCCTTGGCTTCTGAATCAAATAATCAAATCCGCAAGGCAGAACTCCAGATTTACCCTTCTACTTCTGTTATAAGAATATAACTTCTCTTAGAAACCACCTTTCATTTGCACAAGCCGAGGGTCCACCCTGCTGGTTTTTGGGCAACTTTTGCGTCCGTGTTTGTTTTGATTTTTTGGTTGAGAGAATTTCCTTTGTCTGCAGTCACTGATCACTTTGAATTGAGGCATCAATCTAAGGAACTGCTGCTATTGTATTATGACATCTGCCCTATATGCATACTGTAATATGAAAGTGAGAGATATTGGACCTATTTTTGAAACATGTTTAAATTGTCCTGCATATGCTGTTAAAGCATCTGTTTCACTAATAGTGTGCAAGAGCAGTGGCGTAACGGACTAAAGTTACCTTTAGTTCAAAAACTAAGGGCCCTCGACCTCTAAGGGCCCCGAAGGGGCCCCAAGCAAGTAAAATTCCTTTGTTATTTTATTGTAAAATTGGTGCTGTAGTTCTGATAAAATGACCACGGGGCCCCATGCCTGGATGATTTGTCACTCTAAATGAAAAGCGTGTTGATGGGATGGGACATTTCTCCCTTTTGTCTAAATATATTCCTCAGGTTCTTTCAAAAGAAGGGGAAAGTTGTCGGGCATAGATAGGTACGGTAGAGTGTGAATTTTAGCGAAAAAAGCTGGAATGTGACAAGGCTTCTAATTTTGGAGCATGCAAACATGGGACGGTGAAAAGCATTTTTAGCCTAATTAAAGGGTGCTTACGCAAAAAAATATGAAGGAGATGATTCATAGAAAATTTGGGCAAACTTATCAAATATTCCAATTTGATACGGTAAGCGTTGGAGGGAGAAAGGCCCTCTGAGCAAAAGTAAGTGATGTCGTCTCAAAAAGTTTAGATGTAATCAGGAGATGCTTTCTAAGCCAAAGTAGCAGATGTTTTGTCAAAATTTTCCTGGGGGCTTCGCCTAGACTGATGCCTTTTCGTCCCTTGTTTCCCTGCGTTCCTTGGTCAAGAGGGACTAATAACATTACTCTGAAATAGTGGGCCCACTTTAGGCCCGCGTAGGGTGGTTCCGTATTCACCAATCAAATCGCTAGAATTCAGTTTTTAACCAATCAGGGGCCGCTATTCAGAATGTTGTTGTTGTTGCTGTTAAATAACGGTTGAAGAAGCCTTGAGTTCTCGCAGCTTTGATGGATCTATTTTGCTTCTACAGAGGAAGATTACTGCCTGAAAGGTTCGTATTTTGTACTTTGTAGGTCAACACAACATCATTCTTTGTACTTAAACTTCACTTTTCAATGTTCGAGCTCTTTAAACCAGATTTTGAAGCGATTTTGTTGAGTGTACGAGAACTCCCACCTGTTTAGGCCATTTTGACAAAGTGGGCCCATTATATAAGAGTAATATTATGAGTCCCTATTGACCAAGTGATATCAGCAAATCAAAGAACGCAGGGAAACAAGGGACGAAAAGGCATAAGTCTAGGCTTCGCCCCCAGACACTCTGCTCCAATGCCAGCATTGATTCGTCCTTACCAGTCTGCTGGCGCTACTGGCGTAGACAACACCAGATTGCAACCATCAGCCTCAAATTTTTAACTGGAAATCCTTTTCCATGTCTATCATATCATTTTACATATGCCCTTAGCTGGGGGCCCCAAGCTGAAAAATCCCTAAGGGCCCCGACTGCCTCCGTTACGCCACTGGCAAAGAGACTAGTATACTGTAGTGCTCTGAAACCAATATCTCTGAGTTTTCAACTTTGCATACATGGCCAGGACGATATGTCAGAGTTTGAAAATCTCAGGAGATATTTCTCTGAGGTCTTTGACATCTCAAAGGTTTTGTCCAAGCACTATTTTATCATATTTGGTTCATGCAGAGTACCCAAGCTTCTCCATAATATGCAAAATTCTGATGAAACTGATGTTGATTTGAGCATGCAAGTCTGAATGAAAACAAATGCCAAGTTTTCATATTTTTAGGTATGCAAGGGAAAGTTTTGATGTTAAACAGAGCCTTTCTTGCAGATCTTAGATGTCATTCAGTTTTCTCAAGTGTCTATGTAAAGTCCATCTCAAATGAGATGTTGTGTGACTTGCAAATTGCAATAACTGTAGTGTGTTTGTGATGAGTAATGTTGCATTATCACAAATGTCACATTTGGCATCTAAAGTCTTGTTTTCAGATAGCTGTAAGGTACCTATGGTTACTTTCTGTGATCTGTCATCTTTCATTCTTCGGACATTAGAAGCAAGATAGAAACATTCTCTTACAGTGCCCCAGGCAAGTGTTTGAAATACTGTTAGACTGCCTGTACTGTTTGAATGTGCTCAACTTTTTCTGGTCCTATTTGGTGTGTTTTTAGTAGTTATTTTAAAGTATATAGTTTCTTGGATATCTTTAGGCGTGTTTTCTTTAACTCATAATTCTCTCTGAAATGCATTTTTTTATTCGGGGGATCATTATGGAAACAAGGTCACGCTGACCTTTTAATGCTATCTCTGCCATTTTAAACTGGGGGTGTTTTTTATAATTGATTTTTATTCTAGATCTTAGTTCATTTTTCTTATTATTATCTTCGTACACATGTAATTAGCTCTCTGTTTATTTTCCTTTAAATTTTTTTTATAGCAAGTGTTTTATCTTATTTTTAATGGCGCAGTTTTACATACACATTGTCATTATTGTAATCTGTAATTTTAGAATGAAATGAGAATTTATAAAAAAAATTTAAGAAGAATAAAGATATGGCAGCCTCCTTGTTGCCTAATGGTACTTGAAACACCTGCTTGTGGCATCATAAGGAAATGTTTGATTTTTAGTAAATGATTGCCCGCAATACCAGGAGGATGGAAGCTGGCAGGTGGAAGAAAGCTACTGCAGGCAACCTTACAGCACCTTACAGCTATATGGAAGCCAGGCTTTAGTTTAGACCAACTCTAAGTAGGAATATGTTGTTTAAATGGTGATCTTTCTCAGATTTTTTATGGTAAACCTATTTTCCTTTTTATATGGATTAGATTGATTTCTTGTTTTCATTTTTTCCTTAGACAAGCAGAGGGCTTGAAGGCCAACATAGCTGGTAAGATTGATTGCTGATTTAAATAATCGTAATCTTCTATTGTGAAGAGTATTTTTTTTCCATTAAAAGCCTCATTTTTTAAATCTTTGACAATTTTTCAATGCAAAACTTTTGACCATAGATTTGGTTCAGCACCCAAAAAGTAGTCAACATTCAAATTTCATTATCCCAGTTTTTGTTCATGATGATGATAAATGTGAAAAGTCATCTATATATAAGGGATTTGACCACTAAATGTTCAGGATGTATAATTACTAGTCATGGCCAAAATGACTCAAAGTCATGAACACTTGCAAAACGAAAATTTGTAAAATACAGAGTATATATATAAAACTTGAATGTTGAATCTGAAATTGAGACCTCATAACAGCCTCATTTTTTAAATTTTTGACAATTTTTCAATGCAAAACTTTTGACCATAGATTTGGTTCAGCACCCAAAAAGTAGTCAACATTCTAATTTTCATCATCCCAGTTTTGTTCATGATGATGATAAATGTGAAAAGTCATCTATATATAAGGGATTTGACCATTAAATGGTCAGGATGTATAATTACTTAAGTCATGGCCAAATCCGTTATAAATTTTCAAATTTGTTATTATGAAATGAATCAAAGTCATGAACACTTGCAAAATGAAAATTTGTAAATACAGAGTATATAAAACTTGAATGTTGAATCTGAAATTGAGACCAAAAATTTCATTTGAAGCAATATGGTATGAAGAAATTTTGATGATTTTTTAAAACAAGACAGCTGAGTTGAAAAAGGTGTATTTTAGTGATGCACAAACGGTGAGTTGCTTTTATGTAAAACTTTTGCAGTCCGCTCACAAATGATAGCAAGGACTGCAGTAATATGATTTTTAAATGAAGTTCTGTATGTAGAAAGGTAAATTGGAAATGGTAATATTGGAAAAGAAAATGGGGAAACTTCGTCACACAAATATTTGCAATGTGGAAAAGTCATTTGTCAACGTTGAGGCCATGTACAGTAGATCCTTTTGTATTTTCTGCATGTAATGTTTCTCTAGCAGGCATACCGCCTTTTGGTCGCACCTTTGCATCCTGCCTTTTGGTTCCACCTTTGTGTCCTGTCATTGGGTCCCAGTTCCATGGTATTCTGTTATGCCTTTCCAGCATGGATCAGAAGAACATACAACTGCAAGGAAATAGAAATATTCAAAAAGAACAGACATGACGAATGAAGCGTTTAGCTATGTGATGCGTGACTTCTTATGAATTATATTGATGCAAAGGATCCATCTATATTAGAAGGGCAGCCCCCCCATGAAATGTCTGTAAAAATAGACAATGATCTTTAAGTTGGGCGGCCCCTCCAAATTCACCTTTCTGTGCTCTTGTGTTCAATTTTGTATAATAGATTTTTAAAGTGTTATTTTCTTCTACCTAGGAAAATATGCAGAGACCACAGATCACTTCTCAGAAGAATTTGTGACCCGTAAAAAGTAAGCTTTATTTTTTATAGATGATTAAGACTCAAACATGCACTTGTCCCAATCCCCATTTGAAATTTTTGTTTTGATTGTCATTCACTTACTTCATTTTGTATAATAATATTGTATGATCTAGTCTTGTTAGTTACTGTTATGTTAATACACTTATTGTTGCTTTGTTTTTTTATTAATTCATTCAATAGCTGTTTAAAGTATGCATGCAATTTGTACTAGGCTATTGTTTGAAAATGATAATCTGAAATCCCATTTAAAAAGACTGCTCCCAGCATTGATCATATTATTATATGTAAACAAATTGATTGTTTTGGCTGTTTTGGCCTGTTTCAGGCATTGCACAACCAAGGAATTTTTCTCGAAACGCAATATAACACTTAATGTGTTGTGTCGCTTTTCGGGTGCGTGGTCGTATTCTTTAGGGGGCTAATTCCTCACGATCCGAATCAAGCTCTACTTATAAAGACTTTCTATGATCCCTTGGGGTGGCTTTCCATGCTTGTCGGGGTGGACGGCAGAGTCGCCTTAAATTATTGGAGTAAATCGCAGCACCTACTCTTTCCGTCCTTAGCATTGTAGTGTTTTTTTTGTGGTAAAGTTTTGTTGATAAACTATTCTAGTTATTGTATATCTATTTTAAGTGCTATTCACAGTGGGAGCTCGATGACCATGTGTCCATTTCCGCTGTGAATAGCACAATGTATCTTATGTCTAGTTTATCTGTTTAATGTATTTTAATTTTTATTGATTATAAAAAAAAAAAGGAATTTTTGTAAAGTTGAATTTACCTAATAGGTAATTGTTTATTCGCTTTTCCCGCAATAAATTTTTATTGCGCGAATCTTCCATAACAACAAATAGCGAGAACCCTTTCAATATCTCTGTAGTAAAGCGCCAAACCTTTTCAAATCTTCAAAAGATCTTCACAACGCAAGTGATCAAGCTAATCGTAATACAATACGACAATTCCAAAGATTATTGTGCTTGTTGGCGCTTCAGGAGTGTTCTCTACGGTACCATTATACCCATTGCAATTGAATCGCCCATTGTTTGAAACAGTATCATGGGGATTTTCACTTTCGATTTCGCTCATAAACGTCAGTGATTGGCTCAAAAACAATAAACCTTTCAGAAAATTGTGCTGCCCGCAGTTCATCGGGCAGTTAACTGCCCGCTGTCGTAATCATAAAGTTACTGTTCTAATTATAAAGTTATTATGTTCTATATGTTTTCAGGGCAAAAAAGGACGAGAAAAATCACATAGATCATTTTGGTCTTTGTCTATGGCACGCGAAAATCACCACAATTAGATAAACCAGGTTTTTCTCAGATAAACCTAGTTTATCTCCAGATAAACCTGGTTTTTCTGAGAAAAACTTGGTTTTTCTCCAGAAAAAGCTAGTTTTTGAAAAACCAAGTTTTTCTGGATTGATTTTCTATTGTAAAGAATAGTTTTTGAAAAACCTAGTTTATCTGGAGAAAAACCTGGTTTATCTGATGAGCCTCGCTTTCGTTCAGAAAAACCTGGTTTTTCTGGAAGCTATTGTTTTTAGAAAAACCTAGTTTTTCACAGATAAACTAGGATTATCTGCTACATGGCCACATGTTTCAGATAAACCAGGTTTTTCTCCAGAAAAACTAGGTTTATCTGATTGTGGTGATTTGCGCGTGCCATACACTCTTCCAAAATAGCCTTGGAGAGTTTTGAGGACAATAGGATTTTCAGGGAGTTTTCATTGGTTTTGCTTGAAAACAAAGAATGTTTTGCAAAAGGTGTAAGGAATTTTTGGAATGTGATAAGTCTCTAGATGATCTGCACTTGATCTGCGGGACACGCTTCGTAAGAATTTCAAGATCACCTTTATTTTAGAAGGGGTTTCTCTGAAATTGTGGTGGGTGGGAAGTGTCACAGAAAAAGCCTAACGAGGTGAACTTAACCCCACCAAGGTTAACTTTAAGTACCGCATGAAATTTTTGTTGTCCCATTATGATCTGAACTTGTAAAGTTTGGAAAATTAGAAAGGACATTTGCAGAAAATGATATGGTTTCTCTTATGGCACGCGAAAATCACCACAATTTAGATAAACCAGGTCAAACTGTGGGGAGGTGTCAGATAAAATCCTGAGGTGATGAACTCAATCCCACAAATTTTCACTTCAGTACTGCATGAAATTTTTATTGTGGAAAAGTAATATGGTTTCTCTGCAGGTAAACATCGTTTTCCCGACCGCCTCCCATTCAGTTAGATAAACTTGGTTTTTCTGATGAGCCTCTCTTCCCGGGGGGGGGGGGGGTACATAACATGTTGAGGGTACGGGTATGTGCCGCCCATATGGGTGGGTTTTTGGGCCCCAAATTCTCTAAACAAGGGTCCCTTTTTCAGCAGATTTTCCATAAACAAGGGTGGGTTATCCAGAAATTGGTGAAAAATAGCAAGAAATGGGTGGTTTTCCGCCAAAATTCATCATAAAAGTGGGTATGACGGTAACTTTCGGTAATTAGAAGAGGGTACCTTTTTGAAAACCGGGCAGCAGACCCCCGTCCATCCGCAAGTCATGTACCCCCCGGGCCTCTCTTCCTGTTAGAAAAACTTGGTTTTTCTGGAGAAAAACCTGGTTTATCTGATGAGCCTCGCTTTCAGTCAGAGAAACCTGGTTTATCTGATGCCTTCGTCCTTTCTGGAGAAAAACCTAGTTTATCTGGAGAAAAGCCAAGTTTATCTGAGAAAAACCTAGTTTATCTAATTGTGGTGATTTTCGCATGCCCTAATTTTAGATAAACCAGGTTTTTCTCCAGAAAAGTGGGGTTTCTTCAGATAAACCAGGTTTATCTGGAGAAAAACTAGGTTTATCTGAGAAAAACCTGGTTTATCTAATTGTGGTGATTTTCGCGTGCCATATTTGTCTTAGCATAATTGATTATGAATTTTCGAAAATGACAAGACTTTCTCTTGGATCACCCATTATATACACTATGTGTTTGTCAGAATCTTTTCAACTTCAGTTTCATTGAAATTTATAGGCATGAAAGTAAAAATTTTTTAAAATCTTAATTTCCAAAGCTACTGCTTTACAGGAATTCCAGATTAAGTTTTTTTTTCATTTCCTGAATGTTAGAAATTTTCCTGGGTCTTTGTGGTTACAAACATGTGAAGGACTTGTGTTCTGTTTGTCCTGTCGTTATTTTCATTCAAGGGAACAATTTTAGTTCTGTTATAATCTAGCTGTGTCGTGCATAAACGCAAAATATTTTAGACATCATATATCACTTTCGGACATTTAAAAGACGGGAAAATATTTCAGCGTCTGAAATTTGTTGTATTCAGAAACATTTAGTGTACGAAATTTTTTGCTGCATAGAAAATTACTGATAAGGTAAGTCATTCTTACTTCTTACTGTTTGAAAACGTAATGTCTTGATCGAGAGACATTTTGAATTGAAAACAGATGTCAAATTAACCCTTTCACGCCCGGCTAGAATTAAGTTTAACAGGAAAACCTAATGTAGATCGTCATTTTCCAGGGGGTATCGTAATCAGTGATTGAGTAAGCAACAGATAAATGCAATGTGCATAACCTCTTAAATCACTCAAATTCTAAAAGCTTCCCCCCTGAAAAATTCGCAGTTCTCAATGAATACTGCTGGGCCATATGGCCCTTCCGGGGGTGAAAGGGTTAATTGTGATAATGATCACTTAAGTTTGCAGCTTGACTAGCTTCTCAGGATAGATGCTGGAGAAATCTGCAGGACTTTTTTATCATTGACCCATCCAATTATTCTACATCTTGGTTCCATGGAAACTCCTGGCATTTATCTCGAGATAAACCTTTTAACTCCTTTTGCTAGAATATTTCTTTTCTTCATTCTATATTTACTTTTGCATTGTTCAAGTACTTGGAAATTGTTAGTTTTAGGATTTATAGAAAAAGAAGCTTCCTGTAGCCGTTGACCCAAACAAAGTGAATGTCTTACAAATCAAATGCATTACACATTTGATGTTAGGCACATAATAGTCGACGAAAATTCATCCACAAATCGACAGTATTTCTGACCAATGATATCGTGAACCAACCTTGAACTGACAACACACGTGCAATATGGAGAACGGGGGGACTTTGGTGGGGGGAGGGATGGCGGCAGCAGTTGCTGTTGTTGTTGTTCTCCCGTCCGGGGTTCCTATCGTTTGGCATCATGTACCTATGCTCCTGGCCTGACATCCCCCTGACATCCATTGTGGAACAGATCCCAGTATGTGTCAACAATTAATCTTAGTTTACGTAATTTTATCTACACGTTTTTTTTATAAGAAACTGGTTTATAAGAAACTAGTACTAGGATGGCCAAAATTTTAAGAAACTCTAGTTCTATGTCTGAGAAGTACTAAGAAACTTTTCAAAGTTAAAAGTATGAATTTTATAGCAAATAGATCGTTGAACCCTTATTATTGGGCAATATTATCTAACCATTTGTGTTTTCAACGTAACAGAACACTGTTTATTCCTATATGATGTTTTGAATATCAAGAAACATATCTGCAGCAGTGTTAGCGACCACATCGACAATTCATGCATTCAAAAAATAAGAAACCAATTAAGAAACTTTTAATACTAAAATGGACAAAATTTCATCTTAAATTAAGAAACTTTTAGTACTATGGCCTGATCCTAGTTTCTTATAAAAAAACGTGTAATTTTTATCTATTTGGATTTCTTTATGTTAATGGCCACAGGGTAGTGATTGTTATGTAGCTAAATGCCGAGGCTAGACCGCTATTATTTTTTTGCTATTTTTATCGACCTCCCTTGCAAAAATAAGGATTTGTTGAAATCAGGCAGTTTTAATTTACTGATGTTTTCTGTCATATCTTTCTCCCTTAGCCTGCAAGACATCTACAAGACAATTCTGCTCTCAGACCTTCAATATGCCCTTGACAGAAAAGTTGAACTTGAATTGTAAGTGAATTGTGCTGTGTCTTACACATAAAAGTTAAAATGATATCAAATATTTACATTTAAAAACCATTTTATGCTTAAATGCACAGGAAGACAAAACCTGGGGGGGGGGGCTCACCGATCAAAATTGCCATTGTTAAACAAACCTGACTAATGACAGGTTTTTGTCTGAAAAAGGCTAATTTTTTAATACCTTTCAAATGTTGGGGGAGGGGCTTACGTCTATGATTTTATGGTAGAATGTAGTTGTAGAGCCTGTTTGTAAGCCTAGAATGGCTCTCTTTGGCTGTAAAATGTCTCACTTTTTTGCAAATTCATGTTTACAACCTTATAATTGAAAATTGACGGTATATATGAGCTAACTGGAATGACAGTCTCCCATAAAAAAATACTCTAACCCAAGCGATATTCAGTTTTTTGCATATAAACACTCCAACCTAGGCTGACTTTCACAGATCAACTTCTTGACAGGCCAGTTTTAGAAAGCGGAACTCACAGAAATCATGGAATTTGCAGAAGTTTTTTTCTGTGAAATCGAGTCCCTCGCTTTGTTCTTATGGTATACAGCCAAAACCCAAAACGCAGACCAAGGGGAGTTTTCAGTAAAAAGCCAACTATCATTTCCTCCCTTCACCTACTCACGGATTTAGTTTGCTGTTTCTGAACTTTCTTTGTTGAAATGGGAACTATGTGAGCCCTTCCGTACACTTTTTGTGTGTGTCGTATTATATATGGCAACGTAATTTTAGGCTTCCCGATAATAGTACAGGAAGGGTCAACGAAATTCATGCTCGAAATCGCTATTATTTCTGACCAATGATGTCGTTAACTCAACCCTGACCTGACAGCATACGTTTGCCATCATGCGCCTATGCTGGCCCGACATCCAACGTGGAACAGATTCCAGTATGTGTTAGCATCTAATCTTAATTTACTAAATTTTTATTTATTTACATGTCTTTATGTTAATGGCCACAGGGTAGTCATTGTCTCTTGCTCCTTTTGGTCCCGTCCCTGTAGTGTTGTATTGTTTTGTAATTATTTTATATGGATATAAAAAAGCTCATAAAAATTCATTAAAATGATATATCTTATTTTTATCCTAAAGATGAACAAAATGAAAGACGAACAGGAATATTTATAAAAATTTTATCTCGATTCCCGATTAGTTTTGACCGTGTGGTCATCGTCAGGAGAATAAGGAATATTTTCTAATGTAACGTATTTTACAAATTCCTTTTACTTCTTATTTTTATTCCATGTTTTATTCCGCAGATGGAACAATGCATTCAAAGGACACATTGACTATTTGAGACAACGATTGAAGGAAAAGAGGGTAAGATTTTAAAACATTCTTTCCATGGACTTTGATAATTAAGAGGCCCTTTACATGAGACCCGACATGAAACACATGCCGGCACGAGTTTCATATCGGGTGCTGGTCTGAGCTAATGTTGTGTTTACATGATGTCAAGGCGATATGAAATTTTCATTTCGGGGCGAAAATTTCATGTCGCTTTTTCATGCCGGCATGAAAACTCATGTCGGGGGGAATGAAACTCATGCAAATCTCATGCAAACACATTTTTCTCAGATCAGGGCGATATGAAAATCAAAATTCCTTTGTTTCCTTCTAAAATATCTACGTCATGTCACGTGAAAGATGCCTGACGTAGGTAGAAAGTTTCATATCGGGTCAATATTGGGTCTCATGTAAACAGGAGTGAATTTTCTCGAATTTTACTGCCGGCATGAGTTCATGTCGCCCTAAGTTTCATTTCGGGTCTCATGTAAAGGCCCTCTAATAGTTGAGCCAGAGAAAGTTCCCACTTTCGAATTTTCATGACACCAAGGGTACTTGACGAATTTGAATGATTCAAAGTCAAATTGAAGGCCGAAGACCAAACTTTTTGTATTTTTCGTTGCGTTTTTATAAGCTCTGAAAATGTATGTAAATTCGCCTTTACGAAATTTTCATGATTGCGGAAATGCCGTAAAAATTTTTCAATTTTTTTATCTTAAAATCATTTATGCACGGTTGCTCCGTCATTCAGAATAGTTGATTTGCAGGCCGCCGTGCCAAAATCTTTACAAATTGAAGATTTAGTAGTACTCAAAGGAAACAAAGGCTAGATTTATACATCGCATAATAGTCGCATCGAATAGAATTTGAGTCAATTAAAAGTGCTATTAAATGCAACCATTATCCAACTTGACTTTAGACGTCGCATTTAGTTTATTTTTCAGTCGAACATAGTTCAGTGCGCATGCGTGAGTGTGACTCTATTCACAGCAAATAAAACCAAAGTTCCTGGGTGGCAACTAGAAAACATGTGGTTCAAATTCTACAGCAGCATTTCGCGTCACTAACTTCTCCTTCAGACTTCTTCGTCTGGATCCACCGCCAAGTCAGTCTCCTCGCTGTTTGCACTGTCTTCGCCATCTCAACCATGTCAATTACACCTACACTTCGTTCATCTACACTTCTACACTTCAAGTTCATCTACCAGGCCTTTCTAAATTATTGTTGCGACAAATTCCAGAGCTTTAGTCTCCAACCCCTCTAACGCTGTTCTAATATGCAGCCATCCTTACATTTGTTTATGATAAATATTGGCGCACAATTTTGCATCCTCCACTACAACAATGGAAACCTGCAAAGAAGCAAGTCTGATTGGATAGCCAGCAAGTTAAATTTTTTCAGAATTTTTCCTGGCTGAAATGGGTCAATCCTTTTAGATTTTACAAGGGATTTTCTCGAGAAAGTACCTTCGAGAAACTTTTAAAAATGTGTGCTTAAGGTCACACGCATATTTCCCTAATATTTTCACTTCACAGCAATGACTTCAACATGCTTTAGCACGTGCTGTCTTCTTGGATGAACAAGTCTTCCCCCTTGTATGAATAACTTTTTCAGCGAGACTGCACTCTCCCAAGACGGCAAAAGACACCAATGCTTGTAAGTGTCATTATTGTCAGGAAGGAAATCTAAGGAAATTTGCTCGCCGTTGTCACTCGTTTTTAGGGAGTTTACGAAACCACGACGGCAACGGCGACTGCAACGCAAAGTTGCTTTGTTTCAGAACTTTAGATTCAAAAGATTCCTTGTATTTCGCTCGAATTTACTTCCCATGAGAGACTCTGAAGTTGTTCCCTTCAATTTCACAACTTGAAAACCTCATTTCTGGCGTTCTGTACTGCAGATCTAGGCCTGCGAAGTAAAACTCCGTCGCGTTAAATGTTTGTCTTCAAAGTAAGAATATCGTCTTCAAGCATCTCTGAGTTATAGGGTGCCTTATTTTGGCCTTCTGGATGATATTTAAATGTAGCGTACGGAAACAAGATTTGCTTAGCGGAATTCCAGATGAAGTTCTGGTTGGCGTTGCCGTCCTGGTTTCGTAAACTCTCTTTTGCAGGTTCTCGAACGGGGTCTTTCTGCAGCCAATCTCCCATATCGCCCATAATTGAAACAATTTTTAGATTTCATTAGTCATTTTTAAACCAGGGGGTGCTCTCTCCTCAATAGACGATTACGGAAAAGATGGCGGACCTCATTTCACGCAATGCATGATAGGAATATGCCCCCTAGCAACGCATAGCTACCAAAACTTACAACTGCAGCATAAAATCTTGACCACAGCTACGATAGACTTAGGCCATTGCAACTTTATCGTGAAATCTACGCGTATTCTTTTGGGCTCCTGAAGTCTACGAAGTCTTCTGAAAACGGCAGACTTCGCAGATAAAACTTCAGCTACCCAAAGGATGCAAATTCTGAAAACAGTAGAGTCGAGAACCGTCAGACTTGGCGGAGAGAAATCCCAGAAGAATGAGAATTCTGAAAGAAAGTTAAAGAGTTCGAATGTTGTGTTCGGTCGAGTGAACTGAAGCCATTGCAATACTTTTGTTATGCTAATCCATGAATCTCAAGAGAATGTGATTTGCAATGTTTAATTCTTTTTTCGAATGTTCTTAGAACTTTTTAATCACCTCTCTTTTTACTCACCTCTCCAATCAGTTATGTAAACAAGGCCAAAAATCTCCTTGAACTCTTGATCAAACGACGCAAAAGAGCAGGCCGCTACATCTTAATATTGTAGGGAAACTATACTGTACCATATTGCGAGCGACAGCTTAGAAGAGTGTCGACTTCACGATAAAGTTGCAACGGTCAAGATTTTATGCTGCAGTTGTAAGTTTTGGTAGCTATGCGTTGCTAGGGGGCATATTCCTATCATGCATTGCGTGAAATGAGGTCCGCCATCCTTTCCGTAATCGTCTATTAGCCTAGCTACTGAGAGAGCTCCTCCTCAAGAAATTCCCTTGCATACAATTCTCCTTGTTTGTATTTAATTGATTTGTATTGCTGTTGTATGTGAGTTAAGTTAAATTTAGTTGCAATAGTTTTTTGTGTTCAATATTGTATGTAGATGGAATTTTAAAATGATGAAACTGAACTGAGCTGAACTATCCACACGAAGGAATGGCCCATTAAAACTTAGTAAATTACTTAACCTTATAAAAACATATCAGCGATATAACAAGACAGTTTTAAACTATTTAGGGAGCAGCATTTTTTTCAAATGCTGTGTTTTTCTGTTACTCATCCGGCATAAGTCCGATCAGTTTTTAAAGATAGGTTGTCAACTTGATCTTGCTTCTGCGTCAGAAAGTTTGCCTGTTCGCAAGGAAGCTCATTTGGATGATGGAGATTATTATTTTTTATTTAATTTATTCATTTCACAATTTTTCAGGGATCTGACAAAGCTGAATTACAAGCGAAACTGTGTTTCTTTATTGATGCCTCTGTTGGTTTCTACCTTCAGGTGAGACTTAAACAATTGTTTTCTTTTTCTCTTGAATTGGTGGTCTGACTGAATCATCAGGTGATCTGAATTAATTATGATCAGTACGCAAGCACTCATCTTAAAATTTTTCATGGGTTTTACCAGATTGCCAAAATGATGTCTAGTAGTGTGATTTGACATAGAGTAATATCGCCCCTATCAGACCACCATCGATTCCGTGTTGTGCAACGGCCTTGAATAAAATGTTAAAATTAAAAGGGAGCTTGGGCCTAGCTAATCCAAAAAGCGCGCGAAAGTTGTTTGCTGATGTCATCTCTTTGATATTTCTTCATTTTCGCTGTTTTGTTTTGCTCTGAAGTCTTGCAATAAAGTTTTGAAGTTGACCTACCTGCAACGAAGGTGTAAGTACAATTCACATTTCCTTCGATGTTTCCACACACCATGTCTATTTTGTGTCGTTTCTCGATATCTCTTTCAATTAACATAGAATAGTCTTCATGAATGTTTCCTCCAACTCTTCTCGTTTCATATCCAAAGAAATTTCGAGAATTGCACACGAAATGCGAGACCTAAGGCTCCTTTTGGAAGAGCACTGTAACTGACATTATGCCGCCCAGGTGCGTCCATCACGTGAAACCCTTTAGTTTTGTAGACTATTGACGCATCGTGTGGTTAGAGTTGACTGAGGTCAAGGCTTAGAGAGTTAAAAGAGGGAGTGAAATTAACAATATTTTGAAATCATTTTCAATCAAATTAGAATTGGTCATGTAACTTGCTGGCTTTCTGGGAAAGTAAAAAATACTTTGGTGAATTGACGACGGCCTTGAAAAGATTTTGATGTGCTAAATTCATCGTTGTTCTACGGTGGTCTGATAAGGGCGATACGGCCTAATTTATGCGTTTCAGACCTGTCCGTATTTGTGTGGTTCCAGCATGACAACAAGGAAACGGATGGAAAAAACCTCACTTTGAGGTTTATAGCAAGAGTTGAGAAGCCTATTCAAGGTGAATTCTCTTCCAGAACTTCTTTGACCTCTACGAAAGTCTTAGTTTTCTGAAAAGTGGTCTGATAAGGGCGATAGTTCTCTAAATAATTCAAAGACTAATCAAAATTTTGTCCCTAAGTTTATTTGTCCAAAATGCCACAAATGTATCCGAAAACATTTGCGCTGAAATTCTTTGTCCAAAATTTTATCCACCGAAAATTGTTGGACTTAATGTACGTTAGGCCCTTCAAATTTCGCCTGTCTTCAGTTTTGGGTCCCTTTAATTTTCGCCCCCCCCCCCCGACCCTGCAATTTTCAAAGTATTGGCGTAATCCGTTTCAGGGTAAAAGTACAGCCTCAGATGTTGTGGGCCATATACCAAGAGAAATAAGTCGCTTTTGCCACTTTTTCTTGCATTACGGAGGCGCTTTAGAAGGCCGTGTACGAGACAACAGATATACACTTAGGGTGCAAAAGTATGGAAACGATGGCCTAAAAAATGGCGGCAAAGATGTCCTATGGCCTATTAGCCTCGTAACAAAAGGGAGATTTTCTCTCCAACCCAGACCTCAATTTAAACTCTTATGGCGGGAAAATATTCGCCATCTCGTCTTCTGTTTATCAAACAGACAAGGACAAATTTTAGAAAAGCTTTTCATGAATTTTGAGACGAAAACTTCGAAGTAGTGTTGTTGTTTTGAGCTGCAAGAAATGGAGGAGATATGAAACTGAAAAGTTGTCAAAACATCAGTTTACTTCAATGAAGAGTTGGTTGGAATGGCTTCATTTTATGCTGTTTACACTGGACATTTTGATTTTGAATTAAACTTTTGGGAATAATCGAGAAATTTTCAGAATTTGGCTGTAAACTCAAGGAGAGCTGCTAAAAAGTAAGCTTGTAACTTCGATTTCTCTTCTGACCGTTGCAGTTATTGCCTTGTAATGGCTTCACATCAAACCTCCGATGGCTCAGTCAACACGAATAAACCAGAAATAAACAAAATAACATTTCGTTTTCAGATTTCAGCTTTTTAAGGTACTTTCGTAAAGATTTGTCTTGCTTGAAAAGAAGAGCATCGCCTGAAAAAATAATGTCACTTACCTACTCACAACTTGCCTTGATTTTACAGCCAAAATTCTGAAAATTTCTCGATTACTCCCAAAAGTTTGATTCAAAATCAAAATGTCCAGTGTAAACAGCATAAAATGAAGCCATTCCAAGCAAGTCTTCATTGAAGCAAACTGATGTTTTAACAACTTTTCAGTTTCATATCTCCTCCATTTCTTGCAGCTCAAAACAACAACACTACTTCGAAGTTTTCGTCTCAAAATTCATGAAAAGTTTTTCTAAAATTTGTCCTTGTCTGTTTGATTAACAGAAGACGAGATGGCGAATATTTTCCCGCCATAAGAGTTTAAATTGAGGTCTGGGTTGGAGTGAAAATCTCCCTTTTGTTACGAGGCTAATAGGCCATAGGACATCTTCGCCGCCATGTTTTAGGCCATCGTTTCCATACTTTTGTACCCTAAGTGTAGAAGATCGAAAATTCCCTACGTGGACTCAAAACACCGATTGCTCTGATTGTCAAAGACCTTCAAAATGCACGTCTGTCTTCAGTCGAATGAAAGAGTTTGTCAAAGAGTACTATATTGAGCTAGAGAAGATGACAATATCTGCTGCCCAATCTGAAGCCAAGGATTGCGGAAATGGCTGCTGATGATTTGATGAATATGGCCCAGAGGAAGAAAACGCGGTGGAACTAGAACAACAGAATTACTCCTCAAACACACAGGGGAGGACAATGTCATTGTCATCGAAGAGTAATGCAAGTCTTGCATTTCGTGTTACAATCAAAACTAAAATTCTTTTATAGCAAATAGACTTTTTCATCTCTCTTTAATTTTCCCTCACTTTAATTTCCGCCTCCCCTAAATATTTCCACAATTTACCCCCTTTAATTGCCCCACTCCTGGGCGAAATTTAAAGGCTGGCGAAATTTGAAGGGACCAAGGTAATTTTAACGACTTTAAGGTCTCCCCTTTCCAACATTGGGACATTAGTCAGGTACCTCTTGAGCACGGGGGGGGGGGGGTTCTTTCATAGTAAAGGTACCTGGGGATGTGCCGCCCGCGAGGGTATACTTTTTCGGCCTTCTAGTCTAGCCAAGGGTGTACCTTTTGGCAATTTTAATCGAGTTAAGTCTAGGCAAGGGTATGCTTTTTGGGAATTTTGGTCAAAGAGATGTTAAAAATTCGGTAATTTTGGTAAAAAACCCAACTTTTTTGGAATTTTGGTCGAGAAAATGCGAAAATTTGGCAAGTTTTGCCTAGAAAATGCCAATTCAGAGCACTTCTGAAGGAAAAATTAGTCTAGCCAAGGGTGTCATTTTCACAAAAATTGGTCTAGCCAACGGTTACATTTTGAAACTGTGGGCGGCACCCCCCTAACCGAAATTTAGCCGAGAACCCCCCCCCCCCGTGCTCTTGAGTAATGTAATATGCCTACATTAAACAAGTTTAAATAAAGTAAAAACATGTTAGCATCTTCCCTTTTTCAAAATAAACAGTTTCTTTGCAGTTTCTTGTAAACAAGGTAGGTGTACACTTGGGGTGCACAAGTATTAGGACGATTGATTCAAAATGGCATTTAAAATGACTTTTCACCCATTTGTCTCCTAAAAAAAGAAACGATTTACTCTCCGACCCAGACCTCAAATCAAACATGTTTGGAAGAAAAATATTTTTGATTTCTTTGTTTGTTTACTGGAAAAAGTTGAGTTGATATCATTGTTTTTCTGACCTAACGAGACGAATTTTCGAAGCGATTGTCTTGTTTTGAACCCAAATGATATCGGGAGTCGGGACTGTATTCTGGCTGGAGGAAATCTTTGTCCTTTTTAAAGAGAATCCACGAATTTGGAGATATCAGCTAGGAAACCTAAATGTGCTTCGAGCAAGTAATTGACGATTTTTTTTCATCTGCCAATTGCAATCAATTACATTGATATCAACTCAACTTTTGATTCAAGTAAACAGACAAAGGAATGACCGAGCGATAGGACACCCAGTGTGTAGTATTTTGAACTTTATATCAGAAGCGAGCCACCTTAACTTATTGTTCTTTTGTGTTTTGAACTTATTTTTACTTGGTATACAACCACTAGCCTCACGACATAGTCCCAGATATCGCAAAGTAGCAACAACGACAACAACAACAATAACAACAACAACAACAACAACATTTCCTTTTTTGCTCAATCTGGGCCTTATGGACTTTGATATAAATTTTTGAGACGGAGCTGCACACGTTTACGTGTGCCCTTTGGAACGAGGCTGCAGTCTAGTCTCGGAAGCGAGGCAAGTGACCCTCGACAGTTGGAAATTCTCAATGCTGCGGTGAAGTTCGTGGAAGCTAATTGGCCTTAAAACTGAGGAACTCCTGATTCACAGTGAAAGGTTTGTTGATTCTTGGATTGAGGAAACATTCGTATGGATATTTGTGGCTTTTGTTCATGGCTAATATCACTGTAAACTTGAATTCTGAGCTGTTTTAACATTGGAGGTTTGAGCCGGCAACTTAGGCCCATCCGCCATTGCCTGGTGTTCGTACAGTGTTGCTATGGTTTCCATATCCAGTTATGAAATCGATGGGGAAAACTTCATCCCAAATTTTAGTATCAAAGTCCATAAGTCGTAGTTTGAGCGTCCATCAGTCTATCAATAGCGATAACTACGAATATGCAATCAGTCTATACAACCACCTTTCACTGTTTCATGATTTGAAATTTTTGATAGTGAGCCACCTTAGGTGCAGATCCACCTTAATCGTATGCACTTAAAGGTGGCTCACAACCGAAAATTTCAGAATTACGAAACAGTGAAAGGTGGTTGTATGCCAAGTAAAAATAAGTTCGAAACGCCAAACCAATAAGTTAAGGTGGCTCGCTTCTGATATAAAGTTCAGATTACTACCCACAGGGTGTCCTATCGCTTATGGTCGGACAGTAGGTACTTGTCCAATCCGAGTTAATGCCATCGCCGTGATCGTATAGTGGTTAGTACATTGCGTTGTAGTACATTGCATTGTACAATAACCCTAGCCTACGCGTAGACCCATTCTTCCAAAAGAAGAAAGGGTCTACGAAACAAAGAGCAAAAGCTTGCTACGAGGTTTCTAGATTTCTAGAAACTTAATTTATGCAGCCTTTGTTTAGACGCGCTTCACAAGTAATTTGAAAAGAGGATTAGAATAATTAATTGGGCGGCCGTAGCAAGCCTTTGCTCTTTGTTTCGTAGACCCTTTCTTCTTTTGGAATAATGGGTCTACGCGTAGGCTACAATAACCCAGGTGCGAATCCTGGTCACGGCATAGGGCATAACTTACGTCATTGTTATTTATCCAATGGTGATGGCTAAGTTTGTGTTCCCTTTTTGCTGGAAAGGGATACACATTTTTCCTTTATGTTCACTTGCTTTCTGTATTGTTACTGGTAAAGGCATACTATATTTTGGACCAGCATTGAAAGTTTCTTGAAATTTTTACCAGATTTTGAGTAGAGTCGTGTCATAGTTTCTTGAAGGCGCCTTAACAATCTTATCTTCATGTTCACTTTTGGCATAGATTTGCAGGTGCAGAAGGAGCTGGCAATCAGAATAGTCCTTGGCTACCAATATTTGGGGGCTGCCACCCCAAAGCCCCCGATAATTCAGTAGATATACTTTGATCTCAGTACTGACGCATTTTTCCATCAAAAGTTGGTACAAAACTCGAACACGGAGAAATGATGTGAAAGTGTGTCCGCTAAAGTGCAAACTAGCCGAAATTAAGAATTTGGCCTGTTCATACCCGTATCCTATGACTATGGCCCAATACTGAATGTTTCTTAAAATTACAATATCGCCAAAAATTGAGAAACCCAGCTCTAGAAAAATATAAACGTAAGGAACTACTTATTTTGATAAAGGAAACCTTTATCACAGTTTACACGTATTCTTTATAAGAAACAGCTTTAGACTTTTCGAAATTTAAGAAACAACCCTACCAGAATTTGAAAAGCAAAGAAACTTTTTAAATTTGCAGTTTCAATTTTCCCAGTCGCAGTCATTCAAAACAGCTTCGACACTGAACACCACTGTATGCTGCCACACTACACTTGACATGCAGGCTGCAATATTCATCCTCAGGCTCAGAAAACCGCCAAAAATATTTTTTGACTTCAACTTCTCAAGGAAAATCATCTTGTATGTTTATTACACGTTTTTTGTTTATAGGAAACTGATTAATAAGAAACTAGTACTAAGATGGCCAAAATTTTAAGAAACTCTAGTACTATGTCTGAGAAGTACTAAGAAACTTGTCAATGTTAAAAGCATGAATTTTATAGCAAATAGATCGTTGAACCTTTATTATTGGGCAATATTATTTAACCATTTGTGTTTTCAACATATCAGAACACTGTTTATTCCTATATGATGTTTTAAATATCAAAAAACATATCTGCAGCAGTGTTAGCGACCACATTGACAATTCATGCATTCAGAAAATAAGAAACCAATTAAGAAACTTTTAGTACTAAAATGGACAAAATTTCATGTTAAATGAAGAAACTTTTAGTACTATGGCCTGATCCAAGTTTCTTATAAAAAAACGTGTATTGTTATAGAATTAGTTTATCCCTGAGTGTAAATTCTGTTAATACTTGCTTTATAATCTAACTATTTACTATACCTTGGAAGCACGTTTGAAAAAATTAATTATCTAGAAAAATTAAAAAACAGGTAAGAAACTTTTGGTAGCAAAATTCCCTAAAGAATTAAGAAACTGGCTAAAAGCCCCGGATTCTTCTTTTAAAAAAATATGTGTACTTTATTTTCGCTGCAGGGTTTTCACTTTGTTCTTAAATCATATTACTCAGAAGGTGCTTGAGTAATGCAGTAATGTCAGAACATGGGGAGGCTTAAAACTGGTTGGTTTTGAACCGTTAAGGATGGCACAAGTAGTTATGGGGCCTTTAACCCTATTCAGCCCGGGGGGCCATTATGGCCCCCCCTATGAAACGTTTTTAGATAGCATCTCTGCCATGAAAAATGTAACTTTGAAGCTTCTTGACTTTTAATGAAATTTAATAGGCTACATAATTATCCATACTTCATTGTTGATTGTTGTGTCACGTGACCTCCTCTGTTATTTTCTTTCCAGTAGCATTAAATGTAAAGATATATATACCATTGGCTTTGTCTTGAAGAGAGCTTTCATTTCATATATAGTTTATCATTATTTGCTTACATCAGCAAATTTTAATTTCAATGACGTCATACAACTTTATGACGTCATATATTGAATGAATTAGTGAATCATTCATGAAAATTTGATCGAAATGGCGTGATAATGAACTGAGGTGTCTAATTTCGTTGATTAAAGGTCAAAATATATAATAAATAACTGTAACAATAGTTTTCATTGTTTGAAGTGTCCGTTAATTGGACTTAATCTGCAATAATTAACAAAGACAATTTTCAAAATTCAAATAATCAATAAAAGTATCTTTGGAGACTCCTAACCATCACTTTTGCAGCATAGTTAGCTACTCATCTTAAACAAATCAGTAAATATCTGGCATTTAAGAATAGTCACTACTTTTTGCTTGATTTTACTATTGTTTTTGGTTGCCTAGCAACGAATCACGTGACAAATTACTAATTACTGCTAGTTTTGGATTCTTTCCAGGTCCCTAATTGAATGTGCGAAGTTTCACCTACGAACAGTTTCTCGTTTCTGAAATAAAGAGGGGGGCCAAAATAGCCCCCCGCCGGACCAAAATACCAAAAATTTTACCCGGGCTGAATAGGGTTAAGAAACAGGTAAGAAACTCTGAATACTCAAAATCTGATAATTCTTAGAAAACTGCGTCACGGGCCCAAATTTTCAATTTCTTGCAAAAAAGAACATGTATGCTAATTAAAAACGTATCATTATTTTCTTGTTCTTGCAAGCATCCTAGACTACAGATAAGAGCTGCTTTTTTAGGGCGTACAAAATAGTGTGTACTTTATTTTTAACTGATTTTTGAATAAATATGATCAATGGTATTATCTCTTCATTTTATTTACTGTTTCATTTTAATCTTATTTCTTATATCTTTTTTTCACAGTTACTGCAAGAATTTTGTGAATGCCATGATCTTGATCTTCCATTTCGAACAAAAGCCATCAATTTAGGGATTCTTCCAGGTTTGCATTAAACATAATTTTCAATTTTGTGGAAGTTTGTGCAATATATTGAAATTCAATCCAATGAATTGGAAAGCACCTTTTTAAAATAACAGTTCTTGTATTTTTCCACAAGAACCTAAGAGTTTAAGCCAGTGCTGAAATTTTCAGATTTTTAGTACTAAGAGTTTCTTACGAGTTTCTTAAAGGTTCTTAACGAATTAATTTTCATGTTTACTACATGTTCCCTCGTGAACATTAAAAAAGCTTTTGAAGATTTTGCAGTTCTTTCATTTAAAACAAACATCTGTCAGAGCACAGGCGTCGTATCTAGCATAGGTTTCAAATCTTTAAAAAGCTGAGGGTAAAATTCTATGACCTATTTCTTTGAACTGAACGGCTTCGAAGAAACTTAACCTATTTTACAGTAAATCTGCCATTGGACTTTTCTGAAATAGTCAAGATTTTCAGAATTACAGTGTTTTTCGTCGTTTTAAGAATTGGGGAAAATTTTCGAAAAAAACTTGAAACTATCGTAATTTTCAAACCTGTTGACAAAAGATCAAATAATTTTCAAGAAAACCATAGTTTATGGATGCCTACAATATGGTGTCAAGCAAAACTCGTTCACTCTTCTGCTTTGTGATTTAGAAATTTGATGACGTCACATCATAAAATGAGCTGAAATGCAAAACTGGCTGTAATTTCGACAAATATTCAAGATTTCTGAAAAGTCCAACGGTAGAATCATAGAAAAATGGCTAAAGTTTCTTTCAAGTCATTCAGTTTAAAGAAATAGGACACTGAATTTTACACCCGCCGTTTTACACCGATGTAAAGATTTGGAAGCTATGCTGTCGTATCTATGCAAAACTTTAAAATTTGCACATTCTCTCAACTGGATATTTTGAAGGGACCTTTGTGTATTTGCCATAATCCCAGAGAGAATATTTCTGACATCATGAGTAGCTTCAGAATTGCAGCTTTTTAAAGTTTTATGAAAGGATGTACGAAAGGAAGTATCTGAATCTTTAACAAACATTAAAAAGCACCATTAATTCTAACTGACTTAGGAAAAATCAAAATGACCAATGCAAGAAATATGCAGTTTTTGACGATCTACAAGATGACAGCAAGCAGAAGTCCCTGGCTTTTATGATTTACGATTTAGCAGTTTGATGACGTCACAACTGCAAAATTAGCAGAAAGTTTTGAATTGATGTGCAGATTGGGTGATCGGGCCTAAGCTAATCTCGCAGTGATTTGACCGACGTAATTAATTCAGTTCGCAATCAATATGTAATGATGTAATGAATACTTATTTGTGTTCTTCTCTGTCATTTCCTAACCTTGCAATTACCGCCAAATACAACCAGCACCGGAGCTAGATTCTCCTTCCACAATAAAACTAAGATGGCCGCCTGATCTGACGATTTTCTCCTCCGCATGTACCTTTCAAAAATACGCGCCTACTCAGAAATACGAGTAAGTATTCATTACATCATTACATATTGATTGCGAACTGAATTAATTACGTCGATCAAATCACTGCGAGATTAACTTAGGCCCGATCACCCAATCTGTGTGTCCTTTCGCTCATGATGTGATTCTGAAAATATGCTCTCTCTAGGACTATGATAACTAACAAGAATTTTCCATGTTGCTAGACTAGGGCGATAATATGTGCATGAGAGATTTCAAGTTTTGTAAAGGTCCATCACCTATGCTTTGTGTCCGTAGCAAATTGAAAGTATACTGCAAACATTTGATTCTTTCAAAAAATACGACTTTGTACTTAGGAAGTAATATTCTACTCAGAAAAAAAGACATTACTTCTTAAGTACAAAGTCGTATTTTTTAAAAGAATCAAATGTTTGCAGTATACTAACGACGTACTACACGCAAAATCAAGTTTGTTATTCAAATTAAAAGTACTTTTAATTGATATACAACTTCACAATTTATTTCAGAATGCAAGCCAATTCAGCGCCCAAAACCAAAGGCCAGTTCCTGTTATTACATTTCTCAAGACTGTTTGGTACACCTTGGTGACTTAGGTACGTTTCTCAAATAGACCAATTTACTTTTTACTTGCTGCCGAGTGTCCTAACAAAGTGCTCCTGTTAGAAAATTCATCAAAATATTATCATAATACTGACATCCAAATTCCTTTTCTGGCAAGAAGATCAAAGATTTTATTACCAGAGGTGACCCAAGAAGACACCACTTTATTCCTACATATGAGAAAATGTTTTTTGTCTTTCTCCTTGCCTTACGATTTATGAAAAAGTTGCACTTTCCATCTGACACTTCGATTTCAGGGAAGTTTTATTTGTCTTTCGTCTTTGGGTCACGTTATTTCCTTTTATTGATAGCTAATGTTTCAAGTTTTGCTACTGAAAACAGTTGAAAGCAGCAAAGTTCAATTCGTTTACTCTCGAGTACCGAATAATCGTCCCCCCCGCTTATTAATTTTTGAAAAATTTTCCAACAACCCCCCCGCTCTTATTCCAACCCCCCTTTTATTAATTTTTGGAAAAGTGAAATTATAGTAAGCATAGTTTCTGAATAAACGCAAGAAAAAGTCTCAAGAAGTGCATTCAACACAACCAGAACTCAAAAGTAAACGTATCAGTAACATCACTGTTCACATAAATATATAAAAGATACGTGTTTATCAAAGAAAACGACTATTTTCTACTTTTCCAAGCACCCCCCCCCCCCCGATTATTCCAATCCCCCCATTATTGTTATGTCGAACGCTTTCCAACCCCCCCCCGATTATTCTCACCCCCCCCGTTTATTCGGTACTCGAGAGTAATTGCAGAATTAGATCTTTGTGCTCTCTTAAATGTCAAAATGAAAGTACATTTTTTCCTGACCAACTTCCTTATCTTGCAGCTCGATATAGAAATGACATGAACCAAGCTGAATCATATTACAAACTTGCGTCAACAATCGTAGCTGTAAATGGTAAGCCAATTTAATTATTGCGTCAATTTTCATCTTGATCAATTTAACCTTCTTCATGTTCAGTTCAGTAATTCTTTGATAGGACAGCTCTAATCTGGAATGAATCGAATTCTCATTGATTGCGGAAATCCTGAAATATTTTGTTATTATGCTTTCCTTTTAAGACCAAGGGAAGCATAGACAAATTCAACTAAATGAAATTCGTTGATTGTACAGTGGCTAAAAAGAGGCCGAAAATGCTCGATCAAATCGTTAGGAATCTAGCGCACAGAACAAGATGTAAGGGGATTTATACCGCAATCACAGCATAGAGCTCAAATCTTTCAAATCTCTAAAAAGGTGGGTGCGAAATTGTATCAAATTTTTCCATGAATTGAATGACTTCAAAGAAACTTTAGGTAATTTGCCGTAAATCTGCCGTGGCAATTCTTTAATATCTTGATTATTTTCAAAATGACGGCATTTTAATTATTTTTGTAAAAATTCATCAAAAATTGAAGAAATTAAAATCATCCTAACTTCTAAATTACTTGAGGAAAATTGACACAATCTTCAAGAAAACCATAGTTTATGAAGGTCTACAACATGATTGCAAGCAGAAATTTGTAGCTCTTCTGGCTAGGGATTTAGAAATTTGATGACGTCACAACCTCGAAATCAATAAATGCCGCCATTTTAAAGCTAATCACGATATCAAAAAATTGCCACGGCAGATTTACAGCAAATTGCTCAAAGTTCCTTTCAAGTACTTTGATTCAAAGAAAAATGTAAAAGAATTTTACACCCGTCTTTTTAAAGATTTGAGCTCTACGTTCGCAATCACACTGACACTAAATTTATCTAAACAGCTTTATCTAAACCAGGTTAAATTTCAGCCAATCAAATGCACTCAATTCATTGGATTGTCCAATCAAAAGGCTCCTTTCCATAACCTGGTTTAATTTAAACTTGTTTACTTGCAAGTGTGAATGGGGTATTAATCTCTCTCAAGAGTCATAAGAAATGAATTTTCAAACAAATGCTTAACTGTATCAATCTCATGGCAGTAAATGCGCAGACCATATCTGTTGCCAGTGAAACATGTATAATTGTGTTGTTTTGTGTGAAATGTTCCCCTGACAATTTGATCAAGTGGTTTAGGCCCTTTTTCTGCCAAGTTGCAGACAAGGGATTTTGGTAAGTTCGAGTTTACCTAGATTTTAGTGCACATAAAGGTGCAAGTAATTCACAAAAATAATTTCGTTTTTAAAGCCTTATTTCTACGTGGCGACAGTTTGCGAATAAGCAGAAATTTTATTGTTTAAGTTGAAAAAAGACGTGAAAGTTGAAAGTTGCTGCTGAGTGACCTTTTATTGTGTAAAACTCCGCTCGATCGAAAATGCCGCTTTGTGGAAGTAAGGTTTAACCCATCGAGCAAATTTCAGTTCACTAAAATAATCCAACATTCAGCGTGCAACAAATTTTCAAACATCTGAATACTTTTCGTTGCACCAAGCATGTGTAAAGCTTTGTCGTTTCCTGCTCAGCTGTATCCTCTTCGACGATTTCTTTGTAAAAATACGCTGATGAATTATTCATGAAGTCATTTTTTCTATCGAGTGACTCAAAGAAATGTTCTCCTGTTTCAGCAATTATTGCAGCTACAGTAGGTGCCAGATAGCTATAGGAATTAATTTTTCTAATGTCTAAAAGACGGAAGTATTCTTTGTGGTTTTTTGAAAATTTACAAAGTAGTACTTTCTTGGTAAATGCAAAAGACTTAAGAAATCAGTCTTTCAAAATAGTCGGGAAATGGCCTAAAACGTGCTATCAGATCTGCAGGTCTCTGAAATCTATTCGAAATCCTTTTGATGATTAGCATGACGAAGAAACTGATGAAATTGAGATGGAAACTGAATTTGATATTTTACATACCGGGTGAGTCAGAAAAAACGTGGGGCGTTAAGGGGAACGGGGCGTCGCAATGAGCCACTGGATCATCGCGAACTAAATCTTTCCATGCAGCCAACAGTCTAACTTGGATCATAATCCTTTCCCCCATTGAAATCGGCCTCTTAATGCATTTGTTAAAAAAGATTTTCTTCGTAAGACCTTGTATGGGAGTCTTGCAAACTGATGAAATCTTGACCAAGCCCCTTCAGCATTTTAGCTTTGCCAGAGTTGCGGGTACACGTGGTATTATCAGGGGATACTGAAAAAGTTAAGCCTGGTTCATACTAGGTTATTAGGTCGTTCAGATCGTGCGAAAAGACCCCAAAGACAAAAGCGTGATTCACACTTAGTTAGGTCGTTTCGGTTGTTAGGGTCGTGCAAAAAGACCCAGAGACTCAGAGTCTAACTTTTTTGTCTTTTGGGTTTTTATGCACGACCTAAACGACTCAAGAGATCTAGAGTGAACCAGTGTTGTCTGCGAGATGTCCCATTGCGATTTACAGAGCGTTGATCTACTTGAAAAAACCCTCTTCACAAGACAAAGAAGTACACATTATTAATGTCCTTCAAACATATTCTCCTCGAGGACAACTTATGATAAGACATCCCAGGGGAGAAAATAGTATCTCCTAGCTGTTTCATTCTCCCCTGGTAATACCGCCCGTACCTGTAACTTTTGCCAACATAAAATACGGAAGGGGCTTGGCAAAATATTTCACCAGTTTGCAAGGCTCCCATACAAAGTCTTACGGAGAAAATCGAGAAGAAAATCTTTTATAGCAATCATATGACCGATTTCGATGGGGAAAGGTTTATGATCTAAGTTAAACTCGTCGCTGCACGGAAAAATTTAGTTCACGACGATCGGGTGGTGAAATGCGATGTCACAGTCCGCCAAACGCCCCACGTTTTTTCTGACTCACCCGGTATTTCTCTAAAAACGGATTAGGGTAAAAACCCGCGTATAAGAACCTAGTGATTAAGAACCTAAAGGCTGAACTGAAATTCTGAAATTAGACCCCTAATATATAGGAACCCATTGAGCATGAAATTTGAAATAGGTTCTTATTTGTAGAGATCATCAAATTAGATCAAAACTCCAGTTGCTTTATCATTGAACCTGTACAGACTGATACTGCCATATGTGCTTATTGCAAAGAACTCTAAAGATGCTTTGAAGCTTGTTCATTGTATTCTGCAAAATTTCTGATTCATCCAGGAACTGCTGTTGTGAATAATGCCTCATGAACACAAGTGCTGTGACCTGACAGTAAATAATGGGCTTGAAGTTTCAATCTGAAAAAAGAAGTACCTGAAAGCTTTAAAGTTCCTCGCCGCTATCTTTAGCTTAATCGTCGATTGCAACTGCTACTGATTCCCCCACAAGAGTTTTTTTCTATCAAATCTTAAAAAAAACTACGAGTAATATAATTAATTCAACTGTGCCAATCATAGCGGAAAAAGACACAAGGTCATCGAGTTTCCACTATGAATGGCACAAGATTTTCCACTTTGAATGACAAGAGTTCCCACCTCTCGACATAATGAGCATATGCTGTCATTTTCAAGCTGTCATCAAGTCATACCATATTGAAAACTAGTTTAGAATTTTTTACATCTTAGGACAACCGTATAACCAACTTGCAATCATTGAAAGTGCAAAAGGAGATCAACTCAAAGCAGTTTTCTATTACTGTAAAAGGTAATTTTGATATTTCCTATTACTTTATTTACATTCTTTATTGGTCACTGCTTTTTACCAAGCACAAATTTTTAAGAGGTGCTCTTGCTATAGATGATTGAAAAGGTCTGGGACAGCATAGGTTCCAAAACTACGAAAAAAGGCGGGTGTAAAATTCAGTGACCCAATTTTTTTAAACTGGATGACTTGAGAGAAACTTAGCCACTTTTCTATGATTCCACCGTTGAACTTTTCAGAAATCTTGAATATTTGTCGAAATTACTACCTATTTTAAATTTCAGCTCATTTAATGATGTGACGTCATCAAATTTCTAAATCACAAACCAGAAGAGTGAAAGAGTTTTGCTTGATAGCATATTGTAGACATTCTTAAACTATGGTATTCTTGAAAATAATTTGATCTTTCCTCAACGGGTTTAGAAATTACAATAGTTTTAAGTTTTTTTCGAAAATTTTCTTGAATTCTTAAAAAAGAAGAAAAACAATGTAATTCTGAAAATATTGAAGACTTCAGAAAAGTCCAACGGCAGATTTAAGTCTCTTTGAGGCCATTCAGTTTAAAGAAATGGGTCATTGAATGTTACACCCAGCTTTTCAAAGATTTGAAACCTATGCTATCTGGGACATTTTTAAGGTTTGTTGTATTAAAGGGGTAGGGTCATTTAACCGTAAACAAACCCGTTATCTCTATGATCTATATTGTTTCCCACACGTTGCCATTGTGTTCCGCTCAGATTTTGGTTGATGGGGTGAATCCACAATAAATTTACTTCTAACATTTCACCAATATCTCTGCAATCCTACAGCATTTGAGTGTTTCGTTTGTTTCTCTAGAAAATTCAAGGGTCTATCTTCAAAATAGCACCTATATTTTGAGAAAAGTAGCGGAAAGTCTCTATGATATGGACTATCAAAAATACTGAAAAATCATCGTCTCGAAAGAAGTTTGTTTACATTACATGACCCTTCCACTGTAAGAAAGGTTAAGGCCCGTTTTATAAGTCGTGCCGCGCCGCACCGAACCGAGTGAATTTCGATCAATTTTGCCTGGTTTGGCACGGCGCGACTCTTATAAAACTAATCTGACACTTGGTTCGACTGAGTCGAACCATACGCCAAAGGCCTCTCGAATGGGTCGACCCAGTGCAACTTATAAAGCCAATTTCAGTCGAGCCACATCGAATTTCTCATTTAATGAACGAATGTATTAAAATGCATGAAATCAAAAAAAAAAATTCCAAAGTCAGTATTATGCGCATTCGTCATCATGGTTCGGCACGGCATAGCACGACAAAACTTTTGTCCTTGTAAAACAGAAGAGGCGCTCCAAGTCGAACCTCAGTCGAACTCAAATTTCTATGGTTCGGTGCGGCGCGGCACGACTTATAAAACGGGCCTAAGATACCTAGTGAGTTGGAAAATGTATGACCGTTTGAAAAATTGTACAGGAAAAGCTTTCAGGCCGATTTTTAATATTTCAGCTCTGTCATCTTGCCGAGGTGTCACTTTAATTTTAGGGCTTTCCCCATGATTTTAAGCGCCTCATTTCCTTTCGAGATCAGAGTTTAGCCAAAAATAGGGTAGGACTCCAATATTTAAAAAGATATATGTAAAATTCTATAATGTTGTTCTTTGAAGTGAATACCCTAAAATGAACTTAGTAGTTTGTTGTAAATCTGCCATGGAAATATTTTAATATCATGATTTATGATTAGTTAAAAAATTGTGGCAAATATCATTTTTTAGACAGTGATGTTAGCAAATTTCTAATTCCTAAACCAGAAGTGCTACAGAGTGCTTGTTGCCACCAAATTGTAGACATCTATAAACCATGGTTTTGTTGAGGATTTTGTCATCTTCCTCTATTGATTTAGGATATATGATGATTTTCATTTTTCACAATTTTCCATGAATTCTTGCAAAGTTAATGAAAATATCGCCATTTTGAAAATAGTTTGGATATCAAGTACTTTCCGCTACGGATTCACATAAATGTATGCTGAGTAACAAGGGCAGATTTTGTAATACTATAGCATCAGTCGCTTTGGTTCACACCTCAATTCAAAGTGATCAGCAAATGGAGACAAAAGACATTCTCTCAAGCAGAAATTCAAAACAAACGAAGCCGCAAAGTTGCCCTGAAACCAGTACGGCAAACTCTCGTTTGGTGCGGGCGAAGGGAGCTTTTCAAGAGAAGGTATGTGCTTATAACGAAAGAAGAAGGATAAATCTAAAGTTCTGTCTTGCGGATTTTGTTTATTTGATGCAGAACCCGAGTAGAGCACACTGCAGTTCTTCAATATTTATTTCTCAGATGTACGCAGTCACTCCTCAGCTCTTGAATCAGATAAACAAAATCTGCGAGACGGAACTTTAGATTTTCCCTTCTTCTTTCGTCTTAAGCACATAACTTCTCTTAAGGCACATAACTTCTAAAAGCCCCCTTCGCCCGCACCAAACGAGAGTTTGCCGTACTGGTTTCAGGGCAACTTTGCGGCTTCGTTAGTTTTGAATTTCTGCTTGAGAGAATTTCTTTTGTCTGCATTCGTTAATCGCGTTGAATTGAGGTGTGGACCAAAGCAACTGATGCTATTGTATTACAAAATCTGCCCATGTTATGCTGAGTCCTTTGCAAGTCATTCAATTCAAAGAAAAATTCAATGCAATTTAGATCCACCTTTTTCAAGAATTGAGAGATCTGAGCCCTATGCTTCCACAAATCTTATTTCAATGTTCCAAAAAGGAGCCAAAAATCGGCTTTTCCCTTCAGGTTAAGTTTGAATTTTTGATATGCAGAATTGTTGAGTAAGCATAACAAAACTTTGTGAAATTACGCAGTCTTGCTTCTACTCGTATTTTTTAAGTAGGCCTTGCAGACCGATTCAGAAATAAGTGAAAAATGGAAAAGAGCGAGAAAGAGCTGATCATTCTTATGAAAGGAAGTCAAGTTGTTTGACAAGATCTATTTGCATGCAGTTTTGTAAAATTGTTCATCTTTGTCATTTTTGCAGTGCACTTGTACAAAACCCATTTCCAGCTGCTGTATCGAATTTGCAGAAGACATTGAATCAGTTTTGCACTAGACAAAATTTTAGGTATCGATCTTGATATTCATGCAAGTAATCTTTTACTTTCTGCATTGCTAGCGGTGATGTTGATAATGAGTTTTTTCTACACATTGGTATCATAGGCATTCAGGCCCCGTCCACACCACAGGAAGCCCAGGCAGTTAGTTAACTGAACAATGATAAGTTTACGATCGTAAAATTGTTGATTGTATACTACCTTTGTGTGTTATTTGTTGCACTTTTCTCCACTGCTGTACTTCTGCACTGCACTGCATAATTGTTCGAATGCAAGAGTTCGATAAAAAATTTCTTGCTGGTATTCTTATATTTGTAAATTTATACATCTAAAATTGTAAATATATTTGTAAAGTATATTTGTAATTATGCAGCGCAGTGCAGAAGTACAGCAGTGGAGAAGTGCAACAAATTACACACAAAGGTAGTATACAATTAACAATTTTACGATCGTACACTTATCATTGTTCAGTTAACTAACTGCCTGGGCTTCCTGTGTCCACACGTATGCGGATATTTTTTAAGACGTATATCTTTTTTTTTATCCGTTTTGGTTTAGCGTCCACACGTAGACGGCGTTTTCGATCACCAAAAACGAAGTTTTTCGAAAACGCTCTCCAGAGTGGATCTTTTTGAAAACGCCGTTTTCATCTTGTCGTGTGGACGGGTGAAAACGGAGCTTATCGAAAACGCCGATGTCACAGCATCGATTTACGATGTATCAGAGCATGCGCACGGATCTCTGGGCATCACGCAAGGGCATTTTGATTGTCTATTTTCTTTTATCGAAGTTCGAGTAGCGAAGCTTGAATGTAGCAGCGTCTTCGTGTGGACGGGGATCTTTTCGAAAACGCTCCTCGTGTGGACGCGGATATTTTTTTATACGAATAAAGAAGATGCGTTTTCAAAAATATCCGGATACGTGTGGACGAGGCCTCAATTTTTGAAAGATATTTTGCAACCACAGGAGGCCCAAATGGCTGAAATCCAGTAAAATCCCCGCATTTCAGAACCTACTTTTTGAGAGCCAGTGTGAAGTAGGTTTCTTATTTCAAAGGCAGTAAGACTAATTTCAAGGTCCAGAGGTTCTTATTTGAAGGGTGCCTTGTTTAGGCCCTTTCAGAGTCTTACAAAAGATGTTCAGCTCTATCATTTGTTTTGGAAGGGTTCCTATGGATCTAAAAACTAAATGGGGAGGAGAATCAAGCTTTAAATACCAACTGGGACCAAAATGAAGTTAATAAAAACAATCAAAAATCAACTTTGATACGCTGCAGTAAGAACCTATGTTTCACCAAGCTGAAGCAGGTTCTTAATCGCAAGGTGCATAATTTAGGAAAAACAACCCTTAGGTTCTTTTTTGGTAAGTTTTTATATGCGGGGATTTACTGTAGGAGTCATTTTTTGGCCATCTGTTGATATGGTGATGATGATGTTCAATGCAGCAGTTGTGAAACCGGCTCTTGTCAATAATTAGTTTATCTTCAGAGTGAATTCAAACATTATCATTTACCTTTTTAAAGCATCACTGTTGTCTCTTTGTTTATCTAATCTATCTCTGCACAATAAATCAGCATTTTCTTCGCACTAACCTCCATCAGGTTTGTTATTTCTTCTTCGAAGTTGGAAGTCAAGGCAACTAGTCCTACTCGATCTGGAGTCGAGGCAACTATATTACTTCACATAACGCTAATAAACGGTTTGCAGTTTTATAGTGTACTTATGTTAAAGTTTTTATGTCGCTATATAAGACTAATGTCAGACATTTATTCAGTCGTTTGATTTGTGTGTAGAGTACGGTCATGGGGACAAGCGCGGTTTCCCTTTTAAGTCAGCAAGGTGTAATTTTGCAGGACAAGGTGTAATTTTGCAGGGACGTTAAACTAAGGGCCCCATTCCTGGATGCGGCATGCACAGTGGGCCTAAATTAGCTTTCAGTAGCTAGAAATCCTGACAAGCCCACTCAAAACAAATTGAAAAAAAAACAAATGACACGGAAAACAAAGGGATTTGATGACCGTCTCTCATGGCGTTGAAGGACAATTGATAAAGCGAGGCTAGGATCTTAATTCATCACGACATAAAAGCTTTAAAAATATAACACTATATTCTTAACATAAGTACACTATAATACTGCAAACCGTTCATTAGCGTTATGTGATGTGATATAGTTGCCTCGACTCCAGATCAAGTAGGACTAGTTGCCCTGAGTTGCCTTGTGGAAGACAATGTTGCTTTGTTGTGCGATACCAGAAAATGATAATGCTTTAGAAAGAAAATGATAACGTTTAAGTTCATCCTGAAGATGAATTAATCATTGACTTATGACTAGAGCCGGTTTCATTACTGCTGCAATGAACATCATCATCGCCATATCGACTCGACCAAAAATGGCATCTATCATTTAGCCATTTGGGCTTCCTTTGATCAAGGGCGGCGCCACGAGATGGACTGGTTTGGACATGTCCACCTTACTTTCCTCAGATCGGTATTCATTCCTAAGCAAAAATGATATAAAAAGCGTTAGGTATACCTTCTGGCAATCAATTCTACTTCTTGGCCATCCCACTTGTTCAGGGCTATCGCCGCCTCTGCCTGTGATGCAACTGGTAAAAATGCATGTTCCTTTTTATTCAGTGGGTTGAAAAGATTTTCAGATACTTTGCTTCTTTCTGTTTGAAAATCATTGCAACAAAAGAACTTGTGCTACAATCATGGAAAATATTTAGTAAAATACTTTTCGTTTATTTTGGGTAATTTCAAAGTAATAATTCATTTGGCAAATTGAAAATATTTAAAACTTAGTCTTGCAGAACTACGGAAAATTGCCTAAAACGTGCGATCAAATCTTCCAGGTCTTTTGAAAGTCAGTTCGAGTCAACTGATGCGCATACTCGACTGGATGAGAAATTTTGCTGAAAAAGGTCGATCAAATCTGCGTGCAGGCGATTTATTTCGGCACTCAAGCGTTGAATATTTGTTTTTAGATTATTATAAAGGAATTTATTCTTCATTCAAGCATATTGACGAAGACAAGTTGCTCTACTATCGATGAGTTCATTCCACTCTTCTTGCAGTATCATGGATCCATTTATCTCATGCTGAGTAAGTAGACTACATTACATAAGTCCCTCTAACTTACGCTCGTTGTTGTTGTTGTTATCGCTTCAGTTGAGGGACTTATGTCCTTACGCTTCAATACAGGGACTAATTAGGCCAAGTCCGCCGCGTTCACGGCGCGACCAATCAGATCGCATCTTTCTTAATATGGTCAACCCACGTGCCTATTTGTAGCGTTTGATTGGTTTTTAGTTCAAAGTTCGACGTCTCGAAGCGAAGCCACGCTCGAAGTCACGTTCGAAGGGACGTTCGAATTTTCTTTCGACGTTCGTAGGATGGAAGATGTTCTAAGTTTCTTCTGATTTTTCGTAAGATTTTAGTCCCTGTTTAGAATCCGCTTGGTCGTGAGTCCTTTGTATGAGTAAAATTAAAACATCAGATTATAAATGTTGAACGAATACAAGGAATCACGTCGTCAGTCTACTGAGTAAGCCGGTTTTGTTAATTAATTTTGATTTGCTTTGACAACATGAAACACAACTACAGTGTCTAGCTACCCATTTCTTGATCATGTTGAACAGCATTATATCATCACTCATTTACAGTACATTACTTATTTGAAGGTGATCTGAAGCGATCCTTTTTATCGATGCAAATAAATAGCATTGGTGAATGATTAAAACTTCTGTTTAAAATTTTTCGTTTCTTGTTTCATTTTGGAGTTTTCTACCATTTTATATAACTTTTCTGATGACGTGATTTTGTTTACAAAAAGTGAAGAAAGAATACGACGAAGACTATGTTTCCAAAGAGAAATCTGATTTAAACAACTTTTGTCAATCAACAGGCCTTTCTAAACATCATATCAATCCAGGAGACAATTTTCATCACCTTTATTTAGATTAGCTGGAATGTTATTTATATACTCAATAATCATTTACATAACATATTACTAACTACACTGCTTACAAAATCGCTCTACCAGTTGCACTACTTATAAAATACGGGGTGAGTGGCCGAGTGGCTTATACAGTCTTCGTCAGGTGAATGAAGTTAAGCTTGGTCGAGTGAGGTCAACTCTGGATGGGTGACCTCGGAGGTCTGACCTTACAACTCACCTCGTCGTCCTTCGGAAGGGACGTTAAACTAGGGGTCCCATGCCTGGATGCGGCATGCACAGTGGGTCTAAATTAGCTTTCAGTAGCTAGAAATTGTGACAAGCCCACTCAAAATAAATTGAAAACAAACAAACAAACAAACAAACAAAAATTACTCTAATACACTACCGAAACGATACTACAAGGAGCACAAGGCTGTGTCTACCCTGCGGCCATTTAACATAAAAACTACAAATAAGTGTGAAGGGATAGAAAAAGAAAATAAAACCAAAAAATACACCTAAATCCTGGGAGTTGCAACATCTAAGTTTCACTAGCATTGCTTTATTCAAAACGTTGTGTTGCGTAATGTATCTTAAAGTCGCTTTAAGGATTTCCGAATTAGAATCAAGGGACAACCTTTCATCACCATGCAATATTATTTCAAGCACACTAGCATTTGAAAGATTTTGGAAAGCGTACGGTTTCAACGTTGAATTTATACTGTCGAGAAGATCTCTCTTGTATGCATCGTAAAAATGGCAGTGCAGGTGAAACGTTTCATGCAACCTTTCAAAGATCAGCTTCAGCTATATTTCCATACATTACCCCTGCTTTTTGTACCCCGGGGGGGGGGGGTTACATGACTTGCGGATGGACGGGGGTCTGCCGCCCAGTTTTCAGAAAGCTACCCTCTTCTAATTACCGATAGTTGCCGTCATACCCACTTCTATGATGAATTTTGGCCGAAAGCTACCCATTTTTGACAATTGTTTGCCAATTTCTAGAAAACCCACCCATGTTTAAGGAAAATCTGCCAAAAAAGGGACCCTCATTTAGAGAATTTTGGACTCAAAAACCCACCCATATGGGCGGCACATACCCATACCCTCAACATGTTATGTTACCCCCCCCCCACCGGGCTTGTAAACACGGTGTCGACTTCAGTTAGTATTCAAAATCAGTGGAATCTAGTATTTAGATCTTTTAAAATTGGTATTTAAAAGCAAGCCCATGAAAACAAAATGAGATATCAAAAATAATTTTTGTAATTTGTTTAAGATAGAGCAGAAACTGCGCACGCATGCGCAAAAAACTTGTAACTTTGAGCCCCCCTAGCTCCCTGCAACAGATTCCTAAAATTCCTAGGGCCTTAAACTCTTGATTTATCATTTCAAAAAGCTTATCTATTCAAACACTTCCTTGTCTCAGATTGCTCGATGATGTTATTTTACACAGTTTCTGCACAGGGACCCCATGAAGTTATATACCCCCCTTAATGATAAAGAGGCCTTCCTCTTTAGCTTAGCCTCCTTTGTGATTGCGAAAAAGCATTACGTCATAGCTTCGCAATCACAAAGGGGGCTATGCTAGAGAGGAAGGCCTCTTTATCATTGGGGGGGGTTATACAACTTCTTGGAGTCCCTGTGGTTTCTGCTCTGTGCTAGCAAGGAAGTTGCGTGTTTCTCGAGATGTTTTTGAAGTAAGCAATCGTCTCCAAATTATACGCAATGAAAGTTTAGCTACAAAAAGCAAAATGCATCTGAACCAAGGCCTGCCCGTTTAGATGAATAGCATTTTTGATGTTGGTTTCAGCTTTGAAATAAATTGATATCATTTTCTCATAGATATTGACAAATTGGCTTCACTCCATGATAGACTCATAGCAGATTTTAAGGTCAGTATTTTGTTATTGTAATCGAATGACTAAAAGAAAACAATCTCCATTTGAATATCCCCTGCTTCCTGGATAGCAAAGCGATGATATTGGTGGACTTGCCCCAAGTCTCGCTCTTGATCAATAAACAGACGGGAGGGGAAAGAGTGGGAAGAGGAGGAAGAAAAGGGAAGGAGAGCGAGACTTGTGAACTACTCTCGAGCACCGAATAATCGTCCCCCCTTCGCTCATTGATTTTTGAAAAATTTTCCAACCCCCCCCCCCCCGCTTTTATTAATTTTTGGAAAATCAAATGATAGTAAACATAACTGAAGTACATTCAACAGAACCAGAGTTCGTTAGTAAATTTATCAGTAAGATCACTGTTCACATAAATATATAAATGATAAGTGTTTAGCTAAAAAAAGACTTTTTTCAATTTCTCCTAACACCCTCCCCCATTGTTCGAGCCCCCAATTATTGTTATATCGAAGCATTTCCAACCTCCCCGATTACTCTCATCCTCCCCCCATCCCCCCGTTTACTCTGTACTCGAGAGTACGCTTTCCAAAAAACGAGGCTTGGCATGCATATGCTCAAGTTTGATTGGCTCTCCCGCTGACATGAGAGAATGCCACCGGTCAAGATCTTGACCGATGCGCAGATCAGACAATGGAGATCAGACAAAGCAGATCGATTTCCTTCCCCTTTCTCTTCCTTTTTCTTCTTCCTTTTTCCCCCTCCCCCTGTTTGTTTGTTGATCAAGAGCGAGACTTTAGGCAAGTCCATGATATTGGCCAATATATCATCAAATACGCTTTACTTATGCCTCGGCTTGGAAGTAAAATGTGAAGTCCGAAGAAGAACTAGCCAATGAGAGTATGGCTGTTCAAATCGTGCTTTCTGATTGGAACAGAAGAATCATTTGTTGATTGATATATTTGTCCGATTGCAGCTTTATGGACACATAGTGGGCCTAAATTAGCTTTGCTTTGCCAGAAATCTTTTTGCAGCCAACTGAAAATAAAGTAAGGGACAGTTCATTATGTAGCCGGGTGACCGAAGAGAAATTTCCCAGCTGCGGGCATATGCACGATTTTTCACCTAACCGCAACCAGTTGTATCACGAGGAAACTTTGCCCACACTGCAGCTGTCACAATTCGCCTGAAAGATCCTATGGTTTTATTGAGCCGGGCTCCTTCTAGTGAAAACAATTATGAAAATCATCATCAGCACTACCTGGAATCAGAAAGCATATTTTTTGCATCCTCTTTGTACCAATAGTGGTGTAGAGCTCAAGAAAAACGCAACAGTATTTTACCTAGCATTTTTTGCAAAGAAATTTTTGTTTACTCATTTTTTCCAATGCAGGAAATTTTTGTTTTTCCTAAATAGTTTTCCTTATACCAACACCAGGCTGAAATATTACAGTTCCTAGTGACTGAATGAAAAACGCCCTCACTGAAGCGGCTACAACAAAATAAAATCAATGAGATGAGATTAGCGAATGTTGAGGGTCTTGTGGAGTAAGGCTACTCTTTTTGATGGAATGATTCTCTCTTCCATAGTCGTTAAACAAAGAATTCACTGGCGACCAGCTGTTAAGTATGACACTGATTAACATATTCACATTGTACAAAAACAAACCGAGAGAAGAAGACGAGCAAGAAGAATGCATCGCCGAAGACGAAATGGAGGTCTGGAACCTAATTACGTCATTCAGTGCATCCTTTTATCGAGCATTGGTAACGCTTGCTGTCAGTTCTACGAACGAGGCTGAAAATGATAAACACCTGCCCAGCATCAAAATATTTTCTGACTGGATTTTGTGCTCTGGGTCTTCGATTTTCTTGGAAAAATCATATGATCGAAACAAAGAGTGAGTAACCATTTCTTGGAGTTTACTTCTGTTGTATGTACAGGTGATAGTGAAGGTTAAGCTGCAGTTTTAGAGCTAAGCGCAGCGGTCGCAGAAAGAAGACCTAACTGAGTCGGCGACTCCGTGTTGCGATGCTCAAGGGGTGGGCTCTACATAGGATTGAACCCTGCCTACTTTACTGTTTTAGCTGCAAAGTCAACGGATTGCACCACTGCGCCACAACAGCTTCACCAACAGGAGACAGGGTTTACCTATAAGAATTTGACCCACTTCTAGGGCCGCTGTGTAGGTGTGATGACATCAAGTAGTCCGTTTTTTCACTCAGTTCCATAGGACAGGCTTCAACTTAGAGTTTGAGACCTTTTATGAGTCAATATGACAACTGATGTTTGATTTATGGCACTCGCAGCAAATTTCTGATTCTCAAATTGAGAAATCAAATACAAGTTTCAAGAACAAAATCTCTTGCACCAAGCACATTTATACTTGTCCATGTGGTAAGCAAAAAATTCTTGGCAAGATTTCTTGATTAGAATATTTTAGCATGATTAATAACTGTTTGCTTAAAACGATTGACCGTGTGGTACGCAAAAGATTCTTTGAGGAATCACCCTAGGTAACGCCTGCGCATTAACGTGGAGTGTGCGGAGTAACGTGGAGGGCCATCGTGAGTAACTGTGGAGGGCTATCATGAGTAATTTGGAGGGTGCGGAGTAATGAGAATTCCTTATTAGAATATTTTTACTTGGTTAGTAAGATTTCTCAGAATGAGCGGATTCAGATACTAAATTCAAGTGAAACTTGATTGCAGAACAATAAGTATCCTTGAAACAAGTAATTGATTCGAAGCATCGTAAAATTCTTTTGCAAAAGCTTCGCTGCAAATTGATTTTTACATAAAGCATTGCAGACTTTATCGTGGCTGTAAAATGATATAAACTTGAGTTGTTTCTAATTTATTTGCACCTCTGCAGAGTCACACGATAGTTATTTGGACCGGTGAGTGTTTTCTCTGGATTATTTAGCCATCTGGTCATTCTTTCACCCATTGTTGAATGTATTTTAAGCCACTTTATTGCAGGTATAGCCTCACGACATAGTCCCAGATATCGCAAAATAGCAACAACGACAACAACAACAATAACAACAACAACAACAACAACAACATTTCCTTTTTTGCTCAATCTGGGCCTTATGGACTTTGATATAAATTTTTGAGACGGAGATGCACACGTTTACGTGTGCCCTTTGGAACGAGGCTGCAATGTAGTCTCGGAGGCGAGGCAATTGACCCTTAACAGTTGGAAATTCTTAATGCTGCGGTGAAGTTCATGGAAGCTAATTGGCCTTAAAACTGAGGAACTCCTGATTCACAGTGCAAGGTTTGTTGATTCTTGGATTGAGGAAACATTCGTATGGATACTTGTGGCTTTTGTTCATGGCTAATATCACTGTAAACTTGAATTCTGAGCTGTTTTAACATTGGAGGTTCGAGCCGGCAACTTAGGCCCATCCGCCATTGCCTGGTGTTCGTACAGTGTTGCTATGGTTTCCAAATCTAGTTATGAAATCGACAGGGGAAAACTTTATCCCAAATTTTAGTATCAAAGTCCATAAGTCGTAGTTTGAGCGTCCACCAGTCTATCAATAGCGATAACTACGAATATGCAATCAGTCTATTGCAGGTACAGTAAAACCCCGCAAACAAGAATATACTTTTCTAAAAAACAGACTGACTAGGTTCTTACAAATGAAATGAGGTACTTGTGACGTTTTCTGGTCGTCATTCTTATCACAAGGACACTTATGAATATGATGAATAATAGCTTCACAGTATGTGTTAGATATACTTGATATTGGGATGACTGCATTGAAATATTAGAAGGTATGGTATTTGTTGTTGAAAAAAGCAATTTATATCATACAGCTTAATGAAACAATCTGCATATCCCTGAAAACTGTTAGACGTGTTCAGTTGTCATTAGGACTTTGTTCACACTGATGTAATTAAATTTCTTAATTAAGTGTACCATCTCATAAGAACATTGGAGTAAATCAGTCTGTTTTTGGTTCTTATCTTTGTGTGTATTTTTCCGCAAAATCAATCTGGAGGTTCTCATTTTGTTGTGTTCTTGTTTGCGGGAGTTTACTGCTTTTGACCTCATCTTTGAAGCGACTCAGTTTAGGCCCAACCCGATCAACAGGTTTAAATTCAAACTTGAGTGAACAGAAACAATAAGATGCCTCAAGATAAATTCACGAATAGGTGGAAGGATGGCAAGACGCCTAGATAATCTAGAGAATATACTTACCATGCCAAGCAAGTATCATGCAACTCTTGACAGATACAAACAAATCGAAAATAACTCGAATTATTAAACCTTCTTCATTTTTCTCCCGTAGGCTGTATGGAAGCCTTGCTACTCTGGGCAACGAATTATTGAAAAGAGCTGGTTCTATAACATCTGCCACAGGTAGGAATTATTTTCATTAATCCGATTGTAAAATCATGGTCGATGGACAGGTATAGCTCCTATACTCTTGTGTAACGGAATAAACGTTAAACAAAAGGTCCCTTACCTGAATGCCATGATGCCATAACTGGATGCAGCATGCAAGAAAATATTCCATAAACGTTTTTTGAGACGATTTATATCATGAAACAATGTCTCTTTCTGATAGGAAGATTTGGGAACGTTCCATGTGTCCAAGACTTTTGCTGCCCCAAATAGACCTTTTAGTGCAAGAAAATATTCCATAAACGTTTTTTGAGACGATTTATATCATGAAACAATGTCTCTTTCTGATAGGAAGATTTGGGAACGTTCCATGTGCCCAAAGCTTCTGCTGCCCCAAATAGACATTTTAGCTATTCTACAAAAGAGCCTGGATCGAGCATTATTTTTATTCACGTTTATACATGAGGTTCGATCGAGTGGCGTTAGAGCTTCTATCACAACTGTGCACATTCGAAAATTCTACAGAATGTAGCAAAATTTCGTTCGATTTTGATTCTCGTCAGAATACCTAAAAGGTCTATTAGTTTTTTATTTTATATTTAATTTGTTTAAGTTGAAAAAATGGTCATGAAGATCATTCTTTTTTGCAGTTTCCCCTCTACCAGAAGATCGCGAAGTTCGAGGGTTCTTCCCGCTCCGAAGAGTTCACAGGTAAATGATCATGTTGATTTGTCCTTGATCGTAGGGTACTTCGCGCGTCCATCTTTTCTACGGTTAGGCTGACCTTCGAACTTCTGAGAAGTTGCGAGAAACTTCCTTGAAATGCAGCATGTTGAAGTCAACTAAAGAGCATTATAGCTAGTGACATGGCACAGAAAGGATGTTTAGTCTTTGGAATTCATGTTTTTGTGTATTTCTAGAGGCTACATTTATTCAAATGAGTGAAAATAATCGCTGCCTGATAAATCCCGACGGTGTACGAGATTCGCCTCCGCGAGAGGTCAAAATACTTCGCAATAAACACTTCGGTTGGTGAAAAGATGAACCAACCAGCTGCATAAACTTTGTGAGGAATGTTTGAAATATGTTTAGGAAATATCTTTTATCGCTTTGGATGAATCAATTTTGATTGGAAAGTTTACAAGCCTTAAGTGCCTGATAAATCCCGCCAGTACCCTATTTTTAATTTCGCATTTATTTCATTTTTCATTATTTTACACGGTAGGCCCATCAGTCTGCTTTGCATCGGACTGCTTTACAGGGGGGCCTTATCAAACTTTGCTATGCTGTACAGTAAATCCCCGCATATCAGAACCTACCAAAAAAGAACCTAAGGGCTGTTTTTCCTAAATTATGTACCTTGCAATTAAGAACCTGTTTCAGTTTGATGAAACATAGGTTCTTATGGCAGGGGTTGCAAAGTTGATCTTTGATTGCTGTTATTAAGGTCATTGCGGTCCCAAATGGCTTTGAAAGCTTTATTCTCCTCCCCAATTACTTATTAGGTCCATTAGAACGCTTCCAAAATAAATGATAAGGCTTAACATCTTTGTGAGACTCTCAAGGGGACTACATGAGGCACCCTTCAAATAAGAACCTCTATACCTTGAAATTAGTCTTAGTACTTTGGAAATAAGAACCAATTTCAGCCTGGCTCTCGAAAAAGAAGCTTCTTATACGCGGGGATTTACTGTAACTAAAATGAATTAATCAAAATTACGCTTATTTGGCAATATAAAACGAGGAATGAAAAGAATTAGGCTGAGAAAGACATATTATCCACGGGATTATCCTTCAGCCTACTTTTAAATGTGCTAATGGAGGGTACATACTTGTTTGTCCTCCAAAAGCCATTCGTTCCACGTCTCCGCACCCCAGAAATCCTGTTGCTTTCTGCCCGCTGCAAGTTGTCATCCCGTTGCTTTCTGCCCACTGCAAGAGCTGTAGTGTTGATTGTCTCGATATTTTCACAGTTGCAAAGACGGCCTCAACTTAGAGTTTTAGACTTTGCGTGAGTCAATCTAGCAAGTTAATGCTGATTTATGAACGAAAAAAGACACAGTAAGTCAATCTCGTTGCTCTACCTCTACTCTGGGATACAAGAGGCCGTTTGGCAATCTGATTGGCTGTTCGACATTTTGGGCTCTAACTCAGATTTGCGCAGTGTAAACGACTTCAGCATGTCAAAATTCGACGTAAAACCACATTCTGTACCTATACCAACCATCATTTGCAACTTATTTCTGAAATTCGAAGAATAACGAGCCATTTTATTTTCGAAGCTGCGGTGAAAGTTTCCCGAATTTGCAACTTAGGCCCATTTTCGCTCCAAACAAACCGAGCTTATTTTCACATTAAACACACTTGCCGACCCCAGATTATTTTTTAGATACCTGCATAAAGGTTCAAATAAGGTCCTCAAAGTGTTTCTTTTTCTTTTTCTCCATTCATCTTCTACAGAATTAGCGCAAGAGCAACGGCTATTTTCCGTCGCTTGGCGTTGCCTAGCCAACGCTGAAATCCATAATGGCTTCCAAATTTGCTGATTTTCTGGGCAAATTTGATCGAAGTGTACCAAGGTGTTCATTCGGTTTCGTGAGCAGCGTATGACGTAAGAACACCCTGGAAACGAGGTTGAAAGTAAGTGCTTATATCGACGACAGTACTTACTTTGTTTTTTGCTGCCGCGTTAAAATCTAGACTCGATTACATGTCGTAGTTTCGCTTTTGGCCTGAAATGATATCGCTACAACTACAACTCATTCCCATACGCTTGCAGAAACGGTAAAGTTCCTTACTGATTCCATTTGAAACCTTTCTGCTACTCCACAAAAAAGTTCGACTGAGCAGTGTTGGAGTCTCTGTCACTATTGTGTACATTCGAACATTCTACAAAATGTATCAATCTGTCGTTCGATTCGCATTCTTTTTTAGGATGTAGCTGTGGGCCTAAATCATCTGCTACTTTTTTCTCACGACCACTGGGTCTGAGAGGCTTTGAAAATCAGTTTTCTAGAACTTCTGTACCATGAAATCAGGTGTCAGTACTTCGGTAAAGGATCATTCTTGCCACAAAAGCAAAAACCGCCTTGCTCTAAGTCACATGCTGATCGGTAGACGAGGGGGCGACAGAATCCTGTCGCCGATTGAAATTTTTTGCCGTTTTTACAGCTCTATGTCCATAAGGCCCTCAGTGGAGCGATAACAACAACAACAATTCAACTCAGTGAGATGAGCGTAACTTGAGGGTCGGTAGTGAGGCTAGTCAAATTCCAGCAATGCTTGAAAGAAAGGGTTCTAGCGTTGTATTTGAAGTTTTCTTACATTTTTCAAAGGGTCAATGCTCTGGTCTAAAAAGCAAACAACAGCTGTTTACCCCATTAAAATAGAGGGTAAACAAACGCATTTTTAGGTTTTTGAAAGTAGTCTTTGATCCTTAGACGCAAACACGTTAACTGTCAGCTGGACTTCAGATAATGAATTCGCATCGTGCTTGTAATAGGTTTAGCCGTACGAAACTAACAAATTAATTTTTCATGAGAATGTTGAGATTTTGTAATTTTTCCGCAGACGACTTGACTTTCGGCAAGCAAATGACATTGATCAAAATACGACGAATCTTCGAGCTTACAGAATCATCTCTTTCATCAACTGGATTTGTCAACAGGAACCTGCCTCGAGGTACAACTTATTTTTTCTCTAGCCAGAAAGATTCCCACTTTTGAAAAGATTCGTACCACTGAAGCCTGGTTCAAACCAGGTCGTTTGGGTAGTTAAGGTCGTGCAAAAAGACCCAAAAGGCAAAGGTTTCAAAGTCTATGTCTTTAGCTTGGTTCACACTAGGTCATTTGGGTCGTTAAGGTCGTGCAAAAAGACCGAAAAGACAAAGGAATCAAACTCCAAGTCTTTCAGCTTGGTTCACACGAGGTCATTTTGGTCGTTAAGGTCGTGCAAATAGACCCAAAAGACAAATAATCAATGCTTGAGTGCTTTGCCTTTTGGTTTTTCTGCGTGACCTCAGCGACCCAAACAACCTAGCGTGAACCAGGCTTAAAGTACTTAATGGATTGGAATGCATCGATTTCTTCTTGATAACCAAGAGATTGAAGTATTTCTGTTATTTTTCTTGTGTTTTTATGAGCCCTAGAAAAATATAGGTAAGTTCAACTCTTCGAAGATTTCGTGGTTGTGATATCGCTGAAAATAGCCTAAAACACTTGATAAGATTATATAGAAATTTCCTAGGAAATTTTTGTGAATGCTCATAAAAGTCTCAAGAGGCACACAAAGCAATGCTGTGAAACTGTTGATAACATTAAAACATTTTTGCATCATTAGATAAAATTATTCTTTCACAAGCACACCAGGAATGTCTGTTGAGAATTGAGTACATCATAACCCAACAGATCTTGTTCATTCTGTTGCCAATAAGCATAGGTCCAAATCTTTAAATCTGTGTAAAGAGGCGGGTGTAAAATTCAATGACTTATCTCTTTAAACCGAATGACTTGAAAGAAACTTTAGCCAATTTCCTATGATTCTATCGTTGGATTTTTCATAAATCTTGAATATTTGTCGAAATTACAGCCAGTTTTGCATTTCAGCTCATTTTATGATGTGACGTCATCGAATTTCTAAATCACAAACCAGGAAAGTGAAAGAGTTTTGCTTGATACCATATTGTAGGCATCCATAAACTATGGTTTTCTTGAAAATTATTTGATCTTGCGTCAACGGGTTTAGAAATTACGATAGTTCTAAGTTTGTTTCGAGAATTTTCTTGAATTCTTAAAAAAGAAGAAAAACACTGTAATTCTGAAAATACTGAAGATTTCAGAAAAGTCCAACGGCAGATTTACTGTAAAAAAAGTTCAATTTTCATTGAAGCCATTCAGTTCAAAGGAAAATGTCATAGAATTTTACACCCAGCTTTTAAGATTTGAAGCCTATGCTTTGTAGCCTGCGTGCAGACTCTACTGATCCCTTTTCAGACAGGTTCTCCTCCTGCGGAGTCTGCGCATCAGCGACCAAATCCTTGTTGTCAGTTCATGAGAAACATGGAACCTTTCCTGATTGGCTGACGCATATCCCCTTTCTTTCATGAGCGTCTCTGTCTTTGTTCGAGTCTGCAGGTATTTAATTAACTCTTCCATGGACAAAGCTGGCCAATGAAACCTTATTGTGTGTGGGTGTTATGCCTTCCCACTCTATAGGTCGCTCTATTGAATCCAATTCAGTGACTTGGTTCCTCAAGAGAGGGAATCGCGCGTGGCCCAGAACAAGGATTTGGTCGCCGATGCGCAGACTCTACTGGAAGAGAACCTCTCTCTGAAAAGAAACAGTAGAGTCTGCACGCAGGCTAATGCTTTGCCAATGGAGACATTTCTGAAAATTATTTAGATGTTGAGCTTTGCATTCGTGCATAACAGGGTAGTCTGTTGTCTAAGGTTTCTGTCCTTCGCTGTAAAGAATTAACAGAAATGTGAAATATGATCGCAGAAGATCTAATCCAGCTTTTTTAATCAGACATGGTGGCAAAGTTGTAGATCAGCGACCTAGCTAAAAATAGAGCGAAAGAAAATCAGAACATTTTAGAGCAGTTTTTGAGATAAATCCACTTTTCTGAAATCAACAACAAGTTTTGAAAGAGCGTCTAAGAAATGAGCGTTGAAGGAATTATTGCGATTTGAATATTTTTTTATTGCCAAGACTGTGCAGAATAGCATCCCTTTTACTGCTTTTCGATAGGCTGAATGATTTTGGAGAAATTAACTGTTTTCTGAGGAGTGCGGTTTAGCAAAACGGCAACTCGCCGTTCACTAGGCGGAGAACAGAGATACCTTCAGGGCAAATTTACGCTTCAGTCCCTCACTGACGAATGCCAATCATATGTTTTCCCGTGAAAGATAATCAGATGATCTCAAAACAGTGATTTTTCTCTCGTGTTTTCAAGATTGCCAATTTATGAATGATTTATAATCAGTAATGCAGCTGCTCGGTTTTTATACTTGGAGGGAAGAAATTTTCACGAGTTGGAAAAAATACGAAATTTTTATAATTAACTTTGGCAACTCTGTCAAAATGGAAAATTTCGAGGCCTAAACCCTCGATCAAAATTAAAAGGTCCCCTCTCTAAAACACAATGCGTTCCCCGCAAGAATTAAGAATCAAGTTTTATTCAAAAGTGATAATGTATATGATCAGATTCCTTTGTAGAAATCATTATTTAAGCCTGGAAGAAATTACAGGTCTATTCACATTGCTCTAAGTGAGGAAATGACTGATCCTTCTTCACACAGTTTCAAGTTGATGGTTTTCAGAAATCTTATTTACTTATAATCAAATTGCTCAGAAAAGTGGAAGAAAAAACACACAGAATACTTCATTCTTTTGGATATCAATCAAATTTTGATTCAATCCAGTACAGTAGAAACGCGCTTAAGATAACCTAGAGTTTTCTTGGGGAGCCTGGATAGGTTCTTGATTAAATGGCTGTTATTCTAAATTCGGATACTTAATCAAGGGAGCCAAGGATTATCGCAAGATTTGGATTAATCTCAATCTTTAAATCCAACACCCAGTATTCTAACCTTACGTAGCGAAGCAGGATCAATCCAGGAAGGCGGAGATTATTGCTTCTTTGAGAAATTTTATTTGAAAATTCATATTTACCATGATAAATCATAGCGTTTTTTGGTTTTTATTGGCCTATCGCTTTTATTCCTTTAGATCAACACAGCAAGGGCAAATTTTTGTAAGACAAAAGATGCAGGTTTCCAAAAATAGGAAGTGATTTCTATTTCTGAAGAATAGATTCCATACCTCTGAATGCTGTCAATCAAATCAAAATAAACAGAGAAATGGAACATCATTGTCAGCTGCATTGTAGGTGTGAAATTTATTCCCGAGGCTGTCAAATCGATTGGTTTTGTATTGTGCGTATACTAACCGGTATTGTGTTGTACAGGAAAATATAAAGCCCGATGTCTTAAAAGTACAGACCGAGCTTGCGAAGTCTGTGCATTAAGACCGAGGGCTTTATATTTTCCTGTACAGCGACAAAACCGGTTAGTATGAGTTTTATTACCTGACAGCTTCTAATCTTGAGTCGCATCATTTAATCAAACATATTTTGTTACAGTCATGTCGTTTGAGTTGCTTGTAAATCTCGCAGGCCTAAAGCAGTTGTTGTGGCGACAAAAAACGTGTCCTTGTATCGTATTATACAAGGAACCCGCGGGAAATGTGCGATTAACCAGTAGGAGTGGCGGGATTCTGTATTGCCTCATCTTTGAAATTTCAGTCAGGTAATAGTATTTGGTACAAAATTGTACGTATCATCCAAAGTAGGGACCAACTAGATGGCCTTGTGTCTTTTCATGCTTTGGATGGCAATGTAGAATGTAGCAAATTTCTGTGTTTAGTTTTTTTTTATATTGATTTAAAAAAATCGATTTGTCTCAAAATGGACTGCATCCTCTGTATTACAAAATTTGCCTTGCTGATTGCGACCTATTTCTATCTCTCTTTCAGGTTCATAGCGAAAGGAGAAAGTGGAGGCGAGGCTAGATTTGTGTACCTGCAGGTGAGTAAAATTTACTCACTTCTTGAAAATTACTGCTCACTGAATATCAAAGTAGTGCTATTGAAAAAGGAGTTAAAAGATGAGATCTCATAAGTATACAGCGTATTTTAGAAAATACGATACACAACTGTAAAGGATCAGTCGTTTATTAATGTCGGATAGGGGGCTGGAAGATATTTTCGTGGATAATGACAATATTTCATAACTCCTCCATCTCCCCACAAGGATTTTCAAGGATCGCTCTGTTTCTAGGTAAAATTTTTCATGGCTCCATCTGCATCAAAAGTGATGATATATTCCTGATTAACAAATCGTATTTTCTGACGACAAGTGACGTAAAAAAGAACATAGAAATGCTTCCATGGTAAAAAAAGTGGCACCTAAGATTTGTGAAAATACTGACGATAGTCTGAGGAGATACAAAAACTTCACAAAAAGATCATAAAAGGAAGAAGTTTGTGTTTCAGATTGCTTAGATCAGCTTTGTTAAGTTTCCATGGCCCCCTCCTTTAGACTTGAGAATTTTAGTAGCCACCCCTTTCACAGCCCAGAGAGGGGGCCACTGGTTCAGCTCTGAAGCAACAGTGGTTCACCTCTGAAGCAAGAATTGCAACTCTTCTGTTGTGAAAAATAGGCCGGTAGCTTATAACTCTAGCTTTGTTTCTGCTCCAGCCAAAACAAAGACCTAGTTACATTTCACTTACATGCTCTTGATTAATCAAATTTGGATTCTATGCTCTATAAGACGACCATACGCCTTCCCCTGTAAACGGTTGAATTGCTTATCATGAGCAAATTCTAATAAACAACCAATCGTAGAGATTTATTGTTGCAGCAGGTGTTTTTTGTGGATATTAGCAATCCTAATTTTAACACGAATCCGTATGAGTTACAGCATCACAAAACACAAACAAGGAACAGCGAATGTTTGATAAGCCTTCATAGGACAAAATAGAATATGCCAGGAAATCGAGCCACTTTATTGGCGCAAAGCTGTACAATGAACTGCCAATCGATCTTAGAAAAACTGAATCTTTTAAGCAATACGACGAACTATTAGAGAAACATGTTAGTTAAAGTTTGTGATACGTATGCATTCAAAATGATCATTGTAATTACTTCTACGTTTTGTCTGAGCTTTATCAGCTTTATTGTCTTCCGTTTCCTTTACACATGTTAATAGCAGCATTATTTTGTTGAAATATACAATTTTCTGCTACCTAGGAAATCATCAGATTTTGAATTCAAACCATTATAGTGCTGTGTCTCTAAAATAGATCTCTTCACTCATCACAGGAGGCACCTAACGATGAAAAGACTGCTTTGGAAGAATTTAAGATGAGTGAAAAAGATTTCGATCTTGCTGTGAGGAAATTGTTTGATACACTACCTGAACTTCAAGCTGTAAGTACAGATGTTCAACGTCATCATCATCATCATCATCATCATCATCATCATCATCATCATCATCATCATCATCATCATCATCATCATCATCATCATCATCATCATCATCATCATCATCATCATCATCATCATCATCATCATCATCATCATCATCATCATCATCATCATCATCATCATTCAACCAAAAACTATTGAAATTTGTTCTTATTTGAAAATAGTATCTGTGAGATCTGCAATAAACTTAAGTGACATAATAGTAACTACATGTGTTTTACTAAATGATTTGAGTGAATATTAGACACTTTCAGGTAATTAAAAAATTCAAATTAGCCGGTTTTGACGTTGTGCAGGAAAATTCAAAGCCCTTTGTCCATAGTCAACGCTCTTTCTTAATGCACAGACCTCGCAAGCTCGGTTTATACTTTTAAGACCTTTGGCTTTACATTTTCCTGCACAACTTAAAACCAGTTGATATGCGCACAGCAAAAATCTCTTACACATTTGGCAAAAAAATTTTTTTCAAGAAAATTCCGAAGAAATCGCTAAGAATGCTGTTATTTTTAAAAAATCTCATGCGCCATTTGAGAAGAGTGATACATCCTTCGCAAATATTTGTGTAAGATGTGATCATTTTTCTTACCTTGCAGAAAAGTTATTCTGGCAGAAGCAAGTCACCGTTTAGGGAGACCCGGTAAGTGAAACTCAACGTCTCATCATTGTGCACTTGTTAATTTCTTTTAAATCTTTTCGTTTCATTTTCTTTATTAAAACCACGGCACGTGTTGTAGGAGAAATCCAAGCCACCTATAACTGAACGAAAGTGGTATGACATTAAGAAGATAAATCTACTTGTCTCCCTCCCCTTGTGTTTTGGCTTTCTTCTGGGGCACCAAATAAGCTCCTTTCATGTCTAACACACTGCCAGCGCGCAGTTCAGCATTCTCATTGTTTCAATTTTAACCGCCGAAGGCTCGAATTACAAATTCGTATGCGGGGGCAATCTTCGAAAGAGCAAACCAGAACGAGATTTTGTAATCTGAGACTATGCTGTGTCATAAGACATTGATTTTCAAACAAATACCAAAGATTTTCAATCCCAAGGCAATTAATGCCTAGAGGATATCTCTCACCCATGAGAAGTTGCATTCCTTTACTATTCTGTGCGAGAAGTCATTTATGCATTGATCGATGTTTTAGGCCATTTTTCAGTCATTTTGCAACCATGAAATTTTTCTAAAGTTGAATTAACCTATATTTGTAGTGCTGGTAGGACAGCGAGAAAACTCACAAAAATACTTTGATCTTTCGGCTTTTAACTAGAATTTGAATGACTCAAATCCGTGAATTAGTCTTGGTGTTATGAATTTTCAAAAGTGGGAACTTTTTTCTGGCTCATCCGGTAGTATGGCTGTGAATAGGTTTACGTTAGTTGGTGTTTGTTTATTTATACTTTTAACACAAACTTCACTGTTACCCAACTGTGAATAACATGTTTATCATTATTATTCTGTCAATTTTATTTCATTCGCAGATCGTTATTTAGAACCGACTCCGAAGAGCAAGGCATAAAGGAAATCCCACAAGTAGCGGGCCCCGTTCCTTCTTACTCATTGTTTGATTCCACGTGGAGTGTTCCATTCAAGAGATCTCCTATCAAAGGTAGGTTGCGGAACTGAAATTTACCGTCCACTGGGTGAGCCAGAAACATTCTCACATTTGATAATCCATAGCACCATGTGTACTGGATTGGCTAGATTGAATCAAATGTTGCTTGATAATTAGGAGATTGAAGAATTTTTGTAATTGTTCATTTTGTTTAAGAACACTTGATTTTTAAGTAAATTCAACTTTACGATAATTTTATGGTATGATCAAGCCACGAAGAAACCCCTCGCACAGAACAGTGGCGGATGTAAGGGGACAAGCGGGCAGTTCCCCCCTCCTCGAGTGGAAAATTCTGTTTGGCACCCCATTTATGGCAAGACCTGCGCCTCTTATAGAGACACTAATACACCTGTGTTAGTCTGGTTCAGATCAAAATTGATGGAAAAACTCACGTAACCATTTGATCAATGTTTTAGGCCCTTTCTCAGTCATTTTGCAGCCATGAAATTAAAGTTAATTTTACCGATACATCTAGTGCTGGTAAGACAGCGAGAAAAATCGAGAAAAATCACAAATATACTTCGATCTTTTGGCTTTTAACGGGAATATGAATCATTCAAATCTATGGAGCACTCTTAATGCTATGAATTTTTAAAAGTGGGAACTTTTTTCTGGCTCACCCGGTACTTTTCTTGCTAAATCTAAGGTTTATCAAGTGTGGCATTAAGAAAGCAAGCCTTAGCAAGCATTAGGGACTAACTTTCCGTCAAAGTTCAACATCTCCTGAATGTTTTCCTCAAATCTGTCGTTTTGATTTGTTCAGATAAATTATCAGCAATGCTTCGAAAATCTTTGGTAGATGACATGATGATTATGACGAATACCATAGCTAAGCATCTTATCAATCACAATCGATAAGGTGCTCAACTATGGTATTCATCGTGATCATTTTGTCATATACCACAGATTTTTGAAAAATACTCACAGTCTATTTGAACGAATCAAAACGAAAGATTTGAGGGAAACATTCAGGAGGTGTTGAAGTCTACTGGAAAATTAGTCGCTAAGGCTTGCTTTCTTGTTTTCAACTTTTAAGTTTAGATTTCCAGTTATAAGAATGCAGTCTTGGCAAAAATACAAAGCATTTAACTTTGTATAAATCTTGGGTAATTATTTATCACATGAATTTAGAAGCTAAGTAGCTTAAAAGAAGAAAGAATGACCTTTCTTCTTAAAAAAGAATTCTGAGATCGGGCAAAAGCAAGGGCAAGAAAGAAAGTGGCAAATAGATTTCAAGGAAGGAAGAAACTGGCAAACAGATTTTTTTGTGATGTTTGGTTGCTCATCTTTATGACAAAATTCATGTGCTAATGGTTGCTCACCTACATGGACCGTACCTATTTTGAGCTACCTTCCCAGCAATAATTCTTGAGCTTACCGTAAAAGCTCTATCAAGCCCCGAGAGGGGGGGGGGGATTATCTAATTTTGGACCTTCAGAGGAGGGCTTAACAGAGAGGGGGGCTTATTCTCAAAGTCAAGTGACAAGGATATATTTGGTAGCTTTTCTGTACAATTTTACGGCTCCAATGCATAAATTCGACACAGTTTTTTCCCAAACCATATCAAAATTAACATGCAAGGTTGTGTAGCTAAATAAATGGAAAATATATCCGGCAAGTCCTAGAATTTGAATCAGAGAGGGGGGCATAATAGGGCTTTGAAGGTATATGCAATACTAGTATTTGTTTTATGTTATGATGTGTTTAAACCTCAAGTGGTTGGTCAATGAACGTGTTCGTGTTTCTTGGTTATATCTAGCCTATGGCCTGCAGGAACATCATTGTACAAGCCACTAAACCAATCTAAAATCAAAATGATTTTCGCAGAAAGTTGGACGAAATTTTGCCGTTTCCAGTACTAAAAACATTTTGTAAGCCCATGGCTAAAACGCTAAAATATTCCTATTTCAATAACAGAATCACCAGCAGAAGACCAAGGCTATCCAGAGCTCTTTGAAAAACTTGCGGTGAAACAAGAAAACAATACTCCAGCTGTCTCCTTCCCTGACGATGGAACCAATTCCAAAACAACCGATGTTTTTCCAGCCTCATCGAGATCTGTCAACATCGGCGTATTCCCTTCATCTGCGACTGCTAGCCATACCCAACCACGACAACAGCAACAACAACAACAACAGCAGCAACAACAACAACAGCAGCAGCAGCAACAAAAACTTGTCAATCGCCCTCGGCCTATGTCCCCAATGGCGAGTGCTGTCCCAAATCATCCCGTTCAGAACCAGCTTTCTCGATTACCCATCAACCCCCAACTCATACCCCCTGCCAGCTTCTATAATAATCAGCAAACCATACCCCCTAGCCGACTGGTGATGCCCCCAAGAGGTGACACCCAAATTGTCCATCCGGGAATGAATCACCAAGCGTTCAACAATACCCCATCACCCATCGCAATGACCCAGCATCCCTTGTCATTCGTTGGTCCTGTCACCCCTGTCCCAATAGCTATTCATCAAGGTGGACCTCATCATGGCAACTTCGCTGGTTTTGTTCAGCCAGTTGTCACAAATGGTGCAGTGTTTGGTGCAATTGGACAGACACCAAGATCTCAGTACCAGAACCATAATAATCATCAGCATTTGACAAATCAGGCGAATGCCACACCGCCTGGATCACCAGGAATGGCAAGAAATGTCAGTCAAGGCAATCAGGGCAATCAAGCTAATCAGGTATGTTGCTACAGCATAGGTTTCAAATCGTTAGAAATGTTGCTGTAAAATTCTACCTGGTGAGTTAAAACAACCCCCGGCGTTTGAAAGGCTACTGCTACCTGAGTATATAAGCAATGATGTTTTGAAATATTTGATTGAATAACCAAATCGTTCAATTATTTTTGGAACCTTTCCTAACTAAAATCGGTTACTCCGGCCAGATTCTGAAGCGATTTTCTAAAAAAATTCCCCTCGAGAAACCTTAAAAATGTACTAAATTTGCAAGCAACTTTCCATAATGTGTTTACCTTACATCGATGACTTTCAGCACGTTTTAGCACGTGCTTTCTTGTTGTCGTGTTGAAAAGTCTTCCCCCTAGTATGAATGACTTATTCAGGGGGATTCCATTCTCCCAAGAGGACAAAATACATTAACGTATCCAAGAGTCATTATTGCAAGGAAGGAGAACAAAGGGAAACCTTGCTTGGTGTTTTCACTAATTTTCGCACGTTTTCGAAAGGGGCTCTCTGGCGAAAATCTCCCAATTCGACGGGAAGGAATGGCCGATTAAAACTGGGTAAATTACTGAACCTAACTAGACATACCGGGAATAAAACAAGACAGTTTTCAATATCATTACTTTGATATTCAGGGAGTACAATTTTTTCAAACACCGGGCGCTTTTTCGACCCACCCGGTATGTCATGCCGGGTGAGTAAAAATAAGTTACCACGTTTAGCGGGCTGAGGGGTAAACAGTATACGGCCGATGTTCAAAACATGAGTGTTAATCTATCAGTCAAAGGCTAACTTAGATGAGAAAATTTTGTTTGGTAAAATCACACATCTTAAAGACCCAAAAATTGGAAAATGTCTGCAAGGAATTTGTACGGGAACGAGTTTGACCGGGAACGAGAAATTATGGACCAGAATTTAACCCTATCACGCCCGGCTGAAATTAAGCTTAACAGGAAAACCTAATGTAGATCGTCGTTTTCCAGGGGGTATCATAATCAGTGATTCAATAAGCAATAGATAAATGCAATGTTCATAACCTTTCAAATCAATCAAAACTCTGAAAGCTTTACCCCCTGAAAAATTCGCAGTTCTCAATGAATAACGTTGGGCTATATGGCCCTTCCGGGGGTGAAAGAGTTAACGTGGAATTCTGGTCCCCATACAAACCCCTTGCATGCTTTTTTTCCTAATTTTTGGATCCTAATGATGAGCGATGAGCAATTTTGACAACTAAGATTCTGTCATCTTTCCTTTGACTGACAGATTAACATTTTAGCGTTGAATATTCGCCACTAACTTTTTATCCCACTGCCCGCCAAATTTGTTAATATGCCCCAAGATTTTTTTATATATTTATATCAATAATCATTATATCACACATTACTAGCTACACTACTTACAAAGTCACTCTACCAATTACGCTATTTACAAAACTACTCTATTACACTACTAAAATCTGAAATGAGACCCCAAAATTTTTGTCGAAATGTGTGATGTTACCAAAAATGACACGCTGAAGTTTTCTGCCTGAAAAATGAATCCCAATAATGGCGAATCCCGTACCTACATATATGGTAGTTACAACCCCTGCCCTCCTCTTCAGGATAACGTTTCGGGATAACGTGGATAACTTGTGATCTTATCTTTAACAGACACCGTTTTTCTTGAATTTAATGAAAATTCCTTCACTCGACAGTCCATTTGGAGCTCAAACTATGGCATTGGCCATGGAGCCATATCTCCTTTGGAACAACTGTTAAGTGACCAAAAGAGGAGCCAAAGACCACTACAGCCTCGCAAATAGTCTCATAAGAACGAGGCTTGATTGATGGCCATTAACTGTCCCATAATGCATTTGACCAAGGGATCAACTAACTTGCTCAGCTTAGCCAATACCTGGCACGAGACAGACACAGGGTTACAAAGAAGATAGATTCCAGGTTACAGCACAAGAAGGATTTGAGCTAGCCTTTAGAGTTTCTTGGTTGGTTGAATTGAATTGACTTCAATGAAGTGAATTGATTTGGATCTGGTTGAAAACGTTGGGAGGGATTTACAATTGGAATGGATTGATTGGTAAGAGATTTTGTCTCAGTTGAAGTGTACCTTTCATATTTGCTTGTTATTAGAATTGGTGCCTTGATTACAAGGTCTGTAGATTTAAGCCTTGTAAAAGGTGTTTGCTTGAAATTTTGAACGATGATTGACCTTTTAATGGCAGTTTGCCCCTCCCATGACTGTGTTAAAAGAGCAAATCATTTCTTATAGCAGAGGCGTCGAATCATGGTAACTTTTTCAAATCTATCGTGTAAAATGTCATCGCCCTGTCTTTTCACCTGGGGGACAGTTAGACTTATTACGTTGAGTCCTAGTAATCGCTACCACCCACCCACCCCTCACTCATACTATCATTGGCAAGAAAAATATCATGTGACCACGAAAACAGGTCATGTGACCAAAAGGAAGCGCTGTAATTGGTACCACAAGAACTTGTGGCAAATGGCCTAAATAGGGCCAGCTGTAGGGCTGGAAAGCCATGAGTCCTAGTATGAGCCAGGGGTGGGTGGGTGGTAGCGATTACTAGGACTCAACGTATTAAGTCTAGTGGACAGTGCAAGATTTATCATATGACATTGCCAGTCGAGAAGAAAAATTCTCGCAAAAAAATCTGCTCGCCCTATATGAAATCATTGCAGAAAAACTAGCTACCTCGTCATCCATTCCATTAGAAATGTGTCTGCCGTGTATTCATGAACAACAGATTTTGTATAGTACCACTGATGAAACTATAAAAAATCCATTCTTGTCCTTATGTTAACGTAAGAATTAACATTGAAGATAAAGAGATATGACTGGAGCATTGTCTTACGAGCAACTGACAAGGAAATTTTACATTATCTATACACAATCCTTTCAAGGACCAATGAATTTTTCAATTTTTTGCATGATTTACAATTTCGTCCTCAAGATGAACAATTCTACCGGGTGAGCCAGAAAACAGTTCCCACTTTCAAAAATTCAAAGCACCAAGAGTACTTCACAGATCTGAATGATTCAAATTTCAGTTGAAAGCCGAAAGATCGAAGTATTTTTGTGATTTTTCTCGATATCTTACCAGCTTTAGAAGTATCGGTAAATGTAGAATAAAGAATTCATGGTTGTAAAATGACTGAAAATGGGCCTAAAACATTGATCAAATCGTAAGGTTTGTCCTTACACAGAACAATACGAATTGGGCGTTTCACGTTTCTCAAGATTCATACGACATAATTTATCAAACGAATTCTAAAGATTTTCAGTCCCGTGGCAATATATGTGTAGTGAACATATCTCACTCATGAACAATTATATTTTCTTCATTGATCTGTGCGGTTAGTCCTTTATCATTTGATTAATGGTTTTGGCCATTTTCCAGTCATTTTGCAACCATGAAATTTTTGTAAAGTTGAATTTACATATATTTCTAGTGCTCATGAGACAGCGAGAAAAATCACAAAAATACTTTGATCTTTTGGCTTTTAATTAGAATTTAAATCATTCAAATCTGTGAAGTACTCTTGATGCTATGAATTTTCAAAAGTGGGAACTTTCTTCTGGCTCACCCGGTATGTTTCAAACGTCATTTTGAGTTTATGAAATGTTACTGTCCCGTACATAATAGCTTTATAAAAAGCGTTCAGCCAGTTCAGTACAAGCTCAAAAAAGTAAGTGCCCCGTTACGTTTTGCGCCGGCCATGTTATAAGATAAACTTTGCAATGTCCCTGAATTGACCCAAGAAGGCTTTAGGTAATGTGCCACAATCCCAGAGAGAGAGCATTTTTTGTTATCGACATTATGTTTACAATTGCAGCATTATATTACTGATAGTTTTGAAGAAGTGACGTCGCCAAATCGCTAAATCGTAGATCGTAAAAGCTACAACAAGGGCAAATTTGTAGTACAATAGCATTAGTCGTTTTGTTTCACACCTCATTATAAAGCGATTAGCGAGTGCAAACAAAAGAAATTCTCTCAACCAGTAATTCAAAACAAATACAGCCGCAAAGTTGTCCTGAAACCAGTGCGGCAAACTCTCTCTTGGTGCGGGCGGAGGGAGGTTTTTAAGAGAAGTTATATGCCTATAATAATTGTTTGCTAATGCTTACTTTTATTCATAAACACAAAAATACTGCGATGACAAAAATATTGCTGATACAGTAAAACCTCACAAACAAGAACATACTTTTCTACAAACCAAACTGACTACAGTATATTGTTAGTGCATTCTTCTTGAAGTGGTATTCTTCCTGCATTCAGGATGAAGTTCTTATCTCAAGGACCCCTATGACTATGATGATCATAAAGCTATAGAAGATAAACAAAGGCAGATTTCGTAATATAGTAGCATCAGTTGCTTTGGTTCACACCACAATTCAAAGCGATTAGCGAATTTAGACGAAAGAAATTCTCTCAACCAGTAATTCAAAACAAACATAGCCACTAAGTTGCCCTGAAACCAGTAGGGCAAACTCTCGCTTGGTGCGGGTGAACGGGGGTTTTTCACAGAAGTTATGTGCTTACAACGAAAGAAGAAGGGTAAATTCAAAGTTTTGTCTGGCGGATTTTGTTGGCCTTTATAACCTTGCGCGTTTATAAAGAGAATTCAGTTTGCAACATTAAATTCCGTAGAAATTTAGTCGTAGTATTCGTGAAACGATAATTAGAGAAGTAATGTAGTCTTACATGTAGGGCATACTGGCTTAGTCAGAAAAAATGTTTGAACGTTCAAATGCCTGTTGATCCCAAAGTTTGTAGCCTGCGTGCAGACTTTACTATTGTGGAGGAATTTAAGGGCGAACGGAAAAGGTAAAGTCTGCGCATTCACTCCAACTTTTCCGTTCCAGAGATAAATCCTATCCCCCGTCCTCATTGTATATGGACCAATTACGTTCGGCCTTTGATTTCTAAAAAGTATTGTTCTCACTAACCTTGCATCTGATTGGTTAGAACCAGGGCGATAGCACGCAAATCCAAATAGTCTATTGTTCTAGTTCTAACCAATCAGATGCAAGGTTAGCGAGAACAATACTTTTGAGAAATCAAAGACCGAACGTGATTGGTCCTTATACAATGAGGACGGGGGATAGGATTTATCTCTGGAACGGAAAAGTTGGAGTGAATGCGCAGACTTTACCTTCTCCTTTTTGTCCTCAACTCCTCCATAATAGTAAAGTCTGCACGCAGGCTAAAAGTTTGGGACCCAAGCCATTTATCTGATTCCTATAAACTGATGATACCTGTTAAGCTAACGTAGCAACTTTATAAGAAATCGTTTCATATCGAAGTTAATTGATATATATTAAATTCGACACGGCAAAGAGACGAGTTTTAAACTAGGCCTAAGGAGAAATACTTTTATAGAATCGTCTGCAGTTTGAGAGCGATACGATCGATATCGAATAACTAAACTTCCGTATCTAAGGCCCCGTTACACGATAGCGGTTTTATTTCATATTGGATTGGTTTCATATCGGATGGTTCATCCGTTTTCACGAAACCGTTTTAATGTCATATCGGATTGCCCTCCTGTTTACACGAGAGCGCGCCAATACACCACTTCGATTAACAGCCTCGTTTTGGAAATTATTCAAAATTTGTTCAAATGAAACTTCGGAGGCCCAATTCGGATTTAGCACCCAAACTTTAGTCTAACCATAGGTTTTCATGTTGCTAGCAGTCGTGGTGTTGATTTCATGGCGACGTAAAGTTTGGAAATCTGTAAGGGATTTGACCGTGAAAATGACTCGGGGTGTAAAGTTTCACCCCGAACGATTTTTCACGGTCAAATCCCTTATAAATTTTTGAACTTTACTTTGTCATAAAATCAACATCACAGTCGCCAGTAGCGTAAGAGCATGTAACTAGACTAATGTTTGGGTGCTAAATCCGAATCTGGGCTCGAAAGTTTCATAAGAACAATAGGAAGGAATTTTGACAAATTTCCAAAACGAGGCTGCTTAATCGAAGTGGTGTATTAGATACGATGTTTGTAAGAATCCGACAAATTGTTTGAGAGAGAACTTCAGGCCTTCAAACGTGTAGCCATTTTTTGACTTACCTGATAGAATCTTAAGGTTAATTCTCAACGTTGTTAGCAGCTCCCTGGTTGTTAGTTGTATTTTTGCGAGTTTGTTATTAAATTTAGTCATGTAATAAGTCAGGTTATTAAGCTCTTATTAGTTATTTGAAATCATTTGTACTGCTGCGTAGAGGCAAGCTACTGTACGAAGCCAATACCATCGGGACGGCCACAGGCGGTGGAGAATGGTTCAGTAATGCTTGCACGATTCAGTAATACATACAACTGTCCTAAAATTTAATCATACTTGCCAATTAACTGTGTTGAATTTCTCTTGAATCCTCCATCAGTTACACAGACTTCCATCTCTGTTCTCGTTAGGCCAAACATTGTATTCAATGCAACTGCAACAACGCAACACAATGTTTGGCCTAACGAAAACAGATGTAGAGATAGGAGTCTGTGTAACTAATACCGGGTGAGTCAGAAAAAAAGCCCGGCATTTGAAAGGCTACTGCTCCCTGAATATATAAGCAATGATATTTTGCAATATCTGATTAAATAGCTAACATGTTCAGTTATTTTTACAAATTTTCCTGGCTAAAATCGGTCAATCCGTTCAGATTCTGTAGACAATTTTCTAAAATGAATCTCTTTGAGAAACCTTTAAAAAAATGTACTAAAATTACGAGTGAAGAATCCCTAAGGTGTTTAACTCACAGTGATGACTTTCAGCACGCTTTAGCACGTGCTTTCGTTTTGGCGGGTTGAAAAGTCTTCCCCTAGTGTGAATAACTTATTCTGGGGGCTTCCATTCTCACATGAGGACAAAATACATGAGCACATCCAAGAGTCATCATTGCTAGGAAGGAGAACAAAGGCACATTTTGGTTGCTGCTTTCGCTCGTTTTTGCAAGTTTTCGAAAGGGGCTTACTGCAGATAATCTCCTATTTCGACGGGGAGGAATGACCGATTAAAGCCGGGTAAATTACTGAACCTAATTTGACATATCGAGGATAAAAGCAAGACAGTTTTCAACATCATTGCTTTGATATTCAGAGATCAGGATTTTTTCAAACGCCGGGCGTTTTTATTGACTCACCTGGTAGAGGATTCAAAAGAAATTTAATACAGTTAATTGGCAGGTATGATCAAATCTTAGTACATTTGTGTGTATTACTTAATCGTGCAAGTATCACTGAACCATGCTCCGCCATCTGTAGGACGGCGAGCGGAACATCCGAGCAAGGTAGGATAAAGAAAGTAAGGCCCTGTTTATTTGGGGAAAAACACCTCACCTGCCAGACCCGGGGCTGACAGGCGAGGTAAATTTCAGTCACTGTTTATATGAGATTTTTCACCTCGCCTGTCAGCCCCGGGGCTGAGAGGCGAGGTGAATTAAGGTCTCTCTTCCGTGAAATCAGAAAGAACTGACCAATGAGAATCAACGAAAAATTTCATTTCACCTCACCATACCGGTGGTATTTCGTTTATATGGAAAAATTTCACCTCACCCAGGTGAGATTCCACCTCTTGTGAGGTGGGATTTCACTATACCGGTGGTGTTGCGTTCATCATGTAAACGCAAAATGAAAATACAAAGGATTCTATTGGAAGGTGGAATCTCGCCTCTCAGCCCCGGGTCTGGCAAGTGAGGTGTTTTTCCTCATATAAACAGGGCCTAAGAATTAGAGTCTGTACTGAAATTTGGTTAAAATCGTCAGACGTTGAGTGATTGGAGTTACCTACGAGTTGGTTTCACAAAAATCTTCACGTGGAAGTAAGCACCATTACTGTGATATAACATTTGGTCAAGGCTGTTGCGCAGGCACGCAATGCCTTGTCTCCTAAGTAATGATAGTAATCAACAAAGTCAACATTTTTACGTTTTGGTTTACCAAAACCGGGTCTGTCAACAGATGTTTATAAGCCTGTTCTTCTAAACCGATGATACATGTATTTTTTGGTAAGAAACTAAGGATTTGGACCAATATTGAAAGTTTCTTAAAATTATCAGATTTTGAATGCTAGGAGTTTCTTAAAGGTTTCATAACAATTTTCATTTTCACTGCACGTTTTTTCTTTATAAGGAACTGGTTTATAAGAAACTAGTACTATGACAGCAAAAAATTTAAGAAACTCTAGTACTGTGTTAGAGAATTGCTAAGAAACATTTGAAAGTCAAATGAAAGAAAATCATTGGAAAATTGATGTTAGCCTTTATTTTTAAGCTTAAAAACATTTATTTGGAAATGTTCCGGGGAAACAGGGAGTAAACATCGAGAGCGTTATGGAACATTTAAGAAACTCCTAAGAAACTCAAAGTACTCAAAATATGGGAATTTTAAGAAACTTTCAGCACTGGCCCAAATTTTTAGTTTCCTATGAAAACATACGTGTACTAATATAGCTAATGCATCAACTTAGATGAGAAGATTTAGTTTTTTAAAAATGGTCGTAGGATGAAATCGTTGATCGATTTTGCTAGCAATCGGTTATCAAACGGTTATCAAAATCATCGGAATATTGTAAGAAACTCTAAGTACTTAGAATCTCATATTTCCAAGAAACTCTCACGAATGGCTCGAGAAGGGGAAGGGTATCTTGACCTGTCATCGTGCCATTTTGACCGAAAGATTGGTACCCATAATCCCACAAATTTTGAAGAATTTTTGAGCCATGATTCGTCAGTAAATCTAATGAAAATATCTAGAATTAAATTCCAAAAATGCCGATACTTTAGCCAAATTTTCTCCAGAACGGTACCTATGACCCCAGAAAATTTCTTGCAAGGATACCCATACTTCCGTAGAATGTCTGAGAATGATACCATAATTCCATAAATTTTGAAAAGTACCCCTAGAAATGGCAAGTAGGCGTACCATAAAAATTACTGAGATAACCCATTTGAGTACTGGTTCAATCTTCTTACTTTCCTATCGCCTGCTTCCACGGTGGCTTGCCAGTTGCAATTGCAAATGTATTTTCCGTTGATTTTGCAACAATTTCCACTTTCCTAAGCTCATTCAAGAGCTCATTGTAACTTGGACAGATCATGAGTTTACTAATGTATTCTATTCTTCCATTGTCGGGTAAGTTGAAAGAGTTAACAATCAAGGACCGAGATACAGGGGGGTCCAGGGGAGCCATGGCCCCCTCAAAAACGTTCAGTAGTTGCTGCAGTAAATCTTTGTTCCTTTAGTAGTATTTCAGACTATCAGATAGGCACTCCATTTTCTTATGTATATCTTGTTCAATTTCTACCTTTCACTAGTCTAGGAAGCCCTTTGGCGGCGGAATGTACAAACAATCAAACTTATCCTACACCAGAGCCATGCGTACATCCAAAAATAGATGTACCTGCAAGATCAATCTGTATTGAGGAATAAAAATTAGCGTGGTTTTAAGCCAATTTGAGGAGCCTGGTATCAAATTTTTCCAGGGGAATACCCCCAGATCTCCTTCAAGGTTTTAGTTCGATTCGCTCGTCGCCCGGTTTTCCCATGGCCCCCTCAAGTAAAAAATTGTATCTCGGTCCTTGTCAACAATTAAGCGAGCTGTGAAATGGAAAATGCCTGGCCGATATTTAAAGCTGAAATTTTAATCAACATGTAGTTTTTTTGATACAGAACTTAGGGAGCAGTCATAAAGTATCTGCTGTATGGGGCTGGATGATATTAGAATGGGCCATGAAAAATACTGCCATGACTTTTTGGGGCTATGAAAAATAATCAGATGGATTGTATAGGGCCATAAAAGTTTTGTCATAAAACGTTATTTCTAAAGTTTTGGCAATGGCTGCAAATGCTGCAAAAATCAAAACATTTTTTCTGTTACTTTTCCCCCATGACACTTTCTTTTCAGCTCATTTCTTCTCCTTCTCTTGTTTAGTTCAGTGGCTCACCAGTACTTCATTATTAAGTTATATTTCTTAAATTACACTACTGGGTAAAATCATCGAGCCTATATTCTAAAAACTAAATGATTTTATGGGGTCATGAAATATATCCTGGCTCTTGCTATGGGGCCATAAATAAGTGAATAGGAACCTAGGATGGGCCAATAATTTTTTGCTAGATTTTTGGAAATCATTCACCCCCATATAGCAGATACTTTATGACCACTCCCTCTTAAGTCTGGGGCTCGTAGGCAGTTTCTTAAATTTTTGGTCCATTTTGGAAATTCGGTCAAAACCGCCAAAAACGCGAAAATTTCTTCCCTTAAGGTAACTTTCCTTTGACTTACCCGGTATATGATGTATTATTATAATCATCATGATCATGAACATCGTCATCATCATAACCAGACACATTTGACGTAATGCTATTAATTTGCATCACCACACTTTGATCAATACTTTAAAACATGAACAATGATTCAATCAGTTTTATCAAGTGACATTTTAAAACTGTGAAACTAATGTTCCGAGATTTAGAAAACTTGTCGTATATTGTCATTGTGTTTCTTCTCCGGCAACTTCTCCCATTTGCGGTGGTAACAAGGTAACTGCGTGCCTTTTCCCACAATGGATGGGACCAGAATTGTATTGTGTATTTTGGTTAGGTTTTACCACAGGGAAACCAATCTTCGCAGTTTCTTTTTACACATTTTTTTATAAGAAACTAGGATCAGGCCATAGTACTAAAAGTTTCTTAATTGGTTTCTTATTTTTTGAATGCATGAATTGTCAATGTAATCGCTAACACTGCTGCAGCTATGTTTCTTGATATTTAAAACATCATATAGGAATAAACAGTGTTCTGTTATGTTGAAAAAACGAATGGTTAGATAATGTTGCCCAATGATAAAGGTTCAACGATGTATTTGCTATAAAATTCATGCTTTTAAGTTTGAAAAGTTTCTTAGTACTTCTCAGACATAGTACTAGAGTTTCTTAAAATTTGGGCCATCTTAGTACTAGTTTCTTATAAACCAGTTTCTTATAAAAAAACGTGTATTGCTTTTTATCTCGGACGCTGTGTAGCTTTTGCAGCACTGCGGTGGTGGAATCGTACATGCGTGAAATGCGAAGGAGAAAAGGAAGAACTTCGTTTTCCGCTTTGTCTTTTCTTCTTTGCATTTTCCCTCCTTTGCATTTCACCACGCACATGCCATTCTACCTGCGCAGTGCTGCAGAAGATACGCAGCGTCCAAAAGATAAAAAGGAATAAACAGAACGCGGAAGACTGGTTTCCCTGTGGCTCATACCCTGGGTACCAGAGCCAGGGTATGTGGCTCAACACTTGTCGCCAAATAAAGACCGCTCACAGTAAAGCTTAGGTTTCAAGTCTTTGCATCTGTGTAAAATTCTGTTGCCTATTTCTTTGATTTAATAGCTTAAAAGAATCCTTAGCTATTCATCTATAGTTCTGCTGTTCAAATTTTCAGAAACTTTTTAGCAAGTATTTTTGGAAAGTTACAGCTTGTTTCAACTAAATTGACGACGCGACGTCATCGAATTTCTAAATCATTAGCCAGAAAAGCCACCATATTGTAGGCATCCATAAACTATGGGTTGGTTTTCTTGAAAATTAGTGCATGTTTTCTGGAATAGTTTAGATACTTTAAACTTCTTTGAATTCTTCTTAAAATTCGAGTTTTGAACATATGGAAAATGTTTGAAGTCCGAACAGTGTAATGATAGTAAATTAGCTATATGCAGAGAAATTGGCAAATTATTTGGCAAATTGGCAAAGTGTTTAATTTGGAACCCATGCTTTACAATAATGAGTCCAATAGTTGCGGCCTCCAATCACTCGGCAGCAAGGGCCTAAGGAAGATCTCTCTGTAGTCGCTTAACAAGTGGTTCTTAATTGAAAAAAACGCTAATGGTTTGCTTACCTACTGTATAAAGGCGTTGAGCACGTGGATGGTGTTTTTCTCTGCTTTTTCTTCTCTGTGATACAAAACAGTTCGAAGCCAATTCGAAGCAAAGCAACTTCACTGGAGACCAGCAACTTGTTCTGGCATGTGACAGCCTTCTCCTGCGTGACAACAAGACGGCTGCCTCCAGTGCAGTGTTGGAATTGGCTTCGAACTGTTTTATATGGAGGATTCACTTAGGTAAGCGACGCATTACCCTTATTTTATTAAAGAAGTGAGTACAGAAAAATCTTCCTTGAGTTTGGCCCTTGATAGAAGGAGATAAATCAAAGAATACAAATGTGTGAGAACAGTAAGAGATCCATAGAAATTAAATAGTTGTTTTAGGCGCTTTCGATCTAAGCTCTAATTACATGTTTCAAAACGTTTAAAACCGCGGGGCAGATCTTTCCAAGAATCTCGTACACTTATGCCAAAAAATTAAAACATCTCAAAAAATCTTCAAGATCCGTTAAGATCTCCAAAAAATCTATGTTTTTACACCAAAATATTATACAGATTCTCAAAGAAATCTTTAGAAAATTTTTTGACAATCTCACAAATCTCTTAAATCCTGAGAAATCTTGAGAAATTCGAAGATCTTGCTAAACCTCGATATTTTTTAATATCTCGAAAAAATTTGTAAATCTCGAAAGTCTAACAACCTGAAAAATTCTTTTAAAAGTTTGAGAGGTTTTTAAACTTTCAGAATCTCGTACACTATTTTGGAGTGATTTGCCCCTCGTTTTTTGGAGTGATAAACAAATCGGCGAATGTTTGTTTACACCCATTTCAAGTCATGTGATCAATCACTTTGCAAACCATCGTTTAATTCCTCTAAAATTTCTCGTCCAGTGCAAAATTGTGCAGTGACTGCAAAAAGTAGCATAATGTTATACTTCTCAAGGGTGTGGTCACATGACTTGAAATTGCTAAAGCAAATCTTCACCGATTTGGTCTTTTATCGACGAATGCCGCAAAAACAGCAAGTTTCATACTTACAAGAAACAAAATAACTATTAGAGCTTCCTATTAACAATAAATAAACGGACTATCAGCTAGCTAAACTCATTTTTCATAAGAAACTGTTCAAGAAACAAAGACACTGGAAGCGATCTGGTGTCCCTTATTCGAAAAACCGCGAGGAACAAGTCAAGAATTTTTAGTCACGAATTCCAGCACTGGGAGGCCATTTTCCTCCTATCTGTTTATTGCTTTTTATCTTTGGAAGCTGCGTAGCTTCTGCATCGCTGCGGTGGCTGAATTGTACATGCATCTCCTTCGCATCTTTCCTCCTTCGCATTTCATCACGCATGCATTTATAGTTCAATGCACGCATGTACAATCGCACCACTGCAGTAGCTACGCAGCAGCCAATGATAAAAAGCAATAACAAACAGAAAGGAGAATTCTGATTTCCTTGCGGTTCCAGGGTGTTTTTGAACGAAACGTTCATCACGAACCTAATTGATACTAAAGACCACGATTTTTGTTTCAATGAATTGCGATCTTGAATGGTTGCAAAGAATTGTGAACTGCGATCTTCGTAATGAAGAAACTCTCCAAGAAACTTTCACAGTAAAAATTAGAACCTAACTAGCCTGTGTCCAAGAGCCACTAGCCTGCGTGCAGCCTCTACTGTCACTGCGGAGGAAAATAGGAGAAGGAGGAAAGCGCGGAAATCTACTGGGGGAGATTTCCGCGCTTTCCTTCTTCTCCTATTTTCCTCCGCAGTGACAGTAGAGGCTGCACGCAGGCTAAGAGACACAGGCTAAACCAAACTTAAAAATTTGCGCTACAAAATGCAGAGCCAAGTTTCTTATAAAAAATGAGTGTTTACTAAAAACTCTTTATATAAATAGGACTTTGTGGGCAAATTTGCGCTCGGTGACGTGCCTTCGCTGGAAAATCCTTTTTATATAAAAGAGTGTCGTCATCTAAATCAACATAAAACCCTATACGCAATAAACTAAAAGCAAAGATGACATCAAAATTGATAACTGTTACAAATGAAAGCAGGGACGCCAGAGCAATTGTAGGGCAAGGGGGTCGAAAGGGAACGCAAGGGCACTCCGGGCCGATGATGAAGGAGGCGAACTGAAAATTGGGTGGATATCGAATTGAACCTCGTTAAACAGATATATCGTTAAATCAAAAGGGCACCCTTGCCCCCTTGGCTTGCTTAGAAAAGAACACAAGTAACGCTTGCCCCCGCACCCCCCTCTCCGGCGTTCCTGAAAAAAATGGTTTGAAATAGTTATTTATGAAGTGGGTTTTCGTTCCACGTCTGTTTCTAGAGAATTCAAGGTTCTGCCTTGGGTACCAGAGACTCTGGTACCCAAGGTATGCCTTGGGATGCCTAGATCTAACTGATTTCTTGTTGGATAGTTAGGCATATTTCACATATGGGGATAAACCACCTTCCGAAGTTGTCCGAACAGAAACCATGAATCGTTTTATAGATAAATCATGCAGTCGTATTTTCTTGAAGCCCTTTTGAAGTCTTAGGAAATCACTCAAGCACTTCCCGAGTAATATGGTAGGAAAATTAAGAGAAACATGCGATAGGTTCTTAATTTTGTGTTAAGGGCAAATTCGTATAAAAGAAATACGTGTATCCCAGATCCCATCCCCCAATAGACCAAATCGGCTAAGGTTTGTTTTACCCAGATCAAGTCATGTGACCATACTCTTGGGAAGTTTCAGTATCATTATCGTATATGAATTACGTCTAGTTTTTGCATTCATGGCACAGCTTTACATGGCACGAAATATGTTAGAGAAATCAAAAGGAGTTTTATCAAGAGATTGATCACATGACTTGAAATGGGTGTAAACAAACCTTAGCCGATTTTGTCTACAAAAGTGTTAGATTCCAACATTTCGTAGAGGGAGAATGGCGTGTCCAGGAACTACCGTGTCTTGAGAGCGGTCAGACAGACTGAGGAGACAGTCTTCCTAAAATCAAGCCTAAAGAATGGGCCTTTATTTGTAGAGATGCGAGTCTGGCGACCCTTACGAGGGGCGTGTCACTCTTCCAAAAAAGACGTACGAGATTTGTTTAAACAACTGGCTTTTAGGGACTTCTCCAGTCATTTTCGTCATTTTCCAAAAACAAAAGGATTTTTGCCAAAGGTGTACGAGATTTTTGCAGGGTGATACGCCCCTCGTTTTCTGCTGCTTACGCATTTGTTAAAGGCAATCTACCCAAAAATTCATGTTTATATGAGCCAAGAAGAAGTGCATTCTCCTCTTTGTCTTCATACACATCAATTATCTCATCAATTATCTTTCCAGATGGATCATGCAGACTTTCTTTGATGCTACCATTTTCATCTAGCCTCAGTATCATGCCATATTTTGGAACGAGCCTCGTCATTGTCTCCAGAGATATGATCTATGAAATAAGAAAGTTGGAGTTAGTTGGAGGTGAATATCTAATTCAAAAGAGATGCATGGGAGATGCATCTGCAAGTAGAATTAGGTTCTTAATTTTTAAATCGATGTAAAACGGTGGGTGTAAAATTCTGTGTATTTCTTCTATAACTGAATGGCTTAAAAGAAACTATAGCTATTTTGCTAAAATTCTACCGTTGGACTATTAAAAAATTTGAATATTATTTGATATTACAGCGTATTCTGCATTTTAGCTCATTTGAGGATGTGACGTCATCAAATTTTTAAATCGTAAACCAGACGAGACTCCAGACGAGTGACAAACTCTTGCTTGATACCATACTGTAGACATCCATAAACTATGGTTTTTTTGTAAATTATTTCGTATTGCGTCGAGCGGTTTAGAAATTGCGGAAATTTTACGATTTTTCGTAAATTTTTCTTCAATAGACCTTTTAGCTATTCTGAAAACGAATGTGGATCGAACGATATTTCATTACAATTTGTAGAATTTTCGAATGTGGACAATTGCGATCGAAGCTTTAACGCCACTCTATCGAACCTGGAGTATAAAATTGTATAAAAATATCGCTCGATCCAGGCTCTTTTGTAGAATAGCTAAAAGGTCTATTCTCGGAAAAGAAAGGAAAAACTCCAACTCTGAAAATATTGAAGATTGTAGTAAAATCAAAAAGCAGAATTATTACAAAATAGTTAAAGTTTCTTTGAAGCCATTCAGTTCAAAGGAATTGGTCATTTAATTTTGCAACCACCTTTTTGACTCATAGAGTCTATAGGATAGCTGATGCTTTCCTGTCCGTCGTGCAAGTTATCTTTTTTTCATGGAACAAGGGGTTGTTTTGGCAGCAATGTAGCATGGATTCGACAAACCAACTGATCACACCTACTAAGAACGCTCCCTGCGCCTTTTTCCTTCGGCGCTCCCAGCTTCCCTTGGAATAATGACGTCAATTGCCGCAAAAGGCAATAACAAAAACAAAGGAAACACATTGTTTCCAATCCTAACCATAACCCTAAGGTTTTCATTGTTTCATTATGAGTCCCTGTTGAGCAAGGTTTTCCGCCGGGATACAAAGGACTCATTGTCATAAGTCTAGTCGTCCGCTAACTTTTTCGCGTTAAGTCTTGAGCTTTAGCCTGAACGTTAGACTTACCCAAGTCGTTCCTAAATGGAAACCATAAAATCAGGGATCCATATAGTGTAGAATAGAAACTGACTGGGCATTTAAGAAAAACTAAACTTTTCTCTTTAAGGCCAACTTTGATTTTCATACAGCCTAAAATTAAAGCTCGCAATAGAACCTGGGTAACGATGGCTTTTTGAGTAACAAGTAAAGAAAAACCTCTTACCTTTGCCAGAAAAGCTCTCAGGGATGGATACGGTCCAGCGACATCCAAGAATGAAAATGGTTGTTTTCGAACTCTAATTAATCCAACCCAATATCCGCCTGTGGGAGATGATCGTATGTTTGCTGGATAGCCTGGTAGGTTTTCTGCAAAGACTGTGTGTTCGCCAGCATGTGGTCCTTTCAAATTGTACCTAAAAGGCAACAGTTAAAATGTGTTAAAGCCTTGCCTTTCTGTCTTCGATCAATTGATACAAAGTACAAGACGAGGGGCAAATCGCTGATAATTTTTCGTACACCGTCCTTGAAATCACAACAAAAATCACATGGAAAAAGCATAAAATTACAAATCAATGAAAAATTACCGAAAAATCACACGAAAAGGTCACTAAAAATCACTAAAATCACAAAAAAATCACAAAACTATCATGTGATTTTAAAATCACAAAAGTCACGTGCGCCATTTTGAGAAGTGATTTGCCCCTCGGTACAAGATACAGGTAGCAGGCTCTCAAAAAGATTTTCGAGAATTCTTAAATCTAATTCTCAAAAATCTTGCAATTTCAAGAATCTAGAAATCTCGAAACGTCTTATAAACCGTTGAAAATCTTTGAAAATCTCAGAAAAGATCTAAAAAATCTTTGAAAATTCAGAGAGATTACTAGATAATCAAATTTTTTTCCCATTTGTTGGATGCATGAATCACAATGCAGTTCCTACCAAAACAGTGAATCTATTTATTAATAGAATAAACAGCAAAGGTATTCAGCAAGAAGAAGAGTTAAATTTGGTTGAGAACACGAAATTATAACATATTATTTAATAAATTTTCAGCGACAATTTTGCCATGATGATATTGAATTTTGATCTTTTTCCAATAGAGTTTCTTGAATATTCAGAGTCATCGTTGTACTAGTTTCTTATAAACTGCATAAAAACCTCTCATGTCAGTGGGAACTCTTGGTGCAAAGGATTGTGTACAAAAAGGTCAATAATTACCTCAAAACGCTTGATTTCGTCGATTCTGTAAGCAGCAGGAAATCTTTATCGCTTGAGATTTCTAGGCCATTTGGCAGGAATAAACCATTCATCAATAATTTCTTTTCTTTTGTGCGTAGATTAAATGAAACCAATCTCCCCCGTCCAGCTGCTTCCAAGATCTCGTATCTGCTGTTTCGTCTGTCCCATTTCCAGGATGTGTCCGTAAAATACACCATATCATTCTCACCAATGGCAACATCATTCACGAATCGAAATGGAAGTCCTTCAATTCCTTCCTCGAGTGTTACAAGTGTTTCTTTCGTTTTCTTTGCTATGTTAACACGAAGCAGTCCATAATATGGATCACAAACGATCAGATTTTCACTGGAATTATCGAGTCGCATTCCGAGGGGCCTACCGCATTCTGGTTCACTGTCAAATGATGCTACAAGAAAGGAAATTAAACGAATTTAGGAAAGTACCAAACTTGGAGATCAGATTTCCTGTCAATGAAATTTATCAAATAAAGTTTCTTAGGGTGTGTTTGATTGGCACCAATTCTGAAAACGAAAGACTTAGCAGACTTGGAATTCGTGTTTCGCTGATTCCCAAATTCTGAAAACGGTTGGTTTGGCCATAATTTGGCAGTTTTGGCAGGCCTGCTTTAAAAGGCAGAAGGCTTTGCAGCCCTTTGAGAGAATCTCGTTTTCATTGCAAAACTCTGAAAAGGAGGTGAATTTGCTTGCGTTTGTCGCCAAGCACTATCAGACTTGTATTGTAATCCTGTTTTTCAAGTGGAAACCTCGTTTTTGCTTGGATGAATCTGAAACCTGCTGTTTTGAAGAATTTTTTGTTTGATTGGGAAGTGTGTTTCCATCTCTGAGAAGTCTACCGTTCTCAGAATTTGGTAGGTTTGGAATTACCAATCAAACACACTCTAAAAAGGCCTGATGCAAGAATAACGATGGCTGTTTTTTCTGACTGGCTAATATCAAAATCACAGGAGAATGACACTCTCTTCGGCAAAGGCCTTGGAAGGACAGGCGGGGAGGAATAGACCTTTTAGCTATTCTATAAAAGAGCCTGTATCGAGCGTTATTTTTATGCATCTTTATACACGATGTTCGATTGAGTGGCGTTAGAGTTTCTATCAGTATCGTGCAAATTCGCAGATTCTACAAAATGTAGGCTAATGAAATATTGTTCGATCCACATTCTTTCTTAGAATAGCTAAAAGGTCTATTGCAACGCGCGGCAAATTAGCAAGATCTTCTCAATCATCCCTCTGCGGAGGAGAGTGGGAGGATGGTTGCTCATCTTCGAGTGTGTTCAACTCACCATCACAATAGTTCGCGTCATTGTTCTTCCCGGTTCTTATGATCTCTTTAGTAGATCCGTTTTTATATAGTTCAACGATCCTGCCATCTGCTAAACTCGTGTAGTAATTGCCTAAAAACAGATATCTCTCATTTATATTTTGATACAGACATTCAAACTTGTAAGGTTGCGGGTCATATAAGGTGGGGGTCGTAGTAGCTGACAGTTTGCGGTTTCTAGCTATTTTTGGAACAGGTTTTTGGATTGGCTTAATGATAGCCTGCGTGCAGACAATATTGTCTGCACGCAGGCTACTTAATGACTGCTTTACGGTTCCTATCTTTCTGAACGGTTTCCAAATTTCTTCACAAAATATGATTCGAGAAGTCAAAAAAACTGTCACAAAATTGAAGATGAAAGCTTCGAAAAAATCGAGGGGCATTTCACTTCCAAAGAATCTCGTACACCTTTGGCAAAAATCCTTTTGTTCCTAAGAAAATCCACCAAAAATCCGTAAGAATCCTTTTGTTGTGAAAGAATCTCGTACGCTTTTTTCGAAAAAGTGAAATGCCCCTCGGAAAAAATTATCCAGTACGATTGTATTTGTGTTAGCGTTCTACTAATTTTCACCTTTTCCACCGGATTTAAGGAATTGGAATTAGCTTGCCCTTTTTGGGTTATAAAGATGTACGTTATTTTGGGTAGAGAAATGTCCCTCGAGTACTCTCCTCCGCGAGGTTTCTTTACGGACCACGGAACCATGGACCACGGAACAGCGGAACAAATAAAGAAAAACATTAAAGAAACCTCGCGGAGGAGAGTACCCCTCGAGTAAAAATCTGATTTAAACATTGCTGATTTTTCCGTTACGGGTTCAAAATGAAATTACTAAAATAGCCATTTGTAGCATTTTTGTCTATTTAGGCACGGTAACCCCATCACTCCAAGAGAACTGCTTTCAGGGGGCCCGTGACAAGTAGATAAATACTACATACACGTTTGTTTTTTATAAGAAACTACGATCAGGCCATAGTACTAAAAGTTTCTTAATCTAACATGAAATTTTGTCCATTTTAGTACTAAAAGTTTCTTAATTGGTTTCTTATTTTTTGAATGCATGAATTGTCAATGTGGTCGCTAACACTGCTGCAGATATGTTTCTTGATATTTAAAACATCATATAGGGACAAACAGTGTTCTGTTATGTTGAAAACACAAATGGTTAGATAATATTGCCCAATGATAAAGGTTCAACGATCTATTTGCTATAAAATTCATGCTTTTAAGTTTGAAAAGTTTCTTAGTACTTCTCAGACATAGTACTAGAGTTTCTTAAAATTTTGGCCATCTTAGTACTAGTTTCTTATAAACAAGTTTCTTATAAAAAAAACGTGTAACAGCCAACAAAATAGGAATGGTCATCCTAGTTAGTTTTGATTCTCCCCCTAAAGGTGCAAAAAATCGCAGGAGACTAGAGAAATGCGCCATTAAACGCAGGTGACATCTAATTTGAGACAGACTTTAGTTTCTAAAGATAAGACCATGCATTCAAAAAGTTTAAACAACTTACCTTCATCATTTTTGATAGTGGATTCAGGTCCACGCACTTTTCCTTGGTACATTCGTTCTACTGTTTGTAGCCTTTTATTTTCTTTCAAAGAGCCAACATATGCAGGAACAGAATGATTGGTCCTGTTTTTAAAAAAGAGAAGCTATTTCAGCAAAGATTTTCTTAAGGAAGATATTTTATGACAGTTATTGAAGCTGCAGAAAACCATATGCTAGTCATATCGCTCTGTAAAATATCTTGTACACCTTTGGCAAAAATCCTCGTCTTTTAAAGAAGGATCACAGATGGTGGAGAATCGTTCAGTAGTACTTGTAAATGCAAAAAAAAAATTAATCTTAAAGCCTTTACGTTGCTATACAGGTATAAGACTAATGGCAGACATTACAGTCAGTTCTGTGATTTCTGTGTAGAGGACGGTGATGGAGATTAGCGCAGTTTCAAGTTTAATTTCGCATGGTAAGGAAAATAAAGGGATTTGATGGCCGTCTCTCCAGGGCTAGGAATTGTATTTATAGCGACATAAAAGCTTTAAGCTTCCAAAGTCCTAGAAATCTTCGAAATGTCATAAAATCTTAGAAATCCCGATGGAATTCAAGAAACCTTAGAAAATGTCATAAAATCTTAGAAATCCAAATAGGATCCAAGAAACCTTAGAAAATGTCATAAAATCTTAGAAATCCCGATGGAATCCTGCAAAATCTCAAAAGATCTTTCAAATTAAAGCTTTTATGTCGCTATATGAGAATAATGGCAGACATTTAATCAGTTCTGTGATTTCTGTGTAGAGGACGGTCATGAAGATTGGCGCGGTTTCCCTTTGAAGTCATTGAGGTGTAATTTCGCACAGTAAGGAAAACAAAGGGATTTGATGACCGTCTCTCATGGCGTTGAAGGACAACTGATAAGCGAGGCTAGGATTTGTATTTGTAGCGACATAAAAGCTTTAACCATCTTTCGAGATCTTCCAAAATCTCAAAAGTGTCATGTTACACGAGGAGCAATTCAATGATTTTTTTTCGTACACCTCCCTTGAAATCACAAAAAAATCACATACAAAATCACAAAATCACAAGAAAAATCGCATACAGAAAGCACCAAAAATCATAAATCACTGAAAACTTACTGAAAAATCACACGAAAAAATCACTAGAAATCACTAAAATCACAAAAAATTACAGAAAAAAAATCATGTGATTTCAAAATCACAAAAATCACGTACGCTATTTTGAGAAGTGATTTGCCCCTCGATGTTATATAGAATTCTTTGAAAAACTCATAAAAAGCCTAAAAAATTATTCAAAATCTCGAGGGGCAAATCACTGATTTTTTCGTACACCTTCCTTGAAATCACAAAAAAAATCACATACAAAAATCACACATCACTGAGAAATTACTGAAAAATCATAAAAAATCACTAAAACTCACTAAAATCACAACAGGATGACAAACAAAAATAATGTAATTTCAAAATCACAAAAATCACGTACGCTATTTTGAGAAGTGATTTGCCCCTCGATGTTACATAGAATTCTTTGAAAAACTCATAAAAAGCCTAAAAAATTATTCAAAATCTCGAGGGGGCAAATCACTGATTTTTTCGTACACCTTCCTTGAAATCACAAAAAAAATCACATACAAAAATCACACATCACTGAGAAATTACTGAAAAATCACAAAAAATCACTAAAACTCACTAAAATCACAACAGGATGACAAACAAAAATAATGTAATTTCAAAATCACAAAAATCACGTACGCTATTTTGAGAAGTGATTTGCCCCTCGATGTTACATAGAATTCTTTGAAAAACTCATAAAAAGCCTAAAAAATTATTCAAAATCTCGAGGGGCAAATCACTGATTTTTTCGTACACCTTCCTTGAAATCACAAAAAAAATCACATACAAAAATCACACATCACTGAGAAATTACTGAAAAATCATAAAAAATCACTAAAACTCACTAAAATCACAACAGGATGACAAACAAAAATAATGTAATTTCAAAATCACAAAAGTCACTTACGCTAATTTGAGAAGTGATAGCAGTGATTTGCCCCTTGAAAAATCTGAGAGATTTTAGCACGGATTTTAGAAATTAAAGATCTAGCTAGTACACTATTAGATTCATATTCCCCTCGAAGAATTAAATACATTCAAAAGGCCTAACTTACGTAAAAACATGGGGGTCGACTGGTGAAGTCACAAAGAATACCAGATAAAATCCATACAGAAAGATCGTCAGGACTAGTGCCTGCCACAGTTGTCTTTTTGTAACACTGAAAGAGAAATTAGACACCATATAATGCAAATCATTTTACATTTTGACAGTCAAGTCTATGTATAAAGATTATCGGAAAAGGGAAAGCATTCGCTCCCACTGAACATAGTAAATTTCATGATTTGAGACGGGATTCAATGAATTTCAGACAAAATCACAGGAGGATATCTTTATACCTTCTGTGGTGCCATCTTTTCTTGGGGTACTTTTCAAATAGTTAATGGAATTATGGGTATCATCTTCATAATTTTCATACATTTCACGGAATTATGGGTATCCTTTTGAGCGATTTTGTGGAAAAAATATAAGAAACTTGTTATGAAAAGCTAGAGTCTTGGAGCAAAATTGAATTCAGAAACAGTAGAATAGAGACATTAATTTTTCATAACAAATGAACAAGCAACATATTACCAGCAAGGTTGGCCAAAATGACCAGCGTGGTTTGCCGAAATGATCATTAGCGAAACAGAGGTTGGCCGAAACGACGAGAAAACCTTTCGAATCTTCCCTTGCATTTGAAGCTAAAAAGATGAACTTCCTTATGGTAGTCAGTTTATGCTACGCTTGACCCAAAAAAGAACCTTTGAAATAGAAATAAAGAGCAAACACTTACGATTTACAGTACTCCACAACTTTCGCCATCGTGCTTGGTAGTCAATGAATGATCGATTGAAGGAAGTCTTGTTCGTCTTGCTCTCAATCTCACAGTGCTGAATTTTCTGTGCAAACACGCAATTTATGAGGAAAGGCATAAAAGGTTGCAACCAGTTTACCGCTTTCAATAACTCTCTATTCCTATGAGGGTATTTCCAATCAAATCCATTGTTAATGCCAGCTGTCACTAACTTTTTGTGTGCTATACCGTCATGCTTGCTTTTGATGGAGGTGTGATTCAACTTGTCACCAGGGCCTTTTGTCCCTGATATGACAAAAGGCCCTGGGGACGAGGATGAAGTGAGATCTTTGTGATAACGTTACCGTTTCTCAAACACCTCATATTCCTGTGAGGCAATTTTCAATCAAATCAATTGTTTTTGCCAGATGTCGCTAATTTCCTGATGGTGACATTTTCCTCTTCATTTGAGACAGTCATTAATCAAATCGATTCTTTTTGCCGATTTCTCTTAGAGCAATGGCAAACCTGATAATTTTACCAGTTTCATATCTTTCTCGCCACCTGGGACACAATCTCGAACAAACGAAGTTGTTTATGTAACAAGTAACCGAATTCTTTTGCAAAGAATGGAGATGTTATAATCGTAACCCATGGGGAAATCTTCAAGCAAATCAGAGCTGTTAAAGACGTTGGTTGTTTGTTTCTTAATTAGCTACCCTCCTGTTAGCAAAGCACGGGAAGGCGCGAAGCTTCTACAATTTTCGCATCTTTTTGCTTCCCTTCAGACAATCCTCAGTCAAATCATCCATTCCTTTAAGAGCTAGCTTCTACTTTGAAAAACAAGTAAACGACTCATTCGATTGTCTCTTAGTGATAAGTCCATCCCAAAATATATATGCTAGGTGAAAATGAATGAATGCTAATCATAATGATTGCAGAACTGGAGATGAAGAATTTTTCATGAGACGCAAGTCCCAACTGACATTCAGTTGAGACAAACTTCCACTCATCTTGTCTAAAAGAAACCTTTTATGTGAAACAGTGCACGTAATCTTTAAAGTTGGATAATTTTTCTCAAGGATAAAAAGGGCTCAATAACAACATGTTTACCATAAGATCTTTGACAGCCTTTCTTGTTGAACATGTGTTTGCTTGTGTTTGCAAGAGGTTCTTAAATTTTCTGCCATCTTAGTATTGTGCTAGGTTTCGGGATAAGTTTTGTCATCGTATCAAGTGATGTCAATTTGGGCCATTGCATTTGATGATTCCCAACATGTGTTTGCAAGAGATTTCTTAAATTTTCTACCATCTTAGTATTGTGCTGGGTTTCGGGATCAGTTTTTTCATCTTTTCAAATGATATCACCTTGGGCCATTGTATTTGATGATTCCCAACATGTGTTCCTTAAATTTTCTGCTATCTTAGTGTGCTAGGTTTAGGGATTACATGTTTTTTTCAATAAGAAACTAGGATCAAGCCATAGTACTAAAAGCTTCTTAATTTAACATGAAATTTTGTCCATTTTAGTACTAAAAGCTTCTTAATTGGTTTCTTATTTTTTGAACGCATGAATTGTCAATGTGGTTGCTAACACTGCTGCAGGTATGTTTCTTGATATTCAAACATCACAGTGTTCTGTTATGTTGAAAACACAAATGGTTAGATAATATTGTCCAATAATAAAGGTTCAACGATCTATTTGCTATAAAATACATGCTTTTAATTTTGAAAAGTTTCTTGGTAAATCTCAGACATAGTACCAGAGTTTCTTAAAATTTTGGCCATCTTGGTACTACACGTTTTTTCATAAGAAACAGGTTTATAAGAAACTAGTACTAAGATGGCCAGAATTTTAAGAAACTCTAGTACTATGTCTGAGAAGTGCTAAGAAACCTTTCAAAGTTAAAAGCATGAATTTTATAGCAAATAGATCGTTGAACCTTTATTATTGGGAAATATTATCAAACCATTTGTGTTTTCAACATAACAGAAGACTGTTTATTCCTATATGATGTTTTGAATATCAAGAAACGTATCTGCAGCAGTGTTAGCGACCACATTGACAATTCATGCATTCAAAAAACAAGAAACCAATTAAGAAACTTTTAGTAATAAAATGGACAAAATTTCTTGTTAAATTAAGAAACTTTTAGTACTATGGCCTGATCCTAGTTTCTTATAAAAAAAGTGTAGCTTTGTCGTTTCCATCGGTTTCTATTGACATTATCTTAGGCCTTTGTATTTGATGATTCCGAACATGTCTTCGCTAGAGTTTCTTAAATTTTCTGCTATTTAGTATAGTGCTAGGTTTGGGATTAGCTTCGTCATCGTATCGATGGACATCATTTTGGGCCATTGTATTTGATGATTCCCAACATGTGTTCGCAAGAGTTTCTTAAATTTTCTGCCATCTTAGTATTGCGCTAGTTGTTTTTGTATTAAGTTTATCATAGTATCGATAGACATCAATTTGGGCCATTGTATTTGATGATTCCAAACTTGCGTTAACTAGAGTTTCTTAAAGTTGCTTCCATTCTAGTGCAACTTCCTTTACTAGCCTTTACTAGTTCCTTTGATATATGATATTTTTGATTTACATGACACCGCGCGAAACCGCGCAAAGATTTATTCCAAACGTCAAATAGTTTTCCAAACTCCAAGAAGGCGCGCCTTTTGCCTTTTGCACAATTGGTCTAAAAATGGTCCTAAATGGCAAAATATTTGCCTCAAGGCACAAAGCACACAGTTAGAGGATCAGAATGAGACTATGATGAAAAAGATCGGTGAAGTCTGAGCATAGATACAAGGAATTGTAATTTGCTGTCCAAAAAAACCATGCCTCTGCCGGTCATGTAAAAAAATCTGATTTAGGCCAACTTCAAAAATCAATATCTTCGCTTTCGGTTGACTGATCTCAATTTTTGTAGCACATGAACCCCTAGGTTAGGGACAGCGCAAAATTTATTATTTTACATGGCCGGTGGAGAAGAAAAATTGTTGCAAAAACATCTGCTTGCCCCGTATGAAATCATTGCAAAAAATACAACTACCCAGTCACCTTTTCCTTAGAAAATGTATCTGCCCTGTATCTGCCCCACTATCGTACCACCCATTAATTGGCCAAAAACCATAAGAAAGGCACTTCATCTCTGTAAGTGTCTTTTTCAAGGACCGATGAATCCTTCTTGCAAAGAACTAACGAGGAAATTAGGCGTCATTTATACACATCTTTGCATGTATTTCTCAACTTGCTGGATTCAAAATTTTTTCCTCAAGGTGAACCATTTCATATTCAAAAGTTCATCTTATCTTGAGCTCGTAAAAGTTATAGCCCCGTTCAAGCCCGTTCATATTTGCTTAATGAAAAGTGTTGACCCAGTTGTGTACAAGCTCAAAAAAGTAGTTGCCCCGTTACGTTTTGCACCGGCCATGTTACAAAATAAACTTTGCCATGTCCCTTATGGTGCATGTCTCAAGCGCAAAATCAAGCAGGAATCTAAAAATTCAATTCAAGGGAAGGATCACAGTGCTCCTGTTAGGAAAGAACGAGCGATGTGATCATTCTTACCATTTTCGAAAACCTTCTATTCCTATGAGGCATTTTCAATCAAATCAACTGTTTTTGCCAGATGTCACCAATGTCCTGGTGGTGGGATAAAGTGTCATCTTTACAAAGAACTGAGGTATTACGATCCGTGATAATTTTACAGTTTTGACATTATCCTCCTCACTTGAGATAGTCATTAATCAAATCAATTGTTGTTAACAAAAGTCGCCGATTCCTCTTAGAGCAATAGCAAACGTGATAATGTTTACCTGTTTCATATTTATCTCGTCACCTGGGACACAATCTTGAACAAGCGAAGGTGTTTATGTCACAAGTAACTGATTTCTTTTGCAAAGATTGGAGATGTTATAATCTTAGCCCATAGGGAAATCTTCAAGCAAATAAGAGCTGTTGAAGAAACTGGTTGTTTGTTTCCTAATTAGCTAGCCTCCTGTTAGCAAAGCAAGGGAAGGCGTGAAGCTTCCACGATGTTCGCATCTTTTTGCTTCCCTTGAGACAATCCTCAGTCAAATCATCCATTCCTTTAAGAGCTAGTTTCTACTTTGAAAAAACAAGTAAACAACTCAATCGATTGTCTCTTAGTGCAAAGTCCATCCCAAAATAGATGCCAGGTGAAAATGAACCCTAATCATAATGATGGCATAAATGCTGATGAAGAATTTTTCGTTAGACACAAATCCCACCTGACACTGAATTGGGACAAACTTCCACTCATTTTGTCTACAAACCTCTTATGTGAAACAGTGCACGTAATATTTACAGTTGAATAATTTTTCTCAAGGATAAAAAGGGCTCAATAACAACATGTTTACCATAACATTTTTGACTTAGCCTTTATCATTTTATTACATCTTGTTGACCATGATGGGTTCGCAAGAGTTTCTTAAATTTTCTGCCATCTTAGTATGCTACTTGTTTCGGTATGAGCTTTGTCATAGTTTCCATGGATATGATTTTTCGCTAAAATTTCTTAAATCTTCTGCCATCTTAGTGTTGTGCCAGGTTTTGGAATTAGCTTCGTCATGGTATCAACAGATTCAGATTCAGATTTCAGATTTTCATTCCCAATCAAAAGCCTAGTACATTGTTTTAAATGTATATTTAATACAGCTATTGACGGGTAGATAACAAAACAGAACAGAATATCATTAACATCAATACAAAAAAAAAATATAATAATAATAACAAAATGCAGCATTAGACGAAAGTATAAACATAATCAAAATATTGTCATGTTAGGTGACTGCTTCGCTCTATATGACGATTTTAAGCAGTTTTCAATGAATTTATTAATGGCGTGATTTAGTGGTGTATTTGTCTCATTCATTAGGTATATAAATTTGCTCTTTGTGTCCAAACAGTTGAATATTGGTTTCACTGATGATATTACATCAAATAGTTCTTTCCTTTCCTCACTGTTCAAGTTACATGTCATTAGACAATGTATTTCATCCTCCATGGTATTACAAAAGGTACATATTCGTTCTTCTGGTTTTTTAGGTGGTCTAAAGTAACGCCCAATTTCGATTTCTAAACGATGATCTGATAACCTAAATTTGCTAACGATGGTTCGCGTTATAATGTTTGCTTCGTGCATTAGGTATGATTCCATCTTTACATTATCTTTAAATAGACAGTATGTGCGCATTTTTGGTTGGTTTTTTAAACTTGTTAAAGTGTTTTACAGACATCATCTTAGGCCATTGTATTTGATGATTCCATTCTATGCAACTTCCTTCACTAGCTTCCTTTAATGTGTAATTCTTTGGATGATATGACATTTTCCAAAGAAGATTAGAAGATTTTTTTCAAACGTCAAGTTGTTTTCCAAACTCCAAGAATGGCTCAGCAACTACTTGTTTGCCATTGACTTGTTGAACATGTGTTCGCAAGAGTTTATTAAAGTTTTTTTCCATTCCAGTATAAGTTCCTTTACTCAAATGGATTTCAAATTGAAATAGATTCAATCATTTACTTAAAGTCGTGTGGGTCAACGGGTGACTTCACGCAGATCGCTGTTACAACCAGAGCTTGTTACAGGAGTCTTTTTCATTTTTTTAGCTTCAAATGCCAACGAAATTTCGAGACTTTCATTTTAAAACGAACATGACAGTAGAACCAACGATTTAAAACCTTCCATTGCTTCGACATAGCCTCTCCCAAAATGTAATGCTGTTATCATGGAGGAAAAACGTCGAAGCACAAGAGAGACGAATGAAAGAAATTTGTGCCGCCTTTCCTCAGCTCTGAATCTCACTTCCCGAGGGGCAATTCACTTATTGGAAAAGCGTACGAGATTTTTTCAGAACAAAAGGATTCATATGGATTTTTGATGAATTTTTCTTGAAAACAGAAGGATTTTTGCCAATGGTGTACGAGATTTTTTGGAGTGAAATGCCCCTCGTCACTTCCCGTGAATATTCCGGAATATTCTGTTTCTCCAACGCAAACCCAAAAACGAACCATTCAAGTAGAAATTAAGAGCGAAAATTTGGAATATGAACATCGTTTTGCCACGGAAACTCCGAGAAGTCCCTGTAAAAAATTATGGATTTCTTAGCTCTGTTCGAACTGGTGTTTGCCAAAGTTTCTTATATTTTCAGCCTTCTTCGGATTGTCTCTTATAAGTTAGTTTCTTTCTTTGATTGTGGATTCCCAGCCACACACTTTTCTTTCAAAAACTTTCTCTTTCCTCTTAAACTTTTTAATTCATTGCAAAGAACCAACATATTTTGGAACAGAAAACTTTGTCTTGAAGCCGTGTGGAAAACACAGATCTTTCACCAAGAAGCAAAGCTGAGCTTTTTCACCTTTGCAAGAAATAGACTTTTTAAAAAGCCGACTTTAGGTCTAAAAGCGTTTAAAAGCAAAGCTCCTCTTTTCCTTTCCATAAAAATAGGACCTGTTTGAAAATAAAATTTCTTGGCATGAAAGTAAGGGTGTACCGGTTGCCTCCCCCTTCCTCGACCTCAAAGCAGATAGGACTCTTCGATAACACCAGTTTCTGGCGTAAAAATAAGGCCCTTGAGAATTCAAAACACTGCCTTTCCTGCAAATACAGATCATGCAATAAAATACCGGGCTATACACTTTGGACAATGTCAACTTTTGCCTGGAAAATAAGGCCAGACCGCAGACCTTTTGACACTGCTCTCTCCAAAAAAACTAGGTCCCTTCGTCAACACCAATCTTTGCCTGGGAGGTGAGACCAGACTCTTTTGACCTTTCTCAAAACTAGGCTCTGTAGAAAAATATCCACGGAAATGGTGATCATGCTCTTTTTTCATAAGAAACGGCCACCAAGAAACTCAATTATCAGAGAGCCAAAACCGACAGTTAACAAACTCATCAGTGCGTCATTTTCACTTCTCCATTACCATATCACTCTAGCAGGAAAGGTTCGAAAAACTTTGTTCATAGACGCAGGAACCGGGGGGCACTGGGGTCACGTGCCCTCCTAATATTTTGGAACAAACAAAGAAATACCCTTTCTATTTTTAGGAAATACCTCCTTTTTCTTATGGAAAAAAGTGCCCTCGAAGTGTCGCGCTCCCGAAATTTTAGATGCTTCCTACACTCCTTTTTGTTTTCGACTGTCAATGAACAACTTATGCACCTTCGGAAAAAGTCTTGTCTTTTTTGTCCGAGGAGACTAATGTGACCCCCCGTGCAGTAGGTTAAAGCTCATGAGCCTATCAGAGCTTCAACCCCAAAAACGTTACTGCGCATGAGCTTACTCGGAGGGACACGTAAGTTTTATCGAACACAGCATATCTGGGATCTGGTCTCCCCAGCAAGTACGCTTTACAAAATAGATGTATACAAAGATAGGAATCAAATGTTCATCCGTGTTCATCCATGACGAGCTGTCATAAAGAATGGAGCAGCGGGGGGGGGGGGGAGGAGGGCGGAAGGTCTGGTCAGAAATCTTCACAAACAACAATGGTTTAGTGTCAGGAAATATAATGTTTTTCGCTAATTACTACTCTTACCACATCCCTGCCAATGCACACGTTTCGTGAGGCAGACATTACGTTTTTTATTTGAATCAGTTAACATGCTCCAGTGTGCTTTTTTGTATGCTGCAAAAATTCCGGACAATAAATGCTTCGGACTAAAAAAGTGTTTGACTTTTAAAGTTTAGTACTTTTGCACATAAGCTCCGATATCTTTTGCATTTAATATACTTTAATGTATGCAAACGAACCATACGTAGAGAAAATAGCATACGAGATTCTAGGATATTGAAATTCTCTCATTTTCAATACTTCTTGCCATCTCTCCGGGATGAATTTCGAGATTCTCTCCCAGGGGAGACTCCCTATTAGTAAGTGACGGGAGAGGGAGGGGGGTTAGACTTTTTTGGGCTTTTTAAAACGTTGTCTAGTATACCCTTGAGTACGCTATTTAGTGCATAATCGGTATATTTTTAGGGTTGCTGATGAGAAAATTTGACAAGATGAGTGCTAGGCTGAGACCCCGTTTACACGATATCGGTAGCATACCGGCATGACATGACACCGGCATGAAACCATGCCGGCATGGGCTAATCTGAGATATATTCTCTCCCCGTTTACACGATACCGACATGATATCATGTCCCTTCGGTAAGACGATGGCTGTGATGTAACGTGATTGTTTTATTGTGCGCTTTCGCGTTGATTCTCAAACAGGCTCCAGAACACATGAGAAACAAATGAAATCGAACTCGAAGCAACGAACAAACGATCACAAGCTTACATCGAAAATAGCAAGCGAAGAACGACCATCGCTCGCATGGACTAATTGACGTAATTTGCCAATACAAGGCAGACAAGCACGCTTTCTCGGCTGCAAAATACCCTAAGCTTTGAATATTTCTTAGTGTTGAGGCGAAAGCGACATGAAATCATGTCGGTACCATGCCGGCATGGCCCGTTCACACGATGTCGTTATCATGCCGGCATCAACCCGTACCAGTATGGCTATCGACATGGTTTTAATCCGGATTGACACCTTCGCATGCCGGCATGGTACCGACATCGTGTAAACCGGTGGCCTAAAAACAAAAGATATCATGTCGGTGTCATGTCATGCCGGCATGCTACCGACATCGCGTAAACGGGGTCTGAGTTTTTCACAAACATATTGCAGGGCAGTTGCGAAATGCTATAAAACCGTTAGTTTCCATTTAACATTACGCTAGAAGTGTATTCATGGGGTCTAAAAATGCCCTAACCTTAGTATAATTTGGGTTGAGTACAGTTTTTGGGTCTAGAATATCCTAAATTTCGCGCTAAATTTACTATATTTTTGGGTTTTTCAAAAAATGTGCAGTGTCTAACCACCCATCACATACTAATAGAAGTCCCCCCTGGTGATTATCTAAAGGGAGGAAAAAGGCACAGCCGACTTTATTTTTGTTTATGTGAATTCTGTGTGCAGACCATGTTTCTGACTTTGTGCAATTCATGCTGGTCTTTGTAATTTCTTTAAGATTTCCAAGACTTCATAGATTTATAAAACAATGAAAGATTTTTCGAAAGTTTTCCAGATTTTCAAATCTTTTCGAAATTTTGAAAGATCTTAGGAATTCTGAAAGATTTCTCGAGGTTCCTGTGCATGATTTTGCAAGATTTTGACTACTGAAAAATTTTTTTAAAATCTTTTCGAGATATTAAAAGATTTTAGAAATCTTGAAAGATTTCTCGAAATTTTTGTGCAAGATTTTGCAAGATTTTAACTATTCCCAAAATTCTGTAGACTTTAAAGAATTTGTGAAAGACTTTTGGAGATATCACATAAATTGTCAGGAGAGATTTCCATAATTTTTGTCAGCTTTTCGAAGATCTTTTTGCATATCTTATGAAAGTATATGCAGTACTTGGGTGATTTGGCCTTCGCACATCACTAGAAAAGCTGATCAAAACCGATTAAAAAAGAATCTTCCACTACTTTTAAGAGTACCTCTGCTCATGATAGCTCTTTCAATGTCCTCATAATTCGGCAAACGGGATAATTCACCAATGGCTGCTATGCATGGTTTCTTTGCTAACATTTTTTCAGATATGTTCTTTATGTCTTCAGCTGTTACTGCCTCTGCAATGGATAAATCAATATAGGACATCCAGTGTGTAGTTGTTTAAAATTCATGTCAGAAGCAAACCACCTCAACTTATTGCTTTTTTTGTGTTTTGAACTTACTTTGATTTGGTATACAACCACCTTTCACTGTTTCGTAACCTTGACATTTTTCGCTAATGAGCCACCTTAAGTCCAGACCGAAAGAAATTAAGAACCAAAAAGTCAAGAAGTTTCATGACCGTTAAATTTCTCCTGATTGAGTTATTCTCGAAAATCTGCTAGAGGGGAGAGGGGCAAATTTGTCCCTTTGTCCCCCCCTCAACCAAAATAGTGGACATAGCTACCTGTGCCGGCATAAACGACACAAAAGCTATATTCCTGTCCCAGAATTTTCAGTGGAAAATTTGACTCTATAGGCAGGCACATACCCGCCACGGCGTGCAGATTCTTAATCAACTGGATTCTTATAGGTATGCACAGGTGTTGTATCAGAAAGATCAATGAATGACATATATACATACCAATTGAATCATATAGCTCTTGCGGAGATTTCCTATATCCAAGTCCAAGAACTTGCCTGTTGAAAACAATAAGAGAATCTCAAAGGACATGTCTGCGGTTGATAAGACTATTGCTACAAAATAGACTTAGTAAATACTGACTCGAATTCTTACTTTCGCTTCACATTTTGAGCTATTTAAATACAAAAGACCTAGAGGCAACGTCAAAATACATTCAGGCCTCTGAACGGTTTCAGTTAGCTTCATAAGTTTGTTGTCTCCTCTCTCGTGTAATTCGTTCTTTCGTACATCTATTTTTGTGATCTTTAGTATCAGGATTATTCGTAATTGTTATTTTTCATTTGCTATTTGTAATATGTTATTTGTAATATTTAAATGTAATACTAATTTGAATCTCTATGTTAAATGTTATGGTCACCGGGTTGCTATGTATTTCCATGCTCCTCGTGGCATCGTTCTATAACCTTTGTTTGTTTATTGTAACTTTTTATTAGAATATAAAAAAATTGAGCTTTCCAAGGGCTGTTAGTTCCATAAACATTCTAACAATTTAGGCCAAATCTAGTTGCTGCGTCGGCGTTTTCTTGCATGAGCACATGATAAAGAGGCTAGCAACGATTAGGAGGAAAGAAAACAATAGGACAAGCCTCATTTTCATTAGAACGATATGACGTAATTTCACTCAAATCGCCTATTTGAATTCGTAATTTGACAAGGAAAAGGTGAAAAAATAGTGGGGAAGTAGGATACCCCATTCATAGCAGTATCATCCTGTATTTTATCGTCAATCATATCAACTCTGAACTTGTCCTTTAACATGGGAACGTCGATATTTTCGATTTATTTCGATATTTCATTTCATTAAGGAGGGTAGCCCTTCAACCAGAGTTGTTTTACAAGAGGCCCTCCAATAAAAACATTAATATACCGGGTGAGTCAAAAAAAAGTTTAGGGATTTGGAGGGCTGTGGAATAAAAAGTATGTGACCGATATTCAAAACTGAAATGTTCATCTATCAGTCAAGGGTCAACTTAGATGAGAAAATTTTGTTTGGTAGTATCCCTCATCTTACAACCCAGAAATTAGGAAAATACTGGTAAAGGGCATGTTTGGGAACAAAAGTTCCTCATTCCATTCTGGTCCATTATTTACCTTCTATCGAAATTGGAATAGACCATTTCGACAATTAAAAAAGGAGACTGGGGAGAGCGGTTTGTTCTGGTAAATGGCTGCAACGGAGCTTCTACAAATGATAGATTTCCCTCCACAAAAACTTTTAGTTTTAAAATCATAATTGAAACTACAAATCTTTGAGAAAGAAGTATTTAAAAACGAGCCGCAAGGATGTCCCATGGCTCATATGCCTCGTAACGAAGGGGAGACCTCCTCGCATCAAACAGCTTTGGCGGGAAAGCGGTAAGTATTCGTCATTTTCCTTCGAAGTTATGCGATAAGATCAGAATGTATCAAAGCAAAGTAAAAAAACGTTTCGATATGATTCCTGGCAATTTTGAGAAGGTTCCTGATGACAAAGCTGATGAAAATTCCACATTCCATTCTGGTCCATGATTTACCTTCTATTGAAATTGGAATTCAGCATCTCACACTGGCAATGTAAACTTCAATGCCACATAAATCATGGACCAGAATGGAATGTGGAATTTTCGATTCCCATACAAACCCCTTACAAGCAGTTTGATCGTTGTTGGGTCTTAAAGATGTTTGATTTACCAAACAAAATTTTCTCATCTAAGTTAGCCTTTGACTGATAGATTTGAATATCGGTCACATACTTTTTATTCCACAGCCCTCCAAACGCCTAAACTTTTTTTTGACTCACCCAGTACAATACATAATGAAAAATAAAAATTACAATATAAAAACCCTATTATAAAAACTTATACAATATTTACAAAATCTAACATAAAAGAAAGAGAAAAGGAAAAATTCCTAAATAGATTTTTTAAAACTATTCAGGGAAGACGCCTTTTTGGTGTTGTCAAACGTAGCGCTTGAATCTTTACGTAACTTTGAAATTAAATGTGCAAAATGTTATAACCTAATTCTTTCAACTGAATAGATTGAAGGGAACTTTATGTTGTTCATCATAATTCCAGAAAAAGCATCTCTAATATCGTCATTATTTTCAAAGATACAGCATTTATTAAATTTCTGCTAATTTTGAAACTGTGACGTCATCAAATGGCTAAAATCGTAAAAATCAAAAGATGAAGACATTTACTTGCTACCACTTTGTAGACCTTAAAAACTGAGTACAGTAGTGTCCCGCATTATAAGAAACAACATTTTCAATTTCAGGTCTGATGTGTTTCTTATAAAATGAGATATAAACTTCAAATCAGGGTAAAGTTTCTCAAGTTTCTTATTAGAAAACTGTGCACTATCAATGCAGTGCTCTGATTCAAACACACTATTTTAATTTTGTATTTTGTGAATATGCAATTCAAAGGAAAGCTACAGTTATTCCTGGAAGGTGCTTTTTGCTTCATTTGCACACAGGAAGCCCAGGCAGTTAGTTAACTGAACAATGATAAGTTTACGATCGTGAAATTGTTAATTGTATACTACCTTTGTGTGTTATTTGTTGCACTTCTCCACTGCTGTACTTCTGCACTGTACTGCATAATTGTTCGAATGCGAGAGTTCGATGCAAAATTTCTTGCTGGTATTCTTATATTTGTAAATTTATACATTTAAAATTGTACATATATTTGTAAAGTTTACCAGTATAAGAATACCAGCAAGAAATTTTGCATCGAACTCTCGCATTCGAACAATTATGCAGTACAGAGCAGAAGTACAGCAGTGGAGAAAAGTGCAACAAATAACACACAAAGGTAGTGTACAATCAACAATTTTACGATTGTAAACTTATCATTGTTCAGTTAACTAACTGCCTGGGCTTCCTGTGATTTGCATGCAAGCTCTTGTTTTCATTTTGAATAGATACAGTTTGACTTAATTAGAAAGCTAAAAATAGAAACCATTCTCATGTATCTTAAATAAGAAACAAGCATTTTCAGACCTGAGCTTGTTTCTTATCAAAGGGGGTGCTATTTTGAAAATCAGGGCTGGTGTTTCTTAAATTTATGTTTCTTGTATGCGGGATAATACTGTATTTCTTGCATTAGCAATTTTCTCTATCTTCAGTCCATTAATGTTTATGGCGCTGTTAATGTTTATCAAACCTTCTGATACCTCCTATTATACCGGGTGAGCCAGAAAAAAGTTCCCACTTTTGAAAATTCATAACAGCAAGAGTATTTCATAGATTTGAATGATTCCAATTCTAGTTAAAAGCCAAAAAGTTGAAGCATTTTTGTGACTTTTCTCTTTGCCTCACAAGCACTACAAATATAGGTAAATTCAAATTTACAAGAATTTCATGATTGCAAAATGACCGAAAAATGGCCTGAAACATAGATCAAAACATGACTCCTCGCACAGAATAATGAAGGAAATGCAACTTCTCGTAGGTGAGAGATATCCTCCATACATTAATTGCCATGGGATTGAAAATCTTGTGTATTGTTTAACCGATTTCTTATAACACTTGAGGGAGGTAAAACGCCCCTTGCCTATCGTTCGTTGTGAATAGAGTCCTTACGATTTGATCGATGTTTTAGGCCCTTTTTCCATCACTTTCAACTGTGAAATTTTTATAAAGTTGAATTTACCAATACTTCTAGTGCTGGTAGGATAGCGAGAAAAATCACAAAAATTCTTGAATCTTGCGGCTTTTAACTAGAATTTGAATGATTCAAATCTTTGAAGTAGTCTTGGTGCTATGAGTCTTCAAAAGTGGGAACTTTTTTCTGGCTCACCCGGTACATCCTTACTCTCGAGTACCGAATAATCGTCCCCCCCCCGCTTATTAATTTTTGAAAAATTTTCCAACTCCCCCGCTCTTATTCCAACCCCCCTTTTATTAATTTTTGGAAAAATGAAATTATAGTAAGCATAGTTTCTAAATAAACGCAAGAAAAAGTCTCAAGAAGTGCATTCAACACAACCAGAACTCAAAAGTAAATGTATCAGTAACATCACAGTTCACATAAATATATAAAAGATACGTGTTTACCAAAGAAAACGACTATTTTCTATCATTCTAAGCACTCCGCCCCCCCCGATTATTCCAACCCCCCCGATTATTGTTATGTTGAGCCATTTCCAACCCCCCGATTATTCTCACCCCCCCCCCGTTTATTCGGTAGTCGAGAGTACATAAACTTAAAAACGCTGTAATTCTAAAAATAATGAGGATATCAAAAATCCTCTCCCTGGAATTTTGGCAAATGACCCTAAAGTTTTTTTTATTTATGTTTATTGTTTTTTATTTTTTTTATTTTTATTTTATTATAACATTTTACAATTTTAATTTCAAAGCTCCGTAAAGGTTCAAGCCCTATGTTTAACATGGAATGCAAAAGAAAAAAACTTATAATTTGACATAATAAAACTTCGCTCAGGATGTCAGCTAAATCGATACAAAAATCAAGAACTCCCATGGTAGGAAAAGTTTTCCAAGAAAACTTTAATTTCAATCAAGAAAAACTTCCGTACATCTTTACTTTATCTTTTCCTGTATCATATTACTGCATCATATGCTTTTTATCTTCCTGCATTAGGTTTCTACATCATATTACTCTAAGGTAGTTGAGTAATACCTAGGCATAGGAAAACTTTCAGAAAGTTCGTCTTGAAATATTCACTAAGTCACAGATGTAAACAAAAAGCTTTCTATGGAACTCGTAATAAACTCGCAAGAAACTCCGAGTACTCAATATCTGATAATTTTAAGACACTTCCAGTTTCGGCTCAGATTCTTAATTTTCTTACAAAAAAATGCTTGTAAAAATTATCACAGGATTAGGGCATTTACAAGGACCCCCCCCCCCCCAATGATCAGTAAACGTACCTGCCAATATCTTCAAATGCAATGACTCTTGATTCTAAATTCATCATTAACATAGATTGTAATTGCTTTTTCGCTCTAGACATTTCTTCCTATATATGAGAAAAAATTCAACATTTAGAAAAGTAAAGTAAAGTAAAGTTATTGCTTTTATATAGCGCCTTTACTATAATTCAATATTCAAGGGTGCTTTACAATTCCATTACCCCCTCAGCTCAGGCATTTTTTTTTCTCCCTTTGGGTGTACTTTTTTTTTACACAGCGTGCAGCCTTACAGTTGGCGCTTCTGATGTTTTTATTGCCTTCATCACCGAGGTACCAATTTTACACCTTGGTGAGGTGCTGCACCTACGATACCGGGTGTTTCCAGGTGGTCACCCATCCTTGTAATAACCTGGCCCAACCATGCTTAACTTCGGTGATCAAATGGGAACCGGTGTATCCATGGTGGCAAGTCGTAGGTATATAGGTACAACACCTCCCGAAAGCCAAATCAAAATTAAACTAAAAAGAATAATTTAGAGCTGGAGATAATGAAGCAGCATTCGCTTGAATGAATACAACTGTACGCAGTGATAGATTGCTACCACTAAAAAAATGGTAAGCATAGCTATTGCCTCCTAATGACAACAAAATTTCTAAAATGAATATGCTCTCCATTCAATGACAATTTTATAGGAATTTTTGAGATGACCTGTATGGAAATTAGCAGCATATCTCAAGGCTTATGTACAGTAAGTGGAATTTTCCAAGCGGACAGGATTTTCACAATAAATGGCTGCTCAGGCCTGACTTTCCACACAACGTCGCAGCGATGAGTTCTCTTGTAAGAAATGAATTCCTGTCCGCTTGGAAAATTCTATTCGGTTTTACGAATTGATTGCATTCACTTTGCAGGGTAAGGTTTTACACAATATATACACCTTGGGCCAATCCAGTACCGGGCGTCTCAAAAGAAAGTACCGCCCCCCCCTTTTAACTGGAAGTAGAAATGAACGGATAAGATATTATCAGTCTACGAGTAGACAGCAAAATGTATCAATCTTCAACTTAGATTCACATAACTTGCATTTAAAAATCGCCATGATGGCTAGGCCCTTTTACAAAGCCTTCGGTTTCAAGTGCCCTTCAAAATTTGAATTTGTAAACTATTAGTGTTCGGAGGACGATTTTGAATGCAAGGTATGTGCCTATGCCTATGAACTCAAAAAGTCCCGATATTTCATCATTTCGTTCCCTTGTTTAGTCAAAAGGGGATACTTTCTTTGAGACAGCCGGTACATCTAAAAGGTGCAAAATACAAACAAAAAGGAAATTTAACTTACCTTGTGCGGTAAACCAGTTGCTAAATTTACAAATTCTCTAATGACTACTTGCGTAAGATCTTTTACCTGTTATGAAAAGTTGTAAATGATACATCATTTGAAGAAAAAGGATTTTTTACATCGATGAATAAATATATTCAAAACTCTTTTCTATATAGCAGCAATTTTGAGAGAGTCGTGGAAAAGATTCTGCTAAAAGCATTGCACCATTGGTTGTGGCACCGTTCTCTTGCTGTAATAGCTGAAAAGGAACTTCGGGCATTTGGTCGACTTGGCCCAATTACGTTTCTCCCGTCCATCTGACCGCCTGAATTACGGTTGTTCCTGGCTCTACCACTTCAGCATCCCGCGCGAGGAAGAGTGAGCTTTGATGGAATCTCAGAATGGCGGATCCTGGAACAAGCGAAAAGACCCGACAGACTGAGGGAATAGACTTAAGGCAAGTCTAGGATGGTTATCAATTTTCAATACTAGGAATCTTTGATATTTGATTATTTTCAGAATCACAGCATCTTGATTTGAAACAGCTTTCCAGCTGTGACGTCATTAAAATTCCTAAGTCGCAAACTATAAAAGCAACAGATTTCTGCTTACAGCCATACTTAATAAACCATGACTTTCTTGAAGATTGCACCTTTTTCTTCCATTAACCAAGGATTTACACAAATTGAAATTTTTTCAAAGCTTTTCTTCAATTCTTTCGATAAAAAGCATACGGCTCAAATCTTTCAAATCTTTACTGTAAATAGATGGGTGTAAAATTGTATCACATTTTACTATGAATTGAATGACTTCTGAGGAACTGTGTGTAATTTGCTTTAAATCTGCCGTGGCAATTTTTTGACGTCTTGATTATTATCAAATTGGCGGCACTGCTTATTATTTTGTAAAAATTCATCGAAAATTTTGAAAAAATTAAAATCATCGTAAATCTCAAACAATTTGCGGAAAATTGATACGATCCTCAAGAAAGCCACAGTTTATGAAGGTCTACAATATGGTGGCAAGAAGAAATCTGTAGCTTTGCTGGTTGAAGATTTAGAAATCTGATGATGCAACATCCTCAAAATTAATAAATGCCGCCATTTTGAAACTAATTAAGGGATCCAAATATTGCCGGAGCAGATTTACAGCAAATTGTCAAAGTTCCTTTCAAGCACATTACTTCAGAGAAAAATGTAATACAATCTTATGCCCACCCTCTTAAAGATTTGGAGCCCTATGCTTCAATAAGAATAAAAACGCAATAATTTTGAAAATAATTAAGATATCAAAGGTTGCAAATGAACATATACAAAAAGTACCTGAAATTCCTTCCAAGCCATTAACGCAAAAGAAAGATCCATCATGCAATGAGTGGCCAAGTGGCTGACAAAGTTTTCGTCAGGTAACTGAAGTTAAGCTCGGTCGAGGGAGGTCAAACTCCAGATGGGTGACCTCGGAGGCCTGACCTCACAACTCACCTCCTCGTCCTTCGGAAGGGACGTTAAATTAGGGATCCCATGCCTGGATGCGGCATGCACAGCGGGCCTAAATTAGCTTTTAGTAACTAGAAATCCTGACAAGCCCACTCAAAACAAACTGAAAACAAAACAAAACAAAATGCAATGTGTTTGAAAATTTGATTCCTATACTAAGAAAATACAAATCAATGTTACCTGACTGGGATGTGAGCTTGCATTGATACAAAAAATACCACTATCAGCATAACTATGATTATACGCAGTTGCTGAATACATCCAGTGATGCCTGTTTAATACATTCAAATACAGTCTTGAATACATTCCTTTTCCTGGTCCACCGGCTGAGAAGGAGCCTCCTCCGCCTAATAACATATTCAACACGGCGAATGCGAAAAAATCAGTTTCATTGTATGAGGCGCTTTCAAAGCCAATCGAGACATGGGCCAGTTCTGGGAGAGGATTTGGGCCTGGCTGTGCACGTGGTTCTGATTTGTGCTCCTAGGAAAGAAAACAACTTGCGTAAATTCAAATACTCTGTTACCCAAAAGGTATAAACATTTGACAAACCAAACAACTCAATAATTTTGATAATTTCCCTAAAATCTTAGAAATAACGTGATTTTCAAGTTTTTCAAATTTTTCTTAATTTCTGGAAAAGGAAGAAGAACCCTCTAACTCTAGAAATTTTGACAATTTCTGAAAAGTCCAGGGGTATTATCTTTATAGCAAAATGGCTAAAATTTCGTTCAAGCGATCAAATTCAAGGAAATGTGATAGAATTTTACACCAAGATTTTGAAGACTATAAATAAAAAAAAAGTAAGTAATCAAGAAGCCATTTTGATATTGGGTTAAAAATGCTTTCTTGCATGTTCCAAGCCTACAGTAAAAACCCTATTTAATTCCTCTTTCTCTGTCAAGCAATCCGTCTAATAAGCTAATAACCCCTTCTATCTATAGCCTTCATGTAGAACCATCATTCAAATGGAGAAGGGTCTACGAATGAATGAGTGTAAGCCTGCTACTGCAGTTCCAGATTTCTGGAGCCTAACTTATGCAGCCTTTGTTTCGACGTAGTTCAAACATTATTTGGATGGATGATTAAAGGACAAGTCCGGGGTTGGTATAATTGTTGATTATTCAAGAGATTACACTGATGTGAATGGTGTGCAGTACCTTTTTTCAACTTTTTTCTCGTTTAATCTGCGAAAATAGGTATTTCAATCTGCTAAGAAGTGCGAAATGACGTCATTTTATATGACGTCACTTCACGTTGACCTGAACGAGGCTGCCAAATGTAATGATTTTATACCACTCACATTGATAGCCTCCTTATCCCGCCTTCGCAAACTCGTACAAAATACAAAATGGCGACGATATTTGGCCTAACTTACGAAGATTCATTAACCAATTTATAACAGTTGGAGGCATCAAAACTTGGAAAGAACGATTTGTGTTCAGCAGTTTGTAAGGTTACTTTTTAACAATAATTTTTTCAACCCCAGACTTGTCCTTTAACATAATTAATCCACCTTTTCAAGATAAGAGGTGCGAAAAGGGCAATCTTTTGTTGTTTGAAATGTTTCATTTTAACGCTAAAATCTTGTACTGCGTAGAAGGTTTAATTTTGAAGCAATTTTTACTTTCATATCTGTCTTCGTTTGGAAATGACGGCGATTTAAAGAATTTAAAGTTATAAAGGCTTTGATCATGAAATCAATGTCTGGACAAAAATTTGTCCAAACATCTGATTTCAAGGTCAAAGCCCTTATAACTTTAAATTCTTAAAATCGCTGTCATTTCCAAATGAAGGCAAACATGAATTTGAAAACTGGTTTATACACTAAACTTTGTAGGCAAAACAAGATTTTAGCCTCAAAAATGCGAAATCTCAAACAGCAAAGACTTCCGTTTTCGCACCTATTATCTTTAAAGGGTGGATTGAGCAGCCTTTAGGATAATGGGTCTTCTCGTAGGCCACTCTCTATATGGAACCGCCCACCAACATCAAACACAAGGAGTTTTCAAAGATTTTCTATTTTTTTGGCCCAAAAAGTTTGCCAGTTTTCTTCGATGTGCTTTGGGATAAAAACTGTGTTGAGTTAGTGTATTTGACTCATAAAATTGTCTGCTGATTCAACAAAATACGTGGCAAAGAACCAAGAGCTTTCGTCTCAATCCTTGTCATTTGGCCTTCTTTCTTTTGAAGACCTATCGCTAACCGTGATGCTTCGTGGCTCCAAAGTCGACTTTCGTATTACCAGAACGTCCATTCTGGCCTGAATTCACTTTGTCTTGCTTTTCATTCGGCGCACAAACAATCATGGTGAGTAGTAGGGTCTTTAAATTCCCTTGGAGTCTCCGAAATCAAATATGCCCCCCTGTGGCGTAACAGGGCTTTCACGGTATATTTTACGGTACAAAAATGGGTTGGTAACATCAATACATACCCTAATCATTCCCCCAGTGTATTGTGCAACTGACTCATCAACAGGGGGGCTATTTTCCATATCATTTATCCAAAACGGTGACTGTTTCACGAAATACTCTTCTGCCCATCGAACAAGCTCTTCGTGATTTGCATTCATGGCTGCAATCGTCATTCTTTGTGGTGAGTAATATCTTTTCATAAAATGAGTCAATATTCCTGCATCCATTACTGTCAGGTTTTCAAGTGGACATATCTTTGGTAGGCCTAGCGTGTTTCCTGAATATCCAGCCTAAAATGGTTCAAGAAAAGTCATACATTCATTGCGGGCAAGCAAAATAATACTTCGTTCAAAAAGAACTTCAAATGTTTAAAGTTTCGTAATGCAGAGAAAACTTTTTACTAAATTTTGAAATTAAATGTGTGAAATTAGATTGCTTAATTCTTTCAACTGGATTGATCGAAGAGAACTTTAGGCCACTTGCAATAATTCCATAAAGAGTATTTTTGATAACGTCAGTATTTTTAGAGTTACAACATTTAAAAAATCACTACTAGTTTTGAAGTTTTGACGTCATCAATTTGCTAAATCGTAAACCATAAAGCTACAAACTTCTGCTCGCTGCCATCTTGTAGGTCTTCAAAAACTCAGCATTTCTTGTATTGGTCATTTTGACTTTCCTCAATCAGTTTACAATTTATGGTGCTTTTAATCATTTTCAAACCTTCCGATACCCCCTCTCGTACATCCTTTCATACAACTTAAAAATGCCGTCAATCCAAACATAACATCTAAAATGCTCTTTCTGGAATTATAGTAAACGACCTAAAGTTCCTTTCAATCTATTCATTTGAAAGAATTAGGCAATGATGTTTTACACATTCAATTACAAAGTTTTGCAAATATTCGACCCCTTCGACCCCTTTGCTATGTAGAGAATACTTAAGGCCATTCGAGTATTTCAACCAATTTCAAATCTTCTATGCACGATTAAGGGATGAAATTACTACCAAGTTTCTTCTTCACATTTATCACAGCAATATACCTTGTTGTTTGCTTCGTTTCTAATCTGATTGCATAACTTCGAAGGAAAATGACGCATACCCTTCCGCCAAAGCTGTTTGATGTGAGGTCTCCCTTTTGTTATGATGTATTTGAGTCACGGAAAATCATTGCAGCTACCCTTCTGGGGACTTGTTTCTCAAGGATTCGTAGTTTCAACCTAGACTTATGCCTTTTCGTCCTTTGTTTCCCTGCGTTCTTTGATTTGCTGATATCACTTGGTCAATAGGGACTCATAATATTACGCTTATATAATGGGCCCACTTTGTCAAAATGGCCTAGACAGGTGGGAGTTCTCGTACACTCAACAAAATCGCTTCAAAATCTGGTTTAAAGAGCTCGAACATTGAAAAAGAAACTTTTAGTACAAAGAATGATGTTGTGTTGACCTACAAAGCGCAAAATGCATCCCTTTCAGGCAGTACTCTTCCTCTGTAGAAGCAAAATAGATCCATCGAAGCTGCGAGAACTCCAGGCTTCTTCAACCGTTCTTTAAGAGCAACAATAACATCTATAATAATAATAATAATAATATACGAATATTTATACAGGATAAAACACTTCAACGAATCATCGTTGTTATCAACGTGTGTCCTGTTAAAAATAATGATAAATCAAACTGAAACTTATGAAATTTCCTATTTACAATTTTTCGATAAAATAAAAGGATAAAAATATTTACAATGGTTCTTTGAGCTGATTAAAGTGTGCAATTTAACTAAAATGGTCTTTAAGGCTATTCTCATATGCAGTAGCATTCGTAATCTTTCTGATTTTCAGAGGCAGTTCATTGTAAATCTTTGCTCCTGTATAATAAAAAGATTTCCGAGCATATTCAGTTCTGATTTTGGGCATCTTCAAGCTGTTAGTGGCATTTCTTGTCTCCTTTCCATGATCTTGTATTGCAAAATAATCTTTAAATATGTCACAGATGTCTTTATCAATGCATTTCCGAACGAGTTTGCAAGCACGAATCTTGTTTGCATTCATTACTGATGGGAGTCCTTCGTTGCTTTTTTCACCATCATAAACAATCTTGAGGCATCGATCATGGAATGCTTTCAGCTGTTTCATCTTGGTTTCTGACAGTTTCATCTGAAGAACACCGCAGTAGGTAAAAACAGGCATGATCATAGAGCAGTATACATCTCTGGCTGACTGTGAGTCAAGATATTTTCTTAACCTTGCCAGAAGTCTCAATCGACCGGCTGCTTTCTTGTAAGATCTTTCAAAGTGCGAATTCAGATCAAGTGAACTGTTCACGTACATACCCAGGTATTTGTACTCATCGGTGTTTCTTATTGCATTTGAGCCTTGGTACACCTTAAAAGGTTCTGTCTGCATGCTTATCCGTTTAGCAGTTCCAAACAATAATGCTTCAGTTTTACCCTCCTTCATGTTGATAATAAGTTCGTTTTCCTTTAGCCAGTTTGAGATCAAATCCATATCCTCGGTAAGATTTGACTGGATACTTTTCGAGTCCTTGTCAGCGAAGTATATGACTGTGTCATCAGCATATTTTACAATCCGAGAGTGCCGTATCGCATCGGTAATGTCATTAAACAACATGATGAACAATAAAGGGCCAAGTATTGACCCTTGTGGCACTCCAGAATACAGTTCCTTTTCATCGGAGACACAGTTGTTGTAACTTACGACAGCTTTTCGAGCAAACAGATAGTCTTTGAACCAAGCATATTCTTTTCCGTCAATTCCATATTTGGGTAGCTTTTCAAGCAGCTTCGAATGACTTATTGTGTCAAACGCTTTGCTCAGATCAATAAAAACGGCGCCTACTAATTTACCATCATCAACACTTTTGCGAATGTTATCCAGCAAGTGAGTTGCTGCAAGTTCTGTTGATAGCTTGGGCCTGAACCCAAACTGGAAATGCGATAGTAGAGCATTTTGATCTAAGTAGGTGATAAGTTGACGATGAATTGCCTTTTCTATGATCTTTGAAATAACTGGCAAGATTGAAATAGGCCTGTAGTTGTCCAAGACTGAGAACGGACCAGACTTATGTACGGGGATGATCTTTGCTTTCTTCCAGTCCATTGGAAAGATTCCTGTTGTTATAGATAAGTTTATCAAGTGAGCCAGTGGAGCTGACAAAATTGCAGCAGAGTCCTTCAACAGGCAGGGTGGTAAATCATCTAGTCCAGTTGCCTTATTGCGTTTGATGGATTTTAATATACGCAAGACTTCAAGTTGTGAAACTGACTGAAACAAGAAACTTTTCTCTGTCTTCTTTGTTATTCCTGCTGGTTTTCTCCAAATAAAATCACGAAGTGGAATTGCCTTCTTTTTCAAGCTCTTAACAACACTGGCAAAAAATGTGCAAAATGCATTGGAAATCGTTCTTGGGTTGCTTGTTTTCACCCCGTTTATATCAAAGGATCGCATGCTCGGCTTATCTCTTCCTTTGGTTGGATAAATTGACTTTAAAGTTTTCCAGAATTTCTTGGGGTCATTGGAATTTTCCCTTAGCAGATTTCTATTATAGATTGATTTTGCTCTTTGAATAGCTTTGTTGACTTCATTTCTTTTCCGTTTATAAGCCGAAATATGAACCTCGCTGCTCGTTCGCCTTGACTTACGGAGGAGCTTGTCTCTTTCATTCATCATAACTTTCACATCACTTGTCAACCAAGGCGCTGGCTTGCCTTTAACTTTCTTCGTAATCATTGGTGCATGCTTATTAAATACATCAGTGAGATGTTTCTTTAGCAACGCCCATGCATCATTTACCCTTCTCAAGTTATAGAAACCTTCCCAGTCAACATTTCTCAAATCATCGCACATGCCCTCAGGGTTGTAGTCTTTATAGTTTCGACATGTTATTTTCCTCGGTTCAAATTTAGCAGTGTTGGTTTTTCTCACACATCCAACCATTTCATGGTCTCCAATCCCCATTGGGATTACATCAGTTGCAATCAGATTCAATGGGTTATTTGTTAGTATAATATCAATTAATGTTTTTGATGTTGCTGTTATTCTCGTTGGCTTTAAAATAATTTGCTTGAATCCAAAGAGATCAAATATTGATTTTAACTTTTTATTATCCCCAGGGACCAGATGATTTGCATTCATATCTCCAAGTAAAATAGTTTCTTTTGATTCATCGGAGGTCTTTGTCAGCATCCTACTCAAGAGATCTTCAAAATCTTTATTCAAATATTTCGACGTGTCTGGCGGGCGGTAACCAATGGCAACAAGGAAACCGCGCGACTTCTTAGGCGTAACTTCAAGCCAAATAAATTCGACCTCTTCTAGCTCTAAGTCTTCCCTTCGATCCCATTTTAAGCTTTCAGAAATGTAGGCAGCCACGCCACCTCCTTTTCCATTTGTTCGGGGGCGGCTAACGAATGAGTATCCAGGGATATCAAATAGCGATGGAGGCATTTCATCACGCTTATGGTCGATATGTGTCTCGCTTAGGCCTAAGATATCTATGCCACGAAAACTTTCGAAGGTCTCCGAAATGTAGGCCATGTTTGCAAACAAACCTCTGGCGTTTTGATGCAATATCTTTAACCCACGTTTTTGCAACAGAGAATCTAACTCAGGAATACTTCTTCTACAATCTTGTTGATTTATAGGCCCAGGGCAAGGTTCAACATCGCCACACATTAGGATTAATAGAGCAAACAAACTTCGCCTCGAGGATCGCACACGGAAGGTAAACTTTCCTCCTCTGGAGTTCCAAAGACTTGACACAATCAGAGAATCCTTGCCACTGACAAGTTCTTTTCCTTCTATGTGAATACGGAACCACCCTACGCGGGCCTAACGTGGGCCCACTATTTCAGAGTAATGTTATTAGTCCCTCTTGACCAAGGAACGCAGGGAAACAAGGGACGAAAAGGCATCAGTCTAGTTTCAACCATGAATTTAAACTTAAAGTTTTTGTGGAGGGAAATCTATCGATCGTAGAAGCTCCGTAGCAGCTATTTACCAGAACGAACCGCTCTCCCCAGTCTCCTTTTTGATTGTCGAAATGGCCTATTGGAATGAATCACAGTTTGATTGATACCCGAAAGGCTGAAGAATTTTTCTGTGATCGTTGTTGTACTTTGCCGAAAATTGGAAATTTCGGTAAAATCTGATTACAAAAATCCAGTAATTTCGAAATGCAAGAAAAAAGGCCTGGCACCCTAGATCAAATTATAAATAATCTCCTCATTCGAGCATAAATAATCCCTACAAGAGTTAGAAATAAAAGGTTATGAAGGCATCAACATACCGGGTGAGTCAAAAAAAGTTTTCACGTTTGGAGGGCTGTGAAACAAATAGCATGTGGCCGACATTCAAAATTAAAATGTAAATCTGTCAGTCAAGGGCTAACGTAGATGAGATATGTTATTCATCAAAATCAATCATCTTATAGAACCAGAAATTTGGAAATACTGGAAAGGGGCTTGTATGGGAACCAAGATTCCACATTCCATTCTGGTCCATGACTTACTTGCTATTGAACTTAGAATTCATTTGTGAAACTGACAATACCATTGAATTTGAATTTCAAGGCCACCTAAATCATGGACCAGAATGGAACCTGGTATTCTTGATTCGCACATAAGCCCCTTACAAGGATTTTCCTAATTTTTGGTCCTAAAGATGAGTGATTTTACCAAACAAAATTTTCTCATCTAAGTTAACCTTTGACTGATACATTAACCATGAGCGACAGGACACAAAAAGATTGGGTCGGGCCTAAGCTACTCTCGCAGTGATTACTGAGACCAACGTTATGAATTTAGTTTGCAATCAATATATAATGATGTAAGGAATACTTACTCGTGTTCTTGTTCTTCTCTGTCATTTCCTTGCCTTGCCATTTCTGCCAAATACAGCCAGCATCGGACCTAGATTCCCCTTCCACGACAGAACTAACATGGCGAATATATTTTCGCTCCTCTGCACTCACCTTTTCAAAACTACGCGCGTAGTTTTGAAAAGGTGAGTGCGGAGGAGCGAAAATATATTCGCCATGTTAGTTCTGTCGTGGAAGGGGAATCTAGCTCCGATGCTGGCTGTATTTGGCAGAAATGGCAAGGCAAGGAAATGACAGAGAAGAACAAGAACACGAGTAAGTATTCCTTACATCATTACATATTGATTGCAAACTAAATTCATAACGTTGGTCTCAGTAATCACTGCGAGAGTAGCTTAGGCCCGACCCAATCTTTTTGTGTCCTGTCGCTCATGGATGAACATCTCAGTTTTGAATATCGGCCATATATTGCTTATTCACAGCCATCAAAGGCGTAATTTTTTTTTTGACTCATCCAGTATAAAATTTGACACTTTTGTAAAAATCGCTTTTCAGCCTTCAAGGAATGAAATATATTTACCCTTTGTTCTACCTGATGAGATTAGTTATCCTTTATTCGTGCATTGAGAAGAAAAGGAATTTTCATGAATTGAATTTACATGCATTTCAACTGCTCAGGAAATAGAACAAAAGACACAAAAAATTTAAGTTTTTCGAGGATAAACCAAAATTTGATTCATTGCAATACCTCAAGTATTCTCCTCATAGAAAATTTTCAAATATTTGAAGCTCTTTTTTATTCATCCGGCATAGAACTGAATGTGTGCTCGAGCAACGGGCTGCCGAAGATGCAGCCTCCCCCCACCCCCCACCCCCATATTCGATCAGTCATAATAAACAATATATGCTTTCAATTCTGAGCTGATAAACATTTCTACGTGTAGTTGAAAAAAATACGATGTTTTGGGCAGTTTTTTAGATGGTTTGGCTCTTTCTATGAATGCAATTAAAAATGATCCTGAAAATATCAGTCCCAAAGAGATACTACAAATAGAATCTATAGATCTTTTCTAAGATTTACGAGAACTTTCTAAATCTTTGAAGCTTTCTTATACAGGATTTCAAGATTTCGAGATCTTTGAGATTGTCAAAGACTTTTGAAAATGTGCAAGCTTTTGAAAGATTTTGGAAGACTCTTAGGGATTTAAACGATTTTTGAGATTTTCCAAAAACAATCGAAATATTTTTTGCAGTACCGTAAAAGCTCTATTAAGCCCCCGGGGGCTTATCTAATTTCGGACATTTCAGAGGGGGGACTTATTAGAGAGGGGGGCTTATCCACAATCAAAGGACAAGGATATATTTGGTAGCTTTTCAGTTCATGTATCCCATACTTTGTAGAATCAACATCCAATTTTATGGCTGCATCTAAATAAATGGCAAATATTTTGTAACGTTTAGAATTTCGTATATAAGTGGGGGGGGGCTTTATAGAGAATTGGGCTTATTTCACATTTTGACTCAGAGGGGAGGGGCTTATTCGAGAGAGGGCTTAATAGAGAAGGAAGGGGGCTTAATAGAGATTTTACGGTATTTATCAATTTTTGGCGAGATTTCTCGGCCTCTTGAGATCTTTGAAGATTCCTAGGGTTTACTTTTGGATTTCTAAGAGCTCGTGAAGAATTGTTTGACTTTCAAAACTCTTCAAATATTTTTTTAGCTTTCTGAAGTTGTTTTCGATCTATTTACGAAAGTCTACGAGCTTTCTGGACTGACACTTGCCTCTCGAACGAGGGCATCAAAGTGGTCTAGTCTGCTGACCACCAATGCCATACAATGAAATATCTCCAAATGATGTCGTTGCAATTATCATGATATTGGAGTTACCAGTGGAAAATTTGAATAAGAGAATAAGACTGCGTTCAGACGATACCGGCACATTTTGAAAACGGTGAAAAATGTGACGGCTGCAAAACTTGAGCTAGCGTTCACACGACGCCGTTACAATTTGAAAACGGTAGGAAATTAGACGGCAAAAACTCGTTGCACGACTTTGATGCCAAAAAGTGTGCCTATACCCTAAGAATCGATCAGTATCGTTCCAAAAGCGGGTAAAATGTTCTGTCTGTTTTCGTCATTTTCAAGTGCTTAATCGATGTCGTTTCCAAAATGTACCGGTTAGAGTTCCGTTTTCAAAATCTGCCGGCAAAAAATGTGTCGTTTTCGTGCCAACGGGAGGCCCATCCGTCGAATTTTTATCGTTTTCAAAATGTGCCGGCATCGTGTGAATGCATTCTACATAATAACCTACTGCGTGTATCATGTCATGAAGTTGAGGTTCTGGTTCAGGTCTGTATTCTAATGAATCCACTTCAAACGAAATTGTTTTTTTCTGTTCTTCTATCTGAAATCAATAATAGAATACAGGCAATTACCTTCAACTGCAAAACGTCTTTAGGTTGCAACAGACCTCATAATCCTACACAAGCACACCAGCGCCACTCACAGGCACAAAACATCATGGTATATTATTTTCTGGCACATCAATCGCGCTGAGAGTATTTTGATCACAGGCACGTTATTCCAGCCATGTGCTCACAAGTACATAATATTTCAAAAGAGGCCTGGGTTGCAGTAACAATCTAACATTAACCCTTGTAAACCAGCGAGTGAAATACGGCATAAAACAGCTTGAGGCTAGCAAGAAACATTTTTCATCTACATCCTTTTCTATTCAAACATCCTGCGCCCTGCATTTTTTGTAGGCCAACCAAGAACATCTGCACATAATCAGTTGCTTTAACTGACTTCCCAACGTAAGTAGTCTGAAATAACAGTTTTATGGTTTTGATATGCAGTTTTTTATCACAAAGAAAAAATTAAAAAACAACTACCAGTGGCCCAAAAAAAGTGACCTGACAAAATCTGTCATAGCTAAATAAATATGAGGCCGACAGAAATGCCTAAAACGTTGTTCTGCTGTTAAAAGATTACCCCACACAAAGAGTAATTTTTGCAATTTTTTTCGGCACGGTAAATCTCGAAAATTAAGGATTTTGAGGAAAAGGGTAAGCCTGAGATTCCCAAACAGTCGTCAAAAACAAGCGATCGATTTGCATTGCAGTCATTTCAGATCTTCAAAACAATGAAGAGCGTGTTTTATTTCAGGCTGGGAATAGGCAACTCAGTCAGAAGTTTCTAGAGAAAGTTTATAGTCTCCAGGTACCTAAGAATTTGGAGTAAATATTCCTTGTAAACTCATGGAATTTTAAAGGAATTCAACTTTCCACGCAAATTGAAATCTTCAAGAATTGCTTTCAGACAGAGATGGCGCCAGGGAATAAATGCTGGGGGGGGCAAAAACTGTCAGAGTGCCGACGGCGAGCAAAGCGAGCAAAATTTTTACGGGCCACACCTTTCAGACTGGCTTAAAATACGACTACACTCTCTAAAAGCATAACAAGCAAGTTACGAGAGTGCCGACAGTGCACAAAAATTTTCAAAAATTCAAATGCCGACGGGGGGCTCAGTGAATTTTTGGGGGGGCTCCTGCCCCCCCAAGCACCGCCGGTCGCGCCATCCCTGCTTTCAGAAATGCAGATGTATCCTTGTCTCTTGAAACAAGAATATGTTACGTATCTTGTGACTATAAACTTGCTCTAAAAACTTTTAATTGAGTAGCCTATTTCCAGTTTCAAATAAAACACACTCCTCATTGTTTTGACGATCTAAAATGGCTGTAAATTGATCCCTTGTTTTTGACAACTTTTTAAGGGTTTCCAGGATACCCATTGCCTCAAGATCCTCAATTTGGGGAATATACTGTGCCAAATAAAATAACAAAAAATACTCAAAATGTACTGGGTGACCAAAGAAAACTTCACAAGCTGGATCGCACATATCTTCTTGAAAGATAATGCAATGGAGGCAAACAAGGTATCAGCATGTAGCTGAAAGGCTCCGCTATCTTTTGAGATGTTGCTTGGTCAGTTTAACATATGCCTACTTTGTGAAAAAACAGTTTTAAAAATATGGAGATTCATTCTTTTCTCATACCATTCCCTCGCTTTCCAGTCCATTTTCTGGAAAATGTGAGAAACCCTTAATTCCAAATTTGCTTTAGAGCATGAAATTTGAATGAGAAACAGAGGTCAATAAATTTGCAAACAAAAAATTTCCCCAAACGACTTCTAATCCATCGCTATGTCGAGTTTTCACAAAACATTGACTGGACAGTGATAGTGATTTTTTAACCCAAAATGAAGAATCCTGGATTCCAAATTTTCTTTGAATCTGGTTTTGTGGATGGTAATCATTGCTTAAAATGACCATGCAGCATCTCAAAAGATAGCTAAGCCTTTCAACTAAGCTGTGATAGAAAGCATTTGACAATAACTTTTGATTTCAGGGAGCCAGCTATGATCTAACTTGTGAAGTTTTTTTGGGTCACCTGGTAGGGCAGTCTTTTAGGCACCATTAAAGGAGCTTGTCTCTTAATCTATCCATTAACTGGGATATGATGGACAAATATAAAGATTTTGTCTCAACAACCAATGTAGTTTATTGCTACACACATAGATATCAAAGCTACACAGGAAACAGTTTTGAAGTAAACTTAAAACTTACTTCATCCTCCTTCATCTGAGGATTCCAAACAGCTTCTGATAACACTTCTAATGCTCCTGACACATTGCTTTTCAATGCAGATGCAGCAAAGATTGTGCAATCCCTTTGTAAAGCAAAATTGATAGACTTAAAAATAATGTACAGAGCCAACAACCTGTTCATACATGACAAGAACTCTTAGGAAATAAAAAAATTTCCAAATTCAAGTAGGAATTTGTAGATGGTATGAATGACATAAACAAGAATTCCCAGCAGAATTCTTGAGCAAGGAAACAAAATATTGACTTGTGCAAGGCCTGTCCTTGATCTCAAAATAACTGCCTTAGAAAAAACCAGAACTTTGAGATTTCACATTGCCAAAATGCATCAAGCACTCCTTTCATAATATTTGATAAACTTTGCGAGGACAGAAGATCACTGCTTTTTAATTCTAAATCAAGGATTTTAATCTTTGACCATGACAAAAAGTTTAGTCTAGAATGTAATGGAGAATTAGATTGGATGTCTTGCAAATCACGATTAAGCTAAAGATGATGGTGAGGAATTTTTAACAGGATGTACTGCATTCCAATAAAAGAATCCTTAATGATTCCATTGGAATTCAATTAAAAGGTGCAGTGCATCTTAGTAAAACGTTCCTCACCACCATCTTTAATGTGATCATCTATTATATATCCTACAGACAATAGCTTACCTGAATGATTGACAATCTGCATTTCCTCCTAGTTTCTCCATTCTTTCATTTATTTCTTCACTGTCTGAAAACTTCCTTGTGCTCTGAAAGCAAAAAATACTTTAGCATAATCTGTTACAGCATAGCCATTTATAAATGTACTATATTTTCTATATCACATACTGTAGCATAACTTACATAACATTAAAATGCTGAAGATAATATTTTTCCTTCAAGACCATGACCTAACAACATCAAATGCACATAATCATCTTTGTTGTATGAGTACATTTTTGAGGAATCCATTGCCTAGATTACAATTAATAAAATTTGTTTACATATGAAAAAACAGACTTATGCTCCAAACTAAAAACATCAGTTTTGATCCAGTACATTTTTGCAACTATAGACACATTTTTGAATTTTACCTGAAATGCCATCTTTTCAAGCATATGTGTAATTCCACTTGGATAGTCTACCTCATGCCTTGATCCAGCATCAACAAGAACTGCAAAAAGCAAATAAAATCATTGTTCAAGTTGAGAAATTTTTTGTCATTCAAAGTTTTCTTTTTGTTAAAAAAGAGATGAGATCATTGTCTTGTCGTTTGAAAGGGTAAAGAATGTTGATAAGCATCTTCAGAATGATGTCAGCACAGCAAAGTATATGCTGCATAAGGTGTCCCAACTATTGTATGATTAGTATGATAGTGTTATTGTATGATTAAGTAACAAAATGCAACCTTAGGTGAAGCTTCCATTACTCTTCCACTCCACATCACTATATTTCAATCACTTTATGCTACTATAAAATATGCTCAATGATTGGACAAAGCTGCCTGATTATAGAATCCAGGTCTCACTGAAATGTTTGCTCTGTCATTAAATGATATTAGCCCAGACTGGAAAATTTGTACTGCGCGCGCGATATCTTGTGCGCGCTGGAGCGTACGCGGTTTTCAACCTTGGCCGCGCAGTTGGCAATAAACAAAAAATCTATTGTTTAATCTACAAAGGATCTATTGTTTTAATCCATTGTTCTCAACCGCCAATTTTCAGCGCAGTCTTACGTAGGCCATCTCAAATTGCCCGTGCAAGATACAAACTTACCAGTCTGGATATTAGCCATTCATTTAATGTTATTTGCTGTTCATTTTACAAGTGGGCCCTGCAAGGCCTTGCATTCTATAATCGCTCCGAAGTGTACACATGTTATACACGTGTACAGACATGTCTGAAAAGATAATGTTTTATGCAGAAAGGAGGTGAACTGAAGGTGAGGTTGCGGTTCTTTCAAGAAATGAATGAGCAAACATCACAGTGGGGGGGGGGACCTGCCTTGGCCTTGTTGGGTAGAAACGAACATAGGGTAACTTTATAAGGCGGGTTTTAGTTTTACAAAACATATTTGTGATACCCGCCTAACAAATGAATAGAACACCGCTCTTTTCCAGAAACGTCAAGAAAGGAAAGAATGACATAATCATACCTCCTAATGTACAAAATGGTCCAAAAGAATCTTCAGATGCAACTTTGATCCCATTTGACAGTGTCGTCACTTGCAATTGACCAACTTTAGGCCTGCCTTTTTCATGATCATGGCCTAAATCTCTTCGAGCTTCTGCGACGCCTGGCAGGGCAACACTCAATGGTGGAACTGTGGCATCAACTGAATATCTTCTTGAAGTCCTCAAAGCTTTTTTGATACAACTCTGGCAAACTTGGCTGACTTTATCGCGTGAATTACTGCCTTGAAGTCTTCGAGTTGTGATTCGAATTGACGCCATCTTTTTTGCATGAGGAAAGAAGGAACATATTGAACTGGCCTCATTTTCGTGGAATTAAAATTTCGCGCAGCCGCGCAGCGCACTGATCTGTGGCGCTGTGGCGCAGCGCAGCGCTGCAGCGCACAGATGAAAGAAATGCGCAACAAAGATGCCAGCTCTTTGTTTCAGCATCTTGTATGTATGTATACTAAAACACTGATAAGTTATTTACATTTGTTTATTTAATGGTCTGTTTTATCCAGCATGCCTTGCACGTGTCGTCTCTTATTGGTTTGTCACCATTTTCATGGCCCATGAAAATGGTGACAAACCAAGAGACGACACGTACAAGGCATGCTGTATAAAACCGACCCTTTAAACAAGGTTAAAGGTTTAAAGTTTCTATTCTTTGTACAAAATTAAGGTGTTAAGGGATTTGCTTTTATTGAAATATCAGAATTTCAACAATTACAGAACGGTGTTTCATATGGACCATTTTCAAAACCTCTGGTTTCGGGTGCACTGTTACTTTCGACTTTGCAAGCTTTTATCTCCGGTGTTTGGTGGACGATTTTTAACTGTAAGGTCTGTGAACCTAAGTTGAAGAATGATACATTTAGCTGTCCACTCGGAGAGTAATAATATCTTATCGTTTCGTTGCTAGTTCCAGTCAAATGGGGGTACTTTTTTGAGACAACCGGGTAGAATTCTACATCACTGGTCGAAATATGCACTGTTGTTTCACCTGAAAAAATTAGTTCATCAGAAGCAATAAACAAGTTCTGGGATAAAAGCAACAGTTTCTGTCGTGGCTTTCTTGTGCTGTAGAAATCTACAATGTGAGACTTCTGGCTTTCGGATTTCTTCCACTTCGCATGCACCAAAACAGACATGAACATAGAAACAACATAACCTGTTTTTATTTGACCCATTTTATACATCTACATTTGTCATTCATTACCATATATTATGATGACATAATTAATGCGAATAATGTGTCAATGGTTGGGTCTTCGAACTACAGTTCAAATACTCGTGTTAGAGGATTTTAGTAAGCACCACAAACATAACATGAGATTCAAAAGCTTGTTTGTGATCGCCTTGATTGCCAAATATGGCCTACTTTAGCAATGACAAAACCATTAAAAGCAAAGGATACAAATCGCTCATAACTATAGAACAGTTCACACAAATTTCAAGTTATCATTTCTACATTTCCACTATCAAACAAGGCAAAATTCATTATCTTTAGTCTCATTTCGACCTGGAATTTTTGTGTCTCATCTGGTCTGGTGTCAAGATTTGTTAAAAGAGTAAAACTTTTACCTCTGGATCAGCTATAGTTTGAGACAGCTACAGTGGAACCTCCATATAGCGGACATCTTTGGGACCAATTTTGATGTCCGTTGTAGAGAGGTGTCCGCTGTATGGAGGTGTCATCCTTTGTTTTACTGTATTTTGGGACGAAAATATTTGTCCGTTGTTCGGAGGTGTCCGTTGTGCAGAGGTGTCTGCTAATGGAGGTTCCACTGTATAGGTGGGGGTCATCAAGGAGGGGGGGGGGGTACAAATCCGCCCTTCCGCGAGATTTTCAGTTAAAATCCGCCGTTCCTGTCATTTTTAGCCAAAGTTCCACGTCCCGCCACTTCGTTATCAAAATGATGGCACAAATCAGTATTGTTAGACACTTTCATCCATCCAGGTGGAAAGAGGAGAGTGGCAATTAAAATTCTAGTGCAAAGCTTTGAAAATATTCTCATAGTGCTGACCAGAAAAACAAAGATGTAACCACGACTTCCTTTTACAAGAAAACAGATGAAGGATCTGAAAATCCACAAAATTTCATGCAAATTCCGCATTCCGCCTATCATTTTCGAGAACATCCGCGGGCGGAGAATTCCGTCGTTCCGCCGAGAAATGTTCTTCAAATTCCGCTGTTCCGCAAACCCTTATGACCCCCACCTATAGGGATGCCAATTTCTACCAATGATGAGTGTGAATATCCTTCTTCGCCTTTATCAATACCACTGACACGAGTTTGAACCTACACGTTCGAAAAACTCAAACATTTATAAATAGGATGAGACAACTCATGATCGATCATAAAGGAAAATAATCAAACCTCCCAAGAACTGCTAGATTTAACAAATCTACACATTGGAATTTAAAACATCGGCGGCCACACGTTTCAATGAAGCTTATTGGCCTGAGCTTGACTCGGTGCCAGCTCTCACGGCCTTTGCTACATTACAAACGCGGGACTTGTGTAACATGACGCAACTAGGCAATGATAAACAAATCAGTGGCTAAATGCTTGGCGCTCAAAACAAATCGCCACTAGGGTTCGATGTGTTTTAAGACGAAATTGTAGCGTAGGTCGCCTAACCACCACTGTATATTCGTTTCGCTCATTTTATCAAACATTATTTTAAGTTGATAATCTAACAACATAGCACACTCCAAGCTGCGAAGGGTTGGCAAAACTGATCTAGATGTACCAAAGAATAAATATCTCCAAGACCAGGGAGCGCCTAGTCCAAGATAATGCTTACAATAATAAGGGGCAGTTTGCTGTCCACAGAATTTAATTGCTTCTGAAAACGGTTTCACAAAAAGTTTTCCAGGGCGCATTATCATGAAGCAGTGATAATTTGGCCTGTAAAATGAGCGAAGCAGCTTTGCGATCCCTCTGAAACTCTGTTACTGTGTTACTAGAATGAATACATAAACATAAATTCGTAAAAGTTTACTTTCTTGTATAAATAACTTAGGTTAGGCAACCTGTAGCCACTGGAGAAAACAACAAAAGACGAAGGACCAAAGATCATTGGTTTCTATTGTAACACAATGTATAATGGTCGGTTTGTCCAAAGTCTGGCTCACATAAGAGGTCTGAGAAACTTGCGAAAATGCAAAAATATTGATGTGATTGTCTTCATTCGCGGATCTTTCCGCCTGACATCAAATGTTAAACTGACTTTGGATTCACATAAAGATCTTTTTACAGTATTGTGAATAACGAAAAACTAAAAGGGAACAAAAATACGACTGATCTTTGCCTTTCCGTGTCTCTAATAAGTCAGTAATTTAAGAGATTGATAGGAACCCATACCTTAAATGAATATAAAAATAAAAAATCCACTCGAAGCTAAATTGCAACTAAGTATAAAATGTGTTTGATTACTCTACAATGATTAAATGAATTGAAAGATTTGTTTAGGTGTAACGACAGGAAGCCCAGGCAGTTAGTTAACTGAACAATGGTAAGTTTACGATCGTGAAATTGTTAATTGTATACTACCTTTGTGTGTAATTTGTTGCACTTCTCCACTGCTGTACTTCTGCACTGTACTGCATAATTGTTCGAATGCGAGAGTTCGATGCAAAATTTCTTGCTGGTATTCTTATATTGAAAATTTATACATTTAAAATTGTAAATATATTTGTAAAGTTTACAAATATAAGAATTCCAGCAAGAAATTTTGTATCGAACGCTCGCATTCCAACAATTATGCAGTACAGTGCAGAAGTACAGCAGTGGAGAAAAGTGCAACAAATAACACACAATGGTAGTATACAATTAACAATTTTACGATCGTAAACTTATCATTGTTCAGTTAACTAACTGCCTGGGCTTCCTGTGGTGTAACAAGGGAACCCATCTCATCAAAATATGTCAAATTGAAACCTCTACATTTTAAAGAGCCATTGAATCCCAGGGTCCTTTGTAGGCATGCTACAGTTTTAGATAGTCTGAAAATCAAATTTGAATAAAAATATACTCGAATTGACCTTACGTTTCATTCGCGAAACTGGTCGCTTTGACTAAAATCATTCAACCCTCAGCTATGCACAAAGCAACCACCACGTCGTTAACGTAAATGTCCTTTTACTTTGTAAATTCTGTTTCACATCAGATGTCAGGAATTTGAAATTACTTCAAAGAACGTAAACTTATCGCAACCCTGACCTTACATCTGATGTGGAACCGAATCTAGTTTAGTAGATATTAAATTGTCCGTAGTGTTTGTTGTATTTAGGTTAGCATTGCGTGTCTTTTCATATTGGCCATGGGGTAGTCATTGTCGTTCGCTCCCCATGGTATCGTCCCCGTAGTATTGTATAGTAATTAGATCCGTATAGTAGAATGTAAGATTTGTTGTATTACTTTTAATGAATAAAAAAAAATCAAATTTTGCCTAAACGGAAACACTTCAAATACAATAAACGTTTTTATCAGTTCAACCATAGGTAATAATACACCGTGTTTGTAGCTAAGAAATTAAAGTTTATTACCTCGATATTACTATTTTACTTTGTTGCTTTCTCTTCGGCTGAAGCCTAGCCAAGCCAGTGTTAGGAATCAAATTCAAATGGTTCCTGCGCGTCTGAATAGTTAGTTCCTACACAGCGTTCATCCTCTTTTCAAACTTAGGCCCTGTTTATATGAGGAAAAACACCTCACTTGCCAGACCCGGGGCTGAGAGGCGAGATTCCACCTTCCAATAGAATCCTTTGTATTTTCATTTCGCGTTTACATGATGAACGCAACACCACCGGTATAGTGAAATCCCACCTCACAAGAGGTGGAATCTCACCTGGGTGAGGTGAAATTTTTCCATATAAACGAAATACCACCGGTATGGTGAGGTGAAATGAAATTTTTCGTTGATTCTCATTGGTCAGTTCTTTCTGATTTCACGGAAGAGAGACCTCAATTCACCTCGCCTCTCAGCCCCGGGGCTGACAGGCGAGGTGAAAAATCTCATATAAACAGTGACTGAAATTTACCTCGCCTGTCAGCCCCGGGTCTGGCAGGTGAGGTGTTTTTCCCCATATAAACAGGGCCTTAGAGGCAGTTTGGAATGAGGATAAACGCTATGTAGGAGCCAACAGTTCAGATGCGTAGGAGCCTTCTGAATTTGATTCCTAGCACTGGTTAGGCTTGGGCCAAAGGGAAAACAAAGAAGAAAGCTATGGTAATATCGAGGTAACAACTTTGATTTCCAAGCTGCAAACGCGGAGCATTATAGCCCATGGTTCAACTACTGCAGAATGTGTCCATGGTTTCTACTTAGGCAAGATTTGATTTCTAGCCTACATGGCATGTTAGCGTGTCTAAAGAGGACCCAGGATGTAAATGGCTCCTTTATAGGGGCTTTGTCACGTAATGTAAACAAACATTCTTTCGAGGCCACAATTTTGCACAGAGATTTTCCACTGCTTTCCTCAAAACGGATTTGTAATTTAAAGATGGACTATTATATTTCGTAGAGAATCAAACGAAACAGTCGTATGTTGTACGATTGCAGAGATACTGGTGGATTTGTAGGAGTTATTTCATTGCGGACTCACTCCATCCACACAAATCTGTGCAGAAGACAATGGCCATGTGTGGACAATAATATAGATTATAGAGATGACAGGTTTATTTATGGTTACGTTACCCAGCCCCTCCAAAGTAACAATCTTTCACATCGGTGTCTTAGATGAGCTTCTAAACTCTTCCACCAGGTGTAATTTTCAACGCCCCCCCCCCCCCGTAGATTGTGACACATTTCGACGAGAAACCTTCCCTTCCTTTCTTTATCGACTATCCATCATATATCCCCCGTTTATATTAACTCAAAGAATGGAAATGTGACACAAAGGTGGGACTTTTAGTCGAAAGAAAAACCCCAAAACTTCTCCAAGTAATTTCTACCAAAAACTAGCTCCAAAATTCCTGTTACTGATTAGGATGGTTCATTCTTTACCGATGGGATTGAAACTTAATCGGGCAATCTTGTTGCATAAACAGTCAGTTGTTTAGAAACAGAGCCAGCCAAATGAATTTCCTTTAACCCTCTTTCACCATCATTATATTGAATTGTTAGTAACTTTGACCAAGGCTTCTATGCCTGTTTTGAACGATTCTGAGTTTGAAAAATTCTATAGAATCAAATTCATTTCTTTCTCGGACTATTCTCTCCTTTTCCATTGCATGTTTTGGACGATGTGACAAAAGCTGAATTCTAAATTTGATTTCGAACACAAAATTTGAATGAGGAACACAGCTAAATCATTTTGCAAGCATATATTTCCACAGACGACTTCAAATCCATCCCTACGTTGAGTTTTTAAAAATGCTGACTGAAAACTGATGGTGCTTATTTCACTCAAAATGAGGAATCCGAGATTCGAAATTTTCATCGAATCTGATTTTACGGATGGTAATCATTGCTTAAATGACTATGAAACATCTCAAAAGATAGCAAAGCCTTTGACGTAAACTACGATACAAAGCATTTGACAATAGCTTTTGAATTTAGGGAGCTAGTTGTGTTCCACCTCGTGAAGTTGTTTGGGTCTCTCGTGAAGTTGTTTGGGTCATCCGGAAGCCTATCGGGGGAGTTTGTTACTTACTGACAATCAAGAAGTGGGGACACAGTAAAACCCCGCAAACAAGAACTTAGAAAACTAAGAACCTACAGACTGATTTTGTGGAAAAATACACACACAAAATTGGAACCAAAAACTGACTGGATTTATTTCAATGTTCTTATGAGATGGTATACTTAATTAAGAAATTTCACCATATCAGTGTAAACAAACTCCCAACTATTGACAACTGAACAAACACCTCTGACAGTTTTCAGGAATATGCAAATTGTTTTAACAAGCTGCATGATATAAATTGCTTTGTCAACAACAAAATAACATACCCTCTAATAATTAAATGCAGTCATTCCACCCTCAAGGTATTAAACAAACACAGAATAACTATGTGCTCATCATAGTCACCCTGAAAAAGTCTTCAAACAGCAGGTTTCAGATTTATCCTGGCGAAGAGGAGGTTTCCAGTTGGAAAACTCGAAGACGAGTCTGGTGCTTGGCAACAAAGAGTAAAGTTATTGATTACCGTAACAACGCAAGCAAAGTCGCCTCGTTTTCAGAGTTCTGCAAATGAAATCGAGAATCTCTCCGAAGTCTGCCAAACCTTCTGCCTTTTGAAGCAGAAGGTTCAGCAGGCCTGCCAAACCTGCCAAACCTGCCGATTTCGGAATTTGGTAGTCAATCAAACACAAATTCTGAGTCTTCCAAGTCTACCGTTTTCAGAATTGATACCAATCAAACACACCCTTATAAGAACGAAGTTAGTCTGTTTTATAGAAAAGCATCTTCTTGTTTGCGGGGATTTACTGTACTGAAAAGTGGTCAAGCGTATTCTTATCAGCATTTACATGCCTTTACATCCCATTGATGTAAGACATGAATTTAAAAGCAAATAAACTTTTCCACAAAATTAAATATTTCCAAAGACTGATTCGGATTATTATTTACCAGAAGAGTCTTTCTTCGTGACTTGTGAGGGAGGCGAAATGTCCCTGGTGGGGCTTGAGACATGGCTACCATCGCTACCTCGTGCGTCACTGTGCTCTCGTTCTGCATCACTGAACAGGGGGTTTACTACTTTCATATCGCCAGGCTGTAAAGAAAAAACAATGATTTCAATCAAAGGAATTACATCAGAAATTTCCCCATTCTCCTAAATAACTATGTCCAAAGGAGTACACAAAAGCCTACGAGCAGACCCATTGTCGAAAGGAGAAAAAGTGTCTGCGAAACTACCAGCCAAATCTTGTCGGACCTTCTCGTAATTTATTCTGACGGCCTCGTAATAAGCCACTAAATATCACTGACTCTGTATTCCCGTGTGGCATACTTTTCTATGACTTTTCTATCCTTGCTTTCAAACTTTTCTTGCAAAGGTTTTTCCTGGGTCAAACGATTGTTTCAAAGACAGAGGACAGATTAATGAACATAAAGCATATTTTGACAAGCTCTTTTGAATTCGTCTGCAGTGATTCATCACCCTTCTGCGCCATTTTGATTTCCCTGTTATTCACGGCCGTGTGTTTCCTGCAGTTGCATAATTACGTAATCTTTTGTGATACTGCATACATTAAACTGATACTGCATAAATTGAATTGCAGTAATCTGGAACCACAGTGATCCAGAATGCCAAAATAATGTAAGAAAAGGCAAAATGTCGAGAAAAATTAAATTTTAAGAAATCCTGTTTTTTATCATTTTTCCAACAGAATATACATTGAATATGCTAACAAAGCAAATCTGAGCTCAATCGGACTTTTAAGTCCAGAGAAATTCTCTTTCAAAGTTGGGCTAAATACAACGTCACTAAATCAATGGCTGCGACTATGTAACACCTCTTTATCGGATGTTAATTAATTTTGCAATATCTCCACCTAGAGTTGTCCGATTTCAAAAAACTTTTTTTTATTTTGAAGAGTATCGTATTGACTTTCAATTGAAAGGAACAGAAAACTTTTAAAAGGCAAATTTGTAAGAAATTTATTCCGACTTATTACATTCGTTTGTTCTCCGGAAGTAGCCACTTAAGATATGTCAATTTCACAACTATAGTTGAAAATCTAAAAAATAAGTAAAAGTAAGTCTAGCAGCGCCCATTTTCCATCAAGTACCAGGTTTGAGGAAATCATGTACAAAGGGAATCGTGTAAGATCGTACAGGGGAAAAAGTTACAGAAATTTTAAAATAGGAGCTCCTCTGCTTTTCAATTTGAAAAATGTTCTCATTTTGCAACTTTTTATGAAATTATCGCAAGGGTGGCATCTAACCATTAGTGGTGAAGCATCAAATGGTTGAAACATTTCTATGATATGATTTTTCATGCTGGAAAACAAAATTGTCTCGACTGCTCCTGCGCAGGGGCTATTTTTAAGACTAAGAATCTCAAATTTCGAAGCAGCAACTGAATCCCACAAGTAAAGAAAATCTGTATAATCGGACGCTTTTCGTAACGAATTGTTTCACAATCTCGAGTCATTCATATCCTTGAGAGTCATCCCTATTTCTTGCCATATAATTTCACACTGAACAAAAGTAACTAACTCACAATCGAGAAAATAGAATATGTCTTCACTAATCTTAAGAACAAGGTATGTTGTTTCGGTTACTAAACTTCAATTCTACAAGTACATGCCCTTTATAATGACTTCCTCCTGATTGGGAACAACTGAAGGACAAGAAGACTGCTGTCGCTTAACCAGAAGGTTTCTTCTAACTGATGCAATCACAGGGGCCGAGGTAACGAGCATGCGCACGAAAACATCTTGAATGTTACATCTAACTGACATCTGCCTTGCCCTACAACCAGCACCACTACGGAAATTTCTCAAATGCTTATTCCATGATTCCAGAGCACTCTCTGACCAGATTGCGATTGGGCCACCATTTTGCATCTCAAAGAGTTCCCAGTTATGAGCAAGCATCTGGTGAACTGATGGGGTGATTTTTACCCATGGGAAATGAAGAGTGATGTGAATCATGGTTTCATGGCAATGCAGCTTGATTTTCTCGACATCAACTACCTTAGTGACATCGACACTCTCAGCGACAGACAAAGATACATTAAACTGACCGAGAAGAATGTTAAAATTCTCTCGATCTGCTGCATCATCGATGAGACTGCAGATTGCTTCTCTGTTGCACCAAGCAAAGAAACGTTGTGAAACGGGGCCAGTATTGGTGTTGCCACCTACTGCGGTAGGAGAATCTACCAGCAGGCCACCACACGTTGCCTTAATATGGCTTATCACTTTGGCCTTGCTGGTAGCAACATCAGCCTTCACGGTGGGATCTGCTTCACTCCAAACTTTGTGCCCTGCCACTAAGTGGTACAGGATTTTCAGAACAAAATCCAAGGAACGCAGTGCCTGGTGCAGTATGGCAAACAAACAACCAGACTGTGTTAAGAGCGGTTTGTGGCACTGCCCAGCTCTCAATGGGTTATTTTGTGAAATTTCACCACTCTCAACAAGCTCCCATCTCTCATAACACTCCTCGATCGTCTTCGTAATGGGCATTCCACCGGCTCCAGATGCAGATATCAGCTGGAAATTGCTTGCATCTGCCCTCTTGATGTCACAATAGTGACAAAAAGCGCCAGAGTCTCCTTGGAGGATATCTAGCATCTTTCCGTCAATCATCGTAAATTTGGTATCAATGTCAACTTGTTTAGAGAAACCATTGACTTTACGAGGATACGCAAGATCATCAAGGGATGCTTGAAGCTCAGGGAAAATACTTTCAGTGAAACCTCTTGATTCCTTGGCCTTGAAGATATGAATGGGCCTTGTTAAGAAGATGGAATTCGGTGTCGGATTTCGCCACAGAACAACAGGCCCAGTTTCAGAAGTGACAGATATGGACATAGGTGTCATGAATACTCCTAAGAAATTATCAGAGCTTCCTAGCAAGGAATCATCTTCATTGTCACCAGATAATTGATGACGCTTCTTGTGAGATCCTGAACCGTCGAGACCGGCCTTAACTTGGAATTTGATGACAGCATCATCTGAAAAACCTGCAATTTTTTCATGCAAAGATTCACAGTCAATGATGTCACTCAGTGTTGAATAGAAGAGATCCTCAGGGACAACGGAAGCAGACAGATTTTCAATTCTGACATCAGGAAATAGAGTTTTCTTGTAAGCATCAATGTTATTGCGAGGTGCAAAAGACTTGATACCATACTTCGTCAGTAAGTTTCTGCATAACTGGTACTGCCTCTGTGATAAATTGGCAATGTGAAATAGAGCTGTAAGCTCATGGATAGGAATTTCAGGGGAAAGATGAAAAGAATCAAAGAAGGTTGTCATGTCCCACTCTCTGGATCGTATTGCTTCTTCGACCATTTTTTTCAACATTTCTTCCTTTGTTTTCCCATGCTCAGCTGCTGCTGTAGCCACAATGGCTAGATTATCTTTCAAAATATTTCTCTCTACTCTCTCGCAAGGACTATCCAACAGACTCACCACTCGGCCGACCGGTCGGCCGAGTTTCGGTTTGGGTTCAACGTTCTCCTTTTCAAACATTCTAGCGGTATTTCGCCAACCCTCGTCCTTACTTTTGACATCATAGATTGCTCTTAGAGTTACTTGAATGGAACTTAAGCTGGCTGCAAGATCATGCTTTTTGATGAAAAGAGATGCTAACTGTCGAAATTTTTTCGTTATCTTCACACTTCTGTCTTGTAAGTTACCATTACTTAATATGAAATCCAAAATTTCACCATTTGTAATTTCGAGATACATTTCAAATTAACGATTGAACATCACATGATACGGACTTTCACTGCACTTTCTTTTATAACAAACTGTGTCATCAAACGTGGCTGTTAGAACTTATGATACGTAACTTGATTGGGAAAAGAATACAGAAAGACTTGCCATGGAATGTACATGAGTTGATAAGAAGAAAGTTGTTGTTTAGAGAAATGTACAAGATGCTTTAACACAGCCATCTCTGAAAAAGATATACTTATTGTTCTTTGTAGCAACTGTTCGGTAGAATGAAGGCAAGAGTCAAGGAGCGGTGTTTATTTCTCTTCTGAGACAGAACGACCTCAGTCTTATTATGACAGTTGAAGGTGAAATTACAACTCAGTACTTTAAAAATGTGCGTGTTTGAGATGATAATATTTGAGATTCTTAGTCTTAAAAATAGCCCCTGCGCAGGAGCAGTCGAGACAATTTTGTTTTCCAGCATGAAAAATCATATCATAGAAATGTTTCAACCATTTGATGCTTCACCACTAATGGTTAGATGCCACCCTTGCGATAATTACATAAAAAGTTGCAAAATGAGAACATTTTTCAAATTGAAAAGCAAAGGAGTTGCTATTTTAAAATTTCTATAACTTTTTCCCCTGTACGATCTTACACGATTCCCTTTGTACATGATTTCCTCAAACCTGGTACTTGATGGAAAATGGGCGCTGCTAGACTTACTTTTACTTATTTTTTAGATTTTCAACTATAGTTGTGAAATTGACATATCTTAAGTGGCTACTTCCGGAGAACAAACGAATGTAATAAGTCGGAATAAATTTCTTACAAATTTGCCTTTTAAAAGTTTTCTGTTCCTTTCAATTGAAAGTCAATACGATACTCTTCAAAATAAAAAAAAGTTTTTTGAAATCGGACAACTCTAGGTGGAGATATTGCAAAATTAATTAACATCCGATAAAGAGGTGTTACATGGTCGCAGCCATTGATTTAGTGACGTTGTATTTAGCCCAACTTTGAAAGAGAATTTCTCTGGACTTAAAAGTCCGATTGAGCTCAGATTTGCTTTGTTAGCATATTCAATGTATATTCTGTTGGAAAAATGATAAAAAACAGGATTTCTTCAAATTTAATTTTTCTCGACATTTTGCCTTTTCTTACATTTGCTGGCTCACAGTGGAACGATTGACAAGCTTTGGCTCGTAGTTGCACATACCTTTTTCTCCATGAGACAATGGGGCTGTGTGCAATCCACCAACAAGGGCAAATTTTGTAATACAATAGCATCAGTCGCTTTGGTTCACACCTCAATTCAAAGCGATTAACCAATGCAGACAAAAGAAATTCTCTCAAGCAGAAATTGAAAACAAACGAAGCCGCAAAGTTGCCCTGAAACCAGTACGGCAAACTCTCGTTTGGTGCGGGCGAAGGGAGGTTTTTAAGAGAAGGTATGTGCTTATAACAAAAGAAGAAGGGTAAATCTAAATGTCTCGCGGATTTTGTTTGATTGATTCAGAAACCGAGCAGAGGGCATTACAGTTTTTGCATATTTATTGCTCAGATGAACGCAGTCACTCCTCAGCTCCTGAATCAAATAAACAAGATCCGCGAGACAGAACTTTAGATTTATCTATCTTCTTTCGTTATAAGCAAATACCGAAATTCATTCAGGGGAGCAAAACTTTGGAACAAATTAGGATCCAAAGCCAAAACTACCGGTAGCTTTTCTGCTTTTAAGAAAGCTGTAACGCAAAATTGACTCTATATTTTCTTTTACTTTTACTCTTTATTTTCTTTACGTTAGCTGCGACATAAAATTGTAAATAGGTTTTTTTTCAATATTCTTTTTGTTTAGTTGACAGGGCAAGCTGTAAAGCAGTAATTTTAGTTATTGAAGCTTTTACCCTGTTTAAAGGAGAACTGACACGCAAAAACAAGTTTGGCTCATTCAGTGTAAAATTTGCCGTTGATTTCAGTTCTGAAACTCTTTTTCTTATTTGCTCCCTCGTTTTCCTGCTATTCGCAAGTTTATGCGTCAATGACGTCACGCCCACTCCTCGGGAAAATTCCGAAGTGAAAACGAAATTCTCGGCGTGGGTCGTAAAAATTTTCGGATGACGTCAAAGATGACATGTTTATTAGGCCGCACAGATGACTGCAGCATAACTTTCGTTGAAAACCCAAGCTAGATTCCGTGTTGGACAGTAGTTTTTTCGCAGTAATCAAACCAAAATGGTTCGATGTGCTTCTTATAATTGTACTGGAGTTGGAAAGTCACTTTTTCGATTCCCAACAAACGCCGCTTTGCTAAAGCGCTGGCTTGTGAACATGAAGCGGGAAGATTTTAGGCCCACGAAACACTCGCGGCTATGCCAGGATCATTTCGAACCAACGAGCTTTGAAAGAAATCCGGAGATACTGAAGATGACTGGAGTCAGTTTAAAACTTACATTAAAGTCTGATGCCATTCCAACAAAGTTTTGTTTTGGAGAACCAAAAATGAAATCGCAGCAGAAGGGGAGGCGTTCTTATCTGGCAGCGAAGCTTCAACCAAGACTGAGCCCAAGAAAGTCCAGCCCAAAGATGCTTCGTCGTGTTGGTGGGGCATATGAGAAACGAAGAAGGCAGGAGGTATTAAATGTTCATAGTTCGTAGCTAGACTTTAGTTACATTTTACATTTACTTGCATGCTTCTACTGGTCTTTGTTGTACTGTTACCACCGTTCTGGAAGGCTACTTGTCAGACAACCTCAGCTCAGAGATCTGAGAATTGAAGGAAGGCAAAACTTGTTTTTCTCAAATTCCTAATGCGGTACACGTATTTTTCTATAAGAAACTACGGGCCAGTACTGAAATTTTTTTAAAATTTTCATATTTTGAGAACTCGGAGTTTCTTTTGAGTTTCTTATAGGTTCCATAACAATCTTCATGTTCACTTGCTGCGCCCTCCTGGACTTTTCAAAACAATGTTATTTGAAGCCTTTCAGATGTTTACATATCACTCAAGTACATTCCGAGTAATGTGATACAGAAAACAAGTGAAATAAAGTAAAAATATGTTAAGGATTTCCTATCATGTTAAAAATAAATAGTGTCTTGAGTTATATTTTCCTAGTACTAGAGTTTCTTAAGTTTTTGGCTATCTGAGAGTTGAGTTTCTTATAAAAAATACGTGTATTTTGTTTATGTGTAGCTGGCTTACAGTGTCTTATCTTTCAATCGACTAGGTCATGTTATTTCAAGGCATTTGTAGCTCCTACTAGGAGCGCTATCTGTTTGAAATTTCCTTCTCCTGTACCAAATGCGTTTAGTAACATGACAGTTGTTCTTGAAATTTCTGGAGAACAAGACAGAGTCATTTCCACTTCTTCTCTTCAATTTATAATTGAGGATCATTGAATCTGATGCCTTTTTAATGTATCCTTTTCATTCATTTAGATTGTTAAAAAGTTGTTGATGGAGGCAGGTGAGAAGTTAGAACAAGAAACTGTAGTTGATGATCAAACGTGCAGCCAAAAAGTGGAAGAGCCCGCCTCTCAAAAGCTAACCCAGACAACGGAGACAGTTACCTAGCCTGATGAGAATGAAAACATCCAAAATGAAGGAGATACTGGTCACCAGTCTATTGAAACACCTGCAGCTAAAGAAAACAGTTACATGCAAAGAGGAGTAAGCCATGTTTCAACTCAAACCCGATATGGCCATCGTTCAAAAGCTACACAGACAACAAATGAAATGTCAAATAAAAGTAAGATGTCTTGCAAATTCTTTCATGCCCCCTCTTTATTCTTGTCACCTGAAGTTTCAGTGTCAAAATCACAAAAATTTACTTACTGCCATGATCAAACTTGGGAAAGTTATTGGCTAGTTTCTGTGAAAATTGACAATTTTTCTTTGCCAAACATTGCACTATCTGATAGCAAAAAGTCATGTCCACTATATTTGAGGAAGACCTTCCAAATTTCTTTCATCCTCTCTTGAGTGAGACCAGTCATCAGCAGTCTGCTTTTTAATCATTTCTGTACTGCTTGTTTTTGGAACTGAAAAATTTTTTTTGAAAACAATAAAGTCGTAGGTAAAAAATTGCACAATAATGGAGTACTTGCCACTGTGATTCCATATACGGTACATGTCTTCGCACATTAAAAAGAATTTTCTGTGTTTAAAAACCTTATAAAATTTTTCACTGAAGCAATAATTCTTCTCAGAGCTCAGAGTGTGAAGCCATGTAAGTGTGCCCAAGGACTGCACTGACAGGGAGACTCAAATGGTATTTTAATTCTGCAATTTTAGATGTACAAGTAACAGCTCCAATGAAGGACAAAGATACAAATTGTTGCCTTCCAAGATTAGGTTCTGACAAGAACACTCAAACTAACGTGACCAATACAAACAAGAACAGAACAGCAGATAGTGCATGGAGTGAGCCATCTGACAATGAAGATGTTTCTGATTGGGGGCCCACTGACTCTGACTTGCAATCTACATCCAGTGACTCATCTGACATGGACGTCAGCATTGATGATCATGTCAAGGAAAGAAAATTCTTCGTCTTTGAATCTTGCCTTTTGCAGTTGTTTTCAATATGCTCCTTATGCTTGAGCCCTTTCATTGAAAAATCAAAAACAGTCATTGGCTCGCTGATCAAGATAAAGACAACATGTGTTCAAGGACATCAAAAGACCTGGTACAGCCAGCCGATGCTTGGTGATATGCCCATGGGCAACTTTTTAATATCGGCAAGCACACTGTTTTCAGGATGTCAGCCTGCAAAGATTCTTCTGTTCCTAAGGCACTTGTGGTCACCATGCTTCACAGAGCGCACATACAACAGAATTCAGAAAATGTACTTGATACCAGCAGTAATGAACGAGTGGCAATTTCAACAAAATGACTTGATCAAGGAATATTGGAAGACGATTACAACAATTGGAGGTGATGCTAGAATGGACTCCCCTGGTCATACAGCTAAATATGGCAGCTATTCAATTATGGATTTGGATACAAACAAAATAATTTCCGTTCAGACTTTACAAGTAAGTATTTTCAAGACCAGATTGGGATCACACTGTATTTTGTCCAGGAAAGTCCACAATCTTTGCAAAAAGACTTGAAACAGTCACAAAACTGCATTTCTTTGGTATTTGATTACTTGCCCCCTCCCTTGTTTCAGTGCTGCTAGATCTAATGTCATTTGACCTTCTCGGGGCAAAGGTACTAAACATAATTTTTGGCTTCAATATTTCTAGAAACATCACAAAACACTAAGATTTGCTTATATGTTCCAGCTTGTTTTGGACAAGTTTTGCTCCTGAAAGAGACATACAAACATCTATGCAATGATTTGAGTATTAATTTGTCATCTTGCTTTTCCCTGCAAATTGACTCAATTGATGTTCTCTTTCCTTAGAGCAATGAAGTTGGAGGGTCAAATCACCTTGAACTGGCTGGTTTAAAAAAGGCATTTGAAGATATCCAGGCCAAGGAGGTGAAATGGAAAACACTAGTCACAGACAGACATGGTGGAGTAAAGAAATATATGCGGGAGAAACATCCAAAAAAGACGCACAATTTTGATGTGTTCCATCTGGCCAAATGTAAGACATCTTTCATATAAGTGATAACCATCCAGCTGTGGATTTAGTTGCAAGTGGAGGTAATCTCCCCCTCATAGAAAAAAGCTTACTGTAGCTATTGGCACCTACACAAAAAAGTAAGAAGCACATCTATAGTTGTCACTCTGACCCACCCGTTTCCAAGAGATGAAAGATATACAAATTTAGTTGAGAAACCACATAACTTTCTTTCATAAAACATATAGTCCAGAAATTACCATGGATTTTTCTTTGGTGCCCCTGCCATTGGTCCCCTTTAACCTCATTCACAGTATAAAATTAACAGCACATAGAAATTTTGGGTTTTTATTAGTCAGTCATTTAAATTGTGTGTTGTGTTGCCTTAGTTTATGCTGCTTCATAAAGTTGCACAGATTCAAATACTGTAGGTTATGTTCAATCATCTGAAGCAGGTTCTTTTTCTATTGTCTTCACATCAAAATAGTGTAATGTCCTTGCCCTAAGGGTAGTCCATTGGGATACCAGCACAACATTACGGGCACACATATGACAAAAAGTATTCAAATAGAGACGTGATTTACTACCATGACTATTATAACTATGTAGCAACTATGATTTTGAAGTCAAAGGGATTACATGATCTGATCAAGTTTTGCAAACACCCCCACAATGCTTCTTTTCTTAAAACATGATTCAATTCAAGATGAGTATACCATGAAGAGGAGTTGTTGATCTGAAGTGAAGCTGTTATTCAAAGCAAAGTCTTGGGGCTGAAAACTTTCAACATTCTCTGTAAAGATCTGAGATGGGATAGTTTTTGCAATAAATTTTTGTTACTTGCAGCAATTGGGAAAAAAGTTGAGAAGATTGGTAAGGCAAAGAAAAAACAAATAGTTAATGGATGGGTCCAGTCTATCAAGAACCATGTTTACTGGTGTGCCAGCACGAGCAATGGCAATCCAGAGCTGATACGAGAGAAATGGATGTCAATGTTCAACCACATTATTGATATACATGATGGACATGGAAAACTGTATAAGAAGTGTCCTCATGAGAAAATTGAAAGGGATTGGTTAGAAAAGGGTAAGCATGATAGACAAAATCAGCCAAGGTCTGTTCACACCCATTTTGAGCCATGTGATCAATCCCTTGATAAAACATATTTTGAATTCTGAAATATATTTAGTGCCATGCAAAGTTGTGCCGTGAGTGCAAAAGTGACATAAGGCACTAACTTCCCAAGAGTATGGTCACGTGACTTGAAATGGGTAAGAAGAACCTTAGCCAGTTCGGTCTATCAAGCCCTCTTGCATCGAGTCTCATTACAGAGAAGATATGGTTGGAACTGGATATCTATGCTCAAACAGAATGATTAAACTGCATAGAATGAAACATATTTAGAAAATTTTGCAAAACATTTAAAGTTGAATTGCAGTAGATGACTCATCATTTGTTGACTCATTCTCCAAGTTTTATGGTGAGCTGTTAAATAAAATAAAAATTGGCTAACTGAGTGTTTCTTACAAATTTCATTTATGGAGATTTTGATAACCTTTGGAGAGAAATGTTTTTTCCTTGTTGAGTTCCTAAAGACTGGTAAGTTCTTATTTAACCAATGAATTTGATTGCCAGGGAGCCAGTCATACAAGGAGCTTAAGGCCAAACTGACGACAAACCAGCTGGTTAATGATTTGATGAAAATGTCACCAGCCCAGCAGACCAGTCACTTGGAGTCCTACCATAACATTGTGCTTCACTTTGCACCAAAGCATACCCATTTTCATTTCATGGCAATGACTGCAAGGTATGTCATTTATTACTTCCAAAAGGTTTTCAACTTCCTGACTAGGAAAACATCTAGATCAATACTGTTTCCTTTCCAATTCTGAAGGTATTTCAAGTGAAACAAATGAGATATTCTGGGCATGCATTTAATAAAATGAGCACAGGTCCTTTATTTTGTGGTCAAAAACGAAGTCGAAGGCTTGTTCTTTAGAGCTGTGGCAGTCAACATGCAACAAAATATAGTGAAACATGACGTTTGCTTATTTCAGGGTACTCCTTGCTGCCATCCACTTTAATGAGAACAGCAACAAAAGCCAGCTTGAAACTAAAGCAGGGGAAAAACGTTGGAAGGTATCATACCTCAAATACAAGAAAGACTCTGGTGTTGTAAAGGCAGTTCGCTCCAAAAGCACGTATAGTAAGTTAAAGTTATGTTTTATCATTCTTACAATACACTTGCAGTAAGAAAGCTGTAACTGACTGATAAAATCCTGAAGAGAATTTTAGTTTGGCTTTGCCATCCTTTGAATTAACATTGAGCTGCCTTTGACTTGAATGACATTTCTAGATTGTTTCATTTCTAGATTATGTAGAAAGCCTGATTATGAGAGCCCTCAAAAGGAGGGAGCGATTCCCAACATACTCCGACGCCAAACAAGAGATTTCAGCAATTGTGCCACCACCATTAGCAAATGACCATGAGAAGATGCCTAAGTCTGAGCTGGTTCTGAAGCACCAGGCAAGGTTTACACCAGTACCTGCAGCAAAATCTGATGTGGATGCTTCACAAAGGAGATCACAGAAAAGGAAATATAATGAAGGCAATCAAGTAAATGTAGTGAAGCCAAAAAGGGGAAAATACAAAAAGTAATATCCATGAATACTTTCCATTTCTAGTTTGATTACATGACAACAGATAAAGCGGAACTGAAAACATGAATTATCTCGTAATAAAGTACAAAGTATGAATCAATGTCAAAATAGTTTCTTAAATAATTGGGGTCTGCAAGGGGTAAAATGGAGAGGCTGGAAGTAAAATTGGCCATGCTGATTGTGGAAAACTGGGAGGTTTTTTTGGATAGATGAAGCTAAACAAAATCCATGTCTTACAATTTTCAAAATTCAGAGACATATTGTCTTGCCCACTATACCAGAGGCTTCCTCATTTGACCCCTGTAGACGTCATAATGTCTGGCATTGGGAACAAAAATCAGCTTTACACAATTGATACCAGGGGCAGTGCCATGGGGGTGGACTGGAGTGGACAGGTCCAACCTACTTTTTGCTGATCGATTTTCTAATCATGTACTAACGCAAAAGACTCATGGGACAGGGTCATCTCACTCTGCCTTCTGAGAGATCATTGTTTTTTCCCTGGTTTACAGTTCAATAATCACTCACTCCACTTGCCTGTCCACCCCATTTTTGGTGCTTGGCACTGCCCTTGCTAATAACTCTATGGCATGATTTGGTGAACAAAGATAAGTTAAGTTAATGGTCAATGTTTGGCAGTCTAAATCCTTTGTATTCCAATGATGGAAACTGGGCACGAATTTTTTGCACTGCACATGACGGAATCACTTTGCGAACATTTCTGCCAAGTCTTCGCCAAATCCACCGGATGAACTGTCGATAGGCAACATGCCTAAATAACCTGTAGAGGGAACATATTTATGTAGTAACTGATGAGCTTATGCCTTGAGTGAGACAGCCAGAGAATTTAGGCCTAATGGTCTCTCAACGAAAATCAAAATCCCATTTTCAAAAATGAAGGAATCTCTGAGGTGGTTTGCATCTAACCCTTGGAATTTACACTCCAAAATACATCACCCCAAGTGTAAAAAGCTTCTTGTTGAATATTTTCATGACTTTGATATTATTGATCATCAACATATATAACCTAACTTGATGGTGACATCATCATCTTTATGATGTATTTTGATAAACTGATTTCGAAACCAACAAGAGAAACCGTAGGGACCCTTTCGTTTTTCTTACCCAAATCAGGATACATAACCAAAGACTCATCTCCTATTCAGGAAACTCCTCTCAAAAAAGGTTCTCCAGTCCTGTTCAAATATGGAAGCCTCTCATAATAATTATAGGCTTACAGCCTACCTAGGCCTATAAAGTAAATCTTCCAGTCCTACATCTTCCTCAAGCTGTAGGCCCTTGATATTTTCAGTGTTTGCTAACGCATTAAAATACCACAAAGAACGATAAAACGATATTAGCAACTTACTCGCAAGCTGGAGTGTCGTCAATGTAGCCACCTTGCTCTTCGTCAACGTAACGGTAAATGGCAGCCTCAACAACATGCGGATTCAAGCACAGTGCCTCAAATCCTTCGTGTGCTGTGACGCATGGGAGATCGCCGGTGCGAGCTCGGTTCTGGGGAACTTCACGGCAGCAGACACTCTCTCGTCCTGTGTCCATTGGGATGCACTTATTGCATTGACACCTAAGGAAACATTAGATTATTATTTCGCTGTTATAAGAAAAGGTAAATATTGTAAGTTACCCATGAAATAAGTAATTTTTTATAAGAAATCGAGGACCGGGACGGGCCCGTATGTAGGCAGTCTCTTAAATTTTTGGCCAATTTCATGCCGGAGGTGTCGAATTCACATTTTTTTGTTAAAAGGGCTCACAGATTACTTGGTAAGACCTCAAAACAAGGAAATAAAATAATTCATACCCAAGTAGTGGTAAACAACGTTTACGAGCACTTGGATCGAACTTAGCCCCCCCCCCCCACCACCAAAGTGAAGCTGCTTTGACGGGAAGCTGCATCGAGTCGAGTCCAAAATGAAAGTAAATTTTGTATAAAAGTCAGATTAATTTAAAGTTTTGTATTTTGGTGAAAAAACTTACCAATCAGTATTCCCAATTCTCTCTATGTTTATATCGTCTTCCTCCTCGCTGCTACTTGAAGAAGCTGCTCTCCCAGAGGAGCCCGGCATTGGCTCAAACATAAACGGCTGTATTTCAGAGTTTACGGCAATGTCTGGGTAACCAAACTCAGATTCGGAGTCAGAATCCATCGAAAATTGAATTTTGGCTTTAAAACGCAAAAACTTGGACGTTACTGAAGAGTTTCAGCTGTGCTTTGGTAGGAATTCATATGAAGCAATATGATGCGTACATAAACATGTCATCATTGACGTCACAAATTCTCGCCCACTTCTCAGTGTTTTCGCCTAACGTCGCAAATTTTCGGAAAAATTGTCGTTTCTCAACTTTGGAGGCCGTTATCTCTAAAACGGTAAATGATAGACAGAAAATTTTTTCGATTCCATGATTTCCTCGCCATAATGTACAATTTTAGCAAAACTTGTTTTTGCGTGTCAGTTCTCCTTTAAAGAATTAAACATGAAATGAAATGAAAAGATCGATTATTATTATTATTAATTATTATTATTAACAATTTGTTTACAGTTGGCGACATAAAAAATAGCTAAAGCTAATTAACGCCAACAACCCTAACCCTATTTACAATTTTCGAAAAAATTAAAGATATTCATAAAAACCCTAAGTCTTTGACAAAAGTTTTGCACAATCTGCAGACGCAAGAACTCCCATCCCATAGTTTTATTTTTTGTTTGAATTCAGAGAGTGTGTTTTAGTCTTTGATTTCTTTTAGCAAAGTGGACCACAAAAGGCAACCTCTGTGTTGAATGTTTTCTATTCCATATGTTGTTGTCTTTGCCATTGGCAGTTGCAAATGATTTTCACATCTTAACTTGTAATGATTATTTTTCTCGGTAAAAACATCCCGCATAAAGGATGGATTCAAATTATTTTTTGTCTTGCATATCTCAATCATTAACAACTGCAGATTGTCCTGATGAGTGGTTAAAGTATTTTTCATCAGCTTTTCAAACATCGATAAAGAAAAACAATACAATCTTCAAGGCAATACAGGGTCTCCCAAAAAAGTATAAGCATTTACGCGGTTACTGCGAGAGAGCCTTGGATTAAATTTCATTTTTAATTTATGGTACATCTATACCTGGTATAGAAGAGATCTCAACTTAGACTTTGCGACCTTGCATGTCCAAATCAGGTCTGTATTCGCAGAGTAATTCACTTAAATCCTCAGGCATTTGATATAAATGTGGAGACCTTGATAGAGAGGAAGGCTAAACAGAGCATTTGAGAAAAGTAAAAAGGCCATTAGGTTTCCAGGAGAGGAATGAAAACCTTACCGGTGCTAAACCTGGACATTCATAAACAGTGTTGTCACTTTCTTCATCAGAACTTTCACTTTCCGCTGCACTTGTTTTCTTTTCTGAACCAGTTCTATAAAAGCAAAGCAAAAATGTAACTGATGAACACTTGCTTTGTTGTCAAAAACGTTCATTTTCTTCCCTGGACTTCCACCGCCTCTAAATGTCAGAAGTTCGAATTGAAAGTCATTGCGACTTCACTGTCAAAAACATTCTGGAATACATATTTCAGGAGAACGGTACCCTATTGAGTAAAACATATCGGGGTATCGTAAAGAGTCCAAATTTCAGCTTCATCATTCGGTGTAAGTGAGCCGTGTGGTGACCAAACCACAAATCTTAAAAAGTTGCAGAATCGAGCGGCCAAAATAGTAACAAAAAATAGTCTTCATACGCCTTCTGTGATACTAATACATACCACTGAGCAGGACCGTCGAGAAGGGGGGGCAGAGGGGGAAAAGGTCCAGGGCCCGTAAATATTTTGTGCCATACAATTTTTTTATTGCTATATATCTCTGCAATGCATTTTTATGGCAATTGATCTGCTTTAAAAGGGTATTTGCAAGAACCGTTGACTTTGATGACAGTTTTCATGTCCGAAACCAAACTGTCGTATCGATATTTCTAATCTATGAAAACTGTTTCTATCCCAGCGAGTCACTCGTAGGTGTCGTAGCGTCATTGAGATTCCGTTCACATTCATTCTTTCCGGCCTTTGAGTCGCTCATTCCTTCTAGCACCTCCAGCGACTGCAACCACCTTGTGTGAACAAGGCATTACTAGCATAACACGACGTCCTTGATTCATAAATACAATTTTTCGTATAGCCTTTACACAGAATGTTTAAGCAACTTTTTAGAATAATTAGTCACAAAAAGGGGCGTTTCCCTCATTTTCCGGGAGACTAAAGGGCGTGGTCGTAAAAAAATTTTCTTGGGGCTGCACCCCCAAACCCCCTAGGGCCCGTCGCGATAGATCACTCCAGGGCCCGAGCTGGCTCTCGACGGCCCTGCCACTGAGCTAGAAAATTCATAGCATCAAGAGGTTTTCACGAATTTGAATTATTCAAATCCCATTTAAAAGCCAAAAGACCAAAAGATCGAAGTGTTTTCATGACTTTTCTCGCATTCTTACGAGCACTGGAAATATAGGTAAATTCAACTTTACAAAAATGTTACGGTTGCAAAATATAGGCCTTAAATATTAATCAAATTATTATGGACTCCTCATAAACAAAAATAAAGAAAATGCCATTTCTCATGGGTGAGAGATATCCACTGCACATTTATTGCCATGGGAATAAAAATCTTGGGTATTTGTTTGAAAATTGATGTCTTACAACGTTTGGGAGAGGTGAAACGCCCATTGCGTGCGGTTCTGTGTGAAGAGAATCCTTACAATTTGATCAACGTTTTAGGCCCTTTTTCAGTCATTTTGTAACTATGAAATTTTTTCAAAGTTTTATTTACCGATACTTCTAGTGCCGGTATGCCACCAACAAAAATCACAAAAATACCTTAATCCTTCATCTTTTAACTCAACTTTGAATCATTCAAATCTGTGAAGCACTCTGGGGGAATAAATCTTCGAAAGGGGGAACTTTTTAATGGCTCACCCAGTAGTTTAAATTGGCAAACTATGAGTGATATCATTAGAAGTGAAACTGCTACTTCAATGTACAAATCGCTAAATGGTCTCGTACCTGAACACTGAACAACTTTCCAACATGTTTGTCAAAAATTCGACTCAAAATGTTAGAAAACAGAAACCTTTTGCTAACTTTATGGAAAATTGGCAGTGGGCAAAAGGCTATGTCTTTCGTGGTCCTAAGCTTTGGAAGCACCTTGAACATGATGTCAAACATGAATCCTCCCTTGACATCTTTATGAAAAGACTCGACAGCAAACAATGACAGGATAATTTTGTTAATATTGTGTGATTATTTCTTAAAGAACAAGTCCGGGGTTGGTATAACTGTCGATTATTTAAAAGGTTACACTGTTGTGAATAGACCGAATCGGCTAAGGTTTGTTTTACCCATTTCAAGTCATATGACCATACACTTGGGAAATCTTAGTATTGTTCTACTTTTCTCATTCATGGCACAACTTTGCACGGCACGAAATGTGTTAGAGAAATCAAAAGAAGTTTTATCAAGAGACCGGTCACATGACTTGAAATGGATGTAAACAAATGTTAGCCGATTTCGTCTATTGTGTGTGGTACTTTCTTTCAATTTTTTCTCTCTATTTATCTGCGAAACTACATATTTCAATCTGCGAAAAGCGCGAAATGACGTCAAGTTCTATGAAGTCACTTCACGCTACCAAATGTGTTGATATGCCACTCACATTGCTAGCCTCCTGACTGCGCATTCCCGCACTCGTACAAAACACAAAATGGCAACAACATTTGGCCTAACTTATGAAAATTGGAGCTGGAGAACAATGAAAGTTGGAGACGTCACAACTTGGAAAGAATTCACGATTGGTGTGTCAGCAGTTGGTAAGGCTGCTTTTTGATAATAATTTTATCAACCCCGGCCTGGACCTTTAACTTACAGATTAACTTTAACTTACAGATCATTTCGCCACCGCCACCTGCAAAGCAGCCTTGATAGACTGACAGGGCTACCGTGCCTAAATAAGTAGAAATGAATGAATAAATGTATGAATGAATGAATGAATGAATGAATGAATGAATGAATGAATGAATGAATGAATGAATGAATGGATGGATGGATGGATGAATGACAGAATGAATAAATGAACGAAAGAGAAAAAGTTACTTTTCCATCGCAGCCAGCTGCTTCTTGGTATGCATATAATGATACATTTCGGCACTCTTTGCTAACTTTTCATCATCCGTCTAGAAGAAAAGTTAGGTCTTAGAAAAAAGCTACAGTAAAGTCACGCCTTTAAGAAACTGCATTATAAGAAACTCAGGCCTGATTTCGCTTACTAAAATACCTCTTTACAAGAAAATCCAGGCTGATTATGTTCAGTTTCTTATACAATGGGACATAGCAATATTATAAGGCGTGTATTTGAATATATCTCCAAAAGGTCTCAGTTCTCTAGAAACAAGAATAAAAGTTTCAAGCCCAAATTGTTATAATTTCACGGAACTTTCAATACAGGCTCAAACCATTGGATCCTCGCACAACAGTGTAAATTTCAAAAACGTTTTCTTAACAATTTCGACAGCTGTTTGAAGTATAAAAGTATTTCTTATACCATGGCATACACATCCTGTTTTGAAGAAGTATATCTTGACATAAGAAAGCAATCAGGCTGTCTTTGCGTAACGAGTTTCTTAAAGGCGGGACCTTAATGTAGAGCATGCCAAAATATAACGATTTCAAATATAAACGAAACATTATGAAAATAACAAGTAACTATACGGAGTGAGTCGCAAAATGCATCCACTGCTTTAAAAATTGTAATGCAAAAAATACGAAACAAATTCGTTAAATTCATTAATTTGCGCCTCTGCGAAGCAGAAGCAGCAAATTATTAAAATGCAGAGGCTCTGGAATGCGTTCCAAGTATCGGCGGTCGAGCTTGAGCGCGCTCGTGTCCAAAAGAATTCAGCCAATGAGATTATCGAATATGTCTGATTATGCGGAATTTCACGGGATGATGCAGGAATGTGTTTGTTTTGCGTTCGTTTACCAACAAAGAGAAAAATAGTTAATAAGTTCCTCCTAAAATCTGTGCGTACGCATTTGGTCAAGCAAAGGATGACTATGAGCAAAGAGAATTATTCCTTTTTGTCAAGTTCGTGATGAAGTGAAACATAAGCAGGCCAAAAGACACACTCAGATGTACGAGGAAGGCTGTGTGGTGTGGCTGTGTGGTGTGGTCGTGTGGTTACTGAGTTTTCGAACTCAAGATGGGAAGGTGAGTGAAATGGTATATATACAGATTTTATCTTCAAGTATTTCATCGTTGATTTTGTGACTTGACTGTGCATATTCTTCTGATCTATCTAATTCTGCCATCAACCCGTTAAATTCAGGTCATACTGTGGTCTACAGGCAAAGCAGCAAACTTATGAAACATGAACCGTTCCTAACGCAAATATTCGCCATGTTGACATTGATATCATTGCAGTATACCCCACTGCTTATCAGTTTGATCGGTAAACTTAACAATTGTATCCTTATTTTCAACTTTAGTTACGATTTGCAGTCAACACAAAATGCAAAAAAGTCGTATGGTCACTGCATTTTCACTGTCGGGCTTGGAAAGGACAGGTGAGTCAAATAGGTACCACCAAGATAAAATAAGAGAAGAGTTCTAAGAGCAGAATAAGAGTTTTCTTATTTCATCTTGGTACCACATACAAATTTTATTTTGAAATATTTTGCTTTGACTGTTTATTTAGATTGCACATGATATTCATGTGGTCTAACGAAGGACGGTTTGGCTTCCTGCATCAAACAAAACAAAAGTTATGTTGGTACGCCCCCTTTGTGCTCCTTCCTGCAGTGCTTTCAGCATACTCCCACAGTGTCTCCCAGCGTGTGATGACAAATATTTTGACGAGTGGTGAACACCAGCCCGGTCAAGGAGACTCCAAGGAATTTAGGCCAGAGACTGTGAATGACAACAAGCAAAATAAAAGGGCTGAGAAAAGCCTGCATGAATGCAAAGTATCTCTGATAATGAAACTGCTCGTATTATTTCTAGATCCTTTTTCTGGCGTCTGGTGCCCATTGTCACCAGAGAGGAAGTGCGTCATAGCCTTACAAACTGGTTTTTGTTTGCCTAAAAACCAAATATTCAATTAACGTAAACGTCGGAAACACGGAACGAAAGTGAATGAAAAATTTGGAACCCTTTTCAATTAAAACAAAATTCCATTACGCAGCACTCATTGATCAGCTATTGTAGCTTGATGCAACGCCTTTTCGGATGTATCCCTTGTATTGGCATGCCGTTGCCCACTAAATTCCATTTCCATTCCATTCAACAGGAATGTCCAGTGTCTGCATGTGGAAAGATGATTGTATGACAGGGACTTGTAGTTTGTAATGTTGGACAGTTCGTAATCCTGCAATTCTAATCTATGATTCTAATGAATGAGTTTTTTTTTAATTGAATTGTTTATAATAGCTACATGGAATTACTCTCTGTCTTTCTATCAAATTCAAAATGAAATATTTTCTCTTCACTAAGCAAGTTAACGTTGTAGTAAAAAGCATGGTCCTAGCAGTTAGTGACCAGACTTGCTAAATCCCACCTGATTGCCACCTTGTACGGAAATGATACCATACTGTCAAGGCATTCAGGCTAAACCAAGTTTTGTAAAAATGATACCCTTGGCTAGACTAATTTTACACCAAAAGTGCCATGAGTTGGCATGTTCTAGACATAAATTGCCAAATTCTCGTATTCTCTGGACGAAATTGGGTTTCTATACAGGAATTACCGAAGTTTGACTTTTCTTTGAGCAAAATTGCCAAAAAGCATACACTTGCGCAGACTAAAATCGACTAAAATTGCCAAAAGTATACCCTTGGCTAGACTAGTATTCCGAAAAACTATACCCTTGCGGGTGGCACATCCCCAGGTACCTTAGCTATGGAAGAACACCCCCTCCCTCCCGTGGTCTAAGCAGATAATGGTAACCAATCTGAAAAATTTTTAATGATAAAACTCGATATTCATAGTGTGCAAAAGAAACGGAAGCTGGTAGACCAAAGCAGCGTATTTGTGTAGTAGGGGTGTAGTACAGCTGGGAGGTTACCGTGAAGGTTTTTACCTACCAATGTGGGCGCAAATTTTCGGATAGTGATATCCCTTGTTTCATTTAAAATTCTTTACAGACAAATTAAGCCTTTTGCAAATTAAAATATATAACATCAATTTACAGCTAGAGAATTCTTAAGAATGAAAAGGCGCAGCCTTATAACAGTGGACAATTGCTGTTCTTCCAAGGAGTTGTGTTTGACAGTCTGATTCTTTAGACGCGTTTTAAGTTGTTTTAAAACGATTTAGCGTCAATAGCTCACGAATTTCGGAAGATGTATCATTCCACAACTTGAAAGCTGCGTAATGAAAACCTTTTGCCAAATCCTAGATCTTCACGGTGCCTCATACTGTAGGCCGAGTGGCAAGATCTCGGCTGTTATTTATACATAGGCTTTCAGGGCATAGTCAGTTCATACATAATTCTGCAGGTCATGACACCCGGACTGTAACAGAGAAGAATTTCTTCGTTTAACCTGGAAGCCGACCAGCTATTCAAGTATAGCAAACGAACACTGTATCATCTTTTAATAATTTTTATCTACGGCAATACTGAGCAGGATCACATAGCAGTATATGTGCTCAGGTATAAAATAAAGAAAAAAAGATCTAATAAATTCAAATCCTCGGACTATTACCCACATAGGATCATTGAGCTAGGAGGCCCGCGGAGTTATAAGCCCCATATATTCAGAACGCAAGTTGAAACCCCAAGAGATTAGCCGTATTCCTGAATCTACAACCCCAAGCCCATCCAATTAACCAACATGAAGAGATTCCTGTGCCAATCCCGAGGTAGTTGGGGATACCACTGACCCCAATTATGGACCAATGAAAACTAGTAGGGAGTTGAAATTGTGTATGTATAAAGCATGCTATTCCAAAGGATAAGTTCACAAAAATGGCCTAGATCAGTGGTGACCAATAATTTTGGGTCATTGACAAAGCGAATCAAAAAGAAAATCTTATCATAAGTTTGATAATCGATTTTTGGTGATTTTTTAAACATAAGCACCTTTTTGGGACACCCGGTGTGAATATTCTGCAAGCTGTTGCAAGATGGGAATTATCAACATATAAAGCAGAAACTAGCTGCAGTTTCTGAAGCAGGTGCCACAATTTGACTCGCGTGTACAACAAAGAACCCTGCATCGATCATCTTATTCGGAAAAGGAACGATCTCCTCCATTCAATTAAATTTTGGTAGGCTTCCCCACAACATGACGTTGTGCAACGCAATTTCACTGAACGAAAAATATTAGCGCTTTTTTCTTTGCACCTGCAATCAAAGCATTTGCATCGCGAATTCATATAGAAAGATAAATATTTCACTACAAAAGTCGTGTCTTCTGGAACTAGAATAACACGCCCACAGTTCTGCACAAATTTCCAAATATTTTCCAACAGCAGCAAGTCAAAATGCTCGAAAACCTCGTTGATCAACTTTTACTCCTTGTTTTTTAATTCATTTTCTAATTCAATTACAAATTTGTTTAGACCCCAGAGAGCGATTGCATCTTCTGTCAACAAAACACATAAAAGTATACACTTAAATCTATACAATATATTTCTATAACACATATACAATAACAACTCTGCAGATTGAACAAAATACTTTGATTAAAAGCCTAACAATAAAATATACTTTTATTATTACAATGAGACTGTAAATAAATATAGTTTTCTGATATTTTTTAAAAGTAAACAAAAAGTTGCGTAGGAACTGAATATAGGCTGTTCCTGCAAAAGGAAGCAAACATCGATGCCAACAGAAACCTCTTCGTGACATTAAAGTCGTGCAGGTTTCTTCCAAAAGTACTCTGTCAAAAGAGACAACTCTGCAGAAAAGTCAGTTCATATTCTAATCTTTACTTTTTCGAACATATATTGGCCGAGCTTTCTAAAGTTGTGTTTCACTGATATGTGGAGTATTCTCGACAAGAATGACATTTTATACTGTCAGTTTCAAGGAAAGATCGTTTCTCAAGTCTCCTGAGAGGACATTTTGTTTGGCAAGAGAACGAAACTAAAACTTTTACCAAAGATCAAACAAGATATACCGGGTGAGTCAGAAAAACATGGGGCGTTTGGCAGACTGTGACGCCTCACTTAGCCATCCGATTGTCGTGAACTAAATTTAACTGAACTAGGTAAATAAAATGCGGAAGGGGCTTGGCAAAAGATTTCGCCACTTTGCAAGATTCCCATACAAGGCCTTACGAAAGAAAATCTTTTTTTAACAAATGCATCAAATGAACGATTTCGATGGGAAAAGGTTTATAATCTAAGTTAGACTCTTGGCTGCATGGAAAAATTTAGTTCACGACAATTGGGTGGCTAAATTTGACGTCACAGCCCGCCAAACGCCCCACGTTTTTTCTGACTCACCCGGTATAAACGTGGTACGAAGAGCGCTGACTTTATATATGTTTTATTTGATCCACATCGTAAAATAAATATGGAAATGGTTTGCATCACGAAACGGTGAAGTCTTTGGGGCTGACAGCCCGTGGTTTTTAACCTTTAGTAACGGTCTGTATGGTTAGTTTCGCTGCTGCTACCGGTTAGTTTCTCTCTCTGCAGCTCGCAGATTCTTCAGTGGGTAAGATTTGATACTTGAATAGTTGCAAAATGATACGAAATCGAAGAACGAAGAGAAAAAATCAAAGTCGATATTCCTTCACGGAAATATCTAAAATTTTTCTAATTCAAGCAGGTTTAAGAAAATAGTGGCAGATTTAAATTTTCGGGAATACGCTTAAGTAGTGATGAAACGTGCCACTGATACGTAAACCAGCTTGTATACGTGGGTAAAGGCTGATTTCCAGTCAGTGGAATTTTCCAAGCGGGCAGAAATTCTATTGTTTGTGAAAGAAAATGTTACTCTGAAATTGAATAGATGGTTTCGGTTGAGCAACCCTTTATTGTCCCAGATTCCGCCCGCTAGGAAAACTCCGTTTACTGGAAATTGGCCTTAAGCCTGGTTTTCATTAAATCGTAATACATCGCCGATCATTATCTTAGAGCATCACCGATCATCGCAGATGGTGCAAGACAATGATCGGCGATGAATTACGATTCAATGAAAAGCAGGCTTTAAGGTGGAGAGAAAATATTACCACGGTTGTAGCCTACTTAGAGACAGTTTTTCATGTCCCTCTCTGTGACTTAACATGGGCTGAAATTTTTAGTGACTACAGAAACGAATAGAACAATTTGGGTAAATACATCTGTACGCCAAGATAAACAAACAACAAAACGAATGAAATCAAATCTTTGAAAAAGTATTTGGTATGGAAAACGCGAACGATAACTAAGGAAAAGATAAATGTTAAAATTAGCTTGGGGACCAAAAACGAAACTGAACGTTCTCAACGTTCTTATAATTGAATTTTCATCATTTAGAACTACGAACAAGGTTGGTCGAAACGCAGTCTGAAGGTGCAAATAATGCTTTGTTCCCCAAAGTTTACATCTCCAAACAACTCTTTAACTAAACAACCAAATGAATGAACGAATATGATATTAATTAAAACAAAATAAAACAGCAAGTTTAATCTCATACCATTTCTGGTTTCTTGGTTTTCTTTTTCTTTTTAGTATATTTCTTCTTTTCCTCTTCGGCTGGCAGGTCATCTTGCTCTTTTCGCAATCTGAATGAGAAACAACAAAAATTCGTCAAAAGGAATGAATATTTCCTTAAAAATCCACGCTTGCTCATCATCTTGTTTGACAACTATCATACACTTTCTTAGCCCATTTACAGTTTACAGTCTCTTTACAGCAGTGGTTTTCTGACATACAGACAGCGTCACCTATGCTTCGAATATGAAGCTGTCCAGCCTGGGACTCCTTGTATGCAATATAACCTGCTCTGTAATTCGATTTCCATAAATACCGGAGCAAACAAGCTTTACGGGTGACAATGTAAACAAATCGGTCTGATTTGCAAACTAAAACATTGGCAATTCTCTGTACACCTTTAACAGTGTGACAAACAATATTTACTGCAGTCAAATCTCTCTTTAACAGATTCAGTCTATTACAGTCCGCAAACAACCAAACGATGTATCGACCGGCTATCACCTTCCTAGCTAAAATCAGTGTTGTCCAGTTACATTGCCAGGTTTGACTTACAGTCTTGATCGTATCATCAACAACAAGAAAGACACCAACGGAGACTCGCTGCACTGCGATAAGAAAAGCCTTTTGACCATTGATCATTTTCAGTAGCTGCATCTTAAGGTCAGTTTCTGATGAGCGCAGAAACCGATCTATCATTCGAATACCTTGCGGATAATTTCGATGAGGGATTTTCTCCAGAAAGCCCCTTGGAGAAACCTTCAAAAAAGGCTCAAAACAAGGACCAAGGTTTCCAGAACTCTCTACCCTATTTCAAAGAGTTCAACACATTCCAACATGCTTCATCCTCTTCGAAAGATGGCATCGTCTGAAATAATGAATCTAGTCTGAAATAATTAACCTAGTCATCTATCCCTTTAGTTCTTTTTTGATGTGCCTTCTTTTATTCACTTGGGACTTAGGCCCCGGGTTCCCTCTCGCGTAGGAAATGTAACCCACGCTCACTTACCTTAATTACTTATTTGTTTTAGGGTATAAATTGCCGTTTAACGCTTAATTATTTGCTGAAGATGAACCAAGTATGGTTCGAAACGTACCACTGATCACGTCTTAATTTCGTCTTAATAATTATCATGGATTTGTCTAATGAACTGTGTTTGTCTAATATTGCAACTGGATTTGTCAAACATGTTTATGTCTTTCTGATGAATGATGGATAAATTTACAATGATTGTCGTCGCTTGCCTCAACCTTCGATTTCTAATCAAACTGCACTTTCCACCCGATTTTCTGTGAATTGTTAAACGTATCACCGTAAAGGCGAAAACACAGCAATTGCCTTACATACAATGTGAACCCGATTCCTGTATTTATTTGTAGCAATTGTTTGTGCGTAGCCTTCTGTGCTGTATTAGCATTCTATTGTATATTTAGATTTAGCCAAACTTTAGTTAGTTACCTGTCTCTATGTTATGGCCATGGGGTAGTCATGGTCTTCTGCTCCTCATGGCATCGTTCTTGTAGTGTAGTGAAGTGGTTTGTAAGTGCTGTTCTAGGTAATTTCCTCAATGTAAATTTTTATAATGGATAAAAAACACTTACTTATACCAGCAATATCCAGCCAAAATGAGGCCAGCAACACCAGCAACACTGCAAGCAGCAACAACCACTAGGATTAGAATAATAACGAGCATTTAGAAAATTGAGAGAAACGATAATACGATAATGCTACAAATGCTACAAATATTAAAGGGGGGGGGGGGGGGTCGTTTCTATGGAACAGTGTAATTCCAAGAAGAGCAACATGTGCAGCTGGTCTGTGAAATATAACATGCAGTAGCCATATGCTGGACAAGCATACAGGGTGTCTCAAAAAAAATTGTTCGACGTTTGATTAAATACTAAAAAATAACGAAATACCAAATACGAATAGTGTTTGACTTGATAACGAGTATACGCTCGAAACGTCGTGTTTTTGACATCTACGCTTCATTTGGTACTTTAATAATTTATTTATAACATTATCGCTTAAAAAATAACGATGCGCTGAATGGACACTTGGTCAAGTAACCCTTTTCCTGAGATTTTAAATTAATTTCGACACCAGAATCTTGCAAATCCGCTAAAACTTCACGGAGCTGAAAGCCTTTGAAGTTTAAGTTTGTGCGAAAGTTGAAACCAGAGGCCTCTAAATGATATTTTTGGGTAAAAGTCCCATAGGCCATCGTTTCTGTTTTTTCTCAATTGTTTCAGGGCGAACCACATTGGATGTGAAAAGGTTTTCGATAACCTAACTTTCAAGCACATGGATGCTTTGAGGAAACAGATTCAGTCTCTCGTCGATAATGCTTTGAACCACTGTTTTTGGATACTGGTAATGTTAAGCAAATTTTGACAATGATCGCAAGGATTAAATAGCTTTAGAAGTCCTATTTGGTTTGCTCTGATATCAACGAGAGGTATGACATTGGATAAGCTTCCTTTACCTCGGTCTTCGAGCTTTTTACATTTCAAGTAATCTGGGGGTCTCTGGTTTCAGCTATCGCATATTTTTGATCTTTGAATTCTCGCAACTCAGTGAATTTTCAACCAATTTGCAAGATTCTGGTCTCTAAAACTATTTCATAATCTTAGGGATGGGGTTATGTTCCTATGAGCCTGTTCATGTTATCGTTATTTTTCAATGTTTAATGAAATGTCGAACAATCTTTTTAAGACACTCTGTAGATGATATGAAAATACTTTTATCGCTCTTGTTCAATTAAATGTCCTAAAAGTAACTTATAACGAAAAGTAAATTATCGCTCAATTCATGCTATTACGAGGAGCAAAGTCGAAGAACGCATATTCTGGAAGATAATACTCTAAACCCCGCTGCGGAGGAAAATTTACATGTTTCTGCAGAGGAGATATCTCTTACGCTGACTCCTCCGTAGTAGCAAATAATTTCATCCTCTGCAAAAGAAGAAAGCGGTAATGAAGCACAACTGCAGTGTCTAACCACCCATGATTATAGCACCCTTTTCAACGAAAATAGCTGTTGCATTTTGCACAAAAACAAAGTAAAAACAAAAGCAAGCCCACCAATCTATATAGTAACGCCCTCATCGTCCCATCCTCCTACAAGCAAATCAAACTCGTATTCATCTTGTTTCTGGGCCGAATAATCTCATGGAATGTAATATCAAATTCTTTTTGGAAATAACGGAGACAGTTTCAAGAAAGTGCACGACGTTCAGCTTCAAAACGCCCTACTGAGCTCCCTTTGCCAGAGTCGAACTTTGAATCACCACCGCCACAGAATAAAATTTTGCTAGCTTTCTTCGACGCTCAGCTGATATGTATTTTCGAACATTACTGCAAATTTGTTCAGTTTATTTCGCCTTAGGGAATATTTTACGCTGTCAGTGCTAAATTTAGTCTTCAGCTGAACGAAGACAAGAGTTTATGTCACAAAGTCAACGAATGTTTAAAACTATGTTGATCAATAAATATGTAAATGCAATATTGTAAACAAAAATAATACATTGCGATTCAATTGATCTCATACTTACTGCCTATCTCGACACTCTTCCCTAAAACATTGCTTAACATCACAACACACAACTCGAAGACACTCAAATCATTTCCACGACCCATTCCAGGCGTTCCAATCTCAAATTTCTTTCATTTAGGCCACTAAATCCTGTGTTTGCTCTTCAGATGTCATTTTCACGCGAAATGTAAGCACAAGTCAACTTGAATTCATTTATATTTGTTATACAGTGAACATATTGGTCGCGTATGAAAGCAAATTTCGCTGAGGTGAAATTAAACCAGAGCTTAACTTCTCGCAGAACATGTATGGCTTCCCGTTCAAACTAGATACATATTTGCATTTCAGATTAAAAATAATTTAGCTCGCCTTTGTTGTGAAAGAAAGTAAAGAAGGCAACACAGTGCAGAGCATTCGGAAAACAAACAATTCGCAAAGGTTTGAGCAACTGCAAGATTTTGAGATATTGTTATGAATTCTAGAAATCTTTTAGCGATCTTTGCCGTTGCTGTGGAGACTGAACGCACTATGAAGAATTCAGCAGATCCTATCTCAGCTAACAAGCTTCTTAGAACAGAGAAGTTATCCGCAATAATGCAGATACAGTAGGAGTCAGCTTATGCAAGCTGCGAAGAAAGAATTCTTGATCTGAATTTAGACAAAGAATGAAACAATTCTTAATAATTATCAACAGAAGAATCAGAATATCAATCCTCCGGGGATTAACTGAATTTAATTTTCTGCAGTAAGAGACTGGAAATATTGTTATTAAAAGATTTCTGGCGCAAATGCCATGGGAATCAATAATCTTTTAATTCCTGAAGATTTTAGTACTTCATGAATAAATCATGAGTTGGAAGGAAAGCGCGAAATGTCGTCCTGCGTGAGGGAAAACATATTGGGGTGAGTGGCCGAGTGGCTTATACAGTGTTCGTCAGGTGACTGAAGTTAAGCTCGGTCGAGTGAGGTCAAACTCCGGATAGGTGACCTCGGAGGCCTGGCCTCACAACTCATCTCGTCCTTCGGAAGGGACATTACACTCGAGGTCCCATGCCTGGATGCGGCATGCACAGTAGGCTAAATCAGCTTTCAGTAGTAGCTAGAAACCCTGACAAGCCCATTCAAAACAAATTGAAAACAAACAAACCGGTTGTCCCAGAAGGAGTATCCAGATTTGGTTGGGTCCGGCGATGTGAATTTAGCTTTATTCAATGGCTAATCATTCTCAAAATGTTCCTCGTAGCTAACCTGAACATAGGTACCAAGCTCTATGTTGAAGCCAATACAAATCTATCTAGGAAATCCATTTACTGTCAAGATTGATTTCACAGCTCCTCCACAGCACAGCTGCCACATAAACGGCGTGATACGTTCTGTACAACTGTCTAAAAACGGCAAGACTGATATGAAAGTTCAGCCTTTTGTACCACATCTGAAATGCTGACCAGAGAAGTAGGCCGTTTCTTTCTAATGCCATCTAAGGCTTGAATTTGAGCAGGTTTATCGATCTTCCTTTCGACATAAAAAAATCGTCGTAAAACGACAAGCAACATCCTCAAAAACAATTTTGCCTTTAGGCAATCGGAAAGAACAAAGTTTTTGAGTATCAGTTCATTTGGTTATGGACATATAAGCAATCAAATGAAATGATGATACACCATTTTGGGGTACCCGGTGGAGGGCATTAAAGGACAAGTCCGGGGTTGGTATAATTGTTGATTATTCAAGAGATTACACTGTTGTGAATGGTGTGTAGTACTTTTCTTCAATCTTTTTTCTCTTTTAATCTGCGAGACTACATATTTCAATCTGCTAAGAAGTGCGAAATGACGTCATTTTCTATGACGTCACTTCATGTTGACCTGAACGAAGCTGCCAAATGTGTTGATATATACCACTCACATTTCTAGCCTCCTTATTGCACCTTCGCACACTCCTACAAAATACAAAATGGGGACGATATTTGGCCTAACTTATGAAGATCCATTAACCAGTTTATGAAAGTTGGAGGCATCAAAACATGGAAAGAACTCACAATTGGTGTTCGGCAGTTGGTGAGGTTGCTTTTGCAGGCAACATTTAGTCTGCTATGATTTGCGGACATTTTTCACCTGATATCTAGTTTGAGACAGAGTGTAGTGTTCTTTGCTTCTTTTTCATGTCTTGTATTTATTTTCATTTCGTAATTCATATGTAACTCGTCTTAGTTTTTTGTGATGCCACCGAGTAGTCATTGTATTTTGCACCCAGTGGCATCGACCTCGTAGTGTAGTTATGCATTCTTTAAGTAGTGTAACTTGTAAATCCGTATTGTAAACTTTTATTGGAATGTAAAAAAAGGTTGCTTTTAAACAATAATTTTATCAACCCCGGACTTGTCCTTTAGTGCACATGAATGCACCGGGTGGTCCAAAGAATTCACGAGCTACATTGCTCCACGTTTTCTGATCTTACAGTCTAACTGTACCAACCAAGATTTGATTGATTCCATTTCCTGATGCATTCTCCGCATAACGAACGTTCAAACATATGAAGCTCTGTTTGGTCCACTCCACCTGGTACATTTACAATCAAATCTACTCACCTATAAACAATGCTTTGTCCAACTTCCGATTATCCTTCTTATTTGAAATTGGTTTAGGCGGCGGCACGACCCTCGCTGATGACGTAGGCCCAGTTCTATTCGTTGCTGGCTTCTTCGTATTTTGTCTCGTATTATCATTCATAACATTGTCCTTTACGTCAATCTTGGTACCATCATTTTGAGATGCAGAGTTCGAAGTTTTCGTATTTTCATCCTTTTTAAATTCTGGTTCATTTTTATTAACCTTATCCTTCTTTTCAAGGTTTATCTTTTCATCTTTTGCTGAGGATACTTCATCTTTACTTGACGCCTTTTCTTCATTCTTGCTATCTTCAGTTAAATTTTCATCTTTTCGCTTCTTTTTGTTGAATTTCTTCGCTTTACTTGCAATATAATTATGATTTTTCTGAAATAAAGACAAAGAATTAAATTCTTGAACTTGTTATTGCGTTTGCACTAATGTCAATTTTGTCTAAATTCTTAATCTAAAACCATGCTCGACTTGTTTAAAACAACAGTTTTCTCGCACGCATTTTGCAATAGTTATTACTGCCAACTATTATATCAATTTTGGAAACATTCTTCTGTCGACACATTTGAATTCAAATATCTGAAGGCATTCCTTTGAGTACCGAATAATCTTCTCCCTTCCCGCTTATCAATTCTTGAAAAATTGAATTGAACATAAACGATACGTGCGTAACTGAGAAAAAGACTATTTTCAATATTTCTAACCTCTCCCCGCTTTTTCCAGCCGCCAAATTATCAGTACACCGAATCCCTTCCAGCCCTAGACTGATTGCATATTCGTAGTTATCGCTATTGATAGACTGATGGACGCTCAAACTACGACTTATGGACTTTGATACTAAAATTTGGGATGAAGTTTTCCCCTATCGATTTCATAACTAGATATGGAAACCATGGCAACACTGTACGAACACCAGGCAATGGTGGATGGGCCTAAGTTGCCGGCTCGAACCTACAATGTTAAAACAACTCAGAATTCAAGTTAACAGTGATAATAGCCATGAACGAAAGCCACAAGTATCTATACAAATGTTTCCTCAATCCAAGAAACAACAAACCTTTCACTGTGAATCAGGGGTTCCTCATTTTTAAGGCCAATTAGCCTCCATGAACTTCACCGCAGCATTGAGAATTTCCAACTGTCGAGGGTCGCTGGCCTAGCTTCTGAGACTACACAGCAGCCTTGTTCCAAAAGGCACACGTAAACGTGTGCATCTCCATCCCAAAATTTTGTATTAAGGTCCATAAGGCCCAGATTGAGCAAAAATAAGAAATGTTGTTGTTTTTTTGTTGTTGCTATTTTTGCGATATCTAGGACTATGTCATGACGCTATTCCAGCCCCATCCCCCCAACGATTATTCTGACTCCCCACGATCTCTTTACATTCATCTAAAACGTTACAATACAATATTACAAACTTCTATACTTCTAATTACTATACGACTACAGTAAAAACCCGCGTATAAGAACCTAGCGATTAAGAACCTACAGGCTGAAATTCTGAAATTAGACCCTCAATATATAAGAACCCATTCAGCCTAAAATTTGAAATAGGTTCTTATTCGTAGAGATCATCAAATTAGATCAAAGCTCCAACGTTACAATGATCATTCGGTTTTTGTTGGGGAGATGAGGTGCTGACCCTATTGTTTTGACCGATTGTAATTCAGCTTTGTTGAGAGTGAATTAACGGTGGGGCTCACACTGTCATGCGCAACGTTGCTTTTGTTTTCTTCTCCTGTTCTCAACCATCAAGCTAATTTGCATATTACGTCATTGACATAAATCGCTACTACGCATGCGATCTGGAGCCCTTTTTGGGGGATTCCTCGAGGCTCACAACTTAGCCTATTCGTATCCCCAACAAGCTTCGTAATCAGCGGATCACGTAAGAACACCCTGGGAACGAGGTTGTGCAAATTTGCCATCAGCGCTTTGAAATTCAATGGTCACAGCTTGCTCACGCCTAATCACTGATGCTGCCATAGCTGAAGATATTATCTCAAATGTAATCAGTTTGGGTGGTTCAATATTTGCTAGTTATGATTTATTATCTTTTTGATCGAGGCAGGGCACCGTGTGATCAAGATAACATCGTGACAGGGAGGGAAGATAAAATGAGGAAAATAGCACAGTTCTCTGAATCACGTCATTCACCGTTGATATCTTTACAAAAAGCACACTTTTAAGCTTGCAAATCAGCTTACTGCATAATTTTTCACGTACTTTATATGAAATACCAACAAAAACTCGACGATACTTTTTCTAAAATCTTTACTCCCCGATCTCTTGCGCTATAATCAATTTTTCTAAAGTTCTTGGTTTCGAAAAAACATCGATCAACGGTTTTTATGTCCAAATACGAAAGTTACAATACATGCTTCATATACTCTCTGCTATACTTTCTAATTACTTGACAACTATACAACAGGGACGGGACCACAAGGAGCAAGAGATTTCTTTCTTTTTTATATACCTATTCCATTAAAAATTTGCAATACATGATTACTACTATACCTATACTTAACGCTACTACGGAGACGATACCCCAAGGCGCAAACATTTTGTCTACCCAGGGGTCATAACATAAAAAAGAGATAAGAAAAAGACACACAGAGCTACAACTACAAGTTAAGGATTCTTGCAACAAAATGATTGCGAGTAAAGATTTAAAAAGTTTGGAACCATGAAAGGTAGTGTAAAAATATATTATTTGGCTGCAAGCTTCCTTAAGACATTACATACTTACTGAAAACAGACACATATACAGAAGGGATTTGGGAGCAAGAGATAATGGCTACCGAGTGGCCATTAACATGAAGACAGGCAAACAGATAAAAATTAAATAAAAAAAAAATTCAATACTGACATATACTGGAATCTGTTCCACACTGGATATCAGGCCAGCATTGGGGCATGAAGCCGAACAATAGGAACCCTTAGATTTTTAATCTTCAATGTTGGTTATAAGCTTCCTTAACTCGTAGCTTAACGACATATTTACTTTTATGTTGTTCGTCCATGTTTTTTGGTCCCTCGTTGCTTCTTTGCGTCCCCGTAGTGTAGTATAGTTACAATTAGAAAGTACAGTAGCATGCAACTCCTACTGTAAAATGTTTTCTGAAAAAAAAACAGAACCTCGGAAGGGCGAACAACAACAACAGCAGCTGCTGCCGCCATTTATCCCCCTCCAGAGTCCCCACCGCTCTTCATATTGCTCGTTTGCTGTCAGGTCGGGGTTTGATTCACGATATCATTGGTCGGAAATACCGTCGATTTTGTGGATCAATTTCGTTAACCTTTCAAATGTGATGACTTGCAGACTTACAAAAGAAACGGGGAAAAACGTAAATAGTGGCTATGTGGCATCACTGTGGCGTAAAACGAATGTGTTTAAGGCGGCACTAGAACAGACAATGAAGAAACGGTAACAAAATAGAATTTTGAAGATTTTTCAGTAGTTCCACTATTGGGCCATTCGTTAGGGGCTAAATTCAGCCTTTTAAGAGTTACTTGCTGCTAAGTTGTCAAATGTATATGATCTATATTTACCGGTTGAGTCCGAAAAAAATGTGTACCTACGTTTGAAAACCTGCAGCTTTCAAACCATTTATCATATTGGGTGTGCCAGAAAAAGTTCTACTTTTAAAAATTCATGGCACCAACAGTACTTCACAGATTTAAATGATTCGAATTCTAGCAAAACGCCGAGATTCAAGTATTTTTGTGATTTTTCTCGCTGTCTTACCAGCACTAGAAGTATCGATAAATTGAGCTTTATAAAATAAAAACGCCATTTACATTCTTCGCCGGATTGCGTTCTAGATAAAAATTTCAAATAGTAGCATTGCAGCCTAGCCATTTAGCTACCAAATGAAGTTTTGAATCACTGACCGTGGTCGATTAATGTATTTCGTGTAACAGATTTTCTCGGTTAACTTATTTTTCAGTAACTTGGCACATGGTTTGAAAACAATTCTGACTTACCCAATAGACTTATTACGTTGAGTCCTAGTAATCGCTACCATCCAACCACCCCCCGCACATACTACTATGAGCGAGGGGTGGGTGGGCGGTAGCAATTACTAGGACTCAACGTAAAAAGTCTACTTATCTAGTACAAAGTGAGAAGTTTGCAACGTACCTTTGATTTGCTTTCTGTAGCATCCTTATTGTTCTTTGATTCATTAGATTCAATCACGTGATTAGGACTATCTCTATTTTGAATTTCTACCTTTAATCTTTCAATCTTCTTTTCCCTTCTCCTCCGCTGCCTCTCGTCCTGCTGTTCCTTCGCGTCATCTTCATGCTGCTCCTCAGGGTCTTCCTCCTCCTCGTCATCTACAGATCGATCTTCCTGCCTTTCATCGTCATCCTGGTCATCATCATCATAAGGATCACGGTAATCTCCTTGATAACGTACTCTCTCGTCTCTTCGATTCAAAGCATCGACCACTTCGCGTTGTTTTGCAGTTATGAAGTCAATGTAACTTTGTTCCTGCTCCCCAACTGACCAATCCGCTGTGAAGCAATGGAAAGATGTTTAATTTGAAGTTCCTACATTTAGAAATTCCTACCTCACCAAGATTCTTTTGTGCCTGCGAGCGTAAAATGTCCTCAAAATTGTACCTGCAAAATTTTTTCAACGTATATCATCTAGACTCTGGAATGACATTCCACTTGAAATCAGAGAATCAAAATATGGAATGACATTCCACTTGCAATCAGAGAGTCAAAATAAGGAATGACATTCCAGTTGAAATCAGAGAACTGTCATCGTTAACCCTATTCAAGAAAAAGCTAAAAGGGTATTTACTGAGCAACGACAATTCGAGAAAGCCCCCCCCCCCTCAAGAACGACTCCCTGGAAGATCAGTGTCTTGCAGATTAGACATTCTTCTTTTTCTGTAAGTATGATTGTATTTAATTATTACTTAGATTATTTAGTTTATGTATCACTGATGGGATATTTTTATAAATCTTAAAAAAATCTAAATTCTTTCTGCGCAACACATGAAGCAAATTTTGATAAAGTGAGGGATAGTTGGGTCCTGAAAGGTAGATACTGCCATGCCATACGCATTATTGAAGTTTATCATTGACGATTTGCATGAAACTTTGGTTTTGTTTCGAACACTTCTCCATTTCTACATGCGAAACGCTGAAACGGTATATAGTTGTTCCGTTGCTTTAAAACAATGATACAAATTTGGTATACAGTGGAACAACTAGTCCACGTTAACATAACCAAACAAAATTTAGTGAAACTAAGGAAGTGATCGTTGTTACCCAGTTCCTACTAATCAATCGTAGTCAATCGTTAAAATTTCTAGAAAAAATATCTTTTTTTAAATGTGCCTGTAGACATTTGCTGGACTTAGGAATGTGCCTGCGAGTGGCGCTCGCGCGCTTTGGCGATGCCTAATTACATTGTAAACAAGCCGGTAACAAAGTGAAGGCAGTACTGCATGATGCATCGAGCCGATATCAAGTACGCGAACTTTCTTACATTAACGTCTCAATAACGTAAAGTTCTATGTTGAACCTCTGTCTGTTCACAGCCCCCTCTCTAAAAGGCCGCTCCCTTCTAAGCCAAAATTCTTAATAACTCCCCTTCTATATCAAAAGCCCCCTTCAATTATATCAAACGCCTGGAAATACCACAGATTTTCCATATATTCACTTGAAGAAGTTCACATGTCAGTTCTAATATCGTTTGGGATGACACCGTGTCAAATTTGTGTATCTGACTAACAAGAACAGACTTTGTAATACAATAGCATCAGTTGCTCTGCTTCACACCTCAGTTCAAAGCGATTAGCGAATGCAGACAAAAGAAATTCACTCAACCAGTAATTCAAAACAAACATAGCCGCAAAGTTGCCCTGAAACAGTGCGGCAAACTCTCACTTGGTGCAGGCGAAGGGAGGCTTTTCAGGGACGTTATGTGCTTTAGACGAAAGTGATTTGCCCCAGGAACATTGGGGTCCGAGATCGTACCTTAAATAAACATTTGGGGTCTGTGAATAGCAATACAAAAATTCAATATATGGGGTCCAATAATCTGAAGAGAGGAAAAATCGCGCCATTTTGAAGGTGTCGTGGCGCTGTGGTGTAATCCTCTGATTTTGCAGCCAGAACAGTCAAGCGGAGTGGGTTCAAGACCTGGTAGGGCCCCACCACTTGAGCGTCATGACAAGAGGTAACGGACTCGATCAGCACTTACCTACTTCTGCGATCCCAGCGCTTGGCGCTGAAAAACGCAACTTCACCTTCACCTTCATTTAGCGCAATTCATTACGGTGGCCCATTCAATAAATGTTATTCTGCAAAGGGGCCCTGGAAATATTTGGGGATTCGACTCAATATTTGGGGTCAAAGAAATCGCGGCATGGACAGCCAGTATTTAAAATTTGGGAGTACCACCACCCTGGGGAGGAAACAGAAATGTTTTTGGAGTGGCAGAAAGTGACGCTGTTTTTCGATCAGCCTCACTGGCTACACTCAGATTCAAACCATGCATGTGGAGCCATCATGCTTGATGACCTTGACACACCCAAAGAATGCACTTTACATGGACCAAAGTTAACAAGATTATTTAACTCCATTCAAACCTAACCAGTTGTTCAAAAGTTGCATTGTCTGCATGATAACGTACAAACCACATTCATTTCAAAAATAAAAAAATGAAAGTTACTTTGCAAGAAATTGGAATGATACAACCAAAGGGAATGCGACCACAAACTTACTTCTGACCAAAGACATTTTTAACTAACTCATTCAAATGATGACAATATTGGGATTGACAGATACCATTTTTCTATTGCAGCTTTGCTTGCAAATATCTACCACAAGGTTTATTGCATCTGACCACGAAAAGAAATAGGGTTGGGATTTAGTTTGCAGTAAATTTGTGTACTGTTTATTGACTTTAATTTGAGCAATTGTTTCAAATTTAGGAATTTGTAAATTTTCCGTAAACATTATGAATTTTGCACCATACCAGTTTGCAAAAAGTCTCTTAGAAGCTTCGTGTAAACATGCAAATTTTTGCAAGCTCCATACAAACTTGCATATTCTAAAAGAACAATTCAATAGAAAATTTTATAAAACAAACCACGTACGAGCTACTTTACCACACTGCATGGGCGATACCACTGAATGCACTGAGTGAATTCTCAGGATTGGAACAGCATATTCAAACCTTACAAAGGATCAGCGAAAGGGTATGCAAGGGATAAGACAAGACACTTACTGTAAGAACAACAAAATGACTTTTCACGTGGTGGCTGGCTCTTTGTGACGTGAATAAAAAAAAATCAATTCCCCATCAAGTTATACCACTAAAGCTCTATTAAGCCCCTCCTCTATTAAGCCCCCCCCCCTCCCACTTATATCAAATTCCAGAAATTACCAAAGATTTCCATTTATGTTGCTATATATGCTTGCATCTTTATTTTGATGTGGTCTGGGATAAAAAGTGTGGCAAATTTATGTATCTGATATGTAAAATTGTATCTTGAATCCGCAAAATATGGAGAAAAAATGTTGTTAAGTGATCATTCATATTCATTTCATTTGACTTTTTAAAAGAGTCTCTCTCTCTAACAAGCCCCCCTCTGGAGTTTCTGATATTAAATAAGCCCTTGGGGGCTCAATATATACCGGGTGAGCCAGAAAAAAGTTCCCACTTTTGAAAATTCATAACACCAAGGCTACTCCATGGATTTGAATCATTCAAATTCTAGTTAGAAGCCGAAAGATCAAAGTATTTTTGTGATTTTTCTCGCTGTCCTACCAGCACTACAAATATAGGTAAATTCAACTTTACAAAAATTTCATGGTTGATTGATTACTGAAAAATGGCCCAAAATATTGATCAATTCATAAATGACCTCTCGCACAGAATAATGAAGGAAATGCAACTTCTCATGGGTGAGAAATATCCTCTAGGCATTAATTTCCTTGGCATTGAAAATCTTTCATATTTGTTTGAAAATTGATGTCTTATAACTCTTGAAGGAGGTGAAACGCCCATGGCCTATTGTTCGATTTGAATAGAATCCTTACGATTTGATCAATGTTTTAGGCCCTTTTTCCGTGATTTTGCAACCATGAAATTTTTATAAAGTTGAATTTACCAATATTTGTAGTGCTGGTAGGACAGCGAAAAAAATCACAAAAATACTTTGATCTTTTGACTTTTAATTACAATTTGTATGATTCAAATCCGTGTAGTAGTCTTAGTGTAATGAATTTTCAAAAGTGGGAACTTTTTTCTGGCTCACCCGGTAGAGCTTCTACCATACTGTTGACAGTTTAATAAAGAATCTAGTTTCTCCATAAAATATTGCCAGTGATGCTTATGTGTCATTTTCTTATTCTGAATTTTTTCGATTCCAGAAAAATCATGGGATAGTTTTAGGGTTAGTGGTTTGCTGCTAATTTTCTCTTAGTTCTTTAGCCATGGTTGTTATTTTTTTTGGTTTTGTAGAAACTGTCCACTACTTTTTCGGTGATCAGGAGAACTCGCTGGCTTGTAATGTTTTTGGGACTATGAACTTTCAATCTTTTTAAACAGGAAATAAAGTTGGTGCAAATCAGCATCCCTATCCCAATTTTACTGATTACACCTCCCCTAGGAATTTCCTCACTGGGAAAAGCTACATGTGTTGTTTGGTTTTTAAGCCATGTGGAATCGCATTAACGCACAAAAACATGTATTTCCCATCCAGATATGCAAGCATTTTAGAATTTGACCAGGAGTAAGCACTGTTGTACTATGCTACTGACACTCTTAGCTTGTTAAATTTTTAATGTGAGCTTCAAATAATTAGTTCTTTTGCAGAAATACAAGCAAGTACAGTTACCACTCCCAGTATTAAAAGTCAAAAGAACCATGAAATCTCCAGGGTCTATAAATTTTTGATGAGAATGTTCAATCACTGGCAGATGTATATAATTTTTGCACCTGCTCTGAAATGCCTCTGGGGATATCTGATAGTCCTGTTGATCAATCAAATTATTTCCTGCCTGATCTTTTTGTTTTGTTTAGAAAGAATCAATTAGCAATATGGTTTCTCTTGAGGGCCACTACACTTGTTCAAATTTTATCAATAAGTAGTACTCTGGTCTTTTATACCATCAGAAGAAACTTTACTAAGTGCTCATTCTTCAGAAAGTTTCTCCAGAGCTCTGTTTTAAACTGGTGGCTTCCATTTAACATTTGGCTTTGCTGACATAGTAGCATACAGCAACAGTAGCCCTCCCCTGACACCATCACTGATGCAACAATATCCTTCTTTAGATGATCAAAATCTCCCACTAACCCCTTTCTGTCAGGTTATTACTACCCTTATATTCCTGCAAATGGTTTGTGATATCCATGTCTTGTTTCTGCCTTCATTTAGGGGGTGCTCTCTCTCTCTCGATTAGCCTAGCTACAGAGAGAGTTCCTCCTCAAGAAATTCCCCTGCATACAATTCCTTTAATTTATCGTACTTCATCTTTAATTAATAGTCAGTTGATATATTGTAGCTTTAATGTTTGTTATATTATGTATATATATATTGTATTAAATGCATTGATTTGCCTGTTATTGTATGTAGAGGAATTTTAAAATATGAAAACTGAAACTGAATTTAAGGAGTCTGGAATGCAATAACTTTTCATGATCTGATCCATCTAAAAACCTATAAATGAAATACAGCATATATGACGCCCATCCACCCATAACACTCCGGTATCTGTTCCCCGGAAATGATACAAAAACCTGAACCAATAAGCCACACTATGCACACTTAGCTGGTGTGCTTGTCTAACCTTAATTTAGAGTTTGTTAAAATTTATATGCCATCTTGCATTATGTTTCACATAAACAAACTCACAATTTTAAAGAGACCTAATCTTAAATATTTTGTGTTCAAATATCTAAACAACATTCCTCATGCATGAAGTAGAGACTCTGTATATATATACACTCTGAAAATTTGTAACTTTTTCATACCACTTCTAGAGTTATGGGAAAACAGTGAAGGGAAATGGCAAAATGAAGTTTTTGTACCAACAATTTTTTGCAGCATATGTGCCCATAGAAAGGAAATGGAAACGTTTAAACAATAGAAAAGACAATGGAAACATTTGTGTGCTGAGATTCTTTAATTTCGGTCAAGAAAGTTTTGTTGATTGTTTCTCTTTAGAAAGGGCAATAGCTTAAGCACACGGACGTAATGATCTTCTCTACGCATTACCACACTGACAAGTTCTGAAGGAAAGTGAAAATAATGAGTACCTGATAGGTTTTAAATAGAAACTGGTCACTGAACTGAACAATTTTCCATTTTCAAAACATGTTTCATTTTAAGCTCTTGGACTTTTACTACATTTACAGTTGGTGGGGGTGCATCTCTTCATGTTAAACTGTTTCTAAGCTGTTGGTTTTAAACATGATGATGCAAAAATAAAGAAATTAGAATATGGTTGCTTTACAATCTCCCATTTCACTTTTGCATTCATGTGACATAGGCTGACAATATTGCATTTCAGGTGTCACAGTACTTCCTGGTTGTCACTTGTTCTTAGAAAGTCTTAGACCACATGACTAAAATTTCAACATTACCTCAGCATGAGGAAAGAGAAATTCCTTTGGTTTGCAGATTCTAATTCATTATATTTGACCTGGGTTTCAGCACATCTTTATTGCTAACCACGCCAAACGTTCATAGGCAAGATTGTTTGTTACCTTGACACTAAGCAACACTGTAGAAATTCTTTCCAATGAAAAAGAATGTCAAATTTTCGGTATGCTTTTGGCAAAGAAATTTTCAATGAAACAAAACAAAAACTACTGCAAAGTTATGTCAATGTTGAACGCTCAATATTCAAAACATTCAGTATTAATATGAATTAGGGTTCGCGAATATGTTTTTAATGAAGTCTACTGTAGTTTTTGGGCTTTGGGGGTTAGTAGGGGCTTTTGGTGGTTTCTTTTTCAAAAAGTTTAGTCTTACTGTATATGCCTGCGAATGAAAAAAATTTAAAATACAGAAAATGGATAAATCCATTCAAATTAATCAATGTGTTCAAATACTGTAAACCAAAAACTTTTTCAGTTCTTAATCAATTCTTAATGGTTGGCAAACGGGTAATAATTAATCCAAATATTCCTGTTTACATTTCGTGCATAATATTAACTTTAATAAACCGTTCACTTCCCCAGTTTGTTGAGTTTCACCTTTCTTCGTAGAAAAGTTATTTAGCAATTTCACCCCTTTTAAGTATCTTCAGAGTTTTATTTAACAGTCTAAATTTATTATACATAAAGTCTTCATGACCTAAATCGAATTGAATTTTATGAAAATAATTTTGTACATGTTCTGCTTTGTAAGCAGTACCTGCCGTGTACTTCTGCAAGTGATAGGTGATTGTTTTCAATTCACCCAAAGTGATATCTCCTAGGCTTTCATACCATTCAGAAATTGAGGGCGTTATTCCCTGAAAAACTTTATGTTTATTCACAAATTCATGATATGTTTACCCCAGAAATAAGTATAATGTATCAAGTGATCTCTTGTGAATCTTCGATCGTTCATCAACGGTCGTTACTAAATAGAAATCAAAATAAACAGCGGGCAAAGATCAAGCGAAACTGTGTATTCCAGTTAGGCCTGGTCTTCATCACAGTGACCAAAGCGAAACTCTTACCATCATTGTATGGCCGGCATCCAGTAAACACACAAATAAACAAGGCTATGAGCAGCAAAGATGCTTTATCCATGTCCTTGAAGTAACACACAAGCCATAGATACTAAGATCTTCGCAGGATCATCAATTTTCTTGCCCTCATTAAGGTTTCCTCCTGTTCTTCAGCGGTTTTCCTCGGACTCGAAGAAGGAGGCAATACATCTTTGAGGTGACCCCCGAGTGCATCTGCAACGCGTGCGTATTAGTTCTACTGTCACAAAATAACGCTACTGCGCTTGCGTTCTCAATGTATCCGGGGGCTAACTAGGAAAACTATCGTCTTGCTACCAGATTCCCTTCTTCGTTGGTGCTTGATTAGATTTTACACGTGACTTGATTGCGAGCTCTCATTGGCCGAAAAGAGCAGCAGATGTTACGCTCACTTACGCTCACTCTCATATGGGAAGTATTGCAATTTTAAGATGGGTAAGGCAGGCAACTGGCTGTTCGCTTCGTTACGTGCCATCTGAATTGAAACTTTGCTTTCACGTAAATGAAAATCAATCCTTTCCTTGGCAGTAATCTGTGGGACAAGGGCAGAGAAATGACTTTTGCTTGGTTGACAGCTCAGCTTGCAAGAAGAACAAGGCGGAGGGCGTGAGCTTGCTGCAAAACGAAAAGGAGCTATTTGTCGTCTAAAAAATCCTATGATGCAGCCTTTTTGACAAAGATTCTTTTTCCAAGAGAGTCCCTGAAAGTCCTTTTCCAACAATCTTCACTTCTCATAGGGGAAGCAAGCCAAACTTTCACCCTCCGTTGTTTCTCAGAAACAAGCTCACCCTCAGGGGGGAGGATGGGGATCTCAACTTATTATGTGGGCGTGGACGTCCTATTTTGCCTAGAAATAATAGGTACCCATAAGCCCGTAAATTCTTGTAGATTTTAGGGCCATAATTCCGCAAATTGAATGAAAATCTGCGCCGTAATTCCGGAAATTATGAAAGATCCCCTGAAAATGACACCCGTAATTCTGTAAATGCCTTAAATTGTGAAAATTATACCCATAATTCCAAAACGGTTTAAAGAAAGTACCACGTACCACGAAAAGTACACACCCCCACATGTCAACTCCCATTTCTCCCTCTCTACTGTCCCATGTCACACAAAAGCCAACAGGTAGACTAGCTTTGAAATCTGTGCAGATTTTTACAAGTTTGATCTTAAGCACGAGAGTCCGGGGATGTCAAAACACATGGAAGGCAAGAATGGCCAACACAATGAACAACTGGTGATCTGAAAGGTCCATTTCTAGAATCAACAGCCCCAAGTTTTCAGCTTTTCATTTTCCAGTCATATTTGACACTTTTGCTGGGTCTTTACAGCACATGTAACCGTGATGCAGGAAATATAATCCAGCAAAAAGATAAGTTTTATGGGTCCTTTAATATTCTATTCTTTGCAGACTTAGGCTCAATTCTGAATCAAAGTTTAGCATCTCGGATCATCTACCCCTTCCTTATGATTCCTTTCCGCCAAATTGTGTTCATCTTTGCTCCCTGGAAGCATGCTGGAAGCGATGGAAGCCGGCCTCAAATTCGATTCTCATTAACGTTGCTTTCGTGCTATGGTTTCATGTTAATCTTATCTTTGGCTTTAAGTTTTCTAAGGAGACGGAAAGTGCCTGTCTCCACGATCCTTAGGCCATTCTTGCAGAAAACCCCAAAACATGCAACCATGAGATCACGTTTGCAGCACACGTAGGCTTATGATGTGGAAAACGTGGGACCATGGGGCTTGTTAATGATCTTGTTACAGATAGTAGCTATCAAATGTCCTCGTTTTACTGCAATCAATGCGTTTCTTCTCGCAATAAATGACATGCAATCAGAAGTGAATTGAGACAAATGAAGTCTGCAGGAAGAACCTGTAGGCGAAATAGTTATTTAATTGACAAAATTTTGAAAATGACAAGAACAACCCCTTGCAAATATTTTCGTTTGACTTTCTGTAAAGAAGCAAATTCGTGATACTCGCTGCCTGTTCATGATTCAAGTCTGCACGAATTATTTGTGTTTTTTTTTGACATTCATGACTAAGACAATATAAATTGCTCTGGCAGCCATCAGTTTTTGTTATGTTCTTCAAAACGAGGCAGCCCTGAAAGACCTGACTCTGACTTTGCAAATTTTTAGACAGACTCTACGTCATAAGCGTACGAGGCTTGGGGGCCGGGGGGTAGTCCCCTAACTTGGGAAAAAACTTTTTTTAAATCAACCCCACTTGGACAAAATTTTGTCCTTAGTCGGGCTAAAATGTTAGTAAACAATGCTTTGTGTCTGGCAGTTTTCTTGAAGTTTTAACCCTTGAGCTTATGGATTACGAGAGCAACTCTGGGAACATAATTTGATGTTCGATCTACTTTCCATAAAAAAGAAACTTTAAGATCGCCCGCGTGATCAGGTTTTGGTGATTTGTGAAACTGGGGGACTTTTGCGACACACCCGGTTAGGGGTGGAGCCAGAGATCTTCCGATGGAGGGGCTGGAACTTCCGACAGGGGGGCTGAAATGGTTAAGAAATACAATTTTCGTACATCATTTTGCCAAATTTCCTTCGACAGAAACCCAAAATTTTCCCCGACAGGGAGGCCAGATGCTTCCGACAAGGGGATATAGCCCCCTCTGGTCCCCCCTAGCGCTACCATTGCACCCGGTGGCTGGTAGCTGTACCATCTGCAAAGTAATTCTGCAACTGTTCTTCCTTCATTGACTTGAGCAGGTTATATTTTTGCTGCCGTAACTTTTCATAGGCATTCTACGGTATGGCTCGGAAAAATCTGTTCTCGTTTCAAAACACAGCTTGCTTTGAAAATTACATTTTATTTTCGGGACATTCTCCAGGATAGATTGGCATACAAAGTACTATAAGCTGTTTTCACTGGCATATTTCAACACACAGCTTGCTATGAAAATCACATTTCGTTTTTCGGCTGTTACCAGGAACCTCATAATGTGAGCCTGTGTCTCATGTAAAGCATGCTAATGTGCTTGCTCATGGTTTTACTTGTTCTCTGAAACATCCAACAGCACACAATTAGCAATTTGCAATCAGCAAGAAATTGAAAGCATAAAAGCACACCAAGAAGTGTTTCCATCCCGTTCCCATGAAACCAAAACATCAGAAAACATGGTAGTTGCAAACCAGGGTTATTCTTCAATTTGCATGTTTCTGCAGAGGAAAATGAATTTCGTTCCTGGGAGGAGGTTTCCACTTCCATCGCTTGCACTGCCTTCCTTCGTGCCTTCCCACAGCAGCTAATAACTTTTCCTCCACAAAGCAACAGTTGCGGCTGCCAAGCACAACTGCCAAGTTCAACCACTCATGCAAAAAAGTAAAACGCGAGGAAAAGTCAATTTTGTGAAATTTTTCTGATATGAAAAAAAACTTTATTCATCGTTATGTTATAAATCTAGAACCAGTCAACATTGACGGTTTGCACAAAAAGTTTACTTTAAATGGTAGTTACAAATACTGTCGATAAACAACAACTAAAATATCTGTCCTGGCCTACATCTTCCATCATTCAGATATCACAGAGCGATTGTCACATGTAACATATCGTCCTTTGCAGACAAGCATCACCCATCTTCCTTTACAGACAAGCTACAATGTCAAACTTTCACAAACAACAAAGAGCAAGGAATTGCAGGGACCCACAAATCCCAACAATCCTGAATATGTCAAGAAAGGCTTTCATTATTCGCCTCTGAAAGCTTGGAACGATATTCCTATCGATATCAGAGAGCTCCCTACGCTTGGTAGAGTCAAAAAGCAACTATGAGGTTATTTCAAGAGCTGAGAGAAAACGAAAACACGACTCCCTGGAAGAGCAGCTGCTTCTAAATAGGTTTTAGATAGATACAATGTATATAATTTATATATTATAATAAACTAATGTAATTAGATCTTTTCGTTTCTTGTTTTCTTATCGCTGAAGGGATCTTTGCGTATAAATAATTTAAATTAAAAAATGAAGAAATGAAACCTGGTTCCAAGGGCCGGCTTCCAACGCCCCAGGAACCTAGGAAGACAATGTCGTGCCTGGGAACGAGGCTGCGATTGAATAAAAATCAAATTTGGCCTGATTGGAAAATATAGATCTCAATAAAGTAGTAGAACTTAACTGGCAGAAAAATCAACCAAAGTCAAACTTTCGTATTAGATCCATATCAAATTGGTGGAGTGGCCAAGTGGTTAAAGCGCACTACTGTTTCGAATCTTGTGGGGTCTACCCGTGTGGGCTCGAATCCCATCGCTGGCCCTACAACTTACAAACCACAAGCCAGCAGCCAACTCAGCCGTCCATCCTTCCGAGGTCGGTGAGTAAGTACTTGGAGGCGATTCTGAGGGCACAAGCCCTAGGGCTGCAGGCCCGCATCTGCTGCATAGCTGCAAGAAACCTAGCCTGCGTTAAACAAGTAAATTCTGTTTGCTTGCTTGCTTGCTTAGACAATCAGAGATTGCAGTGTCCCCGCAAAGGGCTCTGGGTGACAAAAAAATGTGCCTGCAAAGGGCTCTGGGTGACAATGGCTCTTTAATTCATACTTGATAAATTTTTCTTGATGCTGTACAAGTTTGGCTCGCGATTTAGGACGCATAAGCATTATGAAAACGCTAGCGATATATGGAGCAGGAGTGATAAAAACGCTTTAACTGCCCACTTAACATTTAACACATCAAGTCTTCTGCTGTCTAACAGGAGGGGCATAGCGTGGAAGGGTGATCTAGAAATACCTTAGTCCACCTTCGACAGTTTTAGGCCCCTCGGCAAGCCTTCTATCCTCGTACAGCTATTTTGAGCCAAACCATCCCTGGCCCCGAACTTATCATAGGTTAGGGAAAATTCCCCAAAGCTTAGCCTAATGTAGGCCATCTAACTTAAGAATCTCCTGTACCGAAGTGTAACACCTCTAATAACATCTCTTTGAACACTTTCTTTACATTTCCTCAGTGGCGAAGCCGACGGTGTAGTTTGGTTATATTTGCACTCACAAAGCCACCTTTCTCTGTTTTATGCTTTCAGAAACTGAAGTTTAAAATTTCTTTCAGTCAAACAATATTTTCTTGAAATTTTCAACAAAATGAATTTTTACAGGCCCGTAGGAAGCGGAGGGGGACAGGTAGGGCTGAAACCCCCCAATAATTTTGAAAGTAATGGTGCTACGTCATAAGCATTAATTAGATGTATTTTTCTTCGTTGTTTTGAGAACGATTGCCCCCCTCTCGGTGAGCGGCTGTTTCCTATGGCCCTGATTTCTATAAGTGGGAACTTTTTCTGGTTCACGCGATAAGTTTGCGTTGGTTTGTTTGCGGCGATCCTTCCCATTTTATCACAGTGTGCTGCATGTCGCTATCCTCAAGCAGTCTGTGATCAAATTTCTCAGCTTTAAAAACAGTACGAACGCATTATTCTTCGCCAAAAGTACACTCGGCGCAGTTTTTAACTGAGTGCAGAGGCGTCTCGGTTCTTGTACTCGTTGAGTGGACACACACATTTCAAGCAACATCAAGAGTACTAGATTGATTGTAACGAATCGAATTCTGTTTGATAACCGAGAGGTTGAAGTATTTTGTAATTTTGATTGAGTTTTTACGAGCACTGGAAATATAAGCAAATTCGACTTTACGAAGATGTCTTGGTAAACCTTCATGAAGTCGAATTTACTTATATTTCCAATGCTCATAAAAGAAAAGAAAAACTACAAACATATTTTGATATTTCTGCCTCCAACTAGAATTCGAACGATTCAAATCCGTCCACCACTCTTGGAGCCATGAAATTTCGAAAGCGGGGATATTTTCTGAATCACTCGATACTTGTGACGCTTTTTCAAAAACTTTTGTTCAAGATTACAAACTTACACAACAAAATTACAAAAATTCTAAGATACATATCAAAACAATGTTAAGACACTATAAAAGCAAATTTGACCATAGCATTTCAAAAGGCATTCCGTCTGTGATTGAACCAACAAGGTCAGATTTTGTAATACAATAGCATCAGTTGCTTTGGTTCACACCTCAATTCAAAGCGATTCGCGAATGCAGACAAAAGAAATTCTCTCAAGCAGAAATTCGAAACAAACGAAGCCGTAAAGTTGCTCTGAAACCAGTACGGCAAACTCTCGTTTGGTGCGGGCGAAGGGAGGTTTTTAAGAGAAGGTATGTGCTTATAACGAAAGAAGACGGGTAAATCTAAAGTGCTGTCTTGCGGATTTTGTTTATTTAATTCAGAAACCGAGCAGAGGGCATTACAATTTTTGCATATCTACTGCTCAGCTGTACGCAGTCACTCCTCAGCTCCTGCATCAAATAAACAAAATCCGGGGCTGGTATATATGTGACTTTGAGAATACAGAGCTAGGACCAATAACCAGGGCAACATTTTGAAAAAATAATTCCCCATAACCAAGGCAAAATTTTGAAATATAACCCCATAAAGGGGGCAGAATTATCCACACGCATCGTGAACAGACTATGCTTTGTATGGCTTGTAGAGTTAAATTCCTTTTACCAAACTTCTCTATCTCTATCTACTTGCGGGGTGAGTGGCCGAGTGGCTTAAACAGTCTTCGTCAGGTGACTGAAGTTAAGCTCGGTCGAGTGAGGTCAAACTCCAGATGGGTGACCACGGATGCCTGACCTTACAACTCACCTCGTCGTCCTTCGGAAGGGACGGTTAAACTAGGGGTCCCATGCCTGGATGCGGCTTGCACAGTGGGCCTAAATTAGCTTTCAGTAGCTAGAAATCCTGACAAGCCCACTCAAAACAAATTGAAAACAAACAAACAAACTAACAAATAGATAGATGGGGTAGCAAAAATGATGATGCGCAACACAAGTGCTGCTGGCCATGACATGCTTCTCAAATTTATTAAGTTATTTGCTTCTCAAAAATGAAGAAAGTCCTTTAAAGCCAACAATACTGCTTTCTGAGGGCTTCTTGGTACATAATCTTGAGCTATGTGGGCAGTCATTACTTTCAAGTGTGTTTGCTGTATGCTTTTAAAACTGTAAAGTTTAAGTCTATTTGATGCTAAAATTTCAGTTTAAAGGTTATGTAAGGAGCTAAATCCTCTTTTACTGAAATAGACAGTTATTTTGAGTTTCATTCTCGATAAATCAGCAACCACTTGCCAGATTTACTCGACTTAGGTGACAAACTCAAAATTGAAGTCTCTTCTATTCACAAATCTGAAAAACGGGAAAGTTGGACTATTTTGCAGTAGCCATTCAAACGGCGTACATGTTTTTTGGGACGCCCTGTAAATGAAGAGAGGGCAGTAGCGCTCTGCAAATTGCCAGGTCTGTACTAGACTAATGACGATGAGTCCCTTGTATCCCTGCGGTAAACCTTGCTCAACAGGGACTCATAATGAAACAGTGAAAAACCCAGCCCTATCTTATAGGCATTTGATCGATCGAAGCATGCTTCGCAAGCTTTGGGGGTTTTCTGCTTCTCGGGTGCTGCTCGGCCTGTTGGGGGGCGGTGGGGCGGTGTTGTGTTGCGTGGTCTCGGCTTTCAAAGTTTCTTCTATTGTCAGGACTGTGCGGAGCGGCCGCCTCTCTGCTGCTTTTTCGGCGGGCTGGGTGGGGCTCGGGGGCGGGATGGTCCCTGGGGGTGGCTTTTCGCTGGGCGGAGGCTTGCGGCTTCGCGGGGGCGGTGGGCATAGTCACCTTAATATCTATTATATTAATTTATTCTAGTTTCATGCTGTTGTAATTATGGTTGGCATTAATTAGCCTAGTGCTATCACCTACGCCAACCTTAAACAAAGAATTTATTATTATTATTATTATTATGCTTGAACGACTGCCGTAGCTCTGTTCCGACGGTCACTCTTCGGAAAAAAAATGCGACAAAAACAACGTTAAGCAGATGTTACATCAAAGAAACTTGGTATAAATCTGAAGAAGGAAGTTCACTTTACCTGGTGAGTGTAAAATAAGTCTTTCAACGCTACATTTTCCATGTTTTAAAGACCAAAACAAAACAGCAATTTACAAGAACCTGCAGCAGCAACTTTGTTCAAAATCTGGACAAATGCATCATTCGTATTTAAAATTCGACAGCAGTGTTCTTGGCCAAATATCGCAATTTGATTGGCACTTTAGGAATAGACGATTATGCTAAAGATGGCGGCAAGGAGCTTTTTGCCAAGATGCATTTCGTTCTAATTACGAATTCGATTAAAGAACGCAATGGATCTTGGTAAAAAGTTCCTCGCTGCCATTTTTAGCGTAATCGTCTATTGCAAAGGTTGGGCCTAAATAGGGCCAGGTTTTTATAAGAGTAATATTATGAGTCTCTCTTGACTGAAGCGCCATTATCCAACCTCGTTCCTAGGGTGTTCTTACGTCATGCGATGATCGCGAAGCCGAATAAACAACGAACTCACTCTGGGGACGAGATTGGCCATCATCAAGTCAAAGAGCACAGGGAAACAAGAGACTCATCGTGATAAATCTAGGTCGGTACATGCAGAGACTTCTTCAGTCGTCAAAAACCTCTCAGTTGACTTAGATTGAGCATACACTAACTTATCATTCAAATTCAAGCGCATATTGAATTTCTTCATTTTACGAACATATCATTAATACATCATGCGTTTATTACTTGAAATAGGTCTGACCTGACAATGGTAAATGTTCTGATACGAGTTTCAGCCATTAAATAGTTCTATATGATAAAACATTTTCAAATCACTCACACCAATTAGCCAGCCTCCAATTCAGGAAGAGGCTTCAAACATCTTCTTGGGATGGCTTTAAATAGCTCGTCAACATGTTCGATCTTCTTCCTAAGCGGCTCTAAATCCAATTCATACTTGATGATGGTTTCTATCTGCGTCTTCGAAGCTTTCTCTAATTTCTCAACTTCTTTGTCTAAATTTCCAACAATTGTGTCGTTCACAACTTTGAATTTTGCTTCAGCAACTTCCAGCTTTTTTATATCCAGGTTTTCTAAGCTTCCAAGATCTGCCAAGAGTTTTTCGACGCTGTCAAGTGCTTCCACAAGACCAACTTGCAAAATAAAGCAATTTTTCAATTAAAGACCCATTGCTAACCATGATCCTTTGTGCGCCGATTGAAAAGCAAGACAAAGGGGATTTAGGCCAAAAAGGACTTTCAGATAACACGAAAGTCGCCTTTGGCGTCACAAAGGATCATGGTTAGCAATGGGTCTTTAAAGGGAATCGACATAGGTAAAAGCTGGCCCGGGCCAGGTTAAAAATATAATCTATTGAATTTGATAATTTCAACACGTGTGGCTTCATTGTGGAGCCAAAGAAACAATGGATGCGTAGGCGTTTTCTATAGCCTATTTATAGCAGCTACGAGATAAAGCCATGTCTATTCCCTTTAACTTTCAGATGAAACTCTGCAACATGCTTAAAGGGAATATGCATAGCTTACCTTGTAGCCACTAAAAATAAGCTAAAGAAACGTCAATAAACCCATTGTTTCTTTAGCTATACAATGAAACCGAATGCGTCGAAGCTGTCGAGTACAACAGATTATATTTTCGCCCTGGTCCAGGCCGGAGTCCGGATTCTGTGGTCTGGGCCAGCTCTTAACTATTTCGATTCCCTTTAAAGATACCGGATGCACCGAGAACTGAAGGCATTTGAATAGAAAATTCACAAAACCTAGCGTACTGGATGGACTTGAAGGAATCAAATTCTTGATAGCCACAAAACTGGAGTATATTTGCAATGATCCCAAGTAGTTATATTTTTCGCCAATTTCTGGATAACCCACCAATGTTTATGGAAATCTGCCGAAAAAGGGATCCTTGTTTAGAGAATTTTGGACCCAAAAACCCACCCATATGGGCGGCACATACCCGTACCCTCCACATGTTATGTACCCCCGCGGGCATATTTCGGTCTTTTTGGTATCAAGGAAAATTCGATTCATTCAAATGTACCAAGTGCTCCTGGTGAGTCTCCTGGTACTACGAATTTTCGAGCGCATGATAATTCGAAAAGTGCATACAACGTTCTACGTTCAACGTTCAACAGTATCATGCATAAATTCGTTTGACAAATCTTGCAAATTGTTTGAAATATCGACAGACTCTCCACAAATTTCCATCTTATTTAAGCGCCTTTACAGTTTGATAAAAGAATACACCATTCTATGAAATAATAAATTTACACTGCCGCTTGAACTCAAAATTCAGCTCTGTAATCAAAACATAAGAATTCCTAGTGACAAATAATTAGTAGCATCCTTGTCAGATAACAACGAAATAGCCTTTTGATTGATGCCAACATGTTCATTCTTTCCCACACTCTATAGATTCCTGATAAGCATTTCTTTTACAGGTGCTGTTTGTCAATCAAAGTTATGCAGCAGTTTTTTGATCAATGCTTTTCAAGACCTTCAAAAGGAAGTTCTGCTTGCTGCTGGCAAACATTGCTTTTCAAACAGGTGTTAACTTTCATGGCCGGTTTAAATGAGGACAAACACTTTACCTACCTCACTTAGGTCTGACAGGCAGGGTTCCGTCTTCTCATACACGTTTTTTTATAAGAAACTTGGATCAGGCCATAGTACTAGGAACACCCCCCAGTAACGACCCCGCTGAAACGCTGCCCCGCCGAGGTAAAATAATGACCCGCCAGGAAAATGTGTTTCCCCGCCAAGTTTATGTTTAAAGCATTCTCCCCGCTTTGTTTATGTTGCTCCCCCGTTGAAATTTTTGTTTCCCCGTCAAAAATTACATAAGTTCTATCTCAGGTCATAACCAAAGGTTTATTTCCCCGTCACGATATTTTCAATCCCCGCTGAAAAGGTATAGTTTCATAATTTCCCCGCTCTACTTTCAATGTCCAGCGGGGTCGTTACTGGGGGGTGTCTAGGAGTTTCTTAATTTCAAATGAAATTTCCTCCATTCTAGTACCAAAAGTTTCTTGATTGGTTTCTTATTTTTTGAATGCAGAATTATCAACGTGGTCGCTAACACTGCGGCAGATATGTTTCTTGACATTTAAAACATCATATAGGAATAAAAAATGTTCTGTTATGTTGAAAAGACACATGGTTGGTGAATACTGCTCAAGAATAAAGGTTCAATGATCTATTTGCTATAATATCCATGCATTTAACTTTGAAACGTTTCTTAGTACTTCTCAGCCATAGTCCTAGAGTTTCTTAAAATTTTGGCCATCTTAGTACTAGTTTCTTATAAACCAGTTTCTTATAAAAACAACGTGTATCGGGTGGATTGGAGAAAAAAGTTGAGCATTCCTGCAGGATAAACACGCTTTTACTAAAATCGCTCTTAATTATGAAGCGCCAAGACCAATTTCCAACAAATAAATTTTAATAGTTGAGTTAAACTGCTCCCTGTGCAATGAGTTTCAAAAGAAAAGAATTTACGGATTCAACTTTATCACTGAAAGTGGTTAACACCCTACGGTTTTTCTTACGCATCCGATAGAATCTTTCTATACATATTGTTTATTTGACGAACGCAATACCGCTGACTAGTATAGTGACATCGGACCAGATCGATCCAAAAAGAACGTTATAGGTATTGTGTGACCCAGGCCAAAATCTGCCCTTACAAAGAAAAAGCATGGGCGATAGGACACCCAGTGTGTAGCAGTTTAAATTTATATCAGTAGCGAGCCACCTTAACTTGTTGTTTTTTTGTGCCTTGAACTTGTTTTTACTTCGTAGAATTTTACTTTTCATCACCTTTCCATGTTTCGTAATTTTGAAATTTTCAGTAGTGAGCCACCTTAAGTGAAGATCCACGTTAACTCGTAAAAAGAGCTTTACAAGTAAAGGTGGATCTTCATTTAAGGTGGCTCACTACTGAAAAAATTTCAAAATTATGAAACATTGAAAGGTGGTTGTGTACGAAGTATAAAAACAAGTTCAAGACACAAAAAAAACAATAAGTTAAGGTGGCTCGCTACTGATATAAATTTAAACTGCTACACACTGGGTGTCCTATCGCTCATGGAAAAAGGTATCGACATTTTCATCTCAGAAGAAACAAAGTTAGAAGTACCCTCTGCTTTTTTGGCATCTGCTTGCGCTTGTGTCGATTCATTCAATGCCTGTTTGACAGATTTTGCATCCCTTTCTGCTGTTTCTTTGTAGGTGGTGAGCATTTTTGATGACTTTGCGATATCCTCCACAGTTTTATTCACTTCTCTCTTCAACTTGTCAAGGTCAGCCTGATTTGTTGTTGCTGTTGTATTTAACATTGACACCATCTGAAATATGATCAAGAGAAAGAATTACTTCTCGCTACTTTTGGGTTTTGCCTTATCTTGCAGGTGAGTCAAAACAGTCAGCATGTTTGGCTGGCTATGAATAGAAAGTACGCGACTGATATTAAAATTGAAATGTTAATCTATCAGTCAAAAGCTAACTAACAAGGGCAGATTTTGTAATACAATAGCATCAGTTGCTTTGGTTCACACCTCAATTCAAAGCGATTAGCGTCTGCAGGCAAAAGAAATTCTTTCAAGCAGAAATTCAAAACAAATGAAGCCGCAAAGTTGCCCTGAAACTAGTACGGCAAACTCTCGTATGGTGCAGGCGAAGGGAGGTTTTAAACAGAAGTTATCTGCTTAAGACGAAAGAAGTGTAAATCTAAAGTTCTGTCTCGCGGATTTTGTTTATTTGATTCAGGAGCTGAGGAGTGACTGCGTACATCTGAGCAATAAATATGCTAGAATCGCAGTGCCCTCTGCTCGGCTTCTGAATCAAATAAACAAAATCCGCGAGACAGAACTTTAGATTTACCCTTCTTCTTTCGTTATAAGCACGTACCTTCTCTTAAAAACCTCCCTTCGCCCGCACCAAGCGAGAGATTGCCGTACTGGTTTCAGGGCAACTTTGCGGCTCCGTTTGTTTTGAATTTCTGCTTGAGAGAATTTCTTTTGTCTACATTCGCTAATCGCTTTGAATTGAGGTGTGAACCAAAGCGACTGATGCTATTGTATTACAAAATCTGCCCTTGCTAAGCTAACTTAGATGTGAAAATTTTGCTTAGTAAAATCACTCATCATTTAGACCCGAAACTTTGGAAAATGATGGTAAGCTATTCTTGATAGGAATGCGCATTCCACTTTCTATTTTGGTCCACAATTTACCAAGAGTGATATGAAATGCGCGGTTCCGTTGACAGTTCAATATTGGTTTAGGCCCAATCAGATCAGGAAAGCAAGTGTTTCTAGGCCAAATTCGCTCACATGTATGATACTTGTGTGCTACGAGAAATTGTTCATACCTCACTGGCAGTACCTTCAAATTTTCCATGGCATTTATCGTCCTTACTGCTCTGTAAACATCATCTTTCTCCCCTTTTAATGGCCTCTGTAGACCCTTTCTCTCACAGTCACATCGCAACTATCTTTTCCTTCGCAGATTTTATTTCAATGGAACTGCGCATTTCATATCGCTCTTGGATTTACTTGCTAATACAAATTTAAATTCTGTTTCTGAAACTGACAATCGTATTTAATTTGCCCAAGATTCTTAATCATACGACGTCACATAAGCTTTCGATTTGGGCAAGATCACAATATTAATATGCAGCAAAATCAACTATATTAAAGATACAAAAAAAACAGATCTGTTAAAAATTCTGGGCCATTTCGTAGTGTGCTTCAAAACAAGGGCAGGTAATGAAACCATTCGGTCGGGTATTGCTGAACAAAAGCCATTGATAGGATAATCAATTCTCTTAAATTCCATTTGATCTTTCAGGCAGACGTGAAAAAGGAGAATTCAACATTTATCTAATTTTCTGAATTTTGGTAATTTTTCAAATGCTGATGCATGATTCAGAAACACCTGGAGTTCTAAAATTGAATTATCCACGGAGAATTTAACTGCAGAAAGAAAAGTTGAGTTTGAAGACTGCTTACCCTAAAAGGTTATATTTTTCATTTTATGACACAATACCGGGTGAGTAAAAAAAAAGTTTAGGCGTTTGGAGGGCTGTGGAATAAAAAGTATATGACCGATATTCAAAACTGAAATGTTTATCTATCACTCACAGGCTAACTTAGATGAAAAATTTTGTTTGGTAAAATCAAACATCTTTAAGACCCAACAACAATCAAAAATGCTTGGAAGGGGTTTGTATGGGAATCGAGAATTCCACATTCCATTCTGGTACATTATTTATGTGGCATTGAAGCTTACATTGCCAGTTTGAGATGCTGAATTCCAATTTCAATAGAAGGTAAATCATGGACCAGAATGGAATGTGGAATTTTGGTTCCCAAACATGCCCTTTACCAGCACTTTCCTAATTCCTGGGTCTGTAAGATAAAGGATACTACAAAACAAAATTTTCTCATCTAAGTTGACCTTTGACTGATAGATGAACATTTCAGTTTTGAATATCGGTCACATACTTTTTATTCCACAGCCCTCCAAACGCCTAAACATTTTTTTTGAATCACCCGGTATTCAAAAAATATATGGCCAAACTAACAAATAACTACTAATAACAAATAACAAACTAACGAAATGATGATAAACAACGATAAACAACTATAAAGCATAACAAAAACAGAGCGGCAAGCTAACGTCTTTTTCAAATTGGTTATAGTGTTTTGCTTGTGACGTAAGGGGCGTTTCCTCACTTTCCCAATTGGATGGTAAGCTTTCAAAGCAACCATGCGTGTCAAATAACGAAAGACCTTCCAGGATATCTTTCTCAGAGAGCTCTGGCAACGAGCCCCGATTCGAATTGCTCGATGATCTTCCCACAGAGGCCTTAATAAGACGATTGGGAGGCACATCAGCACAAGGAGGCGACTCAAAGAACTGGGTGTAAATTGTGCGAATGAAATTAGAGAATAATAAAAGGAGCTCTGGGTCCTCATTTGTCATCAGAAAGATATACTATTGTTCGTATGAAGGGAATTCAAATCTTTAAATGGGTGGTGTAAAATTCTTTGAAATAGAATGCTTGGAAGGATCTTTGGCTGATTTACTGTAAATCTGCCGTGGCAATTTTTTGATATCTTGATTAGTTTTAAAATGGTGGCAGTTATTAATTTTGAACCTGTGACATCATCAAATTTCTAAATCATTAACCAGAGGAGCTACAGATTTCTGCTTGCCACCATATTGTGGACCTTCGGAAACTATGACTTTCTTGAAGCTTGTGTCAATTTTCCTTAAGTAATTAAACATTTACGAAGATTTTAAGTTTTTCAAAATTTTCAATAAACCTTTACACAAATAATGAAAACATGCCGCCATTTTGAAAATATTCAAGATATCAAAAACTTGCCACGAAAGATTTACAGCAAATTACCTAATGTTCCTATCAAGTCACTCAATTCTTTTTCATAGAAAAATGTGATACAATTTTACACTTACCTTTTTAAAGAATGTGAAAGATTGAGCCCTATACTACAAACAAATAAATGACGACATACCTTTTTAATATCTGTGATATCTGTACTTGCTTCATCAACAATCTTCTTCGATTTCATTGCAACAGATAATCCCATATCAACGAAACTTTTGCCTGTATTTGCGGATGCATTTGCAGATTTGATAAGTTGTTTGATGATAGGAATGAATTTTCTTGCATTTGTGAAGTTCTTCTTTGATTTCTCGATTTCCTCATTGAAGCCCTGTGACATAAGGGAAAAGAACCATTATACTATGCGCCAACTAGATGTGAAGCTTTCCAATCTCGGCAGATAAAAATAAAACAATTTTTCAAAGGTCTGACCTTTTTTGGAGTACCCGATAGGCTTATGAGATTTAAGCTCCGGTCAAACGATCAAACATTTTACCAAACATCTGACCCAAACAGGACCCTGCCGTTCCTTTGTGGTTGTAGCTTTTCATTGAAGTGGGAGTTTACTTTTGCAAAATCATAGTCCTCTCCTTCTGTTATCTTCTCCTTCTGTTATCTTCTTTGCCACAATTTCAAAGAAACTTGGTTGCAAATGAACGTGTTTCTTAATTACAGTGACGACTTTGGCGGTCAGCGCCCTCTATAGTCTACTACGCATGCGTGTAGCCAACAATGTTGGATTAGGTTGTCAAACGACCCAACAATTGACTCAACATCTGAAAACAATGGAAATGTTGGGCGTCCTCACCCAAAATTTTTTATCTCTGTCAAATTTCACTCAACATCGAAAGTCACGATGTTGGCTAACCCAACATGGTGGTCAAATGATCTAACATTTCACCCAACATGATGTTTGGTGAAATGTTGGGTGGGATGTTGGATCGTTTGACCGGAGCTTTAGAATGACAACGTTGACAATACAGTAAAAACCCGCACATAAGAACCTTCATTTATTAAGAACCTACAGCCTGAAATTGTATATTTTATACCCAATAAATAAGAACCATTTCAGCATGATATCTTAACCAGGTTCTTAATAAAGGGTATAAATTTCATTCTTTCATTCACTGGGAAAAATGTCTGTTTGTAACCTGTTTGTCAATCAACTTCTTTCATGGATGGCCTTCAAAACATATACAGAACTGTGATAGGCAGAGCCTTCAGGAGTAATCTGGGTAAAGCTTGAGGTAAGGATTGGTCAGGAGATGAGAAAATTCATCCCCAAGGACTAAAGGACTTTTTAAGATTTAAGTTTTTGTCTATTTAAGTAGAGCTTAGCGTTGCTAGCCATATTTCCATCATGTTTCAATGCTAAACCTTCAACTATCCTTCGTTTTCTGGCATTTGTTTTGAACTCTATAAGTATATATAGTTTATATACTTGCTGTATATAATAATCATGAAGACTGTACATAAGAACAATCTATCTTCGGTAACTTGCCTGACTGCATAAGTTATTTTCAGTATGAAAAATGAGGAAACAGTGCCTGATACACAAAAGGATATATTTTCCTGCGACCGCCCGATCAGATTGTCAGGTGGGTTATCATGCCCTGTCGCTAAGGAACATTTCAAACACTGAAAAAACCCGCACATAAGAACCTAAGATTTTGAACTCAGCCTGTTTAGGTTCTTAAGCTATGAGGTACATCCCGTAACGAGGGTGTAGGTTCTTAACATGGGGTCCAAAACAAATGCCATATGTATAAGTATACATATATATATATAGTATATGTAAGTAAGTAAGTAAATATGTATGTAAATAAGTATACATATATACAGCAAGTATATATTTACAACGCGTTATAGTTTCAAGAAAACTATACAGAAACTGTTTTCTTTCGTTTTGATTGTAAATTTTAAACATTATTGTAAATAGGTGTTGGATATTGTAAATAAGGTTTTATAGTTTAATTTTATAGACCCATTTACAGTAAATCGAAAACTCGATTCGAATCCCCTGTTCGATTTCCTGTAAATGGGTCTATTAATAGCTCTTTACTTTTTATCTTAGATTGTAATTAATGTTTTTATTGGAGGGCCCTTGAAAATCAACTTGTTGAAGCGCAACCCTCCTTAAAAGAATTAAATATAAAATAAATATAATTGAGATAAGTGCGGAAATTGATTTTCCCTCATGACTTTTAGAAAATCATAGATGATTTCTTGCATGGAATTCTAATCTAAATCGGCTACAAACTTCCTCCGAATATATTTTTGATGTGTTTCATCCGCATTCATAGAATGCTGGTTACACTGTTTAGTTCAGTCGAATCCATCTAATAATCTAGGTACTGTGACCCGGGGAAGGGGGGGGGGGGTAACTCCCATATATGCAGGTACGGGTATGCATTGTTTGGGGGTGCCTTTTTCGAGCAGAAAATAAATTTTGGGGTATCATGTTTGGTAAAATCATAAGTAGTCATTACTTTTGGGGTGTCATTTTAGAAAAATAACTATTTAGGGCGTTGATTTTGATCAAATTTCACTTACTTGGTTAAAATTTTGGATGGCTGTCACAATTTTAGGGTATACATTTTCAACGGCTGGTAAATTTTGGGGTACCGTTTTCGCGGAAATTGATAAACTTTAGGGTGCGATTTCAGACATCAAATGGCACACCCCCCTCACCCGCCAATTGAAGTTACCCCCCCCCCCCCCACCGGGTACTGTGAGTTTTCAAACGTCTGAACACTTTTGGCACATCAGGTAGTTTTTATGATATGATGGTAACGGGTTTGAAAACTTATGCAGGATTTGTAACTTTAAATTCTCAGTCAAAAGTCACGGTAAAATCCCTCACAAACACCGATGAACCTGAACAAGTTCCCACTCTTGAAAATTCTTAGTATCAAGGGTACTTCACAGATCTGAATAATTCAAATTCTTGTTAAACGCTGAAAGAGCGAAGAATTTTTTGCGATTTTTCTTGCTGTCTTACGAGCGCTAGAAATACCACTTAATGTATGTCACAAAAATTTCAACGTTTCAAAATGACCAAAAAAAGGTCCAAAACATTCATCAAATCTACAAGGACCCATCGCACAGGGCAACAAAGAAAACAGCAGTTTCTCATGTGTGAGAGATATCCTCCAAACATTTATCCCAATGGGATTGAAAATCTTTAGTATTTTTCAGAAAGTCTGTGTTCTATAACTCTTCAGAGCGGTGAAACGCTCATTGCGTACTGTTCTGTGTGAGGAGAGTCCTAACGATTTGACCAATGTTGTAGGCCCTTTTTCAGTCATTTTGCAACCATCAAATTTTTATAAAGTTGAGTTTACTTATACTTCTGGTGCTGGTAAGATAGTGAGTAAAACCACTAAAATGCTTCAATCTTTTGGCTTTTAACTAGATTTTGAATCAGTCATATATGTGAAGTATTCTTTGTGCCATGAATTTTCAAAAATAGGAACTTTTTCCTAGCACACCCGGCATTAAAATTCCTCATCGTCATAAAAGTAAAATTGCGAACACTGGAATTATGAAAATTTGCAACCACATTAAATACATTTACTGTCGTTTTTGTAGGATTTTATTGTTTTGAAATGATATTTTTCTTTTCCTCCTTTTACCTCGTGAGTTCAGCACACGAATGCTTGCAACATTCTCTTTTGAATGCACCGATATAAATGAGAGTAACCAGACAGTTATCCATCTTGGCCTGAGCTCATACACAGCCGGCTTAATTTTCTCGAGACAGAATTTTCTAGCAGTTGTTTTCTGAAGGAACGGATACATTGTAGAATTAGTTGAAGGGTATATCTGATCGTTGATTGCAGTTGCGTTGGTTATTTGATTAGTTTTGTTGCGCTGTGTATGACGAGCTCGCCAATTCACCTAAAAACGTCTCTTTTTTGTCCCAGTTCTCCGGAAATTAAATGGTAAACAATCAATTTTCGTTTCCACCACGAAGTGGAGGATTAGAAAATAATGATAATCTGATGTCATAAATTTCATAAGAGGCAATTAGAAGAAATTTTGAAAATTTTCAAAATGAGGTCGCTTTGTTTAAAAGCGGTAAATCTTACCGTTAAAAGTCGAAGGGTCTCAATTGCTTCTTTAGCAGTATCATCTGCAGTTTTCTTAGCAGCTTTTGCTTTTTCATAAGCAGAATTTGCTTCTTCGAATGTTCTGTTTGCAGTTTTGTGCTCCTTATGTCCTTTGCTCATCAACTCTCTCGCCTCTTTCTCGTTTGCGTAATACTCTTTGATCAGCATTTTGTTGTCTTCGAGAACTGTCTTGGATTTGTTTGTAATATCCATTGCTTGTGATGAAATCATTTTGACTTTTGCTGCAGAAAAAATAAAATTAAAATTGTCACACAAAATAAATGATTTCTTCACAGCTCGGCTGCAACAAAATAGCCCATTTTTGGCCAATAAGGCCTACTTCTGCAAGGTGAGTCAAAACAGGAATTAATTAGAAAAGAATCAAATAGATCTCAAAAACGAAAGAAAAATTTTCATACGTGCGTTTTTCTTTCCATTAGTTCAAAGGCTATTTTGCAATGGTTTCCGAAGATGCAACACGAACACTGCCATTTGACTTGATTGCCAAAAATATGCAAGAAGAACATTGCCATTTCACTTGAAATGCGTATGCTTACCTTATTCACACAGAAATCTTGGGGGCATTGAATCTTGAAAAATTGTGGCGGAAAGACAATGGCATGGATAATTGAAAGCGCAGATTTTTGGCGTTTTGGGGTCGTTCTTACAACAATTACTGTAGCTAATACTATTGTCTCTCGGCCACAATTTCTATTGTTGAAGGTTCAATGCCTTATCAGTTGTGGAGAGGCCATAACTCCTGGAATTATAAGACGTCTAAACCGGCATCCCAACCTGGATACCAAAACATCTGGAGAGTAGATTTCTTTTCAAAAAAATTGGGGAAATTTCAAGCAGTTTATTATCCTAGTGGTATTTTTAGAAGGTAAGCAAAGTTTGGCAATACCTTCGCCGGTTTATTTGTCTTCTTCACTTATTTGCCGTCTGCTTGGCCCGTGAAAATGAGGCTTTGGCGGCTTTCGGTCATGGGCCACAAGCAAAAATCGCTAAAACATTTGATTCCTATCTTGATAAACCTCGATGTTTGGATAAAACAACGGTATTCAGCAAATTGCTCAGTCACTTTTTGAAAACTTCATAGAAGAGAAATTTACCTTGAATAAGTTTAATTCCAGAAGCGGCAATGGGCTTATTTGCTTCGTCCAAGACAACTTCTGCTTCTTCTAGTGTCGCCATGGTTACATTCATCACCATGGATACCTTCTTGGATGTCTTTCTAGCCAACTTCATTGCTTCTTCCGCATCATCATTCATTTTGATCAATTTCGTAAACATTTCTTCTTGCATGGTCCTTGCTTTTTTGCCAGTGGTGTAGGCCGACTTTGACATTTCAAGCGCCATTTTGGAGGTCTCTTGTATTTTCATTGCTTGTTCTTCATGTTTGTCGGCAAGGTTCTTTGCCTAAGGAATAAGCATACGTTGCATTTAATCATTTGTTGCCAGACCAAATGAATGGATATTCTTTATGAATATGTGAATGTCTATATGAATACATTTTAGGACATTGTAAATTTTGAATACAGTAGAAACTCACATAAAAGAACCTGTGTATAAGAACCTCGAGGATAAAATTTATCTTTTAAACCCCCTAAATAAGAGCCCCCCCCATAGGCTGACATTGGAGGAGGTTCTTATATAACAGGTTTCATGTTTACAGAGTTCCTCAGAACTTTCATGAATTCTTGACATTCAGGTCAGAATACACGATTACGCTGAAGATGGCGGCGCGGAACTTTTTACCAAGATGCATTGCGTTCTATAATCGAATCCCTATAGATTCGTTAAAGATTCATCATTCGAACGCAATGCATCTTGATAAAAAGTTCCTCGCCGCCATCTTTAGCGTAATCGTCTATTCTTTAGTGGAACAAAAAGACTATCAGATTTTTTTCAACGAGAATTCTTACCTAAAACGTTCTAAAGATGATGATAATGGTGATGATGATGATGGTGATGATGATGATGATGATGATGATGATGATGATCATGATGATGATGATGATGACGATCATGATGATGACGATCATGATGGTGAAGATGATGATCATGAAGGATATATGACGCGATGTGGAAGGGTTCTTGGAGTATCCTGGAAGCACTTCTCTGTTCTGTGCTAGGCAAATGTTTTATTTTTGGCTGGCACTGAGCTGTCATGTTTGATTCAAAATAAAGAATAGTTTGCAAATTACCTCTGCTGCAATAGCCTTCATTTTCCTTGCCAAATCAGAAATATCCCTAGCCAGTTTCAATGCTTCTTTATACGCCACTTCCCCATGTGCAGTCAACTGATATCTCGCATCCTTCAGTAATTTCTTGATTTCCTCAATTATATCCTCAGCATCTCCGATATCCTTCTCCGCTACTCTTGATTCATTAAACGCCATCCTGAAAACCATTTGTACCTTCCCTAAACCTCTTTTTAATCCCTCAAAATCTTCCATTAGTTTGTCAAAGAAGGCCTTCAAATCGTTCTCTCTATTTTGCAGTGATTTGACTTTATTGGCAAGGTGGGTTGCTTCTGTTTCAATCCTCCCCAACGCAATTGAGAAATTCTTGTTTTTGATGGTGAAATTTTGAGGCAGTTTCGCTTCGCCAACTGACGCCTTTAAGCGAATCAATTTCTCTCGTAATTCGTGGACTTTCCTTTGCACCAAGAAGTAGCACTGTGGGCAGGCTAAGAGAAAAAACGAATGAAATACCGAGTGATGCAGAAAAGAGTGACCCAAGGAAATTTGTTATAGAAAGAAAAGTGGCCGATTGAAATGCTTCAAAGTGATTCTGTCCCTAAAAGACTAGCCCGCGTTATGAGCATTTTTCGCAATTCTTTTCGGCACGGTAAATTTCCCCAAGCAAGGATTTTGTGGATAAGGGCTTGCTTGATTTTCTCAAAAAGTCGTAAAAAACATGGGATCGATATACAGCCACTTTAAATCTTCAATTTTAGATCGTCAAAACAACGAGGAGCGTGTTTCATTTCACCCCGGGAATAGGAAACTCATTTGAAATAGTCCATAAAATTGCCACGTACCTAAAATATCTGTTGGGATGAATCAAGATTTGATTGATTGATTGATTGATTGATTGATTGATTGATTGACTGATTGATAGCAGAAAGTCTGAAGAATTTTTTGCGTTCTTTTTTCTAATTTTCTGAGCATTGTAAAATATAGGGAAAATTAAATCTATGAAACACTCTTTAAGTTCAAAATGTGTGAAACGAGGATAACTGATCTCCTTATTAGAAAGGCATGCAAATCAATTTCATTTCTCTCGCGCTTTAGTAAGGAGCAAATTCAAGATCAGATCAATAAGTATTTCTAGCCCTTCAGAAGAACAATTGAAACGAATCAAATGCTAAAATGAAATAACTGTAAGAATTTCAGGTGCTTTAGGCCCAGCACTAGCCCACTACTCAGTAATACCACGTGTCCCTGTGGTTCCTATGTTCTTATGCAGTCCTGGAGTGCTTATTCTGTATCCTGTGTACCAAGAAAATCTGTGATTTTCGCGCAAAAATCATGTTTTAATTCATTGGAAATCACTTTTATGTCAAGAAAAGGCCCATTAGTCCCAGATTTCAAATATATAATATACAAGAAGGTTGCCTTCAACATCGTTTTCAACAATTTTGAATCCATTTAACACTTAGATGAGGAGACAAGTCATAAAGGCCTTACAATGTGTTCAAATAAATCCTGGTATTTTCTGTCTTCGAAATCTCTCTATATCTTCAATTACATTTCATTTTCAATATTATTTTCAACAAGTGAATAACAAGTAACGTCTTACAGAAGACACTAGTATAATACGATAAAGTTTGGAGCGAACACAGAGAGTAGGGTCATGAGTCTAAACAGCGTAGTCAAACTCGTAACTTATGCCAGGTGAGTCAAAAAAGCGTAAGCGTTTGGGGAGCTATGGAAAAAAAATTTGGACTGATATTCCATACTAAAATGTTACTTTATCAGTCCAGGGCTAATGTCGCGTTCAATTCCTACCCTGACCATCCCCCCCCCCCGGGACACCCCCGGGCATTTGCACAGAAAATATTCCCGGCCCCCGGGCATTTGACAGTCAATCTTTTCCCGGCCCCCGGGCATTTGACAAACCCAGGGATATTCAAAATGTGTACAGTATTTACTGTATAGGAGCATGAAACTTTCATTACAGTAGTTTCGGCTTTCAGGTTTCGCTATTTTTGGGAAAACACTTCTGAATTCGAACACGGGAGATCTCCGCATTTTTGGTTTCCAATTTCGGCATCGAAACATGGTCTTCGGAAGCTTACTTGATATCCTGAATGATACAGGGTTTAGGAGCCGTTAATGTTTGTTGAACGATATCCCAGACTTCAGATTGCGTCTAAGGTAGTATTTGGAATGCAATAGGCTACTGTACATCGTTTTCTAGATATTGAGGAAGGCTGAGGAAGATCCTTGCAGTCGCAAGAACATTCTTTTGAATTACCCAGTTGTATTGAACAAGAAGTTCAGTTTTGTTCTTTTGGAAGTTTCTTTAATTGTTACAGTTCTGTTCCAGTTGTTATACCCTGTGAGTTTATTTCTCTGAAACACATTCTTGACAAATTTAGATTGTATTATATTTCTGAATGTGGATCTTCTATTGCGTCGTTTGAATCAGCAATATTTTAGAAAGTGTTAAAAGTATCAGAAATCCTTCGTGTTCCTCCAGAATACCGAATATTAAAACAATTAACAACATCGCTGACTATAACTTTTATATTTCAATGGACGGGTTGATAGCAAAATTGCCCACCCCCGGGCATTTGACAGTCAATTTTTTCCCGGCCCCCGGGCATTTGACAGTCAATTTTTTCCCGGCCCCCGGGCATTTGTGCGCAAAAATTTTGTTGACCCCCGGGATGCCCGGGGGGGGATGGTCAGGGAAAGAATTGAACGAGACATAACTTAGATGAGCAATTTCACACATCTTCAAGACCCAACAATAAGAAAAATGCCTGTAAGAGGTTTGTATGGGAATCAAGAACTACATGTTCCATTCTGGTCCGTGATTTATGTGGCATTGAATTGTACATTATCATTGTCAGAAATAGAATTTTAATTTCAATAACAAGTAAATCATGGACAAAAATGGAATGTGGAATCATTGTTCCCAAACATGCCCCTTACCCGCATTTTCCTAATTTCTGGGTCTAAATGGTGAGTGATTTTACAAAACTAAATTTTCTCATCAAAGTTAGCCTTTGACTGATAGATAAAAATTTCAGTTTTGAATATCGGCCTCATACCTTTTTACTCACAGCCCGCCGAACACGCAAACTTTTCTTGGCTCACACAGTAGAAGAACGCTCATATGAGGACTGTGCCTGATTTCCAAATGACAAATTAAAGGTATCCTTCAAATACTTACATATACAACCAACTGACAAGTTGAATTTATTTTCAGGACATTGATCACACTTTACACCAAGTACACCTGGCCTGCAATAACAGACGCCATACTCTGTGCAGTTTTCATTCACTGACCCAAATTTATTGCAGTTGCAAGCTAAAATGAAAGTTAAAATCAAATAAAGTACGAAGCACAAAATTTGGGATATAAGGGCAAAAAGTGGCGCACTTTTCATAAAATATTTTCCGCTCTCTCTTGGCTCCTTAAGGTACAGTGCAAGAGGAGATAATCTTCCGTATATTTCACCGCACAGGGATTTTATGACAGCCGGCGGGTAAGAGGACTGAAATTCCAGGATAATGATGAAAACCCCCCATGTAAGCAGGCAATAACTGGCCTAAAGCCATTATCAATTTCATATCTCTTGACCTGTTCCAAGGGCCGGCCTACTTACATTATTTCACGCCCCTTAAAAAAATTGATCACTTTGCAACAGAAATTATTTGCGTGTCTCATACCACAATTAATCGCCTCACCGAAAATTCGAAGTATGAACAGATGATTTGAAAAGACTGCTTTTGCGCGGGCGGAATTAATGCATACCTCTATTTTAGGTCGAAGCTAGGTCGGTTGACATTGCTCCGTTGTTCTAATTTGATTTCAAGTAACTTCTTGAAAGTACTCGTAAAATTTATAACGTGGGCGTGAAATTCCAATTTTTTAGGTTTGTTTACGAATGACATGGAACTAAAATACCGTAAATAGTTCAAAGATCGAGTTAAGAAATAAAGATAATTTCATTTTCCGTCATGTTTAATTTGTAAGAGTTTAAACTGAGGTCATAAAATAGAATGTCCTGTTTCGCAGTCTATTGGTTTTGGCAACAAGCATGATTGAGCTGAAAATTAATTGCTTCGGTGGTAAGCACAAGGTCACGTGTTTTTGGACAGCCTGATAAATATTGAAAGCTGAACGAGGAAAGCGTAAATATCATAGCTAAACTTCTAAATGACGGTCATAAATTTCTTTTTGGAGAAGGTCATATACCGGGTGAGTCAAAAAAAGTTTCGGCGTTTGCCGGGCTGTGGAATAAAAAGTATATGACCGATGTTCAAAACTGAAATGTTCATCTATCAGTCAAAGGTCAACTTAGATGAGAAATTTTGTTTGGTGATATCCCTCATCTTATAAACCCAGAACTTAGGAAAATGCTGGTAAAGGGCATGCTTGGGAACAACAGTTCCTCATTCCATTCTGGTCAATTTTTTACCTTCTATCGAAATTGGAATTCAGCATCTCAAACTGGCAATGTAAACTTCAACGCCACATAAATGATGGACCAGAACGGAATGTGGAATTTTCGATTCCCATACAAACCCCTTACAAGCATTTTGATTGTTGTTAGGTCTTAAAGATGTTTGATTTTACCAAACAAAATTTTCTCATCTAAGTTAGCCTTTGAGTGATAGATAAACAATTTAGTTTTGAATATCAGTCACACACTTTTTATTCCACAGCCCTCCAAAAGCCGAAACTTTTTTTGACTCACCCGGTAGATTTGAAAGCTTATGACTCACAGCTCTTAAAACTTTAAAAAGGTACAGGTGCAAAACTGCGCCACATTTTTATATGAATTGAATGACTTAAAAGGAAAATTTAGTTGGTTGCTGTAAATCTGCCGTGACAATTTTTTCATATCTTAATTATTTTCAAAATGGCAGCCACTTGATTAATTTTGTAAAATTCATCGAAAATTTCGAAAAAATTAAAATCATCGTAAAACTTAAATTAGTTGAGGAAAATGGACACAATCTTCAAGAAAGTCATAGTTCATGAAGGTGCACAATATGGCAGCATGCAGAAATCTGTAGTTCTTCTGGTTAAGGATTTAGAATTTGATGATGTCACACCCTAAAAATTAAGAAATGCCGCCATTTTGAAGCTAATCAAGATATCAAAAAAATTTCACGAACGTTTTACAGTAAATAACCCAAAGTCCCTTTCAAGCACTGTAATTCTTGAATCCGACGAGCGACATTGCATTGTGTCCTTTTCTTTTTCCATTTATACGCATATTACTTGAAGAATACAGCTTCAAAATCCTTCCCAAAATATGCAGACGGCTTTAACTTTCTGCTAACGGAGGCTAAGTTCATACTGCTCCGTTTTCGTTTCTATCTGTTTTTGTTGATGAAAGCGCTGTCCGTTCACATTGCTCCGTTTTCAAATGAATACGCTATGAAAACGATAGACGTTCACACTGCTCCAAGAAAATGATTTTGTTAATCCCCTTTTCAAAACAAAGCCTTTGTTAGTAGCTGTCAAGAAGGCGCCAATCACAAGTTTTAATGCCATTGTAACCATCAGCCTATTAACAAAGGAATTTGAAACGTTTTCAAAATGTCTCCGTTTTTGGCGTTCGCACTGAAAACGGATCGTTTTCAAAACGCACCGTTTTCAAATTTATGCGTTTTCAATAGCGTTTTCGAAAAGCTCCGTTTTCACAGCGGAGCACTGTGAACGCAAGGCCAAAACGGCTAAATTTTACTCCATTTTCATATGAAAATGGAGCAGTGTGAACGGGGCCCGAGAGTCTAACGCAAATGTTGAAATTTTACTGATAACATTCGTAATTTTATACAATTCATAAGAAAGGAACGAGCTTTATTCCATCTTTGATAAGACTACGATTTGTCAAGTGTGTGCTGATTATCAACAACTAGACCTTTTCCAAGTTGAAGAAAGAGGCTGAGGAGAGCGCGGCCAATTCTGACAGCCTTGCCAAACATTAGGAAGTAAGGGAAATTATTATTATTATTATCAATTTGTTTTAAGTTGGCAACTTACATAGCTATAAAATCAAAAAGCTAATTCAAGCCAACAAATAAAATTACAATGTTACATGAATATATACAAGAAAAATAAGTAAATAAAATTACAAAATTCATCAATTTACGAAGTTCATATTAAAAATTGTGTAAAACTATAAAAAGCCGAACCGATGAATATACTGCCTGCAAAGTCTGCAGTCGCAGCCTTCATTGTTCTAACATTTGATTTTATTCTTAAATTGTTGCACAGAAGAAGAATCCTTAATTTCCTGTGGAAAAGAGTGCCAAATACGCTGCCCTCTGTATCGGATTGTTTGAGTACCATAATTAACTGTATGTACCATCGAAAGTAAAAATGTGTTGGCATTTCTCAAATTATATGTGACACTTCTTTTCAAGAAAATTTCATCCATAAAACCTGCCCTCGCTTCGGTGATAATCGTACGGCTTGTGTCTCGGTTCCATGTCCTTGCAAATTCGTGTCATTTTCGATTTATTTGCACCTTTCAAGCGTTGCATGATACTTGTTCGGTATGGTAAGTGCTTTCTCTCGATTTCTAGATGTCTTGCCATCCTTCCGCCCATTTGTGAGTGTATTTTGAGCCGCTTTATTGCATGTATTTTCTCAAGTTTGAATGTTGGGCCTGTTGATCGGTTTGGACCTAAAGTGAGCCTGTTCAAAGCCAAGGTCTATCTGCAATACAGTGGCTCAAAATACAGTCACCACTGGGTGAAAGAATGACCAGATGGCTAAATAATCCAGAGAAAACACTTCAAAACTAACAAGTATCGTGTGAATCTTGAAAGGTGCAAATAGATCGAAAATAAGTCACATTTGCAGGGAGGGGCAACCGAGCTGCATGGAGGGAATTCTCCCGACTTCCTACTGTCGCCAAGGCTGTCAGAATGGGCCACGCTCTCCTCAATCCCTTTGTCCTAATTACGAAAAGATCGATTAACCAAATTATTAGCAGCCACTACGACAACTATAACTTGACCCAGAAAAAAGGAGAGGACATAATAGAGCGCAGAGCCCAAAAAAATATTTTTCTTCCTGGTAGCAAGCCAAACACCTTCAAATCTTTTTACACACTTTCTTCTTCTTTCCCAATATACCACCTCATTCTGTCCCTTTACCTTTCTCTCCCTCTTTCTTTCCCCTTCCTCCCTTCCTTTCTTTCCCTTCTTTTCCCCTTCTTTCCATTTCTTTTTCCATTTTCCCTTCTTCGATCCTGGGAAATTTGACCATTTCGTCTATATTCGTCTATAGCGCCGCTACCACGCTACTTCATTTTTTAAGCCCTGATAGAGCGTACCATACTATAAAGAGACGATGCCCTCAAACTCACCTTTACAGCCGACCTTTGAGAAACTATAATGCCCAGGAGCACATTGACCACACTGTCTCCCAGCAACTCCATCTTTGCAGTTGCATTGACCACTGTTTAAGCTACAAAATTCATCTTTTGATCCAATCGGATCACAAAGGCATCTTTCGCAACCCTTTCCAGAAGCGACATTCCAAAATTTTGGTGGACACTGGCTGCAATTTTTACCAATGACATTTTCTCGGCACTGACATTGTCCATTTTTGTCACAGGGTAAAAGATCTTTCTTTGGTTCAACACCAGGCGGCCAGATTGTTCCATTGGCAAAACAATTGCAAGCTGCGAAGAAAATCGCATAAAGACACATTAACATGACCTTCGTACCAGTTAATTGCGCTAGAAAAGTAAGAGGTTGCTGCCCAAAAGGCAATATCCTTGCTGGTTATGTTTTTGATAAAATCCCTCTTATGCAACAAATCACTCTAATTGGTCGTACCAGGGCTGTGACCTCATGAAGGAGTGCTACAAATGAATAGCCAAATTGCAGTTATTAAAGCCTACCAATTACAATATAAATAGTAAACAATGCAGTCAACTATAGGGGTTAGATGTTATCCATACGTCAGCCCGGTTTGATTTCCTTAACCATTCTCTGGGTCCTCAGCGGGCGGGCGCACATACTATAAGGGCGACTCAAGAGGTTCCTTGATACATCTTTCCCGGTTGATGGGGGAGCTATCATCAGTTGACAGTGTAAGCTCCGTTTAGCGCTACCGCGGGCTTCTCCATACGAATTCCAAGTACACAAATAGGTAACTTATATCTGCACTGGCCTTTGGCCACAGCTAAACGCGAGCTAAATCGCTAAGCTAACCAAGCAAACACACCAAGAGTCATTCAAAGAACGTCATTGTGTTGTTCAAAGAAGCGCATCCTTCATTTCTTCATTCGCACCATTCATTGCGAATAAAACTTGAATGAAGATTTACTATAGTGGCTTTACTAGTCATTTCTTCGACCCTGCGGAAGGCTCCACCAAATTCTAAAACAGTCTAGTATGAAACAAATTTACAACTTACGCTTGCATTGGCCTTTTGGTAGTGCCAAAGCATCCCCATAATATCCATCTTTACACATCTCACACTTTCCCAATGGTCCATTTTTCGTGTTATAAACACATTTGAGGCATTCTCCTGTCATCCTGTCACAATTCCCAAGTGCATTTTTGTCGATATTGCCGTTACAGTTACATGGTCTACACCTATTTTAGAAACAGAAATAGAAAAATTAAATTTTTACGACACGCTGAATTTTGAAATTGTTTTGATTTGAGCTTATCCTTGTAGCTGCCAAACTTCTTCCTTGCCGTTTCCTGATGTAGGCTTATGTCTCGTTCAATTCCTACCCTGACCATTCCCCCCGGGACATCCCCGGGCATTTGCACAGAAAAAATTCCCGGCCCCCGGGCATTTGACAGTCAATTTTTTCCCAGCCCCCGGGCATTTGACAAACCCAGGGATATTCAAAATGTGTACAGTATTTACTGTATAGGAGCATGAAACTTGTATTACAGTAGTTTCAGCTTTCAGGTTTCGCTATTTTTGGAAAACCATTTCTGGATTCGAACACGGGAGATCTCGGCATTTTTGGTTTCCAATCTCGGCATCGAAACATGGTCTTCGGAAGCTTACTTGATATCCTGAATGATACAGGGTTTAGGAGCCGTTAATGTTTGTTGAACGATATCCGAGGTTTCAGTTTGCGTCTAGGGTAGTATTTGGAATGCAATAGGCTACTGTACATCGTTTTCTAGATATTGAGGAAGGCTGAGGAAGAACCTTGCAGTCACAAGAACGTTCTTTTGAATTACCCAGTTGTATTGAACAAGAAGTTCAGTTTTGTTCTTTTGGAAGTTTCTTTAATTGTTACAGTTCTGTTCCAGTTGTTATACCCTGTGAGTTTATTTCTCAGAAACACATTCTTGACAAATTTAGATTGTATTATATTTCTGAATGTGGATCTTCTATTGCGTCGTTTGAATCAGCAATATTTTGGAAAGTGTTAACCCTATTTCACATGGGGTATTTTTTCGATATTTTGGCATGGGGGGCGTTTTTCGCCCCCCTCTTTTTCTCTGAAACTACAAAAGATACAACAATGAAACTTTCCTCCATTGTTCTTTAGCCAATAAGCTATCAAATATAACAATGGTAATTAATTAATCACGTGATTTGTTGCTGGGCAACCAAAAAACAACGGAAAACTGGCCAATTTATGGCTGCTGCACAAGAAAAATTCTATTTAATTGAATACTCAACCGATTTTAATGAGAATAGTCTTAAATGATAGGAAATACATTGTACAATTAAAATATGTACTTTGAAGCAATCTGAAGTATCTAATTATAGACCAATTAGCGATTAATTAGCTCTTTGTTCCTTTCTACTTATTGTCACTGCAGTTTTTTCCGTAGTTTTCTTGCTATTTCTGACATAGATCGACTTAATATGCATGAAACAAACAAGATTAAGCTAAATCGCAACACAAATCTTAATTAATACATTAATTTATTCGAAAAATGACGTCATGAATATAAATGACGTCATAGATATTAAATTTTGCTGGTGTCAGCAAGTTAGCAAAAATTATATATCAAGTGAAAGCTCTCATCAAGAGCAATCGAATGATACATGTTTCAAGTAATTCGGACGAGAAACAAAGAACTTATGGATGTTCAAAGCCGTTTTTTGTCAACTACTTTCCAAATATGGTGCCATTGTGGTCACGTGATCAAATCTAGAACAATGAGACATTTAAATTTTGATTGCCAATTAAATTTGAGTAAAAGTCACAAAGTTTGGTCATCATATCTTGTGTCGTTTCGGCACAGTGTAGAAAAGTTAGGTTGGGGGGCGAAAAACGCCCCCCCCCCATGTGAAATAGGGTTAAAAGTATCAGAAATCCTTCGTGTTCCTCCAGAATACCGAATATTAAAACAGTTAACAAGATCGCTGACTATAACTTTTATATTTCATTGGCAAGGTTGAAAGTAAAATTGCCCACCCCCGGGTATTTGACAGTCAATTTTTTCCCGGCCCCCGGGCATTTGACAGTCATTTTTTCCCGGCCCCAGGGCATTTGTGCACAAAAATTTTGTTGACCCCCGGGATGCCCGGGGGGGGGATGGTCAGGGTAAGAATTGAACGAGACATTACGACGTGATTCCTTGTCTTCGTTCATTATTTTTAATGTTATATTTCATTTTCTCTCATTTAAGTATCAGTATGAGAAAAAACCATCCATTTCAATGAAAGGTTCAGAGACTTATGTAAAGAGCATATTCCTGAAATAGAATCTGAAATGTCACTGGCTTCACCAAATAGTACCTTGAAGTCTGCTACTGATATGCTGTAGGTCCAAGATTTCGTTGCAAAACTTTCATCTTACGGTACAATCTTTATGAAGAAGTCTTCCTCACAAACTTAGCGTTACTAAAAACATTTCGGAACGTTAATCATCTTTGCGTTGGCATTTTCAAATACAAAATCCATTTGGAGAAATTGTATGTCCAAACGTTTGGAAAAATTTCATTCCGTGACACATTGTAGTTTGCAGCTTAATGATACTGAGATGTGGCGAAAGGAAGATGTACAACATACCCAGTTTTTGGTCCATTCTTTCCTTCTGGGTCTCCAAAGTATCCATCTTTGCACCTTTCGCATTTGTCTCCTTCGTGACCCTCGGGACAATCAGTGCAATGTACTCTTCCAGCTAAATAAATGCACTGACTTCCAAACACACATGGACATGGCTTGCAGTCATCTTTCTGGCCGTTTGTAGCATAACCATAGAAACCAGGTTTACATTTTTCACAATTTTTGCCGGTAGTATTATCTTGACATTTGCATTCACCTGTCTCGGGGTGGCATTCTTTAGCATGGTTGTTGCAGTTACACAGTACACATCTGTTAAAAATGACAAATAACTCATCAATCTAAAGATCAAACGGCAAATTCAACACAATAACAACTGACGGTGTTGTGGTGCAATGGCGAAATCCTCCGACTTTGCAGCTAGAACATTCAGGTGGATCTGCATTAATGATCTAACTGCAGACTTGAAGTGCAACGTTAAGCCTTTTGCTGATGATACGTCACTTTTTACAAATGAGCAAGACTCAAACACAGCTGCAAGTGACATGAATCATGACCTGGAGTTGATCAGTAAATGGGCTCATGACTGGAGGATGTCTTTTAAATCCTGATCCACAAAAGCAAGCAGTCGAATTAATATTTTCGAAGAAAAAAACTGAAACCAGTCATCGCGAAATTCTTTTCAACAACACACTCGTGATGCAAGTTGTCGAACACAAGCATTTAGGAATTGTTCTAGACTCAAAGTTGTCCTTTTCTTCCCATATTAAAGCAGCTATTTCCAAAGCAAGAAAGAGTATTGGTATTTGGAGGTTTCTTTCAAGATATCTACCTAGGAACACCCTTAACGAGCTATACAAGCTCTATGTTCGACTCCATTTAGACTATGGAGTTGTCATATACCATGATCCACCAAAAATATGCGAGTTCAGTGGAAGTGGCACCTTGTCTAATCTTATGGAAAAGCTAGAATCTGTCCAATATTCTGCCACTTTGGCCGTCTCAGGTACATGGAAGGGAACATCGAGAGAGGAGTTGTACGCTGAGCTTGGATGGGAATCTCTTAGTCTTCGTAGGTGGAGTAGACGCCTTACTTTGTTCTATAGAATTGTAAACAACCTACCGCCCAACTATACAAGGGATCCAATTCCACCTCATCAGCAGTCTCAGTATTCTCTTCGAAAGCATGATGCGATCGGGCAAATAAGGACAAGAACTGAACAGTTCAAATCTACGTTTTATCCACACTGTCTGTCCGAATGGAATGTACTTGAAACCGAGACTAGGCTTGCGCCATCTGTTACCCTCTTCAAGAAGAAAATGCTATTGAAAATTCGCCCCCCCCCCCTGGAAAACCCGTCTATGTGATTCATGACCCAAGAGGTCTGTCCTATCTAACTCAACTAAGAGTCGGCCTCAGCAAGCTAAATTTTCATGAATTTAAAGACAATTTTTTAAAGATACCACGAATCCTATGTGTCCGACAAATGATGGCATTGAAGATACGGAACACTTCTTGTTGCTCTGTCCTTGTTTCGATTTACGAGGACAAAACCTCCTCGCTGGAATCTATGTATTATTACGGCCACTTGGATACGTAAATCTTAAAAATGATGCTCTATTGCAACTTTCATTGTATGGCAATGATGATTTCCCAATTCATTGAATCGACAAATTCTGGAGCTTACGCTGCAGTTTATCCACGAAACTGGTCGATTTGAATGAAGGTCTATCATTTACCCTATCCATTCATAAGCCACCCAGTAGTTATTGGTAAATTGTTGTATGTAGCTTTTTGTAATCGTATATTTAATTTTAGTTCAATGCTATGTTTTTTATGGAATGGCGTCGGGGTAGACAGGATACATACTCCTCGGAGTATCGTCTTTGTAGTGTAGTAAAGTGTGTTGTAAGTAGTGTCTTAGGTAATTCGTCTTTGTAACAATTTTTAAATTGAGTATATAAAAAAGTATCCGGCCACCTGTCGGAGGAAATTTGGGTTTCTGTCGGAGGAAATTTGGCAAAATGATGTACGAAACTGCATTTTTGGCCATTTCAGCCCCCTTGTCGGAAGTTCCAGCCTCTCCATCGGAAGATCTCTGGCGCCACCCCTGCACCCCACCGGTTGATTGAATGACTTATTCAATTTGCTGATTACTCGATGAAATGATCGATCGATTGAGGCGCCAAACTATGTAACAGTCTTAGCACTGAAGTCAGAAATTCATCAACCTTGCGATCTTTTAAGAAGAAGGTGCAAACGTGAACATCAAAATTTCGTTTCCTTTTTGTTTGTTTGTGACAAGTTGTAATTAATTTAGGTTTTATAGAATAATTTTTATCTATTGTAAATTATTGATTTTCCTTTAGTTTTTAGAATGGCCCCCCAGTAAATCAATTATACTTATTCAGGGGCTACCGTGGATAAAAAAGATAAAATCAAATCAATCAAACATTGACTGACTGACTAGAAAACAGACAACTCGACACTAATTTTCACTTACTTCCCAAACTTCCCTTCCTTGGCACTTGCTCTTGTATATCCATAGTCACACTTCTCACATTGTATCCCTGTGTATCCCTTTTGACATGTGCACTGTTCAACCCAGTTAACTTGCTCTAGAGCGTTGATTGATGCTGGTTTTGTGGCTACCATGGATACGCTGTCAATCACACCGATAGTTCGTCCATACGTCATTCGAATTTTGATGGCAGTCAGTTCACTAAGAAGCTTTTGGAAGAGGAAAGGACTCATTCCTTTGGGTTCTTTCAGTGTGAAAATGTATCTCTCGAAACGAGATCTGGGCACAACATTCCCTTGTGAGTTGATGGGATACTCTGCTTTAAGTCCTGATCCTTCCAAAATGAAATCCTTCTTTGTATTGTTCCAACCTTTCTGAACTTCGGTTGCTCCCATGATGAATGTAAAACTGCGGCCATAACTACTGAGTCTATTCCCAAGGTATTTCTTCGGAGCGACAAGATAAAGCACCTCACCACTTATTGGTGCCGTGACCCGGATCTGTTGGCCTTTGAGATCGAAATTGGATGAAGATTGGAAATCGACACCTAAAACATAAAGACAACCATGGGTATTGCGGACACTGCGTCGATCATGTCCACAATACCTGGCCTAAATGTTCCCAAATAAATAAAAGAATTTCATTACCATACTTGCCTTGCCTATCTCCCTTCTCTTGTTTGGAAGTTAGAAGTTGGAAGCTGATGCTCCTGCTTTCGACGGTTTGAAATTTGGCCTAAACTTCGAACTGTACCCGCGCTCTGAAACTGATTACCTAAGAGCTTTCATGGTCAAAACTTTCAGGCGGTGCAGTTCGGAATGTAGGCACATGTCAAACCGTCGACAGCAGGAGCATCAGCTCCAAACGAGAGAGAGAAGATAAGCAATAAATTGAGAACAAACAAGGTAACGAAAGGAAAGGAACACAGTTTGCGTCGATCGTGTCCACAATACCCATGAGACAATTGATCAATCATACGAGTAGCTTCAGGAGTTATTCTTTAAAGCTACAGTAGATCTCCATATATAAGAACCTACAGACTGCTTTTCTTGAACTACGTATCTCGTAATAATAGTTAAGAATCTGTTTCAATTCGGAGAAAAGTATGTCATTATTACAAAGGTAATAGAAGTTAGTTTTTGATGATCCTTATCAATTCAATAATTCAAAACAAAACTAACAGCTTTGATTGAATATCGAAAATTCAAGGAAAGTTGATCTGCATCGAAAGAGTCATCTTTATTTTTCCTTTCACGTTCTGTAGCCATGTAATTAGAAATTATTGTAAATAGATTTATTTCTCATTAGCTTTTTTGTTTCTTTGCTGGGACAATTGGAAAGCAGTTACTTAACTTACTTTTTAAAGTGAACTGTATCCCAGTGTTAACATTTCAAAATAGAATAAAATGAATCAAATATCTACTTTGTCCCTTGATTGTTACGATTTGAGCCTCATCCCCCCTATTCAATGACTAAACTTTGTGTCAAGATTCTATGCTTGCATTGCCTATTTGGTCATTAATAAACTTGCCAACAGCAAAAGGCAGGCCTGAAAATCTCTTCCCAAAACATTCCTAATTCCTAACATTTTCGAAATGGACCCTTCGACTAATAACCTTGAAGAACCTTTATAATTTGAAATTATACTACGGCCCCGTTCACACTGCTCCGTTTTTGTAATGATTCACTTTTGATGCATCGAAGCTAACCGTTCACATTGCTCCGTTTTGTAAAGAGAAAAACATCCGTTTTTATTTGCTCACGTTAATCCACATGATTACAAATACGGAGCCAAGATATCCGTATTTGTGCGTTCACATTGCTCCGGTTTTGTGAAAATTTGTCCATTTTCACAAGCCTCCAGTTTTTTTGCGTTCGCATTGATACAAAACGTTTTTAAAAACCTCTGTGTTTGTGAATATCCACTTTGGACAGCGTTTTCGAGAACCTCAGTTTTTGTGCCGTTTTGTTGCGGATCAGTGTGAACAGTTTCACAAAAAAGGACGCTTTTTCCCCGTTTATGTACAAAAACGGAGCAATATGTACGGAGCTTTAGTGCCTGGAAAGGACCTAATTCAGCCTGTCCTTGAAAAACGCGGGCTCTCATATGCGAGGATTTACTGTACAGCCAATAATCTCCACGGTATGAAATTTCAGCATGGCCACAAAGAACACTGGGCAACAATGACTCTTCAAATAAGGCCCCCGTATACCAGGAGTGATTCAAATAGCCCCATGTGGAGTACAGTCAATTACCTGCGTAATTTTCGACTTTCCATCCCTCTAATCCATTTTTGAAAGTGCTTTCAACGACATCTCTCTCAAATCCTGATTGTGAGAAACATGAAATTCCATGTCCATAGCAAAAGCAAGGCTTGCACCCTTCCGTGTTCTTCTCATCCAAATCAAAATTTCCTTCCTTACATTGGTCGCACTTTTGTCCCATAACGTTTTTCTTACACTGACATTTTCCAGTTGCATCGCAGTTTTGACTCACGCTGCCTTGTTTTGAGCATTTGCAGGGTCTGAAAACATCAATAATAATCATCATTCAACCATGACATATGCTTTGCTCCATAGCTAGAGATCATCAAGGAGATCATTATGTGTACTGGATGGACAAAAGAGTTGAAACTTCGTTATGGGGATAATACTTTAAGTACTGGAATGAATCAAAGTTTAAATGTTAGGACTACGACGAACATCATCTTGAGGGTCATTTCAAAGAAGACAAACCAATATTGTAGTTAAATCGACATTTCCAATTAGTTAAGACAAATCCAGTTGTAATGTTGTAAAGTATTAGACTAGGCCATGATTAATGAACGTTTCGAGTCGAGGTTGTCTCATCTTCAGCTAAATAAAAAATTCGTTTGTAATTTTGCATGAGGGTTTCACGCCTCTTTTCACGCAAATCGAAGTTATGGATTTTGAGGAAATCAAACTTCACCTATATTTGTAAGGCTTCATTTCATTCAGGGGGCTGTGCAAAACTCAAACCTGATTACAAAATATTTGTAAATATACAATAAATAGTTGCAATGCTATAATAAGGATAAAATCAAAAATTAAAAACAGTTATTTACAGCTAGTTATACGGCAGTCTAAATTTAACAGTAGACCGAGAGGGGGCTAGCTAGACATCATGTGCCAGATTATTCCAAACTGTTGATCCACGAATCGAGAAAGCTTCTGGCATTTCTCGTATTCATTCTTGGAGCAGGCAAGTCAGTCTAGGAATTTCTTAAATTTTGAAATGCTCAGAAAGACATAACTAAAATGACAAAAATACTTCAGAGTTTTGGCTATCAATCCAACTTTCCTTCATTCTATTTGGCTCTCCGCATTAAAAATTTTCAAAAAGTTGAAGTTCTATTTGGTCCACCAGGTAGATCTCCCCTACACTTTCCCAAGTCCCCCGCGTCACTGAAAAGTGAGCGAAATGAGTGAACAGTGAGTGTGTAAAGCGAGCTGGAATTCTGGCGTAACTAGGGGGCAAGTATACCCTTAGCAAGAGTACCACTATAAAATTGAACAACTTACTTGCAACCAAATTTGGAGAATCCAAAATATCCGGGTCTGCATTTATCACATTTCTGACCATACACCCCCGGTTGGCATGTACACTGGCCGTCAGCATTACATTGTGGTCGTTTTGAACCAAGGGGGTCGCAATTACATGGTTTACAAGCCTCATTTGAAAATTTCCTGTAATGATAAATTTTGCATCTCTCGCAGTTGACTCCATCTGTATTGTTTTTGCAGTTGACGCATCTTCCACCCCGTCCTGTTGCACGATATAATTTCTGGTCGAAAACGCAAGCATCAGCTAGGCCATTACAGTTGCATGCTGGAAAAGGAAAAATATGATTGAGGTACCAAGTGGGCGAAAAGAACTACATAAGTTGAAAATTCGTTGTGTGGAGAACATATTAACTCAATTGATGTTTTCATTGATAACCGAAAGGCTCATGTATCTTTGGAGAAAATCTTTGGGAATTTTCTTGTGTTTATCTGAGCATTATAACATAGTGAAAATCTAATTTACAGAAAATTCCATAACTTCCGGAAAAAGTTTCGGTGAAAAGAGGCCTAAAACCGGCTATCCAAAATAGAATGGCTTGCCAAACCTCAGTGACCTGTGCACATTACTCAGAAAAACCTGACCCTATATAGGCCCAAACTCTGAGCTTCCCTTGCGAGATTTGGTAAAGAAAAATGATCTTTTTACCATATATTGCATGGATTGCATGGGAATATGAATTCTTCATCGCCTCCTCTTCGCATCGAGGCTCACTGTTGTTGCACAGTTTATTACGTTCTGAAAGGACATTGCTTCCGAGGTGGACTACGGGCGTTGGCGCTTATATACCGTCGTGGGACCATTGTTATTTGTATCTTCAAATAGCGGTTGGATCATGTGATCTCGATGCTAAGAGGAGGCTCGAATAACTCCAATCGGAGTTCGCCGAGGCTCCTCCAAATTTTACTTCCATGTTCCATTTTGCTCCATGATCCACATTTCATCGAGAATCAAATTCTATTTCTGAAACTGACAACTGTATTGAATTGAATGGCAATGGAACGTAAATCATGGACCACAATGGAACGTGGGATTCTCGTTCCCAAACAAGCCCCTTATCCCTTACCAACTTTTTCTATTCCCAGATCTTAAAGATGAATGATTTTACCAATTAAAATCTTCACATCTAACTTAGCCTTAGAGGAGCCATAGATTCAGATTATCTCAGTTTTTGCAAATTTAGATAGGTCAGGCTTCAACTTAGGGTTTGAGCCCTTGTATGCGTCAATCTGACACGTGGTTGCTGATATATGGCAGAGAAGAGGCAAAATGAGTGGTTGCTTCAAAAACAGCACTTCTGCTGTTCTCCAGCGATCTCAAATAAAGTAACTTTTCAAAGAAAAGCTTCTGGAGTCGTATCAAAATTTTTGCTAATTATTTTAAAGGGTTGGAAGTGTTTTCTATACATAAGAGAGCACTTTCTATCTTTTAAAAATGCGGTGAGACTTTTTATAAGATCCCAGAGTCCTTCCTTCGAAAACTACTTTATTTTGAATAACTGGAGAACAGTAGAAGTGCTCTTTTTGAAGCAACCACTTATTTTGCCTTTTCTCTGCCATAACTCAGCAACCACTTGTCAGATTGACTCATACAAGGTCTCAAATTCTAAGTTAAAGGCTGACCTATGCAGCAGTGTAAAAATCAAGACGATTGAATCCACAGCTCCTCCACAGTAGCCGCACAAACGGGCACAAATGTTGTAGGACGCCCTATAGGGTTAAAGGATCTCTTTCATCCGGCGTACCTTGCAAGTGTCGTCTCATGGTTTACCTTTGTTGTCGCCATTTTCATGGCCCATGAAAATCGCGACAAACAAAGGCCAACCAAGGGACGAAACATGCAAAACACGCTGGATGAAACTGACCCTTCAAGCTTGAAAGTAACAATATCGACTTGCTTCCAACTAAGCAATCTCATTATTCAGATAAAAAGTGATTTTGGCCACGTCTTTTGGTTTTGAATGATTACCTTGAGTCAGGAAAGGAATTTGAGATACCAAGAAATCAGACAAGGAATGGCTTTACGCCCCTTGAACCCATAGACAAGATCACCTGAACAATTATCACATTAAAAGATCTGATAATATCATCCACTGTGGTAAACCACTATCGAAATCTCATAAATTGTACTTTCAATCGTCGCCAACAGACGATTACGCTAAAGACGGCGCAAGGAACTTTTTACCAAGATGCATTGCGTACAAATCAAGAATCCTTAACGATTCTAGAGGAATTCGATTAAAGAACGCAGTGCATCTTGGTAAAAAGTTCCTTGCCGCCATCTTTTGCGTAATCGTCTGTTGGCGACGGGGATTTTTTATTGCTCTATGCGAAGAGTTTCTGTATGATTTAATCAAAGCTTCAGGCCTTTTCAGGCATTTGCAGGAAAAGCTACTTCATCCTCTTCACTATCAACAAGAATTTAATGCATTCCAATCCAAGACATAGAGGGACCTTGACAGTGATAGCAGTGAGAAGCGTACAAAGGCATTTATAGACGTTTTTTTCTTCAATAGAAAGGATCTTTCTTGCAGGCCTACGCGGCATTTCGGAGTGATGTCCAAGTACGGCGATTTTCTCCGAGACTTCCAGTGTGCAAGAAGGGTTCCCGTTGTTTATCTATTCTATTGCCTGTTTTGAATACCTTGCCCATGCAAGTATGGCCCCAGTAATGCACCCCTTAACAAGGACAGAATTTGTAATACAATAGTATCAGTCGCTTTGGTTCACACCTCAATTCAAAGCGATTAGCAAATGCAGATAAAAGAAATTCTCTCAAGCAGTAATTCAAAACAAACACAGCCGCAAAGTTGCCCTGAAACCAGTACGGTAAATTCTCACTTGGTGCGGGCAAAGGAAGGCTTTTAAGAGAAGTTATGTGTTTAAGACGAAAGAAAAAGGGTAACTCTGAATGTCTCGCGGATTTTGTTTACGTGATTCAGAAGTCGAGCAGAGGGAATTACGATTCTTGCGCATATTCTTATTGCTCAAATGTAAACAGATACTCTCCAGCTCCTGAGTCAAATAGACCAAATCTGCCAGACAGAACTTCAGATTTTCCCTTCTTCTTTCGTCTAAAGCACATAACTTCTCTTAAAAGCCTCCCTTTGCCCGCACCAAGTGAAAGTTTGCCGTACTGGTTTCAGGGCAACTCTGCGGCTGTGTTTGTTTTGGTTTACTGCTTGAGAGAATTTCTTTTATCTGCATTGGCTAATAGCTTTGAATTGAACTGTGAACCAAAGCGACTGATGCTATTGCATTACAAAATCTGCCCTCGTTTTGCACCCCTTGCAGAAAATGTTTCCCACGACCTGCCATCGAATCAGAACAACCCAAACGAGACCCCCGTCTTGACTTAAATTGCTTTCTCCTTGAGGCAAAGATGAAAGTCTAACCGTTTTATTCAACTCTTTAAAATGATCAAATTCTGTGATTTAATGCAGCTGTGTTGTATTCGCAATAGGTTCTGAGGGCAAATAAATTTTGAGGGCAAGAACAGTTGGTTAAGGGCTCACAAAGTGGATTCGAAACAGCTTCCCGACTCACATTTTTGTGGCATCCTCTCTAATACCTCACGCAATATTTGAATTTAGTCACAATATTAATTTTTCATAGACTCGCATCAAGGCCCATCGAAACATCAGTAGGGATATTTCCTCCCCGAATTTCTAATAAATTTTTGTCTATAAACTGGGCGATTCAGAGCATGTGCAACAGGACACTAAGTGCGTCTCAGTGTAAAGCTTTATTGGGAGCGAGTCACCTTAACCCCTTGCTTTTCATGTTTTGGACTTATTTTGATATAGTAGTGAGCCAAATCATCGCTGGTCTGTGAATTCAAAATTTTACATTAATAAGCCATCTACAGTGCATGTCCACCATAACCATGAACCTCATTAAGGCCAAAAATACAACCTTTACCCGAGTCAATCAGTCTTTTGAATCTAAAGTTCTCAAATAAAAGCAACATTGCGTTGAAGTTGCCGTCGTGGTTTCATAAACTACATAACGTTCGATTCTATGCGAGATGCACCAAAACAAATTAATGCGCTTGAAATCTCATAGCATCTAGTGAACTAAAGTACAACCTAAAATTATGTAGAGCTGTAAAACTATGCAGAGTAAAACTGTTTTTTAACCATACCACTACGATTATTCTCCAAAATAACGCAAACTACCGGGTGAGCCAGAAAAAAAGTTCCCAATTTTGAAAATTCATACCAGCAAGAGTATTTCACAGATTTGAATGATTCTAATTCTAGTTAAAAGCCAAAAGGTTGAAGTATTTTAGTGATTTTTCTCGTTGTCTCACGAGAAATACAAATATAGGTAAATTCAACTTTGCAAAAATTTCGTGATTGTAAAATGACCGAAAAGTGGCCTAAAATATCGATCAAAGCATAAATGACTTCTCGCACAAAATAATGAAGGAAATGCAACTTCTCATGGGTGAGAGACATTCTCCGCACATTAATTGCAATGGGATTGAAAATCTTCCGTACTTTTTAGAAAATCGATGTCTTATAAGCCTTGAGGGAGGTGAAAGGCCCATTGCCTATTGTTCGATGGGAACAGAGTCTTACTATTTGATTAATGTTTTAGGTCCTATTTCCATCATTTTGCAACCATGAAATTTTTAAAAAGTGGAATTTACCAATACTTCTAGTGCTGGTACGACAACGAGAAAAATAACAAAAATACTTTGACTTTTCGGCTTTTAACAAAAATTTGAATGATTCAAATCCGTGAAGTAGTCTTGGTGCTATGAAGTTTCAAAAGTGGGAACTTTTTTCTGGCTCACCCGGCAGATATCAATCGAAAGAGTTTAGCTAGCAGAACTTGATTCTGGCAAGAGTTGCAAAACTTTTGTTACTTCAGGATAAATCACTGGAAAATGCAGTCTACGGTCTAATAAGATGGAAAATTTACTATGCATGGAAGATAAACATTTAGCCAAAATATTTCAAGTGACTGAGCTCCCTCCCATTGAGAGGGTTTGTCAGGATTTCTAGCTACTGAAAGCTAATTTAGGCCCACTATGCATGCTGCATCCAGGCATGGAACGCCTAGTTTAACGTCCTTTCCGTAGGACGACGAGATGAGTTGTGAGTTCAGGCCTCCGAGGTAACCCATCCGGAGTTTGACCTCACTCAACCGAGCCTATCTTCAGTCACCTGACGAAGATTGGATGAGCCACTCAGCCACTCACTCCATAATCAGTAATCAGTTGAGGCAAAAAGCGAATCTACGACATGTAATCGAGTCTAGAGAAAGTCGAACGAGAAAGGGAGACAGGATAACATGAACAACTTACGCGAGCAAGGGTTTGCGGAGTGCCTTGTAGCTCTTCTCCAAGGAGTATCATTATACAACGGCAAACACTTCTGACAATCTTCTCCATCTGTGTTATGTTCGCATTTACATTGCAGTCTTTTCTTTCCTCCACTAGTGACGCCTTCGATGCATTCTGACGCATGACCATTGCATTTGCAACGCCCGCCGACAACCACATTCGATATGGCAAAATAATAACTTCGTAAGACATCAGGATCGCCGAAAACTTCATCGCCAAATGTGTTAAGTCGGTCCAAATCGATTCGAAGTGCGGCCACAGTTACCCATTCCTGTCAAACAAATAAACAACGGTAAGAAAATATATAAAACAAAAATCTATCGAGATACTTGTGCTACACGTATTTTCATAATTCTAAAACCTTTCCAATATTAAGGCAGAACTTGAGAGTACCTTCTAAATAATATAATAAAAGAAACTAAACGTTCTTTAACAGTGTTCACACTACCAGTGCTCTCGTGAAAATTCAAAACAAGTTTTCTAAAACCTTTCCAATATTTAGGCAGAACTTGAGTAACTTCCAAATAATACCGGGTGAGCCAGAAAAAAGTTCCCACTTTCGAAAATTCATAACACCAAGACTACTGCAGGGATTTGAATCATTCAAATTCTAGTTAAAAGCCGAAAGATCAAAGTAGTTTTATGAATTTTCTCGCTGTCCTACCAGCACTACAAATATAGGTAAATTCAACTTTAAAAAAATTTTATGGTTGATTGATTACTGAAAAATGGCTCAAAACATCGATCAATGCATAAATGACTTCTCGCACAGAATAGTGAAGGAAATGCAACTTGTCATGGGTTAGAGATATCCTCTAGGCATTAATTTCCTTGGGATTGAAAATCTTTCGCATTTGTTTGAAAATCGATGTCTTATAACCCTTGAGGGAGGTGAAACGCCCATGGCCTATTGTTCGATTTGAATAGAATCCTTACGATTTGATTCATGTTTTAGGCCCTTTTCTGTGATTTTGCAACCATGAAATTTTCATAAAGTGGAATTTACCAATACTTCTTTTGCTGGTAGGACAGCGACAAAAATCACAAAAATACTTTGATCTTTCGGCTTTTAACTAGAATTTGAATGATTCAAATCCGTGTAGTAGTCTTGGTGTCATGAATTTTCAAACGTGGGAACTGTTTTCTGGCTCACCCGGTATAATAAAAGAAACAAATGAAAATAAAGTAAAAAATATGCTGAGCATTTTCTTGACTAAGAAGTTAGTTCCTTCAATTAACCCCGTGCTAAATTTTCTTAATTTTAGCGATCTGATAGTTAAATTTCTTATATGCGTTTTATTATAAAAAAACACATGAAGCAATACAAGAAATATAATACAAGAAACACGTGAAAATAAAGTAAAAGTATGCTGACCATTTTTCTTGACTAAAAAGCAAGTTACTTTCTTCAATAATTTTTCCCAATACTAAAGAAGTTGCTTAATTTTGTCGATCTGAGAGATGGATTTCTTTAGAGCGGTTTCTTATAAAACTACATGTACTAAACTGCAGTAAACTTGTTTTGATCATTTCAGCTTTCCCTAACAAATCATCAGTTTCCCAAAAAATTTCTGGGCGCTACACTTATTCTCCCGGATTCTATCCTTCCCCTCTTGAACTTTGAGCCATTACCACAAAGAACAAACACCTGAAAGCTCGCTGTAATACAAGACAGAGTCAGATGGTTGATTGATAATGAGAATCGAAGGCCACAGAGAGAGCAACGAGCTGCAAAAATGCTGTGAAACTTGTTGAATGTGGAGAACAAATGTAACATGAATACCGTGAACTTTGGTATAGCTACATCCTGAGGTGCCTAAAAACATTATGTCATGTTGTTATTCTATGGATACAGCATGAGCGACAGGACACAAAAAGATTGGGTCGGGCCTAAGCTACTCTCGCAGTGATTACTGAGACCAACGTTATGAATTCAGTTTGGAATCAATATGTAATGATGTAAGGAATACTTACTCGTGCTCTTGTTCTTCTCTGTCATTTCCTTGCCTTGCAATTTCTGCCAAATACAGCCAGCATCGGAGCTAGATTCCCCTTCCACGACAGAACTGATCAGTCAAGTCATGGCGAATATATTTTCGCTCCTCCGCACTCACCTTTTCAAAACTACGCGCCTACTCCGAAAATGACATTTTCCGAGTAGGCGCGTAGTTTTGAAAAGGTGAGTGCGGAGGAGCGAAAATATATTCGCCATGACTTGACTGATCAGTTCTGTCGTGGAAGGGGAATCTAGCTCCGATGCTGGCTGTATTTGGCAGAAATTGCAAGGCAAGGAAATGACAGAGAAGAACAAGAGCACGAGTAAGTATTCCTTACATCATTACATATTGATTCCAAACTGAATTCATAACGTTGGTCTCAGTAATCACTGCGAGAGTAGCTTAGGCCCGACCCAATCTTTTTGTGTCCTGTCGCTCATGGATACAGCTGCTTAGGATATGCTTTTCAACATAGAGTTTGATTGCTTCAAATAAAGTCCTTTCTTTGTTCTCCAAAAGTGCAAAGACCAAGTAAATACAAGAAAGGGTTCTATCGCTTGTATTGTTTACTGATACCATAATACAGGGCTGAAGCCAATGGGGGGCTGGGGGAGCAGCGTCCCCCCAGGAAACCATTTTTCAGAAAATTTTGCGGAATTTTTGTGATTTAGTTTGAAGGATTTTGAGACGAGACATAATGCATAAAAACGTGAATTTATTAATTTAAAACTATTGAATCGATGGCATGTTTTTGACTAATATTTACTAAGTGGGATGATTTCAAGGTTGGATTGCGTAATGTGGCCAAATTTTAGTTACAGAGGCGTTAGATAGGTCATATAATGCATAAATTTAACGTATATTCCTACAACTGTTTTTGTTGTTGCTGTTGTTGTTGATAGTTTTATTGTCGGAAAAATTTTGGTTCTTCACTCCCCCCCTGAGCCTTCATGACCGGTATCGGCCCTGCCACAATAACGCTGAGTCATTTTCAAATCTATCAAAATGCATAAATTTAACGTATATTTCTACAACTGTTGTTGTTGTTGCTGTTGTTGTTGATGGTTTTATCGTCGAAAAAAATTGTAGTTCTTCGGCCCCCCTGAGCCATCATGACTGGCATCGACCCTGCCACAATAACGCTGAACCATTTTCAAATCTATAAAAATGCAGCTTGCTTTCAAGGGAACCTAATGTTCGAATTTTCCAACACTGGCACAATAAACTTTAACACATTTGCGTTTTAGGCCCATTGGCCCCTCTGTCACCTGGAAAACATACCAATGTGATAATTTCAACTAACTGATATCAGACCATCAGACAAATCCTTATGGAACAAATCAACCTCGCTTTACACATCTTCAAAGCGAGGTTATCCCTACAGCTGTGGAAGGAAGACCACCACAGCGTTGTGTTCCGAAAGACAGCAGTTTCCGTAGAGCAAATAGGATCCTAACTTCAAACACATGTTTTCTTTTCTCTTAAGATCCGGGATTAAATTTACTTCGACTGTTTATTTTGATGAGTGCTGGGTAAAGTTTAAACAAATGTTTGCCTATTTCTGTATTTTCTCACAAAACTCAATTCGTAATTCTGGGGGTTAAAGGCTCTTATTCAACCAGCATGCTTTGCTGGCGTCATCTCTTAGTGGGCCTTTGTTGTCGCCATTTTCATGGTCCATGAAAATGGCGACAACAAAGGCCAGCCCAGAGGCGACACGTGCAAGGAATGCTGGTTGAATAAGAGCCTTTAAGCAAATGGAGGAAGATGTTGTCAAAAAGTAGGGCAAACTTTGAAATGAATGAAATGAAAAATTCTCTAAAACATCAAAAGGTTGAATCAACTCTTCAGACCATGAGCAATAATGCACCGAAAAATGCACCGTGGAAGTTTGAAACAAGGATGAACGCTGTGTAGGAACTAACTGTTCAGATGCGCAGGAGCCATCTGAATTTCATGCCATCCTTGGTTCAGTTCAGTTAAATGGGCACTAGAAGCCATAGGACTTTCTACCCTTTGGAACAACCCTTCATCTCTCAGTCCCGACCAGGTTAACAAAGTAGTCAAGGATAAAGTTTTAAAAATTTTTCAAAGCTTTTGGAAGTCAGAGCTAACTTCTGCACATCAAGGCTCTCTACGGCACAGCAAACTGCGCACATACTAAACTTTCAAGTCTCAACTGAAACTAGAAAAGTACTGGTCAGTTAGTATCCCAGGGGGGGTACTTGTGAAAATTTTGATAGGGATGCTCGTGTCATTTTTTTGGGGTTGAAATTTACGAAAATGTCATTTTTTTGGGTTTCGCTAAGTTGGCGTCATTTTTTTGGGGTTGAAAAAATTGGCGTCATTTTTTTGGGTTCATTGAAAATTTGCGTCATTTTTTTGGGTTACTGAACTTTGTATTTAGAAAATTATGATCTCAATTAATTAATGGAAGTGCTATAGGTTGTTGAATAATTCTTTCTTCCCAATTATGCTGAATCAGAAGTTTTACCTACTCTATGTGTCAATTCATTGATATAGTTTTTGGAAAGAATAGTTGGTTATTAACATGATGATTTAGGCAAATCATGAGAGTTGCTGTGATGGTCTCCAAATTCAATATCAGTTTTGCTATCTTGTGCAGAATTGTGAGGTGCAATTTTCTCAATTTAACTTGTTGTAAAACAATGATAGTTATGGGGGCTCGAGAATAATTCCGTCATTTTTTTGGGTTTGAAAATTTTGGGCCTGTCATTTTTTTGGGTAGATTAAAAATCTGTCCAAATGAGCATCCCTATCTTAAATTTTATGGAGTGCCCCCCCTGGGGTTAGTATGAACTTTAAATACCTTAAAACCTTGTGCAAATTCAGTTGCAGTGACCATACATTATTGATTGAGACTGGAAGACACAAAGGGCTTGATGTCAATGACCGTATTTGCAAAAACTGCTCCCTTGGCCTCACTGAAGATGAGGTACATTTTCTCCTTGTATGCCCGGCCTATAGCGTTCCTAGATCGGATCTTTTATCACACACCTCGGTCGAATCCCTTACAGCGAATTTGCAATTCCAGAAGATAATGAGCTCTAATGATAATGTCACAATAGCTGCCCTAGCATCGTACCTTGTTCAAGCCAACCAGATAAGGGAAATTCTAGCCAAATAACACTAGTGTGGTGGATTGGATCTGCACCTGGATGATCACATACCTATGTTTTTACATTTTTCTCTTTCAATTAATTCATTTTTTACCGTTCATGTTCCATATGTTTTAGTTGACTATAGTTTAGTTGTTTTTAAAGTTTAGTTTAGTTTTACTCTTATAGCTGCCATACATAATATTCATGTAGTGCGTTATAGCAATGATGATGATGATGATGATGATGATGATGATGCAGGGGCGGACTGGCAGTAGAGTTGGGGCCCGGGCGATTCGGCAACGAGGGGGCCCACAACTACGCGAGCGAAAAGTTTGCAGGGCACTCCCTTGGGAAATCTTTTGTGAACACACCCCCTGAATTGGCCTCAAATGATACTGGACTAACTTCTAACAATTTGAATGGTTCTCTATACGAGTTGCATTCTGCTTTGAAACTAAGTGCGAGCGCAGCGAACAAAGCTGGGGGTCCGGGGGCTTACCCCCGGGAAAAATTCTCATTGACACACCCTTTAGATTGTTGGAAAACGCCCCATTTTGGAGAATTTACCATTAAAGAAGCAGAGAATCACGACTGATGGGGGTCCTCCCGGGAAATTTAAGAAAATGACTGCAATTTCACGAGTAGATACATTGTTTTTGAACTGCGCAATATACAAAGGAATAGTTTGATAGATTCTGGCAACCTCCTGGAATAGAAATAACTTTAAATATTCATCTCTATGAGCTTGGCTTTCACAGCCTCTTTTACTTAAAAATGAACGAATTTCAGCAAAGTATTACGGGCTGAAGCGCCTCGGCCGACCGTTTCCAGCAGGCCTGTTGCAAGAATGCAATTTCTTATAGCATAAGTTGAATGCGAAACCAGAAATCTCAGGGCCACCGTGACCTTCAGGGCCACGCCCGCTTCGCTCTTCTTGGTGAAGGTCTGATTCATTGCCGAGAAATGCTTTCATTTGTCCTTCCTCAAACTTCAAGATCCAACCACTTCCGAAAGGGAATCCGTTTGACGAAAGACGTCACTGGGAAAATTCTTGAAAGCAGAGCATCAAAATCGTCTACAAAAGGTCTTTTTGTCAAGTCAATTACTGTACATGTTTTTGTATCATAGTTCTCGTATAATTTTCATTTCATGCCTTAAAAGTATCATTAGATCACATTTCAGAATCCTTAAATGTTGAATACTTCTATCCAGGGCGTACGCAGCACTGGAAGGTGGAGGGGGTCTGGGGCGTAGCCCCAGGAAAATCCTTAGCAACCACGCCCTTTAAACGGTCGGAAAATGAAGGAAACGCCCTTTTTAGCTATGCTTTGCATCGTAAACATGGCGACAATTATCACAGCAGGTCGCTTTGTCAGATTTGCAATGAGAGTTCATACCCATCATAGAAAGTTACTCTAGGAAAGTCAAGAAGAATAATTATTCAATAAGGTCCAGACTAGTATATCAAAACACGCATTGCAAAGTTGCTTTACTGCAAAATGATTTGGAGCTGGTCCTTCGAGCTTGATAGGTGTCTCTTTTCGCTCCTTTATAATTGTTTAGTCGGCCGGTGGCATCTTTTATGCAAGAAGCTTTGGCAAATTTCAACAGTAGCAGCAAATTAGGATCCCTATGGCTAGTGGCATGGTGGACAGGCTGAGATAACTTGGGATATTGAAAGGATTAAGTGGGTCTGGGGGCCAAGCCCCCAGGAAAATTTTCGAGGATATGTATTCTACGATTCTACTTAGGCTGAGAATGCCTCTTCCAGCCGAGTTCAAGCATTCGTTAAAAACCCAAAACCTTTCTATGAAACTTTGACGAGCCCCAACACAAATTTTATTGCATTTTTGTGCTAATCTCGAGGACCATCTTTATTGAAAAGTGGGGGGTCCGGACCCCCATTCCCACCTTGGGTACGCCACTGCTTCTATCTTTTTTCTAAAACCTTATTCATATTTTAAATACCCCTAACATGGTCTCCTAGGTCACTGTAACCGAGTGTAGATATAGGCAAAAGTTGTTTGAAATTAACAGACTGGCAAGGGCATGAGGTAAAGTGAGAAGGGGCCCCTGCATAAAAGATGCCTTCCTCGATCAGGTCTTTATTGGGCCCCTTTGGCAAAAGCTGCTCCAGTTTTGTCAAGTTCTACATTTGCAGATTCATCAGTTCACCTACCAGTCGAAAACGAGACTATGCCAATTGGAATTTTGCAGTATCCTTATCTTACGAACTGGGGCCCACTTGCAATCTTCTGACATTTTCAACTGTTTGACAAACAAAGATAACTGTTGAAAGAATTATTACAGGGCCCTTCAACCAATTTTTCGTTGATTGAAACTGGTTGTTTTGTCACTGTCAGAAAGTTCATCCAAAATTAACCATTTGAAGTATTTTTCTTCCAGCACAGAAGGGGCCCATGGGGACCTTTGCTGAGGGGGGCCCTTCGGGCCCCAGCCCAGTAGCCCGACTGGCCAGTCCGCCCCTGTGATGATGATGATGATGATGATGATGATGATGATGATGATGATGATGATGATGGGTACTGGTCTTTTTGGCTTCAGCCGAAGAGAAAGCAACAAAGTAAAACAGTAATAACGAGGTAATAAACCAGGGGTGGCGCCAGGGGAGGGCTAGGGGGCTAAAGCCCCCCATCGGAGGCATCTAGCCCCCCCGTTGGAGGAAATTTTGGGTTCTCGTCGGAGGAAATTTGGCAAAATAACGAACGGAAACACCATTTTCAGTCACTTTAGCCCCCCTGTCGGAAGCTCCAGCCCCTCTATCGGAAAATTTCTGGCGCCACCCCTATAATAAACTTCAATTTTTTTGCTTCAAACACGGTGCATTATTGCCCAATTATTTCCCTCCTAAATACCACCGACCCGGTGTGGCACAGGGGCACAGGGCGGACACGGAAAAGGGCGTGAAAACAACATTTATTCCACATCATACGGAAACTTAGAAATACAAGCCAGGAAACAGGAAAGCCTTGACGTAGGGAGTTGTTCACATGTACGGGATGTGACATGTTGGTATCAGAATGAGGACAACGGAAATGTTTACCAGTCAAAGACTCTTGATCTCCTTAGACAAAATCATGGTCCGATCGTTGTGAAGAAAAAATCAACCAGTTTTCTCGAATCACTCCTCGATATGGTCTGACCAAAGATTAAGCCAATTCACTCAAGGTCTCCCAAACAAGATGACCCTTCTCTGGATCCATAACATTTTGTAACAGATTGTCTCGAACATTGTTTTCGAAATGACCTTCATAAATCACCGTCTAAATGCGGTGGAAGCAAAATCAGGCAGTTTTCGGAGAACATTCCTCGATGTGGTCTGACAGTGGATTTGACCCATGCAGTCGTAGTGCACTTTCTGTGAAATCCATATGACTGTCACAAAATCATAGTCTATTTTGGTTTGATTGTGGTGTTTGGAAAATCAGAACATTGCACAATGTACTCTGAATGAAGAATTTCATGGCTAGTCTCTGATTTAGGCCTATTTCCTTGCAAAGGATTGACCCTAAAAGCCGTATTAACATTATGTAGACATATGACTCAAAAATTCTTGGTGATAAAGTATAAACACAAATGGTGAAAGAAAGGGTGTTGGCAAGGGCGGCGCGATGGGGTGGACTGGGGTGGACATGTCCACGTCCACCCCACTTTCCTCAGGTTGGTATTCATTCCTAAGCAAACACGACATAAAATCGCTGGTATAGCTACCTTCTGGCAATCATGTCTATCTTTTTTCCACCCCACTCTTTCTGGGCTGGCACTCCCCTGTTGGAGAGCTAAAGGGGCAGGGATGAGGAGTGCCAGGGAGCCGAGAGAGGTTACTCCTGTGTGGGTTCGGTATATATGAGCTCATAGACGTAGGAACCGGGGGCCACTAGGGGCACGTACCCCCAAAGATTTCGTAGTAAACAAAGAGGTGACCTTTCCATTTTAAAAAAAGTGTCCCTCTTTTCTTAAGGAAAATGTACCCTCGAAGCGTGCTGTTCCCCAAGTTTTGATACTTCCTACGTCCCTGTATGAGCTCCAAAGAATGCAGAGATGGAACATACATATGGGGCAACATGTTGAAAACATAACGTCAGAAGCAGGGCTAAACGTTTCCAAAATAATTATGACACAGAATAAACTACCAGTCATTGGTTGAGTTAAATTCCTTTTACAAAAGCTTGTCCATGATAATGGCTAATAATAAGAACAAATATCAAACATTTGCCCATAACCATGGAACGATTCACAAAAAATAACCCGGGGCACATGGAGACCAAATTTAGTGTGGCTTAGGAAGCATTTCCTCCTTGAAGGAGCATCTGTAGCTCTGGGAAGGGCACTTTTTAACTGAAACAGCACGTTCATACGTCAGTCCACAGGTGGTGGAGAATGGTTCAGTCATACTTGCACTATTCGGTAATACATACAAATGTACTTAGATTTAATCATATCTGTCTGTTTATTGTGTTCAATTTCTCTTGAATCCTCTATCAGTTACACAGATTTTCGTTAGGCCATAAATTGTGTTGTGTTGTTACAGTTGTATTGAATATATAATGTGTAGAAGAAAATAAAGTTTTTCTTCTGCACTTTAGTTCCCCTCACTTAGCGCTCGCTTCCTACCCCATCCACTTTTTGGATCACTCCGCGGTCCTTGGGCTATCATTTCATAAGCTACAGTAAGATCTTCAGTTCAGTAACACTGTTCATAGCCATGAAACTCGTCAGGCAGCTGGGGGTGACATCTTTCAGTCCATAAGAAATACATTTCTGTATGGTCTTAGATCAATAAAATATCTTGATGCCAAACTCTGGAATGGTATTCCAACTTTTATCAAAATGTCAGTTTCTTTTAATATCTTCAAGTCAAAATTGAAAGAATTCCTCATTAATGGCTATGACCTCTAATTCCTAACTCAATAAAGAGTAAATCATTCTTTGGAGCTATTCTGGTTTTCTTTTCTTCCGTTTTTTTTAGTGAAAAAATTTTGTTTTTCTTTTTTAGTTTCTAGATGGGGGGGGGGGGCTCTCTCTCGATTAGTTTATCTACTAGAGAGCTCCTCCTTAGACTAATATATCTATGTACATAATGTTAAGTAATGTTTTCCTATTACGTTAATTTATTTAGTGGTTGTCCATGTTCTTGTTGTTGTGTAGTATGTATTATTGTCTTATTTATTTTAATTTAGGTAATGTTAGTTATTGTATTGAAATGTACTTAGGTATATTTGTTAAATGAAAACTGAAAACTGAAAACTCTTGAAGTTTATGTCTGTTCTCCTCAAATAATTGACAGGGACATAGGAAGCATTTCAAACTTGGGAGCCACGACACTTTGAGGGCATGTATTTCCTTAAGAAAAAGGGGGCATTTTCTAAAAAAAGAAAGGGCACTTCTTTGTTTGTTGCAAAATCTTGGGGGGCACGTGCCCCCAGTGCCCCCCAGTATGGTAATTGAAGACTTATGATGATTTTAATTTTTCCAAAATTTTTGATGAATTTTGACAAAAATCATCAAAACGCTGCCATTTTGAAAATAATCAACATTTCAAAAAATTACCACAGCAGGTTTACTCCAAATTACCCAAAGTTCCTTTCAAGTCATTCAGTTCATAAGTAAGACAATGTGATACAATTATACACCCACCTTCACGAACTGTAGGACACCAAGCGCGTGGCAGTTTGAAATTTATATTAGAAGTGAGCCACCTTCACTTATTGTATTTTTTTTTGTGTTTTGAACTTATCTAACTTGGTATACAACCACCATTCACTGTTTCGTAATTTTGAAATTTTTCGGTAATGAGCCACCTTAAGTGCAGAGCCACCTTAATCATAAAGCTCTGAACTGCCTTGCCACCGACGACCCCCGTGCAGGAAGAACGCGTTGAGTCCTGGGCGCCAATCTGCCGGGTCGCGGTTAAACACAAACGTGATGACAGTAATGAAATGCCCTGCGGTGTTCAAAGATCAGGGAGGACCCCACATGTGATCAAGAGGTCACGAAAGGGGGCTTAGCTTATCAATACCCACTCATGCTAAACAGGGGTGTTGACAGATTACTCATAAACACAAACCCCTAATTCTCAGATGCTCTCAAGATGCCCTTGTAAGCGAAACAATAAGTGAGCATATGTTTTCATATCTTTCTTAACACTTCATACATTTCTTTAGCACTGGAGAAAAAGCGCGAAAGTCCAAATCAATGCCTGCTTCTTGGAGTAATTAGGCCCTCTTCTAACTGTACACTTATGTGTTTAATAAAACATTATGCACTTCTAGTTACCTGCAAAACTGGACTGCTGTCAAAGCCATATCGATCCGGTCTTCCTTCCAACGTCGAAAAAGCCACATTCCCTCCACTGAGTGGGGTGATTTCACTGTATTTATCAGAACACAAGGCGATTTTTTGATTGTTTTTGGCGACAATTTGAAATGGGGGCACTCTATATGTCTTGGTGCAAGTTTGTGAATAATATTGAAATGGAATCCATTTCGCATCACTTGCGGTGGAGCTTTTCTTGTATATGGCGAAAGACTGCGGTCTTGGTGAATGGAAAGTTATTCGCACGTAAGTAATATCGAATGTTTTGCCAAGATCTAAAATTATCCTCACTGGGTATTTATTATCGAGGAGTGTATCACTCTGCCACCAAGTCCGGTCAAGAACATTTTCCTCAACAAAATCATTCATGTAGCGAGGAGGGTGGGCTAGTTTCGTCTTACTAGCATCGCAAGTTTCACAAGTTTTTTGTAAACCAATGACCCCACTTTGAACACAGTAACTGCTTGGCTTTTTCAATCCACATGTATTATTTGCTGAAATGTCCTTCAAATAAGCTGCATTTGAAAATTCTGGCATACATCGCGATGGCCGTCCATCGGCCTCATAACATTTCTTTGCCGTACCAAGTTGTGCTGAAATATTTTTTATCATTAATACAATGAAAAGTACATATTTCATAACATGTTTTGGTATCAGTGTTTTCGCCATCTTCATAAAGAAATTGTCTCGACAACGACTTGATCAAGGCTTGGCCAAATCTGAACTCGCGAAGGAAACACCAAAACCAAATCAAAGCCTGAAACAGATCAGTCTGATTTGTGGCCCTTCTCGCCTCCCTCCATCGATTCGAATAGCAGCAAAGTTCATAAAATATCCCCGTCTCTGCGGTTTTCGGATTTCGATGATTTAAAACAGTCGGGGTTTGCGAAGCCCAGCTTTTGTTGTCTTTAACCGCTATTGTTCTCAGTGGCAGAGATTCCGGCGAGCGGAAGTGAAGCGAGGAGAGCGCAGGAAGTCAAGCCGCTGATAAAATAGTCAAGATTCTTCGGAAGGAATTGGATAATTTCCAACCAGTTTTAACATCTTGAACAACGCCCTTTCACAAATTATTGTGGGCTGATGTTACGACAATTTTAGATCCACATATGATGAATTTTGGAGAAACTGACGGGGGATGTGAGAGGCTGAAAAAATGTCCGCAGGAATGATGGATGAATGTAGATACTGTAAATAACAACTTTGCCCTTTTAATGCAATCAAAAATTTGTGGTGGCGGCATGTCTCTGAGAATATTGAAACTCCATGTTCTTTCCCATGTCTCTTCCTGTCTGTTGTCAAACTAAGTAATTTATCGTTATCCCCTTGAATTGTATCAAACACCCATCAAAGGGCTGCTAAACTGCGAGAGTGATGTGAAATTAAACAGGAGGTCAGGGGATCAACTCCCAATACAGGGAGACAACAACAAAACTGTGTAAATTTTGGCGGGTAAAAAAAGCATGGCATTTTCATGCCTTTTCCCGTTTTTTGTCAACATACCCCTTGAAGCAGTGGCGGACTGGCAACCATTCTACCCACCGGGAAAGGCAACCAAAAGGGTGCCAGTAGGTGTCAAGCTGCTCAACTTTGGGGTTAGCGACACGGTCTCGAAAACTCTGTGTGGCGGAGAGTCAGTTGTTTTCAAAACAATCTCAAAATATCCTTTCGAACCCCCAACCTGGAGGACTAGGTTTCGAGTGAAGGACAATGGGGGTCCGGGGGCTTGCCCCCGGAAATTTTTAGAAATACACAATATATAGAATGTCGGAAAATGCCCCCATTATGAACGGACTTCTTTATTCACTATTTGCTTTTGTAAAGTTTATTCTCATCTAAACTGACTGCATTTGAAACGTTGAAGCGGGTGGTAAAATTTATAAGTGTTATGATATATTGCCGTCAGGTAATTCATAAATTATTGAAGTTAGACCAAAGCCCAAAACCTACTTTTCAATTTTTGAGACACTATATTCCAAGATTTTACAAAGAATGCAACTTCTGCAGCCTAGGAAGCGAGATTCTTTTTGCTTAAAATTCGCAGGCTTTAGAAAGTCAAGAAATTTATGACTAAATTCCAACCCAACAGTGATTTCTACATTTTTTGAAACTTTTGCATATTTCTGAAAAACGTAGAAGATGTGGATTTAGTCCATGCTAACATATGGCTAAGCTGTCCTTGCTTTTACGCTACACCTACAAAAACCATTTATAAAATATAAGTTGTCAGTACATCAATATGATAAGAGGAATTATAGTCACGCATTGAACATGCACTAAAAGACTGCAGACTTGCCAGAAAGTTATCTGATGACATCATCTGGAGAAACAGATTCCGAGAGATCCCTTTCACAAACTATCCACATGAATGCCTGGAGTTTCTCATTTCCCAGAGTTGACCGTAAGCGTGTTTTTACTTGCTTTAGCTTAGTGAAAGCTCTCTCGCAGCAAATTTTTGTGAATGAAAGTGTGAGAAGGTCTTCATAGGCTAAGAGAAGGTTGGAGAATGCTGATGCATCTAACGAATATCTGTACAGCATTCTGTAACATCAAAACATAATGATCAAAACAAGCACTGCTTGCAGGTTCATTTGTGGGCAACTCGATTTTCAAGGATACCCTTCTCCACTTCGTCTGCTGGGTACAATCTCGCAAATTCTCTCTCTTCGTCAACTTCTTCCAAAATACTTTCCACGGCCTGAATATTATCAAAATCATCTGGAAGAGTTTTACTTAGAAGCTTGAGTACTGAAATGAATGAAGCAAGCTCAGCCTTACAAAAACGGCAAATACACCGACAAGTGATGAACCCTTTTCCAGGCCGCTAACTGGTATTCCGGTTTTAGGGAGCTCTTCAAATCGATTGGGGTCATAACAAGCTGTGTGCCTGATCAACTCTTAATTTGCAGATTGGGGCTCCATTCTATACTCATTGTTATCTGAATAACACGTGTGAAAATCTCTACATAAAACCTCTGAACGACATCATCTGGGAAAAAGGGAATATTTTGGAATACCACAAAAGATGTGTAGTTCTTTCACATAAGTGAATTGATGGCTGTAATCATTTTTAGTTCAATTCGATCATTTTTTGACGTTTAAAAATAACAAGATTTTTGAAAAACAAACTTGGAGCAAAGGGCGCACCGGGAAATTTCCCGGTGTCCCGGTGGGCCAGTCCGCTTCTGCCTTGAAGTAATTATCGCTTATCACAGCAAGAGGACTACCAGACTGAACTGACCAGGGAGTCAAGGGATCAACTTCCGAAAGGCAAACCACACACAAAAAGTGTGAATCTTGGGGACTTTTGGCGGGAAATTAGTATGGATTTTGTCACTCGTGTTGTTGTCACACAGAAACAATCATCGTTTCCAATTATTTACAGAAGCCACAAGGAACCCCGAACGGGCATAGCTTCTCAGGGGGATGGGGGAGAAAAGGCAAGAGCTGCAAAGTGACTGGTAATACAATTGGAAAACAATGAATATTTAGGCTCTTTTCGAAAATCTGACGGACGACTTCCCACTACACCTTCCATCCAAAGTTCTTGCAGTTACCTACTCAAAAGGAGTAGCGAGGGGGCCAAAAAGAATGTTCCAGCAAAAGTGTCAAAGAGAAGGTGGTCAAATGACGTGCAGACTTGCCCCTGTCGATCTCATTAACTGTAATAAGTCTGCCTAAATGGCGTGTCTATTTTGGCGGGAAAATAGGCCTAAATTACATTTTAGGTGACATCAGGTTTATGCAGCAAAGATCAATGGCGGCGCCACGGGGGGACTGGGGGGATTCGTCCCTCCCAATTCTCAAAAGTCGGCAAAAATTATCAATGAAAAATGGCATAGAATTAGTTGGGTATACCTTTAGATTGAAAAATTACGTCAAAATCCCCCCCCCCCCATTTCTCTCAGATTTTTCAGAGCTGGCGCCGCCACTGGCAAAGATCAGAATTTCTAATCCCTTGTATCATTCCCTAGTTTGTTTAATAAAATAGGCATAATATTTGGCAAATAATATCACTCAAATAACATTGATCACAAAGCAAACAGATCTGATCTGCTAAAGGATACGGCAAGATATTTTCTCCTACAACCCTGGCCAAAATAAGCTGGGAGTTGGGACCGAGGGGGGGGTAACTCCTATAGGGGGTCGGGTATACATGTGCCTTTGAGAATTCAGAGTTAGGATCCATAACCCGGGCAACATTTTGAAAATAAGTACCCATAAACAGGGCAAAATTTTGAAGTATGACCCCATAAACAGGGCAAAATTTTCCACAGGTATCATGAAAAGACCATATTTTGTATCATTTTGGAGGAAAATTCTTTTTCACGAAAGTTCTTTGTCATTATATCTAGCAATAGCTATAAATTGCTAACATTTATCCAGAACTGCGGCAAATCTCCGTAAAGCAGACCCATAACCAGGGCAAAATGCACAAAACATGACCCATAACCCGGGCAAAATACCGCAAATTGACCCATAACCCGGGCAGGCACATGTGTTCCATGCCCCGTAAAGGAGTTACCCCCCCTCGGTTGGGACACAGGCAAATTTCCTTGTTTTCGTGATGTTTCCTAAAATATCGAAGCAAAAACATACGTTTAGGACCGTCTGATCCCCCTCCCCCCTAATTCAATGTTGAGAAAGTCGAATGGCGTTTGATTGGAGCAACATTGAAACAGGGGGAGCGGGGACCACGTAAACAAAGACCGAAACAGTGCAATTTGTGACTTGTCCGAAGTATTTTAGGTATTTTGACCAAGATTGTAGGCTGGTGTAACGATGATTTGAGAATATACAGGCATTGTACAAGACAGCAAAAAGCGCCTTATAAGTCATACTACAAGCCAGTTTCTCCCAATTCCATGGCTCATCAGTCCAACTAAACAGCTAAACAGTGTGAGGCCAATCACCATTGAATGCTAGTGTCAAGTGCTTGATGAAAAATTCCAAATGATGCATACGCTGAGTATATAAAAGCGCCAACAAAAAAGACCAGTTATAAGAAACTTTGGGCCAGCTGCAAAAGCCAAGAAACCGTGAGACCAGAGTCAGACAGGTCAAGAAATTATGCAATTTGCAGCTTTTGATTTCGAAACTGTTACACCATGAACTAAGCTACCCTGGGTACCAGACCCTCAAAAAGTCTTATACTTAAGGTAACCATGAGTGATATAGCACTTGGTGTGTATCAGGATAAAATTTGTGTGTGTTTCGAACTTATTTTTATTTAGCAGTGAGCCACCTTATCGCTGTTTCGAGATTTTAAACGTTTTAGTAGCAAGCCACTTCAAACACAGAACCCAACACAGAACAACATTAAAAATACATAAACAAAATTAGGGTAGCTCACTACTAATAAAAATTTTACACTGATACATACATGGCGTCTCATCGCTCATAGTGATCCCGTATAAGGTCTGGGACACAGGCTGGTTGAAGCAAGAATGCTGTTAGACTTATGACCTGGAGTCCCGTGATTCCATGTGCTCTTTGACTTGATGATGGCGCTTCGGTCAACAGATAAACTCTAATAACTATAATAAAATCAACTATAATAAAATTACTCCGAAAAAACCTGAGGCCTCAGCATTAAGCTTCCTAGAGTACCGATCAGGACCGTGATTTGAGATTCGAGGCCGCGATTCTATCATAATTCGACTTTTACTGGAACGACAGAAAACAGGGCTAACTTTTTCACTGTTTCATTATGAGTCCCTGTTGTGCAAGGTTTACCGTACGGATACACCATCTTGTAAGTCTAAAATGCTATATGGATTGTTATGAAGCAAATTCTGCTTGATAATACAAAGACCAACGTATTTTTGCGACCGCTTCATTTATTATTAAGCAGGCCATGGATCAAGAATTGTCCTGAATGAACAGCTTGAAAGCGCTTGGGAAAAGATATTAGGTTGTTCCTAAAATGCAGATGTGTTAAATGCAACGAGGAGGAGCGAACAAGAATGAACATCAATGGATAGAAACGAGAAGGAATGGTCCCAGAATGAAAAGAAAGGAACAGAAACGAGGAGGAGCAGCACAAGAGTAGCAAACTTGTATCTCACCAGGTGAGGGCCAGACAAAAAATTCCCGCTATCATAGCACAAAGAGTACGTCACGGATTTAAGCTCTATTAAGCCCCGGGGGGGGGGGCTTCTTTAATTTTGGACCTTCCAGAGGGGGGCTTATTAGAGAGGGGGGTCGTATTCACAAAATCAAGTGACAAGGATATATTTGGTAGCTTTTCAGTTCTGTTATCCCATATCTTGCGGAATTAACCTGCAATTTTACGGCTCAAATATATAAATTCGACACAGTGTTAATTCCAAACCATGCCAAAATTAACATGCAAGGTTGTGTAGCTAAACAAAAGGAAAATATTTGGTAAATTCTAGAATTTTGTATAAGTGGGGGGGGGCTTAAAAGAGAGGGGGCTTACTTCAAATTTTAACTCAGAGGGGAGGGGCTTATTAGAGAGGGGGGGTTAATAGAGCTTTGACGGTATTCAAGTTCCAGTTAAAAGCCGAAACTTTCTAGCAAAACTTCTTATCCTACTTTAGCAAGACTCGACTACTTTCCATTCATCTTTGAACGAAACCATCCTTTGAAAGAAGTGGAGGGCATTTGGAGGAGCAATAGGTCAATTTCAGATGTAGAGGATGTAGACAATATACGAGAAAAGTCTTTTCAAAAGGGCACTAGCTGCCCCCGTGCCTCCGGCGCCCTTGTTTTAGGCTCTTTTTCCGTCATTTTGTAACCATGAAATTTCTATAAACTCATAAGAAAGCGAGAAAAATCACAAAATGCCGAGGGGCAAATCACTGATTTTTTTTCGTACACCGCCCTTGAAATCACAAAAAAATCACATACAAAAAGTCACAAAATCACAATAAAATCACATCGAGAAAGCACTAAAAATCACAAATCACTGAAAAATTACTGAAATATCCACGAAAAAATAACTAAAAATCACAAAAAATCACAGAAAAAAATCATGTGATTTCAAAATCACAAAAATCACGTACGCTATTTTGAGAAGTGATTTGCCCCTCGCAAAATGCTTTGATCTCTTGACGGTCAAGCAAAAACTGATTTTTCCTTCACTCCTGCGAAAATTTTGAACGAACTGTAACGGCTGTCAAAAACAGGGATGGCGCCAGGGGGGCTAGGGGGCTACAGCTTCCCCATCGGAGGCATCTAGGCCCCCGTCGGAGGAAATTTCGGGTTATCGTCGGAAGAAATTTAGCAAATGACGCACGAAGACTTCAATTTTCAGTCATTTTAGCCCCCCTTTCGGAAGTCCCAGCCCCTCTGTCGGAAAATTTCTGGCGCCACCCCTGCTCAAAAATGCAAAAACGATAGGGATGGGGACATGTTGACAATGATCAATGGAAACGGCTACCAAAAGGGCCAATTAATTGTTGGGCTGAGTGCAGTAAAGTCCCGCCTTTAAGAAACTCGTTACACAAAGACAGCCTCGGCCTGGTTGGTTTCTTATGCTAAATTATACTTCTTCAAAACAGGCTGTGTATACCACGGTATAAGAAAATTTTTACACTCCATGTTGTGTGAAGATCCAATGGTTTGAGCCAGTACTGAAGGTTTCTTGAAATTATAACAATTTGGCCTTGAAACTTTCATTCCTCTAGGAAATTGAGACCTTTTGGAGACATATTGAAATGCACGCCTTATGATATTGCAATGTACCATTGCATAAGAAACTGAACTTGAATCAGCCTGGATAGTCTCTTGCAAAGGGGTATTTTATCAAGCGCAATCAGGCCTGAGTTTGTTATAATGTAGTTTCTTAAAGGCGGGACTTTACTGTTATTGCTTCTGTTTACAACAACTACTAGCCCCAGTCCCCCCTAAGTGCTGGGGAAAGGACATGGTGTCTTTGCACAGCGTCAGGTGTCTCTACCAAAACTGCTTGATGACGTCAATAGGGCAAAGTGGTTGTTAAACCTTCAGCCTTGTGAAAATTTTGAACCAATCGCCAAGAACCACAAAGGTTTGGGACATCTTGACAAAATTGCAGCTGTGGGTATCTATAAAAAGAGGCTGAGCCACAGATCACATAAATTGATGCACAGTTTCGCAGTTTGATTCTGCTCTAATCTGATTTCCACATTTCCTGTCAAATTGCAGGTTTTGCCTACAGTCATTCAGTGAGATGTCAGATCTTCTAAACATGGCGAACGCACTGGTACTGATACTGACATTTTGCATGGTTTTTGCACTTCAACTTTGCACCGCGGCGAGAAATTGCTACAAGGCAGATGGAAGTCCATCGCGATGCAGAATTCAGTTTGTGAATGCAGCATATTTAACAGATATTACAGCCAATAGCACATGTGGACTGAACGGGCCAAGCAATTATTGCATGCACAGCTTTGGTCCAAAGAGGGTTTGCAAAGTTTGCGATGCAAAAAAAGCGGAACTAGCCCACCCTGCTACAAACATGAATGATTTGGAGAAATATGGCAACCCGACTTGGTGGCAGAGTGAAACACTCCTCGATAACAAACAACCCGTTCGGATAGTTGTAGATCTTGGCAAAACATTCGATGTCACGTATGTAAGAATAACTTTCAAGTCTCCAAGACCGCATTCTTTCGCCATCTACAAGAAAACCTCCACTGCTAAAGATGCCAAATGGATTCCATTTCAATATTACTCGCAGGACTGCAAGGAGCAGTATGGAGTATACCCAAACCAGATGGCTCCCAAAGACAACCAAAAACTTGCCTTATGCTCTGATAAAGATAGTGGATTTCTGCCTTTTCGGGGAGCAAATGTTGCATTTTCACCGTTGAGACGCCGACCAGATATGTTTCGCTTTGACAAAAGCCAAGATCTTCAGGTAAAAACAATTGCTAAAGAGCCACTGTCATCCAGGATCCGTTGCGAGCACGCAGCAAATTCAAGCTGTCTGAGAAAGTCAAAGTTGGCCTAAGCGGAGGAGCCACAATACAGCGCCAGCCTAGACTTATGACGATGAATCTCTTGTTTCCCTCTGCTCTATGACTTGATGATGGCGCTTCAGTCAACAGAGACTCATAATATTACTCTGAAAAACCTGGCCCTATTCAGGCCCAAACTTTGCGCTTCCTAAACTACCAATCAGTTTGCGAGATTTGTGAATTACTATTGTTACAGTGTAAATTTGATAAATTTTCGATTCGATTGAAGAATTGAAAACATTCCCACGGGATTGAGATTCGAAGCCGTGATTCCATCATAATTTCCATTAGATGATTCAGGAAAATAGGGCCAAGTTTTTCACTGTTTCATTATGAGTCCCTTTTGAGTAAGGTTTACCGCAGGGATACAAGGGACTCATCGTCATAAGTCTACTGCTAGCCTACGAATAGACCCGTTACACAGGGAACCCCAGGAAGTTGTATAACTCCTCTCCCCCCTCCAATGATAAAGAGGCCTTCCTCTGAGCCTCCGTTGCGATTGCGAAGCTATGACGTAATGCTTTAAGAGAGAGATCGAAAGGGAACACCTTAGCAAATCCTGGGACTTCCAACAGAACCTATTGGTCTCTAATCAACACCGTTCTAAACAAGGCTAAGATACCTATAATACCACCACTGTTGGAGAACGGGCTCTTTGTAACTGATTTCACAGAAAAGGCACAATTATTCAATGATTATTTCATACTCCAGTGTACGACGATTGACACCGGTAGTGAAATCCAGCAAAATGGTCCAGTTGCTGCTCCTTTGTTAAACGATTTTGTTATTTCTGATGAAAAGATACTTAAAATTATCAGACCACTTAATTCTAACAAAGCCCATGGCTGCGATGAAATATCTGTGAGAATGATAAAATTGAGTGATGCTGCACTAGTTGTTCCGCTAAAGATAATATTTACAAACTGTCTGAGGTGTGGTCTTTTTCCCCAAATTTGGAAATGTGCTAATGTTGTACCAGTGCATAAAAAGAATGAGAAAAATTTAAAAGAAAACTACCGTCCAATTTCTCTTCTTCCTATTTTTGGAAAAATTCTTGAAAAGTTGATATATGATTCTCTGTATTCACACCTTGTTTCGTGTGAGCTACTTAATCCAAATCAATCAGGTTTTCGTCCAGGCGACTCGACAATTAATCAACTAGTCTCGATAACGCACACTATCTTTAAGGCATTCGACTGTAATCCTCCGCTTGATGTTCGTTCTGTTTATCTTGACATTTCCAAAGCCTTTGACAGAGTATGGCATGATGGTCTTCTATATAAACTTGAACGATGTGGTGTTTCAGGTCAACTCCTTCATCTTATTCGAAGTTTTCTAAAGGATCGTAAACAACGAACTGTTCTGAACGGGAAATCTTCTATTTGGGGAGATATCGCAGCTGGAGTACCACAGGGTTCTATTTTAGGTCCGTTGTTTTTTCTCGTGTACATAAATGATCTAACTGAAAACTTGAAGTGTAATGTTAAACTCTTCGCCGATGATACCTCGTTATTTACGGTCGTCCAAAACCCCAATACAGCTGCCAATGATATGAACCATGACTTGGAGTTGATAAAGCAATGGGCTCATCAATGGCGAATGTCGTTTAATCCTGATCCACAGAAGCAAGCTGTTGAAATAATTTTTTCGAGGAAAAGAAATAAAATTGACCACCCAGTGATACTTTTTAACGATACACCTGTGATGAAAGTAGATGAGCATAAACACTTGGGGCTTTTTCTTGATTCAAAATTATCCTTTTCTGCGCATATTAAAGCAGCTATCAGTAAATCACGCAAAAGTATTGGTCTGCTGAAATATCTCTCTAAATATCTCCCCAGACATACGATGAATGAACTATATAAGCTTTATGTTCGGCCCCACCTGGACTATGGGGACGTTATTTACCATATCCCTGCTAAAGTGTGTGAATTTAGTGGAAACATAACCTTGCCAAATCTTATGGAGAAATTAGAGTCCGTTCAGTATTCTGCTGCTCGAGCTGTAACAGGAACATGGAAGGGTACGTCAAGAGAGAAGCTGTATGCAGAGCTTGGTTGGGAATCGCTAAGCTCCCGTAGGTGGAGCAGACGTCTTATTCTATTTTATAAGTTCATAAATAATCTGGCCCCTAAATATACTACGGATCCAATACCACCACAGCGGCAGTCGCGATACTCTCTTCGCAAGCAGGACGCCATCGGGCGAATAAGAACAAGGACAGAAAGATTTCAATCCACCTTTTATCCTCACTGCTTATCTGAATGGAATAAGCTTGATCAAGAAATTATACTTGCTCCTTCTATTGCTGCATTTAAGACTAAGCTGTTGTCCAAAATTCGCCCCCTGCCAAACTCTGTCTTTCGTATACATGATCCAACAGGACTATGGTATCTTACCCAACTTAGGGTGGGTCTCAGTAAACTGAATTTTCACAAATTCAAACACAACTTCAGAGATACTATAAACCCAATATGTCCTACCAACGATGGCATTGAGGATACGGAGCACTTTTTGCTGCTCTGCCCTTCTTTTGACGTACCACGTAGAGATCTTCTCGCTGGTGTTTCCATTTTATTACGACCACTTGGACATACCAATCCTTCAAACGAGTTTCTAATGCGGATTTTATTGTACGGTGATAAAGATTTTCCCGCTAGTCTCAATAAAGATATACTTCTTTTAACGCTCCGATTTATTCATGAAACTGGTCGTTTTGATTAGAAATATTTAGATCTCAGCTATAAGCCATAAAGCCACCAAGTTCTCTCTAAGTAAACGTTTCTCTTTTTTTTCCCCGTGCAGTTAGTAACGTGTAATTCCTGTGCTATCTTTGTCTTTCTAGTCGTAACGTGTAGTGCTATGTTCGTGTTTCCTGTTATTTGTAGCCATGAGGTAGACGTAGTTTTCGCTCCAAATGGTATTGTTGTAGTAGTAGGGTATAGTAGTTTGTAAGTAGTGTTATTAAGTAATATGTATTGTAAGTTTTTAGTTGAAATGTAAAAAAAAAAAAAAAAAAAAAGAGATCGAAAGCGAGGCGCGCGACGCCTCCTTTTGATTTGTTCGGGCACCTCGCTCTCGATCTCTCTCTTAAAGCATTACCTCATAGCTTCGCAATCACAAAGGGGGGTCAGAGGAAGGCCTCTTTATCATGGGGGGATTGGGATATACAACTTCCTGGGGTCCCTGTGCTCGTTATTCAAAAGAATACGGAAGCAGATAGAAGCCAGAAGAAAGGGTCTGCAAAACAAAGAGTGAAAGCTTGCTACGTCCACTCGAGTCAACATCTTCAATTATCCTTATCCGCTTTTCAAATAATGTGTGAAACGCGTCTCAAAAAAGGCTGCATGAATTAACTTCTAGAAATCTGGAACCAGCTGTAGCAATAGCCTGATAACCAGAATAAGTTGAAAGAACTAGCTCCTTTGAAATAGACCACTTTCACAATGATGTCAACTCTTTTGAAATACTTCCATGGACATCACTTGCCTCGATATCATATGGATCTAAATCTCCAAAAGCGTGCATTGCTCTTGGCAACGCATGAAATAGTTTTGTAACATAATGATGTGATGTAGATTTCTTGCTGTACAGGGAATCACATCTCTTACCTCGCGAAACTGGTCTATTGGGTCTAGTTATCAGGCTACTGAAGCAAGCTTTTGCTCATTGTTTCGTAGATCCTTTCTTCTTTTGAATAACGGGTCTTCGCGTAGGCTACTGAGCTGCTAGAAGTTTTACATTAGGTGAACGGTGAACCGTTCTATCTGTTCAACCATTGTTTAGGATCTATAAATCCTAAACAATTGCTAAAGAGCCACTGTCACCCAGGATCCTTTGCGAGCAAGCAGAATATTCAAGCATCATCATCATCATCATCATAGCATTATGCACTACCTAATTACAGGTATGGCTGCTAAAACTCTAAACAAAACTAAACAAAGCAAAACCTAACGCAACTACAATAACAATAATAAACCAAAAAAAGAAGAAAGAAGAAATGAACTAGAATGAATAAAATAAAATGTGGTGAAATGTAAAATGAAAAACAACCAAAAAAGGGTAAGGTTAGGTGTCTTGGGAGATCCAGGCTGGGTCTAGGTCACAATTTCAAGTGTATCTCTCAGTTTGTTAGCATCCATAATAAACTCAGCCAGGCATCTAATAACTGTAGTGCTTTCGCTACACATTGTATCTCTGAAAATTGTATCTCTGGGTCCAAGAGCACGACATTTGCAGCTGACAGTAGGACAGCTCTTAAATTATCATACGCCGGGCATATCGTCAAAAATTGAAATTCGTTTTCAACGATAACCTATTGCAAGGGGGGGGGGCAGATCAGTTTCCTCTTACAAAGCATATCTCGTATCCCTTACAAGGTTGTCAGAGGCCTAGCCAAGTCACCAGAGCTACGAGCAGTGCTGAAAAATTTTGAAGATTGCCTTACCTGTGGTACAATCGATATGTACTTCAAGTCGATGGGAGAAATCTGAATACGTTTCTTTGGTTGCTCTAGGTTAGGCTTTCTTTGTCTCTCTCCGTTGCGTCTAGTTCACTCATATTGTTTATCACTTCAACCACAGCCTTGCTTTTCCTGTGTCTGACTGAATCGAATTTCCACGCAGAATGTAAATGTGAATTTTGCAGATGACCCATTCTTGTGCACCTTTGAATAAACAAGAAACACATCGTGTAAGGTATGGCCCCGGTCACACAGTAACGCAGTCGTTCATTGCCATCTCCCAACCAGTTTTTCAGTGCAAAATGCGCGTTGATTTTCGTTTTTGAAGTGCAGACAATTGTCACGATTCTAGCTTTGGCAGTTCGGACACTATGTTGTGCTGTCTGAGCTAGCAATGAAACAATAATGATTCAATACTCACCCAAGCGAAGCAATGTTTGTATTCCGTTACATCATCGTGTTTTGGTTAGGCCCGAGCTTCAAATTCTGAATCCAAACTGAACTGCAACAACATTGAGCAAGTTTGGGAGGCGCAATGTTGTTGCAGTTCAATTTGGATTCAGAATTTGAAGCTCGGGCCTAACCAAAGCACGATGTTGTAACGGAATACAAACATTGCTTGGCTTGGATGAGTATTGAATCATTATTGTTTCATTGCTAGTTCACACAGCACTACAATAGTGTCCGAACTGCCCATGATTCTAGTTGCACAACTGTCCAGCTTCTGAAGCTTGGGAGGTACTGTGTATGTAGTGTACCATATTTAATTACACTGTAAACGTGGCCTATATTTTCATAATATTTTCATTATATTTTCATTTTCCATGACTGATATTTCTTCTTCTATTCCTATTTTATAATAAAAGGAATGGGTAACTGTAGCCTCGCTTCGAATCGACTTAGACCGACTGAACACATTTGGCGATGAGGTTTTCGGCGATCCTGATGTCCTACGAAGTTATTATTTCGCCATATCGAATGTGGTTGTCGGCGGGCGTTGCAAATGCAATGGTCATGCGTCAGAATGCATCGAAAGCGTCACTAGTGGAGGAAAGAAAAGACTGCAATGTAAATGCGAACATAACACAGATGGAGAAGATTGTCAGAAGTGTTTGCCGTTGTATAATGATACTCCTTGGAAAAGAGCCACAAGAAACTCTGGAAACCCTTGCTCGCGTAAGTTTTACAAATCCTACTTACAAGTCTTACTAATTATTTGGGTTCCCAAAAAAAGCCTCGCAGGGGGGCCATGGCCCCCCTAAGAAAATTTTGTCGGAAATTTCGGTAATTTTCCACTCTTGTCGGAAAAATTGAAATTTGATTAATCGATTCTTACATTTTATTTGGCTCATCTATCGCAAGGTGAAATACAACTGAAAGCCTCACTTTTCCGGTCAAGAGGTAAAGCTTTTGACTGAAAAAGTAGGCTTTTTGGCGAAACAGCTAGGTGTGTCGTTCCAAAAAGCACTGATTTTTCTGCGAAAAATATTTTTCCCACTAAAAAGTGGTTTTTTTGGCCAAAGGCGCCATTTCTCTTCGAAAAAGGAGGTACAATGTGGAAACAATTCACAGGAATAAATTTCAGACCAAATATTTTTGGTCAACAACGTCTCTTGGAATTTTTTCGCCAACTTTTAGATGTTTTCCCACAAATTTCGTTGACTAAAAGATGATACATTTACAGTTTGGTATATTTGCTTTGACTTAGATGTTTTTTTATTTATGGATTGTGCTTCATTTTAGGGATGGGTGACCAGAAATTTCTATAAGTGGTTGTCCTTGAGACTTTAGGATGATACAAATGATCGCTAAGATAGAGTTAGTTTTAGTTTTGGTGAAAGCAAAGCATGCTTATGGAAACGCAGACTTAAAATTATGTATGCTGAACAAAATGATAAGGGCATTTTCTGAAACCAAAATTTAAAAATGACCTAATTCTAAGTAATTTTGAAGCACACCATCCTCAAATTTCCCATCAAGACCCAGTTCACTAAAAATGGCGTTTTCCAACAATCTAGTTCCTTTCAGTTAAATTTTGAGGCTCTGGTACCCAGGCAGGGTAACAATCTAGAGGTATAGTCATGAAACATTTTCCCGGGGGCAAGCCCCCGAACCCCCGGTTTTCTTTCTCCACTTCTACCTTGCTTTAGCCCCACCCCCAACACGAATCTTGTCCAAAAAAGGGTTGCTCTGTACTTTGATAAATTCTTCACTGTTATGGCACTTCGGACTGACGACAGTTCAGAGATATTTGGCCGTTGCAATCCGTTATATTCCCAATTAAACTTTGTCAGAAGAATGTCTTTTTGTCGGAAAATTCTCACCTTTGGCCCCCCAAAGACTATGCTCCCACGACGCCACTGCTCGAAACTTATTTATTTCTCCAGGCAAGGACTGTTTAAATTCAAGGACGCCGGAGGCATGGGGGCAGCGGGGGCAGCTGCCCCCATTGCCCTGATGGTGCGGGGGCAACACGGGGGCAGGAAGCGCCCTTTTCAAAAAATCTTTCTCATATACATCTGAAATTTTACCTATTTAGCCCTCGACCCTTGTCAAAGGATGGTTTTCTCGGTTCTTTCAAAAACAAGCAGAAAGAATTGATGAGTATACGGCAGGTTGGTAGGACAAGAATTTTCCCGAGAAATGCTTGAAAGTGATGGGGAGAGTTATGTGTCGGTTCTACAGTTTTGCAGTGCCCTGTTTGATAGGCTGCCCCTGCCGCTTCATCTTCCTCCGGCGCCTCTGTTTAAATTACAGTTATTGTCATGGTGCCCACAAAGGTAGCGAACTGCCAAGGAGTTTTACCAAGGCCAAGGGTAGTGGCAGAATAGTAACAATCGAAATGAAACTCTTTAACTTAGTTTTGGTCATTTGCCACTTTTGTTGGCAAATTTGCCAACATTCTATTGTAAAGATTGCATTCAATTTTGCCAAGGCGGTCCTTGGCTGTCTTATTATTAGGCAGATGTGGCTGCCAAGGAACTTTGTTTGCACTTTTGCCAAGGCCTGCCAAGGTCATGCGTTAATTTTATTGGATTGGAAGGGTTGTTTTCCTTCACAAATTTACCATATTTGGATGCTAGATCCAAACCTCCTTTTTAAGAAGTAAAAAGGTAAAGTGCTAACCATGATCCTTTGCACACCAAATGAAAAACATAACAAAGAGAGTCTTGGCCAAAAATGACTTCTTTATCATTGCAAGTATGATGTGCGCAAAACTGCAAAGTCAATTGTTTATAGAGGAAGATTTAGCAAAAAGCTTTTCTTACCTCATCCTATGTAAGCCAAGAAATGGAACAAGGCTCTCACTTATCTCAACTACGTATACTCTGCTTATATTCCAGTATGCAACTGTAATGGCCTAGCTGATTCCTGTGTATTTGATCAGAAGTTGTATCGTGCAACAGGACGGGGTGGAAGATGCGTCAACTGCAAAAACAATACAGATGGAGTCAACTGTGAGAAATGCAAACTTTATCATTGCAGGAAGTTTGCAAATAAGGCATGCAGACCATGCAACTGTGACCCCCTTGGTTCAGAGTCACTTCAATGCAATGCTGATGGACAGTGCAAATGCAAGCCAGGGGTACTTGGTAAAAAGTGTGATGAATGAAGATGACATACAGTAGTTTTGATTTTAAATATAGCTGCAAAATACAAATATTAAACAGCTAACTTCCTTTTAGCATCTGTTGTTGTGATTTTGAGTATAATTATAAATAAAGTTTTCCAACTGCCAATTAGAAAATAAGCAAAGAAAGCAAGTAAGAAATGTTTATATTGTTGGGGATATGAATAGGCTAAGTTGTGAGCCTCAAGGAATCCCCCCGAAAAGGGCTCCAGATCGCATGCCTAGTAGCAATTTATTTCAATGACATAATATGCGAATTAGCTTGACGGTTGAGAACAGGAGAAGAAAACAATAGCAAAGTTGTGCATGACAGTGTGAGCCCCACCGTTGATTCACTCTCAACGAAGCTGAATCACGGTCGGCCAAAACAATAGGGTCAGCACTTCATCTCCCCAACAATCTGGTGTGCAGAGTATGGCACTTGCACACCGGAGATTTTCAATAGACTATTCAAAATAGACAATAGAGAACAAAAGAAACTTTTTCTTGCACACCGGAGATCTCGTCGAAAAGTGCCATACTCTGCAGACTGGCCAACAATATAGCTTTTGGCACCAAAAATATTTTCTAGCTTCTTTAAACCTTTTCGCACGTTGGTATGCAGCGTTTTGAAGTTTTTGAGTCTGTTGTAATATATAATTAAAATAATAGAGAGTCCAACAAGTCAAATAAATTTGATTTGCTGACATTTAACCAGCCTGGTTTAGACAAAGCTGGTTTAATTAATGTATCATTGTGAATGCGATATTACTCAGAAAGAGTTCAAAACAAGTAATAACATAATTCTCAATCAAGACAATGTCAAAAACATTAAGCATTACTATACAGTGTCAAAAGACTTTTGAATGACCTTGGAGAGTTAAAGCTGCAAATTAAAAGAGTTTCTTGTTGCTTCTTCCATTCAAGTGGTACCATAGTTTATTAACTTTCAACAAATTTAGCGTACCGTTTCTTATAACCTTCTCTTGTGGCAAAAATTGAGCAGAGACGAGAAGGACTTGGACTTGGACAACATCTCTCTGAATAAGGCTATGCTCACATTGTCCCATTTCTTTCTGTTTGCTTGTTTATGAAAATGTTGCCAGTTCACGTTGCTCATATTTCCAATGAATGCGGTTTGAATACATACAAAAGGCATTTGCACTGCTCTTGCAACACAGTATTGTTAAGCCCATATAAAACAACTACCAGTTGGTAGTTGTCAAAAGGAGCCCATCTCAAGTTTGAAGGCCATTGTTGTAATCAACAGCCATTGCAAAAATCAAAGGAATGCCATTTTCAAATGTATCCTTGATGTTCACATTGACTGAAAACACATCATTTAAACAATTTTCAACTTTCATTAGCATTTTCCAAAAGGTCTGTTGCCAGAATAGAACAGTGTAAATGCAAGGCAAAACAAATACTGTAAGTTTTGCTCTGTTTTCATATGCATGTGTGGGTGTGTGTTATTTTGCCACTGATTCAAATTAAAGTCAAAAAATAATTACAAAATCTAAGAAAAAAGGTCCATTACAAATATTTACAGGTATAAATTGATTTCTTGGCAAAACGCTAAAAATCTATTTAGAAATGCCCCCCACCAGTTTAAAATGGTAGGGATAGCATTAAAACGTTGGTGCAACTTTCTTTCCACAAGGTCCCTCCAGAGGTGTCTTTGAAAGAAAAAAGTGCCTACGAAGACAACAAAATTATCTCAAAATTTGAGAGAAATGCTGCATCTTCAAGATCGTTGATGGAAAGTTCTTCTGTTGCAGCTTTTAGGATTTGATAGAATATATAGTGGATAATTTTTCTGAGATTGGAGGTCTTTAAAGAATTTGTCCTTAATCTTATGCTTGAGAAGCTGTTGACATTCTTTATGGTAAGGTAGGCCTATCATATTAAGGCCTATCAAACAGTAATCTTGGGTGGGAACAAATGACGACGATCACGAGTATCTAGGCAAAATCAACTGCCTCTGAAATAGATAAAACTAAATTAGTTAGTGCAATAAAGAGTACAACAAAGAATGATCAACTTACAAGGTCAGAGCATACCATCATATCCAACAACTTGAGGCAGGTTCAGGTCAGCACAGTTTGCATTTGCCGTTTTCAGTTTTCAATTCAATCATTTCCCGCGCTTTTTTGGAACTCGTTCTGATAACGAGATAAAAACCTGAACGAGACCAGAACATGGCTTCCAATGTTTTCACAGTTCAAGTGTGTTTTCTGGGTGGCGTGAAATGATAGTGAATGGTGAAGTGATGCAATGTGCTACAAGAGTCGATGAATATTGAGATTCCACTCTGGGAAGACTTCGAGACGAGATGGGATCAATCAAGACGTATGGTATTAGATATGGTAAGGATGGTTAGATTTGGCGTTCCGTTTTTATGTGCGAAGAATGAGCACATTATTATGTGATGGGGGAGAAGGAAGGAAGAGAGTTAGGTATAGGTGGGTATCTACGGACGCTTTTCGTGCCAAAAGTGTAACAATAGGTAGGCATACCTGAAATAGTTTGACCATTGAAGTAGTCATCAGAGCCTCAATTAGGTTAGATAATTTTGAACTTTTATCTGGCAACTTGACAGCGACATTTATGATGAAAATTAGCTGTTAACAAAGTTAAGTGAGTGCAGCTCAGAACAGTAAGATGGAAAAGACAATCGTTTGCCAACCTGTACTCACTACCATTCACCAGGAATTTGAATGATTCTTCTCACTTGAAATAATATACAAGTGCAATTGTTTTCCTTCCGGATTCATTAAGCGGTTTTACAAAGCAACTGTTTGAAAATTCCACTACTCCTCCCAGCCTTTACTCTTGAAAAGAGAGGAAATTTATCTGCGGGAGGCCCATGTAAACGATGAGTAACTAGCTGAGACAGAAAAAAGCAACTGATTTGTCTCACATCCTAATAGTGAACCTGAACATGATAAGGCGACCGTCTCAAAAATGTTTGGTTAGTGTCGTCCGACCGACCGTCTGTTGAAATGAAAAAAATCAGATTTTTCGGTCGGGCGTCTAAAACGTTATATGGGGAATTTAAACAAGAATTTTCAGTATTTGCATAAATGTGTGATTGTTGTGACGTTACTAGCGCTACAAATACACAAAAATGGCATCTAGCAGAAAGTTTCCACGGGTTTCCACTCAGAAACTTCTCGATTTGCCGCCTCCGAACTTTGCTTTGACCTAATGTCATATCTTTCAAGCTGATTTTTGAAAAATGTTGGCATCCAACTGAAAACGAGGCAAGCTACTCCAGAACCATGACACATTTTTGACACATGTATTAACGGCGACGGCACAACCGGCCTAAATTATCGTGTCCCGAAAATAGTTCAAACCATGTTCAAATCTAAAAAAATTTGGAAAAAAATAAAATTTGATCATGTTGCCGACCGACCGACCGACCCATATTTTTCGATCAAAATGACACTAACCAAACATTTTTGAGACGGTCGCCTAACTGGAAGTAACGAGTCCACTTTGTGTCGAAGAATTCCATCTGTATACTCCAAAACACCTACAGTAATTCCAGTTCTCAGATTCATGGCTTTCATCTCGGCTTTCACATTCCAGACTTCTCCCTCGATTATCAAAAGAATATAAAATACAACAGCAACAAACAAGCAGTGTCCTCTTTGACACCACCACTCTATGGACCATATAGAAATTCATTCTTGCCCCAATATTTTACATGCACCGGAATTCTTCGCACATCCCCATAGGGTCCCTATTCTTATTTGAGGTCAGGACAAGAGAGTCGAGGACAACAATCAGAATTATTCTCTTCCTAAATGAACATGGTCATATGGTGATGTTTTTGGCAACCATGTTCCGGATCATTTTAACTGCCAAACAGAAATGGTCCAAAAATACTTTTATTAAGCATGAATGGATGAAAAAGAGAGAACGTTTTCATGGTGATTTGAGGATTTAGAAATTGATTAGAATGTCAGTTAATCCAAGCACGAATGTCAGTTCTATGTTGGATGGAATGCAAAAATACTTTGACTGATACAAAGAAATGTATTTTCTTCTGAAATTTCATTGAATTTATGCTTTATATAACAGTGAAATGAAATGATGATGATGAATGATGATGATGAGGTCAAACAAGCATAGAGTCTTGATCAATTTCTGAATCCCAAAATCACCACAAAAATATTCTCTCTTTGTCTACTCCTGTTGAGTCTTTAGAAAATTTGATCAACATTTTCTGACCGTTTTCGGTGTTTCTCAAAATTCAAAAGTTAAAGAAAGTCACTTACAGCTCCATAAATAGATGAAGACTAGAAAATATACAAAAATAATTCAGAATTCCCACCCCTTCTCCCCCTTTAATGGCCATCTGCTAAGAGTGGCTCTGGCCTGCTAAATATAGTGTACAGGGCTAAATTTTCTTAATGGCCCAGGCTAAATCCCCTCCATATTAGAAAAGTGCTCTGAGCGAATCTTGTGGCTTTAATTAAATGTAATTTATGCCCAGGGCCGCTGAGAGCATTTGGAGGCCCAGGGACAAAACAACAAAATGAGGCCCCCTGCAAGTGAGGCAAGCAGAAAATGTTTTTGATCATGCCCTTTAGATTTGCTTAAAATGTATTTCACAGCATGTTGTCAGTAGTGTTAAGTTATTGGGGATCACGATAGACTTGAAACTAAAGTTTGACCAACATGTGGCAAAATTGTGTCAAAAGCAAACAACAAGATCAGTGCCTTCTCTAGAATCTCGCACTATTTAAATGAGAAGCAATCTCGTTTGCTGTACAACTCTTTCATAATGTCCCAGTTCAATTACTGTCCGTTAATATGGATGTTTTGCGGGAAGGTTGCAAACAATGACCTGAATCGCACCCATAAGAGAGCGCTTCGAATTCTCCTCAATGATTATACATCCACCTTTAATGAGTTGTTACACAGAGTAAATGAGTGCACTATTCATCAAAAGAACTTGCAAAAATTAATGCTTGAGGTTTATAACAGTTTAACACAGCAAAATCTTTCATTCTTGTGGGATATGTTCCACGAAAAGGATAATGAATATAATTTAAGATAAAAAAATCTGTTGATGTTGCCTCCAACCAAAACAACTACTTATGGCAACGATAGTCTTTTGTAGCTACTTATCTTTAACAACTACTTATCTTTTCGTGGTAGCATATTATGGAATTCCCTACCTGATGACAAGGAGACTGCCACCTCCGTCTGTTCCTTCAAATCATGCATAAAAAAATGGTATGGAGAGAACTGTCGCTGTAAAATATGTAAATAGGGTATTTTAAGTATTACGTTGGCTGTTGATGAACTGTAATTTATTTTGTTTTTGTAAATAGTTGGTCTTTATTAGTTCTCATATTAGAGCTATTTTGTAAACCAACTTTAAAGAATTTTATAATAATATATAATAATAATAATAATAATAATAATAATGATAATAATAATATGTAAACTAAAACCTCATTCAAATTAACAGAAAAAAAAAGGATAAAAACACACACTGTTAAGAGTTGACGTTTCGATTAAAAATCTTCATCAGCCTCAATAATAATACAATAATAATAATAATAATAATAATTCCTGCAGTCAAAATGTCAATAATCCTCAAGTATGAGGCCCCTTAGACCCTGAGGCCCAGGGGCAATTTGCCCCTCCTACTCCCCCCTCTCGGTGGCCCTGTTTATGCCTAGTTGGTTATTTATTGATTTTTTAGTTCCACTTTTCATTTATTCTAAATTATGTAGATAGATTAATATGATAAACATGACGTGTGAATTAAGGGATCCTAAAAGGGCATCAACTTACCATTTTCATATCTTTAATGGCATTTGGCTGCAACGGTGGTCAGGCACACAGATTTTAATCTCTGATGGAGTTCTACTAATTGGGTATCATCATGTGGTGTTGCAGATTCAGTTATATCTGCTTCTGCAGTCTCAGCACTTTACAATTTAACTGCAACTTTCACCAACAGAATTGTAACAGAAAGACACAATTTTTTTTAATTTCTTTGCAAGTGAGTCTCATCTCAAGCTAGACACAACTGTTTACAAGCAAAATTTTCAATTCAAAATCTTGCTTTGATTTCTTCCTTGATATAATATAATTTTGGTGAATTGAATAACAGTAGGTAAACAAAGATTATGTCTTGATGATTGAGAAAAATCACTTTAGTTGCTGATGGGGCCTCAAGAAGTGAGGTGAAAGCTTTGACAATTAAAGACAATGTAAGTGCAAGTGTTTTGAAATATATTGCAAAGAAATAAAAACATACAGTCTTTGATTCAACGCTTGGGATCAAATTAAAGTTTTAGCAGGTTTTGCTAAATGAAGAAATACAAAATATGTGACAAAGTTGTTGGGAATTATCAAAGTCATTTGAATATATTACTGGAAATTAATGCAGTTTGAGAAATTTCTTGATAGTTCACTGAATGGAGTAAAGAAGACCATTCTCGATAATATTATGCCTTTGGCATCAACTGTTGTAAGATTTGGCATTGCAAAAGCTGGTGAATTTTAAAATGTTAAAGTTTCTTTTGAAAAATGCCTAAATATAAAGCTGCTAAAAACTGATATTTTTCTCTTTCAACAAGTATGGTGCACAAAGGTTCTTTTGCTTTTTTATTTACCTGGAAACAATTACCTGCAATTTATAGCATGACATACAGAAACATTTTATTAAGTATAAAATCATTTTATGTGTAACTACTCTGATCTTTAATTTCAGGGAAGCTTCTTCAAAAGAATCCATTACTGGTTTCTGTGTTACTAAGAAGGTTTAAAGGTTCTGCATCAACTACAGACCACACACTGGCAAGGGGAAATGCCAGATCTTTGCAAGTTGAAAATACGACAATTGAAACATCAAGATCAGGTATATGCTATTTAATTTTATCTACCGTAAAAGCTCTATTATTGCCCCCTCTCTATTAAGCCCCCTCTCTAAGCCCCTTTCTCTCTATAATAAGCTCCTCCCTTCTTAGTCAAAATTTGAAATAAGCCCCCTTCTCTTTTAGCCCCCCCACTTATGCAAAGTTCTAGAATGTACCAAAATGTTTCCATTTACTGTGCGACACAACCTTGCATGTTAATTTTGATATGGTTTGGGATAAAAACTGTTGTTGAATTTATGTATTTGAGTCATAAAATTATATGTTGATTCCCGCAAAATACTGGATTAAAGAACTGAAAAGCTACCAAACATATCCTTGTCACTTGATTTTGTGAAAAAGCCCCTCTCTCTAATAAGCCCCCCTTCTTTATTAAGCCCCCCTCTGGAAGGTCTGAAATTAAGTAAGCCCCGTGGGGGCTTAATAGAGTTTTTACGGTATCTTAGGACGTCTTCTGATTTTGAAAAGGAAATATAACTACCAATCAGCTTTGATACAGGGAAGCATGAAAATAAGTGATATTTATATAATATGCAAAGCCTTGTCATTTGTGCCATGTTTCATAAGTTTTCTATCATAGCAGGAAGTAGCATAGACTTATTACATTGAGTCCCAGTAATCACTACCACCCACCCACCCCTTGCTCATATTATGAAACCATTGAAGATGAATTTGGAAGGATATATATTGAAGCTTTTGATCGACCACAGTACGCTTGATAGATCTACTATGTGACTCAATCAACCAACTTTTAAAGCATACCAACAGCTCGAATCGCTGCTCCTTGAGGGATAGGTGGCATTGGCATCCAATAATTTTGCAGATAAATTTGAATACTTTTGCTATGGCAATGATAAAGATGCCTTCACATTATAATTTCAACTCAGATCATTGCCTGTTACATTCAAAGAAGTTATCAGTAATCCTGTCTGTTTTGACAATATTTTGCCGAAAATGAAATTGCAACCACGCAAGACTATTGAAAATATTAGTCCATCATACCTGTCTTACCACTCTACCGTAGTATGGTAACCACTCAACCGTAGTATGGATTACCATGCAGCTAAAGAAAACAAACATAATGGCCAAATGCCCTTCCACCAAAACTACTAACCTTTAACCAATATCGTGTGTAGTTATATGTAGTTAGGTAACGTAGCTGTGTTGTAGTGTGAGTATCGTGTATCTCCGTCATGGGCTAAGCCTTTTTGGAGACTGATATTGTAGATTGTAGATCGTAGAAACACGGTTACCACCTGTAGACAGTTCAAGCTACGAGTGCTACTGTTAAAAGGTCTGTTTCTATGGCAAGGAGTCTTAGCTTCGATTGAATATGGCACAAAAACGTTTCAACAGTCTTCCTAACAAGCCACAAACTGACTGTATATACATACAACTTATACGTGTTGCGAACAAATTCATTAGTGATGAGAACAAAAATCTTAATTTTGGAATGTTTATTGAAATGTTGATTGGATTTACGGCTCAATTGTAAATCTGTTGTAAAAAGTATAGGATGAAACATCTTTGTTCTCACAGTCACCTTCAGGCTTTCAATTTGTGACCCATATTTCAAACTGTTTGCCTCCTTGACGGATATTTGTGGAAAATCAAGAATTTTTCTCTGAAACCTTGTTCCCTTGGGTTCAAGAAAAATTTCTTTTGTATATCTAATGTAGTCTGTATGCAAATTTATGTCATCTATGAGAAATTTTCCTGATGATTATCAAATGTCTTTTGTCCGTCGCATTTACCATTCATATCTTGCCACTGATTCTTAGCTCTGAAATTATGATTTCTATCTCTCATAGATGAGAGATAAACCACTCCTTTTGATGAAAGTGACATTTTCCTGCAATCTTATGGGCGTGTGGTCCTGAAAGTTTATCCGGGGGCACCACCCTCGGATCCCCAAATTCATCGCGCCTTGCGCTTGCTGCTTAACCTATCTACGGCGGGCCTTGACTCAGAACCAGTGTTGACAATATGCTTGCAGCATTATCCTTTGATATTTATCTTTGCTATACCTAGGAGCTGATGATATCAAGCAAAATATAAGAAAATTTGCCAGAGAGACCAGTGCTGAGTTATCTTCAATGCCAACTGATGGTAAGATGTTCAGAATTTTCATTGTTTTGACCATATTTAAAAATTTATTCCTCGTAGCAAGTAAAGTAGGAACTGAGTCTTGATAAAAAGAAGTTCCTGTCAGAGCAAACTATACAAACCACAGATATGAGAATGAAAGTATGTTTCTACTAACTTTCAATGCAACAAGAAAACAGCGTTATTGGAATGGAAGACTGAATTCACTCAAATTTTCCTGTGGTGTCACATTGCCTGTGATAATCTGTGGCCCCCTGAAGATTTATTCCCCCAACTGTTCGCAACAACTTTGTGAAAAGATTCGGAAAATACATATTAATTTCCCTAATGTACAATATGATTAACTAGAACCATCCTCTGTTATAACAGAAAATATAATATACCGGGTGAGGTAGAAAAAGTTCCCTGTTTTAAAAATTCGTAGTACCAAGAGTACTTCACTGATTTGAATGATTCAAATTCCATTCAAAAGCCGATCGGATTCGAATGCCTTCGGAATGAAGAACGTTAGTACCGAGAGGGAGGAGACGTCTCGGGAGACGAGGAGAAAGTTGATATGGAGATTACAAAGTGATGAAATTTGTCAAGGAACTGTGCCGTGTCCTCGATGATGGAAGATAATTTGAAGACGAGAGGATTGAGAATATTACTGACGTATCAAGAAGTACGTTCAGTGGGATGACCGTTGTTAGCTGAGACAATAGGCCTTCCAGGTGGCATCTGTCTCTTTTTGTGGACTTTGGGGAGGATGAGTCCTTTAATCGAGGCTATTTTCAAATTTTGTACCACAAATCATTTGCTTACAAATTTGTTTGTTTATTTTCTCTTGCTGGTTCCTTGTTTAACGTACCCATTACTTCGGCAACTTTGTCTGTTTTTAGCACGCCTGCCAAATCTTTGTTATCCTGAACACGACTTTAGGAGATCAGATGTAATAAGAAGCATTGGACAACCAACACCTGATACCCATCCGCATCTGATGCAACCATTAGAAGGTTAGATTTTCTTTCTTCTTGAAATACTTTTTCTAACCACAGGTTGTCCCAAAAAATTGTTCGATGTTCGAGTAAATGATAAAAAATAGAGCAATAATGCACGGGCTCTGTGACAGGTGTAATTATTTCTATCATTTCTATTTTATTTTTTCTTTTTCACCCATGGTAGCCCCTCAGTCAAAGACTGATTTGGCCATGCTAAAATATACAAAAACTATTCAATACACCTTTTCAACTAACGGCCTCGTTTTGGAAATTTTCGAAAGTTTCTTGATACAAAATTTCTGACCACGGATTTGGATTCAGCACCCCAAGTTTAGTCTAATTGCAAATTTTCATATTCCTAGAGTATGCGATTTTGATTTTATGGCGATAATAAATTTGAGAATTTATAAGGGATTTGACCATGAAAATCGTTTGGGGTGTAACTTTACACCCTCAGTCATTATTTACGGTCAAATCCTTTATAAATTTTCAACTTTGTTATCCTTATAAAATCAAATTCGCTAACACTAAGATCATGAAAATTTGCATGTTGACTAAAATTAGGGTGCTGAATCTGAATATGGGGCCAGAAGTTTCATATGAAGCAAGAAGCAAGCTAAAGAAATTTTGAAAAATTCCAAAACGAGGTCGCTTAGTTGAAAAGGTGTATTAAAATAACGTTACAAAATAGAAATAATCGATAACATAATTACAATCATTAAAAGAAACTTAAGGAAAAATACGTTTTAAAAAAAACCAAAAGGGAGACACCGTTGATCCGTCGTGTACAGAGGTCATTTTATGGCTTTCATAAAATCTTTTAAAGTTGACACATTTTTAGCCTGTCTAGAAAAAACCATTCCAAAGTTTCGCACCCTGGTAAGAGAAGCATCTCTGTCCTGTGGTCGTTCTTAGAAAAGGGACTCTTAGGTCACAATCCGAATTTCTGAGGGACCGTGCTGTAGAGACGTTGACTTTGGTAAACATGTCACTCATGTAGGACGGTGCATCACCATTCAGGGATTTGTAAACAATTCCTGATAAAAAGATCTCCAAACTGTTGCTGAGATTTTGATGTATCAGACACTAGAAGCTTGCCAATCGACCAGAAATTCACAGGTTACAAGCTTTTGAAGTTCAATTTTTTTTATTTTTTTATTTAATCCATATTTAAAGTTGGCATTTATAATAGTAATTATAAAAAGTTCTAATTCAAACCAACTATTTACAGAAGAAAAAATATACGTTATGCAAAAGTTAGGGGAATATTTTGCAGGTGCATTCATCACCAGCCCAGCCTTTGATCCTCTTTTTGAAAGCCGAAAGTGTTGGCTCATTTTTGACGCTTTCATTTAGGGTGTTCTCCTGGTGTTCTAGAGTAGACTCCCTTTAAATGACAGTGATTCTTGCCCATAGCCCTGTGTCTTTATTTGTGGCAGTTTGCACATATTTTGTATCCTTAGATTATAACTTACATGCTTCTTTTCATGAAATTCCCATATAAGCGATGGGTTAAGATGATTCATGGACTTATAGATTTCTGTCAACAATTTCTGCAAATTTCTAACATGTATACAAAAACTGCCACTTCGAGACCGACGTTTGTGCGAAACTGAATCCAGACGCCCCTAAATTTTAGTGAAGTAGAATCTCGTTTAATCAAAATGATAAAATGGAATTTAAAAAGCACTTTCATAATCAGCTTTCTCTAATATTAAACCAAGATTGTGAATCCTGAGAGAAATCCTGCTCAAATTAATTTGAAATGTCCCCGTCTCTCATCGATTTAGCTCTCATTCAATATTTCAGATACTTGCATTCTTAATTAAATTTGGCAATTGCCACTAGTATTAAATCATTTTCGAAATCCTAGTTAATTCGCTCTGATATCAGCGAGAGGTATGACATTGGATAGTTTTCTTTTACTTTTCTTTTGGGACTTCATTTTGCTCAACTAGTCGGTTAGGGGCGTCTGGTTTTAGCTTTCACCATGGGTGAAAGGAGACGAAATAATCTTTATTTTATAAAATGTATGCGCAATTCATACCTGTGTCCTTATCGTGGTTTCTTCCTGCATTTCATTTCCTCTGCATCCCTTCCTCAGCTCAAATCGTTGATTCAGGTTCGCATTACAATGGCCTATTTAAGTTTTTCTGTAAAAGCTAGGCTGCCCTCCTTTGTGGTTTTGTGCCAACTTGAATCAACGATTTGAGCTGAAATAGGGTTGCAGAAGAAAGCCGTGAAAGGCAGGAAGAAGCCACGATAAAGACACAGATATGATTTGTGTATACATTTTATTACGTAAAGATTATTTCTTTTCCTTTCACCCATGCTTTCACATGAAACTTGAACTTAAAAAGCTTTTAACTCAGTAATTTTTACTGTATTTGCAAGATTCTGGTGCCAGAAATTGACTTATGATCTTAGGGCCTGTTTATATGAGGAAAAACACCTCACTTGCCAGGCCCGGTGCTGAGAGGTGAGATTCCACCTTCCAATAAAATCCTTTGTTCTTTCATTTCGCGTTTACATGAGGAACACAACACCACCGGTATAGTGAAGTCCCACCTCACTAGAGGTGGAATCTCACCTAGGTGAGGTGAAATTTTTCCATATAAACGAAACACCACCGGTATGGTGAGGTGAATTGAATCTATTCGTTGATTCTCATTGGTCAGTTCATCCTGATTTCACGGAAGAGAGACTTTACTCCACCTCACCTCTCAGCCCCGGGGCTGACAGGTGAGGTGAAAAATCTCATATAAACAGTGACTGAAATCTACCTCGCCTCTCAGCCCCGGGTCTGGCAGGCGAGGTGTTTTTCCTCATATAAACAGGGCCTTGAGAACAGGGTTATCTAGCCAGAAACCCGTTATTTGATCAAATCAAATTTTTCGAGACACCCTGTAGTCGTCAAAATTTTTTTACAATACTTGAATTCACTGAAGCAGCAATGTAACTTCCAAAATAAGATCTTATAGATAGAACTACAATGTACGACAGAAATTTTTTGTGAATGAAAGAGTTCACTTTTTGCTGAGTCGGCTATCGACGTTGTTAATCGGATGGCGATAGTTTTCGGACTCCAAATATATCAGTTTTTAGGACAATACATTCGGTTAAGATTTGAAACAGTTTTTGGATTTTCATATTTCCTTCATAGATCTCTGCACGTAGATCAATTAAACTTAGTAATGAGATCATAGCAGAATCGTTCTCGTGTGTCTCCTGTTCATAGTCGGTTTGCGGGTTTGCGTTTACCGAGGGCTCTGCAGATCATTGTTACGAGAACTGCTAGACGAACCATCATTTTTGCATTCAATAAGAAAAGAATGCAACTAAAATGATGCAGAAAGGTTCGTAGATGGAACAATTGGTTTCGCTGCCTCAAAATATTTACTTGATAGTTAATCAAAAGAAATTGCACATGGCTTGAATCTCAGGACGGAAGTAAGCACCTGCAAAAAGTATTTTGTACTTGCACGGTTTGTAGAACCTGTAAATAATTAATAATGAGACTGGATCTAACCATCCGGTCACGGTAACCGTTTCCCTTCTAAATTCTCTAATGAAAAGTGGTTTCTAAGACCGTCAAAGTTTGAATCTGATGAAGGCCATCTTGTAGAAGAAAATTGTATCTTCTGTAATTAAAGTTTTATACCATTTCTTTTTAAATAAAAAACTGCAGGGCTTCATCCTCGATTCATCGGCAAAACTTGAACTGCCTTTACCGTTAAAAGGCTCTTATCGAGTTGAAATGTTTTTGTTAACTGGTATCGAGCTGGTGCTAAGCATGAAAGATCAAAAGTTATTTGAGATTATCTCTCCTCGGGCAAGAAACATGGCAAGGTTTACACCTTTATAGAGAAGCGGTTGAAAATGCTAATTCGATAGCTTTTAAACAGAATGACAAACTTTTTAAATCGTTGCTGTTCACCGTACTCAGACGAAATAGCGTTCTGCATGGAGAGATGGCGTACAACTGGACCTGACTTGCTGATTTTTCGTTGAATTTTTTAGCAGTTTCAGACTGAAATACTTCACGAAGACGTTAATCATTATTTGCATTCGTTTTTGTTTGTTAAGCTGTGTTCAAGACAAATCATTATATAACATCATCATGAAGAGCTTGTTGCTAGATGTCTTGCAGTTTTGCAGAAATTTCTCCCCAAAGAAGCACATTTGATGAATGTTACTACTTCTACCATTTGCTTTGACACATTGCCTACTATGTCAGAATATTGCAAGGATCACAATAACAAAAAGTCACATGCGTTTGCTCGTTGAGAAATAGAATTTGCAGAATTAGAGACCATTGGACAAGATTTTACGTTTGTTATCATAGAAGTAAATGCATAGCACTGAGAAACATTGATACACTTCAACAGATTTAAAAGTACCCTGTTATCTGATTTCTTACCATGGTATTACCCACAAGTTTACAAGACTGATAATCGCTTTGTGCTGAATTTCCTGTTCCTTGCTTCGAGGAAGATACAGGCTCGAAAGAGCTGGCAGACAACTGGCAAAGCCACTGTTTTCAGCTGTCACTACAAATCATTGGCTGATTTCTCGTTCTGTACCTTATTCAAGTCGGCATACAGATTTCGAAAGAAGTTGAAAGCTGGAAACCATTTGCTAGCTGTATGTCTACGAAACAATCAGAAAACTAGACCAGAGCATCACAAGAAAGACGAAATGTAACAATTTCGAGTTGCTTCCCATATCTCTACCACTACCCCTGTTCAAAGAAACATAACGGAACTGGAAAGAAACCATTTATCAGCCGTGTCACAACAGAACTATTAGGAAACTGGACCAAAGTATTTCTTTGACGAATTATGGTCATTTCGTGCTGACGGCCTTATCCACACCTTACTCGAAGAGACGGCAGAATTCCAAAGATCTTGCATAGTTGCTATCTGCGTGAAATAACACCATTGGCTAATTTCCCTATACCTTAGCTGGAGAGACATTCAGCCCTAGAAGAGCTTGACAGACCAGAAGTTTATTGTTTAGCTGTGACTTGGCAAAAATTTTGAGCAAATCAGCTTGAAGTTTCAGCTGTTTTAATCCGTAAACGCCATATGTTTATTCACACTTGCAAGACATCATCTTTGCAACTTAGATAAACAAATGATAATTTCGAACTGGTTTCTAAACCAGAACTGATGCAATGCTGCCGAGGTTAAAATCGACTTTATTCAAAGCCATCCTTGCTGTGTGTTTATGTATGGCCATAATTTATCTGTTTCAAACTTGGCACAACTTTGGCACAGATTTGCAGAGTGTACTCTATCGATATAAGAAAGTTTACAAGAGAGCATGGCGTTACGAGAAAGATGAAGAATTCGAGAATGTATTTGAGGATTTAGTGACAATGGAACGATTTAGCATGGTTCTAGATAGTCCACAGGAACCTATCATTCTTCCAGCTTTGTTAAAACGACATAGGATTGTATCAAAGAATAAAACTCATGGTAAGGGAGCCAAAGAATTGCGTTTGCAGTTCTTATTTTGTTTCCAGCTGTGTACATCTTAAATCTTTATGATTGTTTGGTTCAGATGAAAACTTTAGATATTCTTTCTGTTACTGAGCATGATTTCCATGTCCGCCACCATGTACAGATTTATTTCACCCTTCTTATGTCCACCACCATGTACAGATTTATCTCACCCTTCTTTTGACTCACCCGGTTGTTGCATAGGTTTCCTTCTATGAATTCGGAGAACAAAAACGACAGTAAAAAAGAATCATGTTGATATCCTTTTTTATATCATTGACAAGTCCGTTAATTCAGAATTAAGACTAAGTCTGTTTCGATAACCTGTTTTCGAGAGGCTAAGTAAGTATCTAAATAACTATTATGGATTTAGTTAAATAAAAGGGACGTTTCGGATCCATCTCAAGGTCCATTATCTCAGCGTGCGAAAGTGGGCGTTTAAAGGGTACCAAAACTGGAAAAACTTGCAAAAGAAGACTATGCCCTCTGAGCTGAAAGTTTAAATAAGCCCCCCTCTCTGTTAAGCTTCCTCCCACTTACATCAAATCCCAGAAATTGATAAAGATTTTCAATTTAATTAGCTAAACAAGCTTGCTAATGAATTTTGATATGGTTTGGGATAAAAGCTGTGTCGAATTTATGTATTTGACTCGTGAATTTCTACGTTGAATCCATAACAGCATAGGTTTCAAATCTTTAAAAGCTAGGTGTAAAATTCGATGACCCATTTCTTTAAACTGAATGGCTTCAAAGAAATTTGAACTATTTTACAGTAAATCTGCCGTTGGACTTTTCTGAAATCTTCAATATTTTCAGAATTACAGTGGTTTTTTTCTTTTTTAAGAATTCAAGAAAAGTTTCGGAAAAACTTAAAACTATAGTAATCTTTAACCTGTTGACGAAAGGTCAAATAGTTTCCAAGAAAACCATAGTTTATGGATGCCTGCAATATGGTATCAAGACAACTCTTCTGGTTTGTTGGCGTCAAAACCAGAAGAGCTGGTTTGACATTTGATGGCGTCACATCATAAAATAGGCTGAAATATAAAATGGGCTCTAATTTTGACAATATTCAAGATTTCTGAAATGTCCAACGGTGGAATCATTTAAAAGTGGCTAAAGTTTCTTTCAAGTGATTCACTTTAAAGAAATAGGTCATTGAATTTTACACCCGCCTTTTTTCGTAGATTTAAAGATTTGGAACCTATGCTATCCATAAGATATGAAGTAAAGAACTGAAAAGCAATAATATAAATTCTTTTCATTTGATTTTATGAAGAAGCCCCTTCTCTAAAAGCCCCGTCTCTTTTAAGCCCCCCTCTAGGGTGTCGGAAATTTAATGAGCCCCCCAGGGCTTAATAAAGCTTTTACGGTTTTAATTTTGATATGATATGATTTTGATGTTTTGATTTCGTTATATGGTTTCTCAACAGGGGATACATTTTCTGACTCACCCTGTAAATCATCGATGAGAAGGCTTCTTGTTGCCGCGTAGCGGAATCTATTCTCAAAGCATCAAAGTCTTACGATATCTTTCCTTCCCTCCTTCCCTCTGTCTTTCTGAGGAAATGTATGTGGAGATGTGGCTTATTGCCGTCTCGTCACACAATCATGAACACGTTAGACGTAGCGTCAACAAAGCCTTCTCAAGCTGTCTCTTAGGCCCCGTTCACACTACTCCGTTTTTGTGCAAAAACGGAGGGAAAAACCTCCGTTTTTGTGAAAGTGTTCACACTGATACGCACAAAAACGCCACAAAAACGGAGGTTTTCGAAAACGCTATCAAAAGTGGATATCCACAAAAACGGAGGTTTTTGAAAACGCTCCAATATGCAACAATGGGTTTCACAAAAACGGAGCAATGTGAACGCACAAAACGGATGTTTTTCGCTGCGTTTTTGTTATCGGGCAGATCAGTGTGAACGCACAAAAACGGGGGTTTTTCTCACCGTTTTCTACAGAAACGGAGCAGTGTGAACGGTAGCTTCGATGCAACAAGACTTACCTTTTCCCCTTTCCGTCCGTTCCTCCTCCGCAAGTAAAGTCTGCACGCAGGCTAACCAAAACGCGGCACTCACTAACTAATGTTATTGCTAGTTGATAAGATTATTCCTCCTCCGTAGTAACTCCTGGAATCACAAAGATGGAATATGAAGATCGCAGGAAAAGGCTGTTAAGGTAACTAATTAATGCTATAACTTGCCGATGTTTGATGCGACTCAGGTGGATGTTATTTTCTCAAGAACATTGCAGGACAGCAGAAACCCACATAAAAGAACCTAGGTTATTCTTGGGCAGCCTGAATAGGTTCCAAATTATTTAAATGGCTGCTATTCTAAATTCAAGCCTTCAAGGTTCTTAAAAAGGTTCTTGGATACATTAGTACTGTTTTCAACACAAGAAATTTGAAGACTTTTTTTGAGAATTCCTTGAGAATTCTTGAGTATGTTTTTAGGTTAGAATCATTTTAAAAAGTCTGATAGACTTCTGCATCACTGAAGAATTCTGACCAGAAAATCAAGAATTCTTGAAATTTATGAAGGCTTCTGAAGACATGAAACCTCTCATATAAGAACCTCCCCCAGCGTCAGCCTCTGAGAGGTTCTTATTTCGAAGGTGCGAAATATTAAGTTTCAGCGCCAATGTTTTCATAAAATTAGGTTGTTTTACGCGGGTTTCTACTTTAATAATGTCAAATTGCTAAGTGAAGGGTCTAGAGAACTGCGTAGGAGACTCACGTAAGGACTGGGACTAGCCTGGTCCTATCTGTTGTTGTTGACATTTAAATCTTGTTCGTAGTCGTCCATCACAGATAAGAGTCCATCTATTTCATCGTTAAAATGACTTTATTCAAACACCAACGAACGGAATGATGGACGACTACGAACAAGATTTAAATGTCAACGACAACAGATAGGACCGGGCTAGTCCCAGTCCTTACGTAAGTCTCCTACGCAGTTCTCTAGGGTCCAGAACTTTAAGAGTTGATGTGAAACACCACGGCCAGTTTCTTTGAGCTGGGTGGCTATAACTACACTTTAGCTATTTGACTATAATTCTACCGTAACTAAAACTTAAAAGCCTTGGAGAAGTCCTGCATGGCGGGACGAAATATTGGTATCTAAGACACATTTCTTAATTTCGCACATACCGGGTGACCCAAAAAAAACTTTACGAACAGGATCGCCTATATCTGCTTGACAGCAAATGCTATGAAGACAAACAAGGTGTCATCATGTAGCTGAAAGGCTCCACTATCTTTTGAGATGTTGCTTGGTCAGTTTAAGATATGCTTACTGTCCGAAAAAACAGTTTCAAAAATATGGAAATCCACTCATTTCTTGGACCATTCCCTCGCTTTCCTGTCCATTTTTTGGAAAATGTGTCAATACCTGAATTCAAACATTGCTTTGGAGCATGAAATTTGAATGAGGAATTCAGGCCACTCATTTTGCAAATAAAACATTCCCCAGACGACTTCTAATGCATCGCTACGTCGAGTTTTCACAGAATGTTAACTGGAAAATGATTGTGATTTTTTCACTCAAAATGAGGAATCCTGGATTCAAAATTTCATTGAATCTGGTTTTTCGGATGGCAAACATCACTCAAAATGACCATGCAGCATCTCAAAAGATAGCTAAGCCTTTCAACTAAACAATGATGGAAAGCATTTGGCAATAGCTTTTGATTTCAGAGAGCTATTTATGATCTAGCTCGTGAAGTTTTTTTGGGTCACCCGGTATTTGCTGTTGTTCTTCGTCGAATTGCGGTATTATCAACTGACATAAAGTTTCAGTTGATGACGTTTTGTTGCAGATTACTAGGATGACGATAAACTTAGACTGCGTTCACACGATGCTGGTAGATTTTGAAAACGGTGAAAAATGTGACGGATAGGCCTCCCGTCCACACGAAAACGGCACATTCTTTGCCGGCAGATTTTGAAAACGGTAGATTTTGAAAGCCGAACTCTAACCGGCACATTTTGGAAACGGCATCGTGTGAATACTCGAAAATAATGTAAACAGAACATTTTTCGACGCTTTTGGAATGAGAATGGTCGATTCTTAGAATGTAGATACATTTCTTTGGCATCAAAGTCTTACAAAGAGTTTTTACCGTCATATTTCCAACCGTTTTCAAATTGTTGCGGCATCGTGTGAACGCTAGCTCAAATTCTGCTATCGTCACATTTTTTATCGTTTTCAAAATGTGCCGGCATCGTGTGAACACAGTCTTAGAATAAGATAAAATTGTGCTTTGAAAAGAGTATGATAACTTCACAAATGAGTTTGATACTAGGATGATGTATTGAAACATATGTACATCTGATCTTTCAAGCTCAGTTTTAAGAGAGCTGAATAAATGTTATACGGGATGAGCCAGAAAAAAAGTTCCCACTTTTGAAGATTCATAATATCAAGAGTACTTCGCAGATTTGAATGATTCAAATTCTAGCTACAAGCCAAAGCAAGGGCAGATTTTGTAATACAATAGCATCAGTTGCTTTTGTTCACACCTCAATTCAAAGCGATTAGCGAATGCAGACAAAAGAAATTCTCTCAAGCAGAAATTGAAAACAATCGAAGCCGCAAAGTTGCCCTGAAACCAGTACGGCGAACTCTCGTTTGGTGCGGACGATGGGAGGCTTTTAAGAGAAGGTATGTGCTTATAACAAAAGAAGAAGGGTAAATCTAAAGTTCTGTCTGGGGCATTTTGTTTATTTGACTCAAAAACCGAGCAGAGGGCATTACAATTTTAGCACATTTATTGCTCAGATATACGCAGTCACTGCTCAGCTCCTGAATCAAGTAAACAAAATGCCCAAGACAGAACTTTAGATTTACCCTTTTTCTTGCATTATGAGCACATACCTTCTCTTAAAAACCTCCCTTCGCCCGCACCAAACGAGAGTTTGCCGTACTGGTTTCAGGGCAACTTTGCGTCTTCGTTTGTTTTCAATTTCTGCTTGAGAGAATTTCTTTTGTCTGCATTCGCTAATCGCTTTGAATTGAGGTGTGAACAAAAGCAACTGATGCTATTGTATTACGAAATCTGCCCTTGTTACAAGCCAAAAGATCGAAGTATTTTTGTGATTTTTCTCATTGTCTCAAGAGCACTAAAAATATATATAAACTGAGGTTTACAAAAATTTCAAGGTTGCAAAATGACTGAAAAAGGGCTAAACACGTTGATCAAATCATTAAAGACCCATCGCACAGATGCAATCGTTCGTGGATGAGAGACATCCATTGTACATTTATTGCCATGGGACTGAAAATCTTTTGTATTTATTTGAAAATTGATGTCGTATAACTCTCGAGAGAGGTGAAACACCCATTGCGTACTGTTCTGTGCAAGTAGAGTCTTGACAATTTGATCAATGTTTTAGGCCATTTTTCAATCATTTTGCAACCATAAAATTTTTATCAAGTAAAATTTACCGATACTTCTTGTGCCGGTAAGACAGGGAAAAAATCACAAAAATACTTTGATCTTTCGGCTTTTAACTGAAATTTGCATCATTCAGATTCGTGCAGTGCTTTTGGTGCTATGAATTTTTTAAAGTGGGAATCTTTTTCTGGCTCACCAGGTAGAAATTTTCTCATGGACTGATATGATGTCTAGAAAGGCATGTCAATTGAAGAAAAGTTCTTTGAATCAATTTCCTTTTAGAGACACAGTCAACCTCTTACGCTTTCTTTACTTTTTGCAAACAAAGTGACGTCATCAATCATACAAAATTGTGGATAACTCGGAAATGAAACAAGATATCACAAAGTTGAAAATGACATTCGTTATCATTCAGATGTGCTTTTTATTTGCATCAATAAAAATTTTCGCTTCAGATCACCTTTAAAGTTTTTTTTTTTGTTAAATGGTGATGACACAGTTCATCAAACACTTGTACCTTTATTTACTCGTCAGGTGGTAATGCCTATATCTCTTTCAGTTTATTGGCAAATACTCATGCTGGACAGAGTTTTGATAAACATGCAGTAATCATTATGGGATACCCTACGAAGATTATGAGTGCCGATATACCGTAAGTTGTACTGTAATTTTACCATATTTTTGCACGGTAAATTATCGTTACTGTAAACACTCTGTTAAGCCTCCTTCGTATTTAAGTCCCCTCTCTAATAAGCTTTTTCCTTCTGAGCCACAATTTTAAAAGTCAACCTCTCTGTTCAGCTCCCTCCCCCCCCCCCCACCACTTATGCCAACTGCCACAGGTTACCGAAGGTTTTCGTTTATCTACCTATTAAAACTAGCAAAACTTGATACTAAAAGTGGTTACTAAAACTTTGATATTAGGTTGTTTTAGCAAGACGACGCGAGTCAAGAAGACGCCAGCATAATCCTATTGTTTGAAGATGTAAATTACAAAGAGAAATCAACTTCAAAACTTGTGCGCGTCTCGAGAGACTTACTGTACGTTCTATTCTGCAACTGACAACCTGAAAAGTATTCTTTTGAAGGCCAAACTGCAAAAAACAAGACGTCGAGAAGGGAAGCAAAATGCAATATGAGCACATTCACAAATGATGGAAATGCTAGAATGCAAAGCATTCTTAGGGAATTTGTCTGTCTGTGAGCAGCATTCTGAGAGGGAAAAGGCAGGAAAATTAGAATGCTCTAAAAACATTAAAAAGTAGCTGCGTTTCAAAGACGTCCGCGTCTTGCAGCTAAAACAGCCTATTGTGGAGAAGGCGGACGCAAAGAAACAGATAGATTTTTGGCACACTGAGGCCTTTCGAACCTACGTTCTCATCAGAGTGTGACTTTACATTTGAAGTTAGAGTAGTGATTTCTGGTATATAAGGTGAAAAAGATTTAAAGTGATTGACAGATTGATTTATGTTATCTTCGTGACGGGGGGGGGCACTTAATTCAGTTCATCGAGGCGTGTCCGTATTTGAATAGTCTGTTTTCATAATCTATTAATAAGTTTGAGTCACTTAATTTCATGAAAGCATAAATTTTTGCGGAGGAGTGTTGAGGCTGCGCGCAGGCTAGAATTTAGCTGCTGCAACCGCTTCTTAGAAGTATATCTTGACATTTTTTTAAATTTTTTATATTCAGTATAACAGTTTACAATGACGAATTACCTAAGACTCTAACTACGAAGCACTATACCACACTACAAGGACGATACCAGGAGGAGCAAAAATATCATGTCTACCCCCTGGCATTTAACACAAAACACATAAGACCTAAAATACAGCTAATTATACGACACAAGATGCATTTTAGGTAATGCAAAAAAACATTTTAATAATAAACGAAAAAGAAACTATTCAAGGAGAGGGGAGCATTCGCGGACAGGTGTTCATTATCCAACTTATCCAAAACGTGAGAGGCCTGGATATATTCTAGCGCTGCTATGAGAATTTTTGCATTTGAATCAAATGATAACTGTTCATGGCCATAGAGGATGATCTTTACAATTTCTTCTTTTGAAAGATTTATTAAACCATGAGGCAATAATATCGCGTTTACACTTTGAGAAGATCAAGTCTATTTGCATCATAAGTACGGCTGAGCAGGAAATAGTGTTCCGTATCCTCAACACCATCATTTGTTGGGCACAAAGGGTTTGACATCTTGACGTTGGACAAGTCAAAGTATATTTTAGAGTGAACCCTCATGCGAATAAGCGGGTCCTTGGAAAAGACGAACAAGGACACGTTTCAACCTGGCTATCATGTGTCGAATGTGTGTATTTGACAATTGAAATTGTATGTTGACTCCGCAAAATATGGGGTAAAAGAACTGAAAAGCTACCATTATTACATTCTTGTCATTTGCCCCCGCTCTTGAGCGTCTGAAATTAGATAATCCCCCCTGGGGGCTTAGAGTCCGTTCACATTGGCTGGCACATTTTGAAAACGGTGAACAATGTGACAGATAGGTGTCCCGTTCACTCGAAAACGTCACACTTTTGCCGGCAGATTTTGAAAACGGTAGGTTTGAAAATGGAACTCTAACTAGCACATTTATAAAACGGTGTCGTGTGAACACTCAAAAATAATGAAAACGGAACATTTTTCAACGCTTTCAGGACTAGGCTGGTCGATTCGCAAGGTGCAAGTACATTTCTTTGCCATCGGCAGATTTCAACGAATTTGCTGCTGTCAGATTTCTATCATTATCAAACTGTGCTGGTATCGTGTGAACGGTAGCTAAAATTTTGCTCCCGTCACATTTTTTACCGTTTTCAGATTGTCCTATATCATGTGAATGCATTGGGATGTCGATTAAAGCAACTGTTGCAATTGTATTACAAAATCTGTCCTTGTTGATCCGAATAAATTTCAAACCACCAAGAAGAACTGATGGCCATTTTAGGCCATTTTCCGAATGTTCTGCTGATTTTTCCGTATTTTTCAAGCCATTTTACCTTGCCAAGAGACTACTAAACTTCCCAACAAATTGCAGAAATACTTTAATCTTTTTAATATTAGAAAAGTCAATCTTCATCATTATCATGCAACCACTCTTGCTTTCTGCAATTTTCAGGAAAACATCTTTTGAATCACCCGGTTTATGGAAACGATTTTATTTCATCTTCCAGATTTCCATTTCATCAAAATTCAGACTTCTTGTATCTAAGTGGATTTCAAGAGCCAGATGCGGTACTTATACTTGGTATGTACAATTATAAGTGTAGAGGTTCACCATTTTTTTGTATTGTTTTGAATAAGATTTTTGGAGTGCCGCTTGAAACCAACACGTTGTTGATGGGTTACCCTCTCTTAGACAAATATCTGAAACTGAAATTTGTTCGGTAACTTTGCTTTTTTAGGCCAAATTTTGGCAATCTAGCTCTATCTGGCTCTTGCATTTTATCGTTGGCTTCAAAAATTAAGATTGGCTTTTTGGCTTAATGTTAGTTTTTTGAGATTTTGCCACATTCTGTTGAAATTTAGCCAAATTAGACTGGATTTCTAACCTTGGTTGACGTTGAAATGGGAGATTTTCTGCAGAAAGGACATATCGAAAACCTGCAAAAAGGAGTGAAAACAACAACGACGATTTCCCTTTGTTCTCCTTCCTAGCAATAATGACATTTTGGATGTGTTCGTGTTTTTCGCCCTCTTTGGAGAATGGAATTCTCCTGAATAAGTTATTCATACTAGGGAGAAGACTTTTTTCAATCTCCCAAGAGGACAGCACGTGCTAAGGCGTACTGAATTCATTGTTGTGAGGGAAACATATCATGAAGCTTGCTCGTTTAGCACATTTTTTAAAGGTTTCTCGGAGCGATGGGACCTTTTTCAGATAGTCCGTTATAAAATCTGAACGGATTGACTGATTTCAGCCAGAAAAAATTCTAAAAATAATTGAACATCTTAGCTATTCAATCAGATTTTGCAAAATATCATTGTTTATGAACTCATGGAGCAGTAGCCTTTCAAACGCCGGGCCTTTTTAACTCACCTGGTAGTCTGGTAAATTTTGAAATGGATTTGAAGATGTCCACCATTTGATAACATATTTTTCAGCATTATTACCTCGATATCTAGAGATCAGTGGCCTTGCAAACGATGATTTTTTTATTTTCTCGCCCGGTAGAAACCGTTCTGTCTCGTTTGTAGGTGTCATTATGATTTTGCCACCATCTGTATTATGATCTGAGGATTTTTCTAATTCGGTTTTTCTTGTTTCAGAATCACAAAGAAATCTTCCTCTACCTAGTCACAATATGTTGTTATTTGTGAAACCAAGGGATCCGAAAAGGTAACTTTTCCCACTATATAAATCACCAATTGAGTACTATTATATCACCACTGATGGCGTCCCCATTCTGGCATGAGAACGGGGTATGTCAAGGCAAAGTCTGTTTTTTTTGTTTTGTTTTGTTTTCAGTTTGCTTTGAGTGGGCTTGTCAGGATTTCTAGCTACTGAAAGCTAATTTAGGTCCACTGTGCGTGCTGCTTCCAGGCATGGGACCCCTAGTTTAACGTCCCTTCCGGAGGACGATGAGGTGAGTTGTGAGGTCAGGCCTCCGAGGTCTCCCATCCGGAGTTTGACAACAACAACAGTTAAACTAGAATACACAAAGGAAAGATATGTCGTTCGTAGTGAGAAAGGACACAAGATCATCGAGTTCTCACTACGAACGACATATTACAAAAATTTAATGCGATAACGATAAATCTAGAATAACAACAAAAACATACACTACAAAAATTTGGGCGCACCAGGTGCGTCAAAGAAATATATCTCTGACTCGCCTGGTAAGGTGGATTTCCACTCAGTCAGTTCCTCCGACCAGACATGAAATCATTAGCTGATGTGAGAAAATGTCGCTCTGAATTGAATAGAATGTTGCGCGTGACACTCGAATCAGCGATTGTGAAAAGGTTGTTTTCCAGTCAGTGGAATTTTCCTAGCGGGCAGAATTTCTGCCATATCTGCGATATGTGTTCATGCTGCTATGCTGCTCATACTGCTAGCCTCCTAATCGCTAAATACAAAATGGCGACGATATCATCATAAAATATTACAACATAGGATACATACTACTACACTTTCAGATAACTATGCAAAAATACAAGAACGATCCCAAGGGAGCACCACGGCCATTACAGGAAGACATGCAACCAGACTAACAACTGCAATAAAGCTTACTGATTATGCTAATTGCAAATTACTATAAAGTACAACTACAATGTCTAAGACAAAGACAACAAATTAAAGTTGAAAAACAACGCTACAATTGGGTGGCTTATGGAAAGGTTGGGTGTAGTCCTCAATCAAATCGACTAGTTTTGTGGATGAACTTTAATGTATGCTCGAGTATATGCTTATTCACTGAATTAGAAAAATCTTTGTCACCATACAATAACAGTTGTAACAACAAATCATTTGCAAGGTCTACATATCTAAGTGGTCGTAACATGGGCAGTTCGGACACTATTATTGTGCGGTCCGAAATCACCATGAAACAATAATGATGCAATACTCACCCAAGCCAAGCAATGTTTGTATTCCGTTACAACATCATACTTTTCTTTGGTTAGGCCCAGGTTTCAAATTCTGAATCCCAAGTGTAGCAACATGCTGCCTCCCAAACTTGCCCTAACGAAGTGCCCTTCGTTAGGGTAAGTTTTGGAGGTGGAATGTTGTTGCACTTCAGTTTGGATTAAGAATTTGAAGCCAGGCCTAACCAAAGTACGATGCTGCAACGGAATACAAACATTGCTTTGCTTGGTGAGTATTGAATCATTATTGTTTCATGGTTAGTTCAGACAGCACAACAAAAGTGTCCGAACCGCCAATGGTCGCAATAATACATACATTCCAGCAAAAAGGTCCCATAAAAGTACTTATCTTTGATTATACAGTACATATATAGCCTTCATTTATTACTTTTTTAACTTGTTGTGTTGTTTTAAAAAATTCTAGCCGATACTGTAAGATTTAAGAACCCATTGTGGCAGTTTTCATGTAGAAACAGCCTTTGCATGAAATGAGCGATGTGACATATAGCGAGTGATCTAAATTGGAAACATCATATAGAAAGCATAGTTGGTAAAGCCAATAGAGCATTGGGTTTTATAAAGCGAAATCTTAAACACTGCCCACAAGAGATTAAAATTCAAGCTTACAAAACACTTGTGCGTCCCATATTAGAATATTCATCCACAGTATGGGACCCCTACATGATTAATCAAGTCGAATCGATAGAAAAAGTTCAAAGAAGAGCTGTAAGATTTGCAACGAACTTCAAGGAACGTGAGCCAGGCTGCATGATTGCCAAATTGAAAGAAATCAACTTACCTTCGCTCAAGGGGAGGAGAGAGCAAGCGCGTTTGGCATTATTCAGGGATATTGTTCAAAATAATTCTGCTGTAAAACTTCCATGTTATATAATGAAAAGGACGAGGAAGACAAGACAAAACAATACTGACTTCTCTAGCTTCGTACATATGCAATGTAGGACTGAATCATACAGTATTGGTTTTTTTGAGAGGACGATAAGGAATTCCTTCAAACTAGATCAAAGTTGTAGCAATTAGAGAATATATTTTAGAGACTTGTAAATAGGGCTTTAGGTTTTTATTTGAACTTCACTTTTGGGTCAGTGACCTCTTTGCAGCTATGCCGATTGGCCTTGCAAAGTATTAGCATAGATGTAGACATCATTTTCTATGACGTCACTTCACTTCGACTTGAACGAAGCTGCCATATGTGTTCATGCTGCTATGCTGCTCATACTCTTAAACTCCATATCATGAAATACAAAATGGCAATGAAAAATCTTTCACGTATTTATGGCAGTTAGAGATCTCAAAATTCGGGATGAACTCACGACTGGTGTTCAGCAGTTGGTAATGTTTGCTTTTTGACAGTAATTTTATAAACCCCGGCCTTGTCCTTTAACGTGGGTTTTTAATAGACCTTTTCACGGAAAGAAAAGCATGCTGGGAAAATGGGGGAGATTTGGAAACTTTTCATTGGGAAGGACGACATGTGATCTGAGCTGTTTGACCTCCCTACGTTCATATGCGTTCAGGCAACAGCCTGCCAATTTAAATGCGATTTCAGACACAAATGAAGTGCTTTCATTTTGAATTTCAGCTGATTTCCTCCATTGATCGCAGAATTATGTGCCAAAATGTGGCGTTTGGTCGCAAGGGCCTAGGCATGATTCTGTGATTCTCGAAGCTGCCTCGGGTTTCTTTATCGTCCCATAAAAAGATTCAGAGGAATTCGATCCACAGACATGTTGCTATTTCGTTATCTCTGAAGTGTAAGGAGTTTATCGATATGTACACAAGATATCTAACATCTTTGTTCGTGCATAGGGAGAGAGGTTTGTTGCGAAAATAAGCATCGCAAAACCTGGCGAAATTCGAAGCTGCGTGGTGTCGAAATCTCCAAATCTCCCCCATTTTCCCAGCATGCTTTTCTTTCCGTGAAAAGGTCTATTGTAGTTACTTTGGCTTTTATTTGCAGGGAAATTTGGGATGGTCCTGTCTCTGGACTCGATGCTGCCGTCGATTTTTTTGGTGCCTCTGAGGTTTGTCTCAACATTGTCCTTATTTCAAACATTTATTTTCTTTATTTGAAATTTACCAGATGATGTCCCAATAATGTAAATACTTTCAAAGTATCACTGAAACTCGAATAGAGCGCCAATATTAGTCTTTTGGAGAAGATAGGCAAGTAGCTTCTTATATTTGATGTTCTCCATGAATAATAGTTTACGAATATTTCGACAGGATAACCTATCAATATTTACAAATATTGTTATCATTAGGGTCCTGCTTGCCTAAATCACAGTGATAAAAGAAAAGAAAATTGTCCATTTTAAAACTTTAAAAGATTACAATCAAATGCAAGTGGGACTTACATGCTCACAGAATTAAATGTCATTAAAATGGCTATCTAAAAACTTTCTAAGCAAAAGACGTGATTCGATTTTCCTTGCCTGCAGAGGCAACTTGTTGTATTCTATCGCAGCCAAGAAATAAAGTCCCCTTCGTCCACATTCCGTTTTCATTGGTGGTAACTTTACCGATATCCCCTCGTTTCTCGTATTCTTTCCGTGTGTATTCTTAGTGAAGTATTCTTTCATCACATCACAGACATTTTGTTGTAAATTATCAAAGACCAAAGTACAAGCTCTTTTCCTGATTATTGCATCAATTTTAGGTACACGTAGGTCAACCGTCGGGTTATTTATTTGAATAACAGGACAATAAATGGCACAAGGCCTTGTTTTATTGTATTTTTGAATCAAATTGCTACTTTTCCTTCGTTTGTCTTTAAACTTAATTCAAATCTACTCTTCAATCACTCGTAGGCATTTCCAATAAGCTCCTTGGCATCAGTCATCCATGAAAGATACGGAAACAATACCCATTGTCTTTGGTACAATCTCGGAGACAATCAAACGAATCCCAGGATTCATAGCGACCTTATCAACATGTTTAACAGCAAAACGTTCAACTACCCAGGTACGTAGAAATTTGTAAGCTATCTCAGTGTCGTGGCCAGGAAGTTTGTATCCCTTTATTAACTGCAACCCCAGTGCAAAGCTCGAGAAAAATCTGGAATCAAATTTCAATGTCATTTTTCTCACCTTTTTACACGAGAGGAAGACATAGCTAAATTCAACTGTATGAAAATTCATTGCTCATTTCAAGGCATTGTTTTAGGGCGAAAAACATTGTTTAATTCATTAACCTTCAACACGGGGGAGGGGGTGCGTCCATGTCAATATTTGGGGTCTGAGGTCTTACGTTAAGTTAATATTTGGGGTCTGTGAATAGCAGCATAGACATAAATTCAATATTTGGGGCCCACGAATCTGAAGAAAAGAAACATCGTGTAATTTAGTGCGATTCATTCGGTGACCCATTCAATAAATGTCGTTTTGCACAAGGGCTCCGGAAGTAAATAACAATATTTGGGGTTTCCAAGACATTAGACTTAATATTTAGGGTCCACCAAAGAAATAGTGGATAAGTCTAAGGAGAGCCCCAGTAAATAAGTCAACGATAGGTTCGATGAAATTTGACACGAAATTAGATTACGTTATATTATGTTTGCTGGAGCTCAACTACAGTGTAGTTCCCTTGCTTTCTTGAGATCTTATTTTGCTGTGATTCAGAAATCTACTGAATCAAAATACCAAAGCTCTGGTGTGGAGACAGATGGATCGTTTCAAGATTACTTGATTGATTGATTGATTGATTGATTGATTGACTGATAGATAGGTTGATTGATTGATTGATTGATTGACTGATTGATTGATTGATTGATTGACTGATTGATTGATTGATTGACTGATTGATTGATTGATTTGATTTGATTTATTTAAGGAGGGGTTTGATTTATTTACTAGTTGAGCTTTCAAAGTATCAGTACCAATGAGCAAGGTATCTGTGTTCAAATCTAACTTTCGATGGTTAGCATGGCAATTAGTATGAGTTAAATTCACATCGCCAGTCCTGATCAAATGTGTTACCTCCTTTGAGACACTCGGTGCTATTCCATTTTCAGTAATGAAAAATTTTAAATCATTTGCCTCTTTTAGACTGCGTTCACACGATGCCGGCACATTTTGAAAACGGTAGAAAATTAGACGGCAAAAACTCGTTGCAAGACTTTGATGCCAAGAAGTGTGCCTACATCCTAAGAATTTATCTGTCTCGTTCCAAAAGCGGTTAAAATGTTCTTCTTTCGTCATTTTCAAGTGTTTACACGATGCCGTTTCCAAAATGTGCCGGTTAGAGCTCCGTTTTTAAAATCAACCGTTTTCAAAATCAACCGTTTTCAAAATCTGCCGGCAAAAAATGTGCCGTTTTCGTGTGAACGGGAGGCCTATCCATCACATTTTTCACCATTTTCAAAATGTGCCGGCATCGTGTGAACGCAGTCTTAATTCCAATGTTCTTTTTCGTCCAGCGCTACATTCTCTTGGTCACAATGTTCAGATTCTGAGGCTGATAAAGTCACCAGCAGAAATCAAGTTAATGAAGAAAACAGCGGAGATTGGAGCAAGAGCATTTTCTAGGGTATGTCTACTAACGTAATTCTTCCAGGCAAACGGCATGGCGTCATAGCAGTGTTGAAAACACAACACCGCCATTACCTGGGGTACCTTCCGAGTAATGCAACTATCATTTTATTTCCCCGACCCCCCCCCCACCCCGGGATAGGCGGGACCGATGCGGTGCTATTCGCCTCTTGTTCTCTAAAAGGTTTGCCCCGGGCAGCGGGGACACCCAGGGCGATTCGCTTCTTCAAAAGCTTCTCGGATTCACGTTTAAAGTTCTAACATGCTACGAATTCCGTTTGTCCCCCGCACAACATGCCGGGGCTTTGAGTGGGGTCAAACGAGAGTTATCGTCTCCCCTTCGCAAAAGAATATTACACCGATGGGCGAGGGCATCGTTCGCTTTCACAAGAGAAAAACGTGAATGACTCCGCATCGGCCCCGCCTATCCCGGGGTGGGGGGGGGGTCGGGGCAATAAAATGATAGCCGCATAAAACAAGGTAAAAACATGACGAGGATGTTCTTTATTTGAAATAAACAGTTTCTCAATTCTCTCTCACCATTACTGGAGTTTGCCATCTGAGAGTTGAGTTTCTTACAAGCAGTTTCTTATAAAAAATACGTGTAGCAAATTCACTCTTTTCATTTTCTTGGTATGATTATGCATATTAGCGACTGAAAATGTGGATAACTCAGTGCTAATCCATAAAATATGGAACGTTTGCGTAGCGTTTCCCGTGGATATGTAAGTTTTCTAACAACGAACACTTGCAGATTATCGGATGAAACACCTGGTTCCAGAATTTATTGCTGCAACATTGCAAATTATGTTAAATTTTATCAGTTTTCTTGTTGTAAGTAGGATTAAGTGTGTATGTCTGCTGCGTTATTCACAGTAGGAACCATGAGTAGTAGGACACAATTAGGTTGAATTAGATCGGATTAGATTCTTTGCCTATCTTGAAATGCCTTAAAATTCTCTTCCTTGCCATCGGCAGCCTTTCCCAGCCATATTTCCTTGCCGCATTTTGGGCCAATGTTGGGCCTAAGTTGACCTTTGCCATCTCCACCAGCACATCTCAACCTCGTTCCCAGGGTGTTCTTACGTCATACGCTGATCACGAAGCCGAATGAACACCCTGGTACACTTCGATCACATTTGCCCAAAAAATGGGCAAATGTGGAAGCCATTATGGATTTCACCGTTGGCTAGGCAACGCCAAGCGACGGAAAATGGCCGTTGTTCTGGCGCTAATTCTGCAGAAGATGAACGGAGAAATTGAAGACAAATACTTTGAGGACCTTATTTGAACCTTTTTGCAGGTATTTAAATAATAATCTGGGGTCGGCAAGTGTGTTTAATGTGAAAATAAGCTCGATTTGTTTGGAGCAAAAATGGGCCTAAGTTGCAAATTCGGGAAACTTTCACCGCAGCTTCAAAAATGAACTGGCTCGTTATTCTTCGAATTTCGGAAATTAGTTGCAAATGATGGCCGGAATAGGTAAAGAATGTGGTTTTACGTCGAATTTTGACATGCCCGAGGTCGTTTACCCCGCGCAAATCGGTGTTACAGCCCAAAATGGTGAACAGCCAATTAGATTGCCGAACGGCCTCTTGTATTCCAGAGTAGAGGTAGAGCAACGAACTCACTCTGGGGACGAGATTAAGCACATTTATTGCAGACAAAGGAAATTCTTTCAACCAGTAATTCAAAACAAACATAACTGTAAAAGTTTTCCCGAAACTATTAGGGCAAACTCTCGCTATGTGCGAGCGAAAGGTTGTTTTAAAGAGAAGTTATATTCTTATAACGAAAGAAGAAGGGTGAATCTTAAAGTTCTATCCGGCGGATTTTGTTCATTTGATTTAGAAGTTTAGCAGAACGCATCGTAATTCTCGGGTATTTAGGGCTTAAATGAAGCAATTACCACACAACTCCTGGATGAATTAAACAAATCCGCCAAACAGAACTTTAGATTCACCCTCTTTTCGTTATAGGTACGTAATTTCTCTTAAAAGCCATCTTTCACTTCCACAAGGCGAGAGTTTGCCGTACTGGTTTTGCGGTCTTGTTTGTTTTGAATTATTGGTTGAGAGAATTTCCATGTCTGAAATTACTGATCGCTTTGAATTGAGGTGTGAATCAAAAGCAAGTGATGCTATTTTATTACAAAATCTGCTCTTGTTAGCTGGATACGACGGGCTTGCATACGTTTGAACTTTTTTGGACTCATCCACGAGTATATTTTTGTCCATCTAAGGTTATGCTGAGTTCAAGGCCTGGCCTGGAAGAGAGTATTCTCCATGCCATATTGGAATATGAATGTAAATTACAAGGAGCACAAAGACTTGCTTTCCCGCCAGTTGTTGCAGGTGGTTTATCAGCTAACACACTTCATTACGTCAGTAATGCTCATGTAATAAGGTAAGTTATACCATGGATAGTTAGGCCACAGGGAAACCAGGATTAATTGGTAATGAATAAAAAGAATAAATAAAAATAAATAATGGCAAATAGAGAATGATTAATTCCATATATGTCCTCTGCGCAGAAATTTTTTCTGAACTGCGACGCGCTCCTTCCCCGCAGCGTTACGCTCCTTCGCAGTTCAGAAAAAATTTCTGCGCAGAGGACATATATGGAATTAATCATTCTCTATTTGCCATTATTTATTCTTATTTATTCTTTTTATTCATTACCAATCAATCCTGCTTTCCCTGTGGTTAGGCACCGCATTTATATTTCAGTGTGCATGCTGCTGCGGAGGAAATTTTATATATTTGTGTGGAGGAGGTTACTTTTCTTTCTTCGTCCGTTTCTTACGCTAGCTCCCTCTTAATAGCAAATAATTTCATCCTCCGCAAAGCGACAATGAAGCACAAGTGCGGTGTCTTGCCACCCATGGTTATACCGATTGGACCAAAATGAACTTAAAACTTTACCTCATGGAGAATACTGGAAGTAATGAGATAAATCAAAGGTGGGTGTAAAATTGTATCACATTTTTCTATCAATTTAATGACTTGAAAGGAACTTTGGCATTTTCTGTCATTTGGTTGAATTCTTCCCGCACGAAGCCTTCTGTGTACCAAGGTTTTTCAAAGTGTTTCTTTCACAGTCTTCAGAAAACAATTATTACGCCTTCCTTTTCATCGCTTTAGGGATGGTGACATGATTTTAATGGATGCGGGTTGTGAATACAATGGTTATGTATCTGATATCACAAGAACATGGCCTGTTAATGGAAAATTCTCTGAAGAGCAAAGACAATTATACGAAATCGTGCTGAGAGTGCAGACACATTGTATAGAGGTAAGAAGGCTGACTTTTGGTCTCTTGACTTACTACTGTTAGACAAGGAAATGTCACAGCTAACTGTACGGCAGTACCGGGTGTCCAAAAAAAACGCAACGGATTTATAAAATTCTGACACAAGGTGTTTCGAATCAGTAATTGAATAATTATTTTCTCTATATCTGCAATAATTAATTTAAATTTTGATGTATTTTTCAGAATTTTTGGTGACTTGGTTGCAAAGCTAAAAATCAACAAACTTTAACTTTGTTGTCTGGGCAAAACCAAAGCTACCAGCATTAGTGCAAAGTATACTACAAAATTGCCAGCGTGGCATACATGCAACTTCACAGAATTACAGACGGGCACACAATTTGATCAAGGAACTGTGATTAAGGGATCCCTTGCTGATTCATGAGTTATCTAGTTTCAAGGGAGCTTTTAGTGTTCATTTCCAATTGAAAGTATAACTCTAATGATTGCTTAGTCATTTTAGAAAAAGTAACTGTGTCTTGGCCAAAATCTTTATAAAAAGTGTCTGTTAAATGTTCAGTAAACTTGTATGATGTTTGCTTGTCGGCAGTCTTCGGTAATTGCTGAGATTGTCATGTTTAATGATTTGACTATTGACTATCATAATTCACTATTGCTAAAACAACAGCTCTGGTTTTGACGTAGGAGCAATTTTGAGGTTTGCTGATTTTTAACTTTACAACCAAGTCCCCAAAAGTACTGAAAAATATATAAAAAAACTATTCTAGCTATTGCAGATTTCAATAAAGATAATCGTTTGATAATGAGTACGAAACAGTTTCCATTAGAACTTTTCAAATCTGTTGCGTTTTTTGTGGGACACCCGGTACTCTTGAATTAAACTAATGCGAAATAAAGCGGATGAAGAAAACGAACTTCTTAGGAATTGCAGTAGATGAAGGGGAAATCCAACCGGGTCGAAATTTTTTTGATGATTAGTTTGATGATTCACATTCAAGATTAGTTGGAAAGATCAGTGTAAATCCCTACTTGGTAAATTAGCTGGTGGTCTATCATCCCTTAACCCTCTCCGACTTCGCGTCCCCGTTGAGGTCCCAGCAACAAAATTGGCTAAAAATTGAAATCTCTTCAAATTGCTTCAAAATTGGTGCAAAGCCCATTTCAAGTGCGCTGATTACGAATATGGACAAAGATTTTGAAAATATTGCCACCAAGTGCCCAAAATGGCACAAAAAGTGGCACAAATGACTCAAAATCTAGATTGTTCAGGATTATCTCAAAATTGGCACAGAGCCTGTTTCAAACATGCTGCTTGTCACTGTGAATCAAATTTTTTGAAAATATTGTCACCAAAGTGCTCAGTGTGGCACACAAAGTGGTACAAAAAAGTGGTGCAAGTGTCAAAAACTTGAAATCTCATTAAATTGCTCCAAAATTTGGTACAGAGCCTATTTCGATGGTGCTTATTATGAATATCGACAAAGACTTTCAAAATATTATTACCAAAGTGGTCCAAATGGCACAGAAAGTAGCACAAAAAATGGCACAAATGTCCAAAAATTTACATTGCATTGAATTATCTAAAAATTGGCACAGAGACTATTTCAGACATGCTGATTACGAATATGATTGGACTTTTGGGAAATATTATCACCAAAGCGCTCCAAATGGCACACAAAGTGGTACAAAAAGTGGAACAAATGTCTAAATCTTGAAATCTCTTTAAATTGCTTCAAATTTCGCACAGAGCCTATTTTGATGGTGCTGATTATGAATATCGATAAAAATTTTCAGAATATTGTCACCAAAATGCTCCAGATGGCACAAAAAAGTGGCACAAGTGAAAACTAAAGGATATACTCCCACAGTCAAAGCTAAGTCATGTATATCGGGCTCTCTTTGAGAGTCATCTACGATACGGCGATGTCATCTGGGGGAGCCTCTCTGCAGCCAACCTTCATACTTTGCAGCGACTACAAAACAGAGCCATATCCATAATTGAAAGAACGAAAATAAAGGATCACTGGCAGAATAATCTGTTAAATATCGAGACCCTCATTCGTTTCGATCGCTCAGTGGTGATGGTGAATAAAGTTGTAAACAAGCTTTGCCCGGAAAGCCTCTGGGATATGTATGAACAAAGATGCAATCTCTCAAGGTATAACACAAGAAATAATGGAGATCTTCATATCCCAAAAGTAAACCTCGAACACAGAAAGAAGGGCTTCCGATATTCCGGAATCAAAATATGGAATGACATTCCAGTTGAAGTCAGAGAACGGTCATCGTTAACCCTATTGAGGGAAAAGCTGAAAGGGTATTTACTACGTCAATTCGAGATAGCCCCCCCCCCCCCCAAGAACAACTCCCTTGAAGATCATTGCCTTGCAGATTAGACATTCTTCTGTTTCTGTAGATATGATTGTATTTGATTATTACTTAGATTATTTAGTTTTTATGTATCACTGATGGGATATCGTTGCAAATGAATGAATAAAAAAAGCTGGAGGAAGGTTTCCGCGTTGATGTCATGTTTGAAGAAGGTTTGGCAATTTTTATGAAAAACCTAAAAATAGTTATGTTGGCAACATCAACTGGTTTGTAATTGTTAGGGTAAAGAAAATACGCGAGGAGTTCGTAGACTGATTACATGAGTCTCACTTTTTCGTATTGAGTTTGATGATTGATGTTTATGGCTTCAAACTGAGACTCATGACAATATAGCTTTAAAATCGGGAAATGAAAAACATCAGATTAAAAACGTCAAACGAAGACAGGGAATCACGTCATCAGTCCACGGAGTTCGTAGAATCTGGCTGTATGACTTGATAAAATGAGGAAGAGTTAAAGAAGGAAATTGGCGTCTAGAGGAAGGTTTAGCTTTGTCTGGTTTGTGGTAACGTTAGACGGTACCCGATATCCAAACCTTGCACGATCAGATGTCCCCTGTTAGGCCATGAATGGCACGGGTTTGATCCGTTGAAATGTTCTTAAGGTTCAGGAGCGTTTAGGCCTAAGTTAAACATAACTCTTCTCATGCGCCGAACCTAATAGCTGAATAAGGCGCACGAGAAGAGCAACGTTTAACTTGATTGGGGACTACCGATTAGATTACATGCAGCAGGATGCATTTGGAGTGACTTGTTCCAGAGCAAATTCTTCCCGTAGATTGAAGATACAAGGTATTACTGATTAGTATCAAGGCTGTAAACAGGAGACTAATGTGTAGCACTTTTGCTGAGGATCCAACGTTACCGGTACAGTGTAATCAAGGTCCTGTATTAACGAGATTTTACGAGAGCCCGCTTTTCCACTCTCCACTTTTCCATGAACAGTTACACCAATTTTTGAGCAGCTTCGTGGTGCAGAGATGTTTTTCTATCAAGGGCTAAGCTCTTTAATGGATTAAAGAAACTAAACTCCCTGTAAAATTTCATAGGAATAAAATGGACCAAAGCAACGATCTCTCCTGTTACTTATGAAGAAAACTCCTTATCATATCGTACTAATGTCTTGTGAATCGTTTCGCTTATCATAAACTGACAAGGTTGAGATGATTTTATCAACGTTAGAATTCAGTTGATTAATATAAGCCCAAATGACATGGTTCACTCAATAACTTTATGTTTTCGGTTTGGTCCAGAACTAATTTAAAAAAACACATCAGCTCTACTAAACGTATCTTTTAATTTTCAGCATTGTAAAGTTGGTGTTTCCCTTGATCAGCTTCATCAACGGATGATAAATGCATTGGGAAGCGAACTACAACGTGAGTCCTACAACGGCAGATGTTGTAATACAATAGCATCAGTCGCTTTGTCGCTTTGGCTCACACCTCAATTCAACGCGATTGGCGAATGCAGACAAGAAATTCTCTCAACCAGTAATTCAAAACAAACGCAGCCGCAAAGTTACCCTGAAACCATTACTGCAAACTCTCGCTTGGTGCGGGTGAAGGGACGTATTAAGAGAAGTAATGTGCTTGTACCGAAAGAAAAAGAGTAAATCCATAGGATTTTGTTTATTTGATTCAGGAGCTGAGGAGTAACTGTTTACATTTGAGCAATAAATATGCAAGGATTGTAATGCCTTCCGCTCTGCTTCTGAATAACGTAAACAAAACCTGCTAGATAGAACTTTAGATCTACCCTTCTTCTTTCGTCTTAAGCACACAACTTCTCTTAAAAACCACCATTCGCTTGCACCAAATGAGAGTTTGCACTACTGGTTTCGGGGCAACTTTTGCAGCCTTGTTTTTTTTTAATTACTGGTTGAGAAAATTTCCCGGGGGGGGGGGGGGGTAACTACCATAAATGAAGGTACGGTATGTGCCATTTTTTGGGGTGCCTTTTTTCCAGCAGAAAATAAATTTTGGGGTATCATTTTTGGTAAAATCACAAGTAGTCATAAATTTTGGGGTGTCATTTTAGAAAATTAACTCTTTAGGGTATTGATTTTGATCAAATTTCACTTACTTGGTTAAAATTTTGGATGGCTGTCACAATTTTAGGGTATACATTTTTAATGGCCTTTAAATTTTGGGGTATCATTTTCGCGAAAATTTATACATTTTAGGGTGCCTTTTCAGACTTCAAATGGCACACCTCCGTCACCCGCCTATTGAAGTTACCCCCCCCTGGGAAAATTTCTTTTCTCAGCATTCGCTAATCGCTTTGAATTGAGGTGTGAAGCAAAGCAACTGATCCTATCTGCCCTTGTTTTTGTCGTTCCCTTTTGTGTATCAGATTTCCCAAAATAGTCCTGCCAACAGGGGCAGATTTTGTAACAAAAGCATCAGTTGCTTTGGTTCACACCTCAATTCAAAGCGATTAGTGAATGCAGACAAAAGAAATTCTCTCAAGCAGAAATTCAAAACAAACGAAGACGCAAAGTTGCCCTGAAACCAGTACGGCAAACTCTCGTTTGGTGCGGGCGAGGGAAGGTTTTTAAGAGATGTAATGTGCTCATAATGAAAGAAGAAGGGTAAATCTAAAGTTCTGTCTTGGGCATTTTGTTTACTTGATTCAGGAGCTGAGCAGTGACTGCATATATCTGAGCAATAAATGTGCTAAAATTGTAATGCCCTTTGCTCGGTTTTTGAGTCAAATAAACAAAATACCCCAAACAGAACTTTAGATTTACCCTTCTTCTTTCATTATGAGCACATTACATCTCTTAAAAACCTCCCTTCGCCCGCACCAAACGAGAGTTCGCCGTACTGGTTTCAGGGCAACTTTGCGTCTTCGTTTGTTTTCAATTTCTGCTTGAGATAATTTCTTTTGTCTGCATTCGCTAATCGCTTTGAATTGAGGTGTGAACCAAAGCGACTGATGCTATTGTATTACAAAATCTGCCCTTGCTAGTCCTGCCTGTTTGAAAAGCCATCCAAATTTGATAGCATGGTCGATTTTCAAATTTATTTTTCGGCTATCTGGTCAAAGATCAAAATATTTTCCCGGACATAGTTAATATTTGATTGAATTTAGATTAGAAAATTAAACTAAATCAAGTCAGCCTGGTTTGAAACATAAAACAAAAGGAACTCATATTTTTTGTAAGTGCCAGATTTATCTCTTTTTGTATGTGAGGCTATGAACAAAGAAATGCAAACTAAGGGACATGAAAGTTTTCATTTGGTTGGCTCTGACAGCGTAGAAGTCGGTGAAAATTTAACGCATTTTAGGGCTTCTTTGTAATTTTTGCTATATTCCATTAATTGTAACATTTAGCATCTTTTTACTTGCAGGTATCGGATTTATCGATTCAAATTTGACTGACAATGTCTTAAAGAGGGTAAGACTTCATTTTTACGAATCTGAAGTGCCATCTGTCTATGTCTTTTGGATTTCCAGGCTTAAATGAGCATTCAGATCTTGAAATTATTTTAGGGTTTGAACGTTTGCTCATGATTTCGCCTTAAAACTTTCACAAAAGACATCTAAAGATTTTCATGATGCTATGTATAGCTCATAATTTATATGTGTAAGGCTGCGTTCACATTGCAAAATCTTTTGTAAGCGCTTAAACGCCCGTGTAGATCTCCGCCATACTAATCCCTTAGAGAGTTCGGTGTGCAAAATATTTGCATGCGGAAAACAGCTTGCTCGTGCGAAAAGCTTGTTGGCTAGCAAGCAGATAACTTACACACGCGTGCAAGCGAGATGCATTTTGACGTTCTTATTTCAGAAGTAGAAACATAACTTGCTATATAGGATTCAAGGGATGTATCAATCCGAACAGGCAAACTCAAACAAAAGCGCGTTTACGCAAGCAAAAGCGTGCATGCGAAAGCAAGTCTTAAATGTGAATGCAGCCGTATAGTTCTGTCTCTCGCGCAACAAGAACAGAGGCAACAGCGTAACTTTTTATGTATCAGTTACGCTAAAAAGTAGCCACAATCAACTATACCCTTAGTCGAATTAACATTACTTTTTATCAATACAAAACGTTCGTTTTCTGTATAACTTCAATGAAATCTCCAGTTTTGATAGCTGTTTCTGGAGTTAAAATTTATGTTTAGTAGCGGAAGCTATTTGCTACCGGGTGAGTCAATAAAAACGCCCGGCGTTTGAAAAAAATCCTGATCCCTGAATATCAAAGCAATGGTGCTGGAAACTGTCTTGTTTTATCCCCGATATGTCAAATTAGGTTCAATAATTTACCCGGCTTGAATCGGTCATTACTTCCCGTCGAAGTAGGAGATTTTCTGCAGAAAGCCCCTTTCGAAAACCGGCAAAAACGAGCGAAAACAGCAAGCAAAATTTCCCTTTGTTCTCCTTCCTAGCAATAATGACTCTTGGATGTGCTCATATATTTTGTCCTCATGGGAGAATGGAATCCCCCTGAATAAGTTATTCACACTTGGGGGAAGACTTTTCAACCGACCAAAACGAAAGCACGTGCTAAAGCGTGCTGAAAGTCATCGCTGTGAGGTAAACACATTGGGGATTTTTGCTTGTAATTTTAGCACGTTTTCTAAGGTTTCTCAAAGGGATTCATTTTAGAAAATTACTTACAGAACCTGAACGGAGTGCCTGATTTTAGCCAGGAAAATTTATAGAAATCATTGAACATCTTAGCTATTTAATCAGATACTGCAAAATATCGTTTATTACATAGTCAGGGAGCAGTAGTCTTTCAAACGCCGGGCGATTTTTTTTACTCACCCGGTAGATGAAATTTCTGTTGCTAAGATCGATTTTTAAGCCCTATACCACACAATGATGTTTCCAGATTTTGAAGGATACGTTCACATTAAAGACTTGATTTTGCTTGCACGCTTTTGCTTGTTGTAAACGCGCTTTTGCTTGCGTTTCCCGTTCGGATTGATATGCCCCTTAGATCCCATACAGCAGGTCGCTTTCTACTTCTGAAATGAAAAGCTCAAAATATATCTCGCTTGCATGTGCGTGTAAGTAATCTGCTTGCTAACCAACAAGCTTTTTCGCATGAGCAAGCTTCTTTTCCCATGTAAATATTTTTCACTCGAACACTCTAAGGGATTAGTATGGCAGAGATCTACACGAGCGTTTAAGCGCAAACAAAAGATTGTGCAATATTAATGCAGCCTAGAGATCTGTCGTAACACGAGAGGTGTGGTGTCATTTGCTTCTAGAAAAAATGTGCGATCTAAGTCATAACATTTATTGGGTCACCCTGTGGACAGAAAAGTGACCAACTGTAGATTATAAATATGACTTACCCTCTTATTCTAGGCTGTAAGTGAATATTGTCCCCATCATCTTGGTCATTACCTTGGAATGGACACCCATGACACCCCATTGATACATCGGGGTTTACCCCTACAACCTGGAATGGTTATTACTGTTGAGCCTGGTCTTTACATACCAAAGCATTTTTACCATTTACCTGAAAGGTAAGAAATATTTTGAACTTTTAAACTTTTGATTTCAAATTGAATATCTAAGACAGATCATCTTTGATACTTTGTTTAGAGCTACAGAGTTTTTTATGGATGTGTTTGATAGGTGATTCCAAGCCTACCGAATTCTAAAAACGGTAGACTTCGCAGAGACAGAAACACAGTCCCCAATCAAACACAATATTCTCCAAAAACTGCAGGTTTTAGATTCATCCTGGCGAAAACGACGTTTCCAGTTGAAAAATACGAATATGAGTCCGGTGCCTGGCAATAAAGATTGAACTGACTAGATTACCATAGCATAGCAGCACGAGCAAATTTGCCTCGTTTTCAGAGTTTCGCAAATGAAAACAAGAGTCTTTTTAAAGTCTGCCAAACCTTCCGCCTGTTGGAGTAGAAGGTTCAGCAGGCCTGCCAAACCTGCCAAACCTGCTAAACCTACCGTTTTCGGAATTTAGTAGTCATTCAAACACAGATTCTGAGTTTTCCAAGTATACCGTTTTTGGAATTGGCGCCAATCAAACAGACCCTATGTTTTGTGAATGGAGATATGAAAGGGACTATGTAAAGCTTTGCAAAACATTTAAAGGAATTTTGAAATGGTAAATGGTCTTGTCTGCAAATAGAACAAAGAAAACACTCAGACACAGCATTCCATGGCTACTTATTGTTCACGGCACATGTGTGACTGCGATTTCAATGGGATATTTTTAGATTATACTGCTCCTTGGAAACAGAAGCTTTTAGCCTTCCACAAACTTTTTAACCTTGAACAAATTGATGTTACTTCTTGTTGACCTGAACGAGGCTGCCAAATGTGTTGATATCATACCGATCACATTGCTAGCCTCCTTATCGCGCCTTCGCACACTCGTACAAAATACGAAATGGCGACGATATTTCGCCTAACTTACGAAGATTCATTAACCATTTAATGAAAATTGGAGGCATCAAAATATTGAAAGAACTCACGATTGGTGTTCAGCAGTTGATAAGGTTGCTTTTTAACAATAATTTTATCAACCTTTTTATAAATTTTTATAAATAATTTTATAATTTAATTTTATTTAGTTTTTAGATTTTGCCACGGCCCCCTGAAAAGCAGTTGCTGATCAACTGACGGGGCTACCGTGTTTAAAAAATTGAAAATTGAAAACCCCGGATTTGTCCTTTAAAGATGCATGTGTTCCTTCGATTCGAATGGGCTGTTCTCAAAGCTTTTGCCATTTGCAAACGCAAGCCTCTGAACTTTGTACAAACCCTTTGAAAGCAACATAAATCCTAAATTTATTGGGTAAAATCAATAGAAGGTTTACGAAAGCCTTAGTTTATGATGGCTTACAAGTGGGTCTGTTATAGTATGGCAGTGAGGTGGATTCGGCCGTATTTTGGATGCGGAATACGGTTGCTGCAAGAAAATCAGTTCGGTATACGGTTTTTGTATTCCTACGCGGTTGCGGAATGTTGGAATTTAAACGAACGGTTTACGGTTTTTCGCTTGCTTCGTGGAACTTTCTACTAGATAACCATTATTATCTATCAGGCCTTCGCATACTGTAACAGTACGGCCAACGCAAATTGTAGATTCAAACAAATTAGGATTCCTGGTTCATTTACATGAAATAGCTGTCTTGAAAAGAATATTTATCGTACTGAAGAAGACTGACGGTTGCGGTTTATGAGGGAAAATTGCATGCGGTTGACGGGTAACAGCGCAAATTTTGGCGGTTTTGTCGTCTTGAAGCATCCTATAATAGATCCCCTTACAATATGGTGTCAAGGAAAAGTTTGCAACTTTTATGGTTTATGATTCAGCGATTTGATGACGCCACTTCCTCAAAGTTATAAGAAGAAATAACAAATGCTGTACTTCTGACAATAGCAATGATATCGAAAATGCTCTCTCGGGACTTGTAGCAAATGACTTAAATTCCTTCGAGCTTTTCCTTCGAAAGAGAATGTTACTAACATTTACTCACTTATTTTAAAGCGTAAGAAGTATTTGCAATCTATGCTCTGCAAACCCTATAGAAAACAAAGTTGTTGAGCGTGTTGTGCGTCGATTGTATCAATAATAGTATAGATTTGTCAAAATATTCGACTTTGTACAAAGATAATAATTCAATAACAACGTTTCGAGCTTAACTCTACGCTCGATTCTGCTGTTTTCCTTTAACTTGATGAAGAGTTAAGCTCGAAACATTGTTATTAAAGGCAGTTTCTCCATATATAAATAAGTTACATGCACGAACCATGAAACTGCTGACACGATGCTGACATGTATTTAACTGTCCGAGGATTTGATTGGTTAAGAGCCGGCTATTTTAAACTGATCATATGAAATAACAGCCTCGAGGCTTAGGCCCTTAAGCAATGGCGGAAAGGTGGCAACGCAAGCTTAGGGCAAGTGAACGTCTTTGATACTTAGGTAGGTAGGTTGGTAGGTATTTATATTTAACGTGGCTAGCCTGCGAAAGTCTGAGAGACTGATTTCCAGCAGGGGCCACGGATGTTTTACCATCATTCCGCTGCAGCTATCAGATTTCCCTCACATGTCTCTGGTCGACCCGGGCTAGAGTTACGGACAGCAACCAAACTTTCCAGCGCGGGATTTGAACCTACGGCCGTTCTGACCTTCGGTTTACGAGTCAGACGCCTTAACCACTCGGCCACGCGCCACTTGGCAATGACAGTGACTAGACCAAGTTAGTTTTGAAAACATTTTGAAGCAGGAGGGATGAACTGGGATTGGAAAGCAATGTCGAGCTAACGAAACTATTCCCAATGACTACACAGGCGGAGGGAAGTGGTGGAGTCAGGGTGTGTGGCGATTCGAAAAAAAGTCAGGGCCTAAGCCTAAACTGGTCACATGAAAACACGACAAAAGATCACATGTTTCCGAGATACTCCCCTCGAAGCCTTCTGCTTACATGGAAACACTGCCTTTAAGTTGTTTTCTTTGTACAAAGTCGAATACCTTATCGGCCCTTTTTACGCCTGCCCTAAATGGCGTTAATTTTCGTTTAGCGGCGTTAAAAGGGCCGGCGTTAAAAGGGCCGGCGTTGAAAGGGCCAAAAAATTTGATTTTTTTTCGAAAAGTGGCGTTAATTTTTTAATGCTTATTTTTGCAAGCCCTACCATATTTTATGTATTTTTCATACAGGAAAGGTAATTTTAGGCCCCGGAGCTTAAATTAATTACCATTTATGAAAAGTTGGACATTAGTAGTGCAAACATGAATTGGGGCAAATGTAGAAGAAATCAAAAGCTTTTAATCCTTGAAATGAGAAGATGTAGAAAACAACGAAACAGTTTTTATTGATTAAAATCACGGTTTTTTAAAAGAAAGAGTAGAGCAAATGACGTAGAAGTCCATAAAGATATCCATTTCAATATTTCCTTTCCTTTGCTCTCTGAGTGGCGTTAAAGACGGCCCGAAATGGCGTTAGAGCAAATTTTGGGACTGGCGGAATTAGGGCCGGCGTAAAAAGGGCCGATAAGGTATTTTGACAAATTTATACTCTGCAAACCCTGCTCAACAAGAATATTAGGCCAATGATTCTAATATCTGAATGTACGTTTCAAATCTCGATTTCTTGTTTATCAAACAATATTTATTTGCACCGATTTTTTCTTATTTTGTAGGTATCGTGGAATTGGCATTCGAATCGAAGATGATGTTCTTATAACAGACGATGGACCATTTGTCCTGAGTGCACATTGCCCAAAGACTGTTGAAGACATTGAAGAACTTTTATCATCAAGAAATAGGTAGTAAAAAATTCATGCAGTTGAATTTAAAAATAGATGCGTTTCCACTGCACAAAGGAGAATATATTGCCTCGCAGGTGAGTTTTGGTAAAGTAACTGCAGCACACTATCTTACTATGGCCAGTAGTACAGAAGAGAAGGGATGTCCTTAAAATTCGAGTTAGAATTCAAGTCTTTTGATGTTATTGCTAGGAATAGACTTTTTCTCTCCTTGCTTTGCCAAGAAAGAGAACTTTTTGAGAAAACATTCCCTGAAAATGGTATGCAATAAAGGAAAAAGTTATTGGAAGTAGGCTATCGTTTCTGGAAAATCGTCTAATTATGGGAAAAATTAAAAAACATTCAAAACCTTTTTGAATTGTTTGGTCCAAATTTGACTAAAGGCTTACTATCAAGAGACCTGTTTGTTGGAACTTAGCTGTAATTTTACCTTTTTTAGACGCACTCTTCCACACAAATCCATTCAAAAACTTCCTTCGTGCAGTGAGAAAACAATTTTATCCAAAATGCATTATTCATCAGACATCTCATATTTTGCTTATGAAGCCCGGGTTGCGAAACTAGTGTCTTTCAAGTGCTTTTCAATAGAAGGGCATTTTGTGCAATTACAAGTCTTCTCATAAAAGTACACATATTTGAGAAAACCATTCTCACTTTCATAGCATTTATCTCCAACTTTCAATTTTGTGCTGTTAGGTCATCAACTCTAATTTATTCTCAATTTGCTGCAATGGCACATGTTTGAATCAGCTTTTTGCTATCAAATTTGGCTTTTTGCGTTGTCTGGCTTTCGTGAAATATCGCAGAAGCATTAAATTTATTTCTTTACTTTTTTGTTAAGCTGCTAGCCTTACTGATATACCCGGGGTGGGGGAGTAACTTCAATAGGTGGGCGACGGAGATGTGCCATTTGGCGTCTGAGATTACAACCTAAAATTTATGAATTTTCGCGAAAATGATACCCCAAAATTTACAGGCCATTGCAAATGTATACCTTAAAATTGTGACAACTATCCAAAATTTTAACTAAGTAAGTGAAATTTGATCAAAATCAATACCCTAAAGAGTTATTTTTCTAAAAGGACACTCCAGAATTTATGACTACTTGTGATTTACAAAAAATTATACCCCAAAATTTATTTTCTGCTCGAAAAAAGGCACCCCATGGCACATCCTGTACCAACATTGATGGTAGTCCCCCCGGGGCCTTGCTGACAGACCCGAGGGGATTCTTGACAAAATTTCGCATAAGGTTGTGCCGCCAGCATCATGATACCGTTGGCTAGACCAATTTTCATGGAAAGGATACCCTTGCTTATAATAATTTTACATCACATGTACCATGAGATGGTCTTTTCTAAACAAAAATTGCCAAATTATCATGTTCTGTAGACCAAAGTCACCAAAAACTTGGAGTTTCATTTCACGAATTACCAAAGCTTGATCTTTCCTGGACCAAGATTGCCTTAAAGTATGCCCTTGCCTAGACTAAAATTGCCAAGCAGTACACCCATCGGTGCACCTTGGCTAGACGAGAAGTCCGAAAAAGTGTAGGCCTACCCTTGACAGCGGCATATCCCCAAGTACCTTTACTATGGATTCCGTGATCAGAAACAATCAATGCACACTACCGTGTACGTGGTCAAAGTTGGAGCGAAAAATCACAAAATTGCTTCACTTGGGAAAAGCATGATTCAAAAGATGGAATTTCAAGCTCTTATTACATACCCTTTCACCAATGGAAACAAAACTTCACCATTTATTGAAACAATATGATGATTGAAAAAATGTACAGGGTAGACAAAGGTTCAATGGCAGTACAATCAATGGTTGTATGAAATGTGTAGATTAGGCCTAAGTTAGAGCGATACTTGTCCTTGATAGGAAAATCAGTCATACTTTGCTTTTCCTGCTCTTGAGTCCCCATTCCCGGACATTCTTATCTTCTCGGCTAGTGTTAGTAAAATGTTTACTTCATTAGCCTCACCTGTTGTCCTATTTTTGTGCCCTATTGTGTGGATTCTGCAAAGTTTCTGCAGCCGCTTCCCAACTGTGGTTATCTTGCGATCTGTGATTTCCACTCGGTAGAATTTTCCGAGCGGACTGAAATTGACACAGTAAATTGTTGGTCACGCGTAACATTCTATTCAAATTTAAAGCAACATCTTTACACGTAAACAAAGGATCTCCTTTCCAATCGGAAAATTCTACCAGATGTTCCGAGCGAACTGAATTCGGCACAATAAAACGTTAATCACGCGTAACATTCTATTCAAATTCAGAGCAACATCTTAATATGTAAACAAGAGATTTCCGGTCCAATCGAAATTGTACTGAGTGGAAATCAGCCTTTAGACGAATGGAACTGTGAATTTCATATTGCCCTTGGTACAATAAAAGAATTTTAGTGATCTTTGAAAATGGGCACTTTCTTGGATACTCGGGAACAATATTTTTATCATAACCCAAGATCATGAAACCTCTTGGCACTTGACATTAGCTAGTTTGTGACTCGGGCTTTGCTTACAATAGTTTTTGTAACAACCAGCATAGCGGACAAATCTTTTCTTTTGTCCAAAGATCCCGTGGGGTTGTCAGTCACGCTATCGTCAGATCACAGTTTCTCCTGATGTTGACCAATCAGGTGCCGCAGTGGCGGAAATTATGGGGGGGTTGGGGGGGGCAACTGCCCCCCCAATTCAACAAGACTCGGAAATTTTTGCCGTAGAAGTCGGAAATTTCGAAGGTGGAATCGAAACTGCAATGAAGAAACGAGTCGCCGTTGAGAAGGAGAAGCAAAGAGTTTCTATTTTGAATGAGCAAACCAAATGCTCAAGCTCTATCTGCAACATATTTTTAAGTTTTTGTGCACTAACATTCCTTTCATAACGTGAAGAAAGTGGTAGGGTATAGTTTTGGTACAGTATCGAAATTTCTGGTGATTGGGAGCGGCGTTCTAAGCCAATGTAAAGGCTGGAATTTTCAAAATTTTCCTTAGGACGTTTCCATGTCTATGTTTGGAGCAGGCAATGATTGGATGGCGAGAAATGTTTTAAGACAAAGTAGATGTTCTTTCTGCAAAATTCGTTTGAGAAGTAGCTACTAATACTCGTCAAATATTCAAGTTTGTCACTGGCAAGATAAGGGATCCAAGAGGTCTTCTTAGCGAAAGTAAATTGTGTTTGCTCATGCTCAAAGAATTTCATGGGGCTGCTACTCTGCAGAAAATTGTTACAAAATTGTCAAAATCCACATTCAATACCGGTAAAAATTGGGTCGCGACATGCATTCTAAGCAAAAGTAGAGGGTGTGTCCTAAAAAATTTTCTTGGGGGTTTCGCCCCCAGATTCATGAAAGCTGTTCGACTTACCCTTATGGTATGTCGTTATCTTTTTCTATCAACTTTAGATAGTTGTAAAATCTGATATACCTGTTCTCTTAGCACATTTAAGGACCCTATTTACGTCAGGTCTTTCAGCAAAATACGTCGAGCAAAAGCACTTCTCCCGACTCGGAAAATTGATGGCTCTTGCCCCTCCACTCAAAAAGCTGAATTTCCGCCACTGAGGTGCCATCGTTGTGTTTACTTCCGCGTTTTGCAGCGAAGCGTAGGCCATTTTTGACCGTTTTGACCACCATCCCGAAAAAAGACATTGCACGCTCGGGTAAGGCGATTTTCATCAAAATTTCAAGTGGATGGGATTCTGCATGCTTTGGACCATAAGTGTTTTCGGCATCGCTATGCGATCGCTAAAATTAGCCGATTAGTGACATTTTGAAATCATTGCAGCCATTTTTGCGTAACAAATCCTTCAAAATTTAGCAAAGGGCGAGCACAAACTGATAATTTAAAGTCTATAAACCTACCTCAACTGTTTTCAAGACAAATATCCACATCTCTACAGCAATCCCCTCCCAGTTACACCATAAATCGCTCCCATGGCTATGCGCCTTTTTCGATAAACTGTGCCCCAATCCTTCTCCCAACTCCTGCAATGATTACAAGTCTGTAGGAGTAGAAACCGGCAATGTCAGCCAAAATTTCGGAAAGTTATGAATCACTTCTTGCATAAGAGCACAAGTGATGCTAGTGTCGTTTGACAGTAGAGCGTGTATTTGAAATAGAAATGAACTGAAGCTGGGTTTAAACGGAGGAAATGTACGTTTTGTTTTCATCACGAAAAACTGTTTAGCATTTTAATACTACTTTTCAAAGCTCCTCAAAATCAATTTCACATTTTGTGCAGGTATCATAGAAGATATCTTTTGCCCTCCAGTATATGTTAGGGAAATCACCCCTTGGCAGTCAAACAACAAGGCAGCATCAAAGCAAACATAAATATCAGTATTACATTCAGTATACTCATGGAGGTACACATGTATTTTTGAGATACTAAAACTTTGATCTGGTATTGAAAGCTTCTCAGAATTCTTATTTTATCATCTCAGTAGAGAGAGTTTCTTATAAGTAAGGGTTTCTTATAAGTTCTTTCAGATTTCAATTGATAGGGGGCCCCTCAGATTTCCATTGGTATTGGTGTGGAATCCCTAGGATCGGGATCACGCAAGAAACTTGGAGTAAAGGAAACAGGCCAAAGATGAAATGATTTTGTTCTGTAAACAATGGTCTGTAAGAAACTGCCTGTAAGAAACTTTGTGTCATAAGACTCAGAAGGTTGAGTAATGTCCAAACACTGACCTCGAAAGCTTTGTTTAGAACAGTTCACAGCAGGGCACAAGAGGCAAACCCTTAAGCATCTTTCCTTGCTCAGATAATACCAAAAATTTTGAGAAGCTATCGATACCAGATCATAGTCTTAGTATCTCAAAAAATGCATGTGTACTTCCATGAGTTTACAAAATGTAACACTGATCATGAGCGACAGGACACAAAAAGATTGGGTGGGGCCTAAGCTACTCTCGCAGTGATTACTCAGACCAACGTTATGAATTTAGATTGCAATCAATATGTAATGATGTAAGGAATACTTACTCGTGTTCTTGTTCTTCTCTGTCATTTCCTTGCCTTGCAATTTCTGCCAAATACAGCCAGCAACGGAGCTAGGTTCCCCTTCCACGACAGAACTGACTGGCGAATATATTTTCGCTCCTCCGCACTCACCTTTCCAGTAGGCGCGTAGTTTTGAAAAGGTGAGTGCGGAGGAGCGAAAATATATTCGCCAGTCAGTTCTGTCGTGGAAGGGGAATCTAGCTCCGATGCTGGCTGTATTTGGCAGAAATTGCAAGGCAAGGAAATGACAGAGAAGAACAAGAACACGAGTAAGTATTCCTTACATCATTACATATTGATTGCAATCTAAATTCATAACGTTGGTCTCAGTAATCACTGCGAGAGTAGCTTAGGCCCGACCCAATCTTTTTGTGTCCTGTCGCTCATGCACTGATATCTATGTTTGCTTTGATCCTGTTTTTTTGTTTGACTGCCGAGGAGTGATTTCCTAATACGTTCTGGAGGACTAAAGATATCTTCTATGATACCCTCACAAAATGTGAAATTGATTTTGAGGGGTTTTGAAAATAGTTTTTGAAAAGTTCAATGTTTTTCGTGACGAAAACAAAATGTCAATTTCTTCCGCTTGCTACTATTTGTAGGAAGATTAAACACAGCTTCATTTCATTTCTATTTCACGTACCTGCTACACTAAAAGATGACTCTGTCTTCTCTTGTGATGCAAGAAGTATGGGCTGTGAAAATATATGCGACATTTTGGTTGATATTTTCGGCTGCCACTCCTTCAGACTTGCAATCATTGCAGGAGTTGGGAGAAGGATTGGGGCACTGTTTATCGAAAAAGGCGCATAGCAATGAGAGCGATTTGGTGGTGAAACTGGGAGTGAATTGCAGTAGAGATGTGGATATTTATCTTGAAAACAGTTGAGGTAGGTTTATAGACTTTAAATTATCAGTTTGTGCTCGCCTTTTGCTCAATTTTGTAGGATTTGCTACGCAAAAATGGCTGCAATGATTTTCAAAATGCCATAAATCAGCTAATTTTAGCGATCGCATAGCGATGCCGAAAACACTTCTGGTCCGAGGTATGAAGAATCTTCTCCCGTTGAAATTTTGATGAAAATCGATATAGCCGAGCGTGCAATGTTTTTTTTCGGGATGGTGGTCAAAACGGTCAAAAATGGCCTAAGCTTCGCCGCAAAACGCGGAAGTAAACACAACGACGGCACCTGATTGGTCAATATTAAGAGAAACAGTCATCTGACCAGAGCGTGACTGACAACCCCTCGGGATCTTTGGACAAAAGAAAAGATTTGTCCGCTATGCTGTAACAACCTAGATCTATGCTGTGTGCATTGCTGAATTGTTAAATTTTTTTAGATAAATGTAAATGTGTATAGAAAGATAATCTTTTTCATACAAATTCGTGATTTGATAAAGTCAGTTGAAGTTAATTCAAGATTAAAAAGAATTTTATCAAATATCTTGTTGTTGAATTTACAATATTGAGCTTCAAACAAAGTTTCAACAACTTTACTTTCTTGTCTTTTCCTGTTTCCTTTGAAGCTACAGAGTGTCTCAAAAAAATTGTTCGACGTTTGATCAGTGGCGTAGCCAGGTCCCTGCCTTTGGGGGGGGGGGCAGAGTGCGAGCGTAGCGAGGAAATACGGGGGTCCGGGGGCTTGTCCCCTAGACTGATGCCTTTTCATCCCTTGTTTCCCTGCGTTCCTTGGTCAAGAGGGAGTAATAACATTACTCTTAAAAAGTGGGCCCACTTTAGGCCCGCGTAGGGTGGTTCCGTATTCACCAATCAAATCGCTAGAATTCAGTATTCAACCAATCAGGGGCCTCTATTCAGAATGCTGTTGTTGTTGCTCTTAAAGAACGGTTGATGGAGCCTGGAGTTCTCGCAGCTTCGATGGATCTATTTTGCTTGTACAGAGGAAGATTACTGCCTGAAAGGTATGCATTTTGCGCTTTGTAGGTCAACACAACATCATTCTTTGTACTAAAAGTTTCCTTTTCAATGTTCGAGCTCTTTAAACCAGATTTTGAAGCGAATTTGTTGAGTGTACGAGAACTCCCACCTGTTTAGGCCATTTTGACAAAGTGGGCCCATTATATAAGCGTAATATTATGAGTCCCTATTGACCAAGTGATATTAGCAAATCAAAGAACGCAGGGAAACAAGGGACGAAAAGGCATAAGTCTACTTGTCCCCGCGAAAATTTTTGGCGGCCACGCCCTTCAGACGCTCGGAAAACGAGGGGAACGCCCTTTTCAGTTATATTTTGCATGATGTATTAATCGGCCAGGTTTTTCATAGTAATACTATGAGTCTCTATTGACCGAAGCGCCTAGACTTATTACGATGAGTCTCTTGTTTCCATGTACTCTTTGACTTGATGAAGGCGCTTCGGTCAATAGAGACTCATAGTATTACTATGAAAAACCTGGCGCTATTTAGGCCCAAACTGAGCAATTTCTTCAGTACCAATCAGATTGCGAGATTTGTGAATTACTATTATTAACGTGTTAATGTGATAGAATTTTCGATTCGATTGAAGAATTGAAAACACTCCCATGGGATAGAGATTCGAAGCGGTGATTCTTTCCTAATTCCATTGATGATTGAAAAAAATAGGGCCAAGTTTTTTACTGTTTCATGATGAGTCCCTCTTGAGCAAGGTTTACCGCAGGGATACAAGGGACTCATCGTCATCAGTCTAATACACCACTTCGATTAAGCAGCCTCGTTTTGGAAATTTGTCAAAATTCCTTCCTATTGTTCTTATGAAAATTTCGAGCCCAGATTCGGATTTAGCACCCAAACATTAGTCTAGTTACGTGTTTTTGCGCTACTGGCGACTGTGATGTTGATTTTATGACAAAGTAAAGTTCAAAAATTTCCAAACTTTACGTCGCCATAAAGTTAACACCACGACTGCTAGCAACATGAAAGCGTGTGGTTGGACTAAAGTTTGGGTGCTAAATCCGAATTTTGCCTCCGAAATTTCATATGAACAAATTTTGAATAATTTCCAAAACGAGGCTGTTAATCGAAGTGGTGTACAGTATAAGAAACCAGAAACCTCAAGTTACACTCATCTCATTGAGTTGAATTGTTGTTGTTGTTGACGTTCCACTGAGGGGCTATTAGTTCAGGCAAAGAGCAAAGCTACGATATGTAATCGAGTCTACATTAAGTACGATATAACAAGCCGTATCTTGGATTTTGAACAACTGAATGAAAACAAATTGAATTCAGCCAGAGCGAAGCAGTTTGTCATCTGAATGTTCACCAATAAAACGATGAGTTCTCCAATAATACAGAATATCTAAAACAATTGTTCGATGTTTTTTTATTAACACTGGAACGCAATCGTTCTGTTCCATCTTCGCTCCAATTTCTGGAACGCAAAATAGAATATTTAAAACAATTGTTAGAAAATGGTGATGTCATGAAGGGCTCCATGATGAGATAACCCCATTCTTGAGATATTTAATTAATCAATTTTAGATACCAGAATCTTCCAAAGACGGTGAGTATTCATGAAGGTACAAGATTTTGAAGTTCAAGTTTGTGCGAAAGCTCAAACCAGAGGTCTCTAAATGGCATTTTACCTTTTGGTAAACTTAGCATGCGCTGTCGCTTCTGTTATTTCTCATTTGTTCCAAAGTAAATAATTGGGATTTGAATTGATTTTCGATAACCTTAATTTCAAGTGTATGCATCCTTTGAGGAAAACGATTCAGTGTCTCGTCGATTATATCAAGGGTGTTAGGACACGAATGTTTTGATTGATTATTTGTTTACCTTGTTTTGATCCCTGTGTCTTGTTTTGTTGTCTTGTTTCCTGTTTTGTTTCATTTTCAACCGCTCTCCAAGTTGTTCGAATACAGCTCCCTTGTATTTCTGTGTCTTAGTGCGCCTTCGCACAAGATAGGTTTTAAAACTCTGAAGTTTCGACCGATTTGCAAGATTCTGGTCTCTAAAATTATTTCAAAATCTTAGGGATACGGCTGTCGTTCCATGAACCTGTTCATGTTATCGTTATTTTTAGACCAGGTGTCCCAGAAAAAAGTGCTCTCGTTTGAAAAATCACCAAAATTTCATCTTCTGGCCGATTTTTGAAATCCTTTTTTGGTAAGGAGATCAAAGACCAAATTATTTTCCTGACTTGGCTGATCTTTTAATTTGTTTTTAAATTACTGTATTTAGCTCTTGCTGCCTAGCACTGATAATTACCTGAGCATTTTCTAATTGTCTGCTGGACTTCTCGCTTTTGTCATAAATGTTAGATTGAAACTACTATTGTAGACTTGAAGGATGATGCAAATTTCAATGTGATGGCTCTCAGAGGCAAGATTAACGATGTTGCTTAAACAGTATAGCTCAGAATGATGTCTTCGATTCGTTACTTCATACCCTTTACGTAATGAAAACAAACATGTTATCATCTTTAGATATACAGTAAAAGCTCTATTAAGCCTCCGGGGGGCTTATTTAATTTCAGACCTTCCAGAGGGAGGCTTAATAGAGAGGGTGCTTATTAGAAAGGGCGGCTTATTCAAAAAATCAAGTGACAAGGAAATATTTGGTAGCTTTTCACTTCTTTTATTTCATATTTTGCAGAATCAACGTACAATTTTACTGCTCAAATACATAAATTCGACACAGTTTTTATCCCAAACCATACTCAAATTAACATACAAGGCTGTGTAGCTAAACAAATGGAAGGAAATATTTGGTAAATTCTAGAATCTTATGTAAGAGGAGGGGGAGGGGCTTATTATAGAGGGAGGCTTAATGGAAGAGAGGGGGCTTAATCTCTAACGGTATTTCGATCATTGCCAACAGAGATCAAAAAGAAAATTTTGCGATAGTTTTCATAATCGAATTTTTGCGATTTTTAGGGTGTGTTTGATTGGTAGTAATTCTGAAAACGGTAAACTTGGAAGACTCGTAATTTGTGTTTGATTGACTCCCAGATTCCGAAAAAGGCAGGTTTGGTGTGCTTGGAAGGCCTGCCGAACCTTCTGCTCCAAAAGGCAGAAGGTTTGGCAGACTTTGGAAAGATTCTCGTTTTCATTGCAAAACTCTGAAAAACGAGACGAATTTGCTCGCTTTACCACGGTGGTAGTCGGTAACTTTACTAGTTGTTTCCAAGCACCAGACTCGTCTTCGTGATTGTCAACTGGAATCCTTGTTTTCGCCAGGATATATCTGGAACCTGCTGCATTGAAGAATTTTGTGTTTGATTGGGAACTGTGTTTCCGTCTCTGCGAAGTCTACCGTTTTCAGAATTTGGTAGGTTTGGAATTACCAATCAAACACGGGAGTACTTTTTTGAGACACTCTGTATATTTAATCATGTAGTGAAAGAGCCAATGTCACCCAGAGTTCATTGCAGCACGCTGAACTTTCAGACTGTATGAAAATCAAATTTGGCCTAAGAGGAAACCATGCATCCATGCATCCACTTTTTAAGGGTAATATTATGAGTCCCGTTAGACCAAGTGATATCAGCAATCAGAGAATGCAGGAAAACAAAGGAGGAAAAGGCATAAGTCTACCGGGTGAGCCAGAAAAAAGTTTCCACTTTTGAAAATTCACAGCAGCAAGAGAAGGCCTATTTCACAGATTTGAATGATTTTAATTCTAGTTAAAAGCCAAAAGGTTGAAGTATTTTTGTGATTTTTCTCCTTGTATGACAAGCAGTACAAAAATGGGTAAATTCAACTTTACAAAAATGTCATGGTTGCAAAATGACTGAAAAGTGGCCTAAAACATCGATCAAAAAATAAAAGACTCCTCGCACAGAATTATGAAGGACATGCAACTTCTCCTTGGTGAGAGATATCCTCCGGACATTAATTGCCATGGGATTTAAAATCTTCCGTATTTGTTTGAAAATCAATGTCTTATAACTCTTGAGGGAGGTAAAACGCCCATTGCCTATTGTTCGGTGTGAATAGAGTCCTTACGATTTGAGCAATGTTTTAGGCCATATTTCCGTCATTTGGCAACCTGGAAATCTTCGTGAAGTTAAATTTACCAATACTTCCAGTGCTGGTAGGATAGCGAGAAAAATCACAGAAATACTTCTATCGTTCGACTTTTAACTAGAATTTGAATGATTGAAATCCATGAAGTAGTCTTGGTGCTATGAATTCTCCAAAATGGGAACTTTTTTCTGGCTCACAAATGTACAATGAAAGTTCTCGCTTCTTTCTCTCATCTATGACCATACAATAAGATTTAATTTGCAAAATGATATTTATTTGGTAATCATCAGTGCATTTTGCAGCATGCTTCACAACCATTTTCATTTTCATTTCATTTTAAACTTATTTATAAAGTGTAACAATTCAGAGTTAATATACATCTGCTTTACAATTGGCCCTGTCAAAAAAAAAACGTTACAAAATTAAGTTTTCAAACCTACTGATAAACAACTAAAAACTTATTTTCACTTTAAACCTATTATATCTAACAAACCCACGCCAACTAAGGAGCGAAACAAAGGGAGAAAAGGAAAGCGGAGTTACCCAGCATTAGAGGCCCATGTGAATTTTTAGTCTCGATTTGAAACCCTGAATATTGGATGCCAACTTCGTTTCAGAATCAAGATCGTTCCAAAATTTGGCTCCACGATAAGCGAAGCATTTCTGTCCATCAGAAGTTCTCATTCGAGGTATATGTACGTCAGTCCCAGAGTTCCGTAGGACTCGTGTATGAGAATCTGACAGTTTAGAAAAACAACCATACTAAGGTAAGCAGGGGCTAGCTGATTCAGACATTTATAGGTCACTGTTGATGTTTCCCTGTGGATAAGTTGTTCGATAAGGCAGCCTTAAACAATTTACTAACTTTAAAACTAATCCCAAGATCAGCTATGCCTGGAAAATTAACTTGATCTTTCATCTACGTGGCACAAAAAGAAATTTGAAGATCAGCTTTGTAATAAAATTTTGGTGATTTTTCGAACAGGAGTACTTTTTTCGGACATCCGGCATGTACGACATGTTATATATTGCAGTTAAAATCGTGTTTTTAATTGCGATAGCAAACGCCAAATTCACCTGCAAAAATGGAAACCGTAATTCGATCTGAAGAAGGTCTTTTGTCGGAAACCTTCCTTATCTAGAATTTATGTCATTACCGTTTCACTGACCAATGAGAAGCAAGGAATTCGTCGAGCAGCTGTTTTCCAGCCCTAGGATAAGCTAGGAAACTATTTGTTTACAATTTGCTGGATTCTGTGATCAAGAACAGACGGTTTAATAGGGCTTTGAGGCACTGATGTCGATTTAAAGGGTGCTTAACTTAAAAGAAATTTCCCTCAAGAAGTCTATTTGCTCATTTTCTTGAAGAGGTATAAAGAGTTCAGCTGGAATAGAGATGCCATCATTGCGCTTCACAAGATCTATTTCCGAGCACCATAGCAGGCATGAAGGCAAAGATATCGCACATCGCAGCAATATTCATGTGAAATTGCAGAAAACACCTTTCGAACTAAACTCAATAGAAGAGATTACTGTTACATCACAGAAGTTATGTGAAGATTATATCCATGCAAGGCTCCGTCGCTCTGGCATCTCTGATTTTGACATGGCCTCAACAATGTCTCATTCAGACTGCTCATTAATGCTGCAGAGTATGGGTCAGATTCTTGAGCTCCGCTACCCAAAACTTTTCAGCAAAATTTCCGTGCATTTGAGAGTTACCTATGGCAATGAAGCAGTGGTATGGGGTGCATTTAATAAGTTTGCATCGCATTTGTTTATCGACGGCATCACATGGGCAAGAATTGTTGCACTTTTTGCATTTGCAGGAGGGTTAGCTGTTGATTGTGCTGCACATGGTAGAGCAATCTTCTTAGGAAGAATTGGATGCTGGTTGGCTGCTTTCGTTTCAAAGAATTTGGCTAAGTGGATCAAGGAGCATGATGGTTGGGTAAATGCAATTAAAATTTTGTTAATAACATTTCCATTTTAAGAGAGTTGGTAGCGACAGTGAAGAAACTGCGTAAAATGACGTTATCGAGCAATCTGAAATAAGGAAGTCTTTGGAGACTGCTTTTTGAAATGATAAATCAAGACTTTAAGGCCCAAGAACAAAGTATCAAGTTTTGCCTGATTTCGGGATCTGTTGCATGCAGGGAGCTCAAAGTTACGAATTTTCACGCATGCGTGCGCAGTTTCTGCTCTGTCCTTGGCACCAACATGCTCATCAGCAATATTCGTCTTCTTCATGTTCCGGTCTCTCTCTGTCCACTGAGGGCGGGATGATATGGTTCTCCAACTTTTTCCATCTTGAGCCATCACCACGCCCTCGCCATAACCCAAACCACTCCAATTTCTGATGTTGTCTATCTAAGATGTTTTAGGGCGACCTCTTCCTTTTTTTGCCTGCCATCTTGCTTCCAAAGATCTCCTCGTCCAACTAAGTGACCGAAGTACTGTAGTTTCCGTTCCTTTACGGTTTTAGTTAACATTCAGTGACTTTGTATTCCATGCATCTCATATTTTATCTTGATACCCTCAACATTCTCCTGAGTGCCCATAATTCAAAAGTGTTCTTTCCTTAACATACCTTCGTTCACCATCATAGGTTCCACAAATTTAGAAAGGAGCTTTAAATGACTGCACGTGCTTTTTCAAAAAAGAATCTACGAATCTCAGCCGGTACCGAAAATTTCTGAAAATAATCAGGTTTGTGTACAAATTTCGTCTGCCTATGAAAGTTCTAAGGTAGACGACTTTGTACACTTTTTCATAAGAAACTGGTTTATAAGAAACTAGTACTAAAATGGCAAAAATTTTAAGAAACTCTAGTACTATGTCTGATGAGTAGTAAGAAACGTTTAAAGTTGAAAAGATGGATATTAAAGCAAATATATTGTTGAACCTTTATTCTTGAGCAATATTAACTGAGCAATATTAACTAACCATTTGTGCTTTCAACATAACAGAACACTGTTTATTCCTATATGATGTTTTAAGGGAACGGTCGTAAAGTATCTGCTATATGAGGGTGGATGATTTCCCAAAAATCTAGCAAAAAAAATTAATGGTCCATCCTAGATTCCTATTCACTTACTTATGGCCCAAGAGCAAGAGCAAGGATATTTTTCATGACCCCCTCAAAATGATTTAGTTTCTAGAATGTAGGCTCGATGAGTTTACCCGGTGGTGTAACTTCAGAAATATAGCTTTATAATGAAGCATTGGTTAGCCACTGAACTATTCAAGAGAAGGAGAAGAAATGAAATGAACAGGAAAGCAAGTGTCAAATGGGAAATAGTAGCAGAAAACAATTTTTGCAGCATTTGCAGTCGTTGCAACACTTTAGAAATAACATTTTATGATAAAGCTGTTATGGCCCCGCAAAATACATCTGATTAGTTTTCATAGCCCCAAAAAGTCATGGCAGAATTTTTCATGGCCCATCCAAATATCATCAACCCCCATATAGCAGATACTTCATGACTGCTCCCTAAATGTCAAGGAACACATCTGCAGCAGTGTTCGCGACCACACTGATAATTCATGCTTTTGAAAAATAAGAAACCAATTAAGAAACTTTTAGTACTAAAATGGACAAAATTTCATGTTAAATCAGGAAATTGTTAGTACTATGGCCTGTTCCTTGTTTCTTATAAACAAACAACGCGTAGTGCAACATCTTCTCCGATCCAGGCTCCAAATTTTAAAATTCAGATTCAAACAAATACATATATTTCGATATAAGAAATTAAGAATTTGAGCCCGTACTGACTGGAAGTTTCTTAAAATTATCAAATTTTGAGTACTTACAATTTCTCGGCAATTTCTTACAAGTTTCAGAACAATATTTATGTTTGCTTCCTGCGCCCTAGAGGAACATTTCAGAACGAAGTTTTCTGAAGCGTTTCCATTGTTTAGGTATTATTAAAGTATATTCACAGAGATAGGGTACTTAAAACAAGGAGGAACAATGTAAGAATATGCTAAGGATTTCCTTGACTAAAATCGGTACTTGCTGAAATAATTTTCGGCCAGCACTGGACTGGATGTTTTGCATTTTCTTTGTGATTTGAGAGTTGAAATTCATAAAAGCAGTGTAAATACATACAGGGTCTCCCAAAAGAAATGTGGCCTGTTTTTGTGGCTACTGTGGAGCAGGGATGGCACGACCGGGGGTGCTTGGGGGGGCAGGAGCCCCCCAAAAATTCACTGAGCCCCCCGTCGGCACTTGAATTTTTGAAAATTTCTGCGCACCGTCGGCACTCTCGTAACTTGCTTGTTATGCTTTCAGAGAGTATAGTCGCATTTTAAGCCAAAGGTGTGGCCCGTAAAAATTTTGCTCGCTTCGCTCGCCGTCGGCACTCTGACAGTTTTTGCCCCCCCAGCATTTCTTCCCTGGCGCCATCTCTGCTATGGAGGAGCTGTAGACTCAATTATCTCGGTTTTTACACAGTTAAATAGGTAAGGCGTCAACTTAGAGTTTGAGACCTTTTTTGAGTCAATCTTTTTTATCATTCTAAAATATTAAAAATATACACAAACAATAACAACAGTTAAACTAAACTACACAAAGGAAAATTATTTCGTGCATAGCGAGAAAGGACACAAGGTCATCGAGTTCCCACTACGAGACATATTACAAAAATTTGATACAACGATAAATCTAGTATAACAAAAAAACATACACTACAATAATTTGGGTGTGCCAGGTGCGTCAAAGAGATATATCTCTGACTCACCTGGTAAGGCGGATTCCCACTCAGTCAATTCTTCCGATCGGACATGAAATCTTTAGTTGACGTGAGAAAATGTCACTCTGAATCGAACTGAACGTTTTGCGTGACACTCGAATAAGCGATTGTGTACAAAGGCTGTTTTCCAGTCAGTCGAATTCTCCGAGCGGGCGGAATTTTTCTATTGTATGCAAGAGGAAATTTCGCTCTGAAAATGAATAGACAGTTACGGCTGAGCAACCTTTTACGGTCTAAAATTCCGCCCACTCGGAAAACCCAGCTGACCGGAGATTTGGCTTAAAATACAGTCCGTTCAGAAAATTCCACAGAGTGGAAAAGTATTTATGTATGTATGTATGTATGTACAATTTCGCCAAAATAACAAAAACTATCAAATATTAAAATACAATAAATCTATTTAAAAAGGAAAGAAAAATTCTAATAACAGGCGTGTGATATTAAAATATATACCGCTATCTAAATTAAAAACACCCTTAGGTAAAATGGCAGGGATAGCATTAAAAGGTCAGTGCGACCTTGATTCCATAATGGTCCCTCCAAAGGTGTCAATGAAAGAAAATTTTAATGGAAGAAAAGAAAATTCTAGTAGATGTTGAAATATTTTTATTTGAACCAAGTCAGTAGTAAAAGAGTGTGTGATGTGTTAATAATACACATATACATCATCTTCCTTCCTTTGTATATCTTTGAAAAAATTTTCTTTGATCTTATGTTGAAATGAGCCTGTGAGGTGCGCTGTGATTCGATAGTATTATTTCTAGCCTAGTCGCTGTGTTGATTTGATAAAGGAAATGGTCGCTTCCAGAATTATTCTGTTCACAATCACATTTAAGTTTGGGCTGCCGAATAGGAGTAATTCGCAAATAGTATCACTATCAAAGCTCTCAATATCAATGTCAGGAAGGTCCCCGAGCTGACCAAGGAGATCTCCACGCTGCAATTCAAAGAGAGGGCAATGTGCAGGAGAAAGTGCTCGTTATCTTCTTTTCCTGTGCCGCAAGCGCAGATAGGGTCCAGACATTCAAAATCAATCTGACTTGTGGTTGCTGATTTATGGCAGAGTAAAGGCAAAATAGGTGGTTGCTTCAAAGACAGCACTGCTAGTGTTCTCCAGCAATGTCAAAAGACAGTAAGTCTTCAAAGAAGAGACCATCGCATCGGATCAATTTTCACAACATTCTGTAAAAGATAAAGGTGCTCTCTTATAGATAGACGACGCCGCTAACCCTTTAAAAATTGGACTAAGAAATTAACACGGCGGCAGTGTCAATATCAGTCGGTCGAATAGGGTCCTCTTCCGGGTCCTCCTTAGAGTCCTCTTCCGGGTCCTCTTCCGGATCCTCTTCCGGGTCCTGGTCCTGGTCCTGGTCCTGGTCCTGGTCCTGGTCCTTGTCCTGGTCCTGTTGAGGGTCCTGGGTCCTCTTTTTCCGGTATACCCACATATGCATTGTTACTGCGTTGTATTTTGTTGTACACTTTGTAAATAGCTGTGTATAGAGCCTCGTTCCAAAGGGCGTTTAAAGTAAAAAGTCAGTCCAGAAAAAAATCCGTAATATTATGAGTCCCAGTATGATTGGTCTCGGTTTGATGTAGCAGTCTCATTTTGAGTAGCAATTGCTGGAACTCATCGTAATCATTCTGACAAAATTATGAAATTATTGGCTTTTGCTGAGTCATCGGCTCTTTTCATTTTGGTGACACAAGCTCATTTTGGTCAGAGCACATAACACATGGCAGGTTCACATGCAATGCTAATGCTATGTTTGCATGTCCTATTAAAAAACTCTTTGAACAAGGTAGAATAGACCTGCTTCTAATTTCCTAAACATTTAAAATGATTTCCAGCACGAAATATTAAAACTTAGAAATTATACAACTTCGATTAAGCGGCCTCGTTTTGGAATATTCTTAATTTGATTTCCTCTCATTGCTCATAGGAAAATTTCTAGCTCAGATTAGGATTCAGCATCTAAACTTCAGTCTAAGTTACGAGTTTTTAAATTGCTGGCAGTTGTGATGTTGATTTATGACAATGGAAATTTTGAATATTTTAATAAGTGATTTGACCGTGAAAAGTCGTGGGGGGGATGAAACTTTACACCCTGAGTCATTTTCACGGTCAAATCCCTTATAGGTTTTCAAACCTTACATTGGCATAAATTAACATTACGGCTGCTAACAGCACGAAAACTTGTATTTGGATGCTAAATCCGAATTTAGTCACAGGAAACCCATACCACAGATAATTACGAAAATATTTTGTTCAAGAAATTATTTTCCTTTCTTTCAGATATCATTGTGAGTTGTTCCCTGTTCGTTTACATTACAGCCAACCGGCGCTATTTTTGTAATACAAAATTTTGAATGGTTGCCCTGTGAAAATGATAGGCTCCACAGCTTCAGGGACCCCCCGTTTGGGGGCCTCATTGTTAATGTGATAGGCTCTTGAGATTATTATATATTTCCTTATTTATCCATTAAAATTCATTTCTTTAGATAAATAGGTTATAAATGGAGCTTGATGGATTTGATGGATGGAGCTTGATGGATGGAATGGATTTTGAATGGTTGCCCTGTGAAAATGATAGGCTCCACAGCTTCAGGGACCCCCCGTTTGGGGGCCTCATTGTTAATGTGATAGGCTCTTGAGATTATTATATATTTCCTTATTTATCCATTAAAATTCATTTCTTTAGATAAATAGGTTATAAATGGAGCTTGATAAATTATGCATGAAAATAAGCATTCTTTTTTCTTAGAGAAGTAAATTTTGAAGAAAGGAAATAGATCCTCCCATGTTTATGCCACGAGATTTCATTAGGTTTCAAAGCTCTCCTGGAATCATTTTAGAGACCTAAAAATAGGTAGCAAATCAAATTTCATAAAGGTGAAAGGTCATGGGTCAAACTTAGTGTTTTAATATTTCATTTTCATTGCAATTCAGGCCACATACGAAGATTTCTCGTTAGCACTCATGAAGCCATAGAAAATGCCTTATAGATTGAACTGGTAGCATTTTGTTTGCCACTGTGCAAATGCTGGACTTCAAATCGCAAAAACCAGCAAACCTCAAAAGCTAAAAAGGTTTAGCACCGGGTGGCTCCAAAAATTTCACGAGTCTGCAAAATTAGTAGAATAACTGCTTTTTATTCAAAGAAATTCAGGCTTTGAATCCAACAACAGGTCATAAATCAAAGTCAAAGGGTCAGAGTTACGGGTCAAACTTAGTGTTCTAAGTTTTTTCACTTTCATTGTAATTCAGTAGATTGATTACGATGGGTCCAGTAATCGTCAATCAAAACGAGACTGCTACATCAAACCGAGACCAATCATATTGGGACTCATGATATTACGGCAACTTTTTTGGACTGACTTTGTTTCGCTTTTTGAACGCCAATTGGAATAAGACTGCTATACTCAGTGCACAAGGTATAGAAAAAAATACAACCACATAAGGATTTGAGCAAACTCGATTGATTGATGCTGACCAACGGAAAAACTCAAAGCTCAAAGCAAGTTGCAAGGAACTTAAAGGTAATCTGAAGCGAAAATTTTTATTGATGCAAATGAAGGGCCCTGTCAATTGATAAGAAATCCTGTTGAAATTTTTTTAATATCCCATTTCGTTTTTAAGTTATCCAATGATTTTAAGTGTCAGTTGATGACGTCATTTTGTTGCAAATTATTAGGATTCTATATGGAAAGAAGCTGTATCTGATCTTTGGACGGTTACAGTTTTAGGAGACATTTCAGCTGAGCAGAATAAATGCAATAAACATTTTTCGTCAACTGATGTGACCTTTAGAAAGACATTTCATTTGAAGGAAAGATCGTTGACGTTATTTCCCTTTGGAAACGAGGTTAACCTTGTATACTTTCTCGTACTTTTCGCAAACAAAATGACGTCATCAACCAATCGTACAAAATAGTGGATAACTCGAAAATGAAAAAAGGTATCACAAAATAATAAACGACGCTCTTCATCATTTAAAAGTGGTATTCATTTTCATCAATAAAAATTTTCACTTCACACCACCTTTAAGGTACAGTAAAAACCCGCGTATAAGAACCTAGTGATTAAGAACCTACAGGCTGAAAATTCTGAAATTAGACCCCCAATGTATAAGAACCCATTCAGCCTGAAATTTGAAATAGGTTCTTATTTGTGGGGATCATCAAACTAAATCAAACTCTAGTTGCTTTGTAATTGAGCCTATACGTACTGATTCTGCCACATGTGCAAGTTGCAAAGAGCTCTAAAGATGCTTTGAAAGCTTTTCATTGTATTCTGTAATATTTTTGGTTCCTCCATGAACTGATGTTTTGAATAAGGCCTCGTGAACTCAGGTGTCTCTCAACTGACAGTAAATAATGGGCTTGAAGTTTCAATCTGAACAAAAGAAATACCTGGAAGCCATGAATGAAATAAGAACCAATTTAAGAACCTGAACAGCCTTATTTCCTACTAAATACTCAATACATAAGAACCTAATCAGGCTGACTTGGAAAATTGTAGGTTCTTATACGCGGGTTTTTACTGTAGGTCACTCCTCGAAAATCGGCCATTTTTGACCACTTTTGAGAATTTCTTATTTAACTTTTAATGCCACCCTATGGTATCCCTCTTTGAGGTTGGTGAACTTAGAAAGTTGGAAAAGCGTCCAAAAATGTAAAAAAAATACCCAAAAACTACAGCTACCTACCCAAAATATCAATAAGGATGTCTCAAATATTTGCCTTAAATTTCCCCTTCCCCTCGAAAGTTTTTCTGCTTCATTTCTTAGGCCCATTAAGACTGCTATACTCAATGCACAAAGTATACAACAATACACAACGACATAAGAATTTGTGCAAAATCGATTGATTGATGTTGACCAACGGAAAAACTCAAAGCTCAAAGCAAGTTGCAAGGAACTTACTGATAGAGAACGAAGTCTGCGACAATGTCAAACCTTGTACATAAGCGCTAAGCATTACCTGATTTACTGTCAAGTTCTCAACTGAATCTGTTTCATTAGGGAGCAGTCATAAAGTATCTGCTATGTATATGGGGGTGGATGATATTTGGATGGGCCATGAAAAATTCTGCCATCATTTTTAGGACTATGAAAAATAATCAGATGTATTTTATGGGCCATAAAACTTTTATCATAAAATGTTATTTCTAAAGTTTGGCAACGGCTGCAAATGCTGCAAAAATTGTTTTCTGTTACTTTTTCCACTTGACACTTGCTTTTCTGTTCATTTCCTTTCTTGTCCTTCTCTTGTTTAGTTCAGTGGCTAGCCAGTGCTTCATTATTACGTTATAATTCTGAAATTACACTGCCTGTAAACTCATCGAGCCTGCGTTCTAAAAACTGAATTATTTTATGGTCTCATGAAAAATATCCTAGTTCTTGCTACTGGGCCATAAATAAGTGAATAGGAATCTGGGATGGGGCCATTAATCTTATTTTTGCTAGATTTTTGGAAAATCATCCACCCCCATATAGCAGATACTTCATGACCGCTCTCTTAGGAAAATACAAGTGTTTGTGTTTTTTCCTAGGCCTTATCGAAACGAGGCAGAAAACATCATTTCAAAATAATGGCGTTTGATTATGAGTCATAGTTAAGTGCGCCCGGCAGCCTTTCAATTTCGATAACTACGGACATGTAATCAGTCTAGCACTTCAGAGGGCACATGAAAATTTCTAGTAAAGTTAACATTCGTAAATTCATGTAGCCGTAGAAAGGCTTCGAAGTTAGAACGGGTAACATTTTGTTTGCCGCTGTGCAAAAGATGATTTTCAAATCACAAAAGCTGCGAAAATTTAAAAAATGGAAAGTTTTTGCACATGAGGGTTGCAAAATGTACCCAAGCCTGAGAATTCGTCGTAGCAAAAGTGTTCGCGCAACTTTTTTCAATTCAAGGTAAATCAAAACAAAGTTCAGTAAAAAATTTAGATCAATTATAACGACCAGAGTTGAACTCGAACTCCACAGCTGGACTTTTTATTATCATATCATTTTTTGGTCATCAATTTTTTTCAAGTTGGCAACTTAGGCTAGGGTCAAACGTCGCATTTTGGTCGCGCCGAATTGAATTGATTTGGATTCGACATGAGAGCGACTCTGGTGAGGCTTTGGGTCAGACGTCGAATATGATAGGTCGCATTTAATATGAAGTTATTCCTATAAATGTGCATCACAGCAACAACAAGTCTTTCTAGAAAGTTTGGCACGAAAGATAAAATTCCGGAACAAAATGGCTCCGGTAAGGAAGAAAATTATTTTGATGAAACTGATTCAACACAGTCACAGACATTTATTATTCTCAGTAATTTATGCATTTGATTCGGCACATGTCAAATTCGACGTCTGACTCCAAGACGCTCTCGCTCGCGTCGCATTATGCGACTGAACCAGTCGAATCTTATTATTTAGGTCGACCCAAATCACAACTGCCGTACCCAATTGAGTCAAACGTCGCATTTTGGTCGCGTCGAATACAACTATTTGATTCGGCGCGGCCAAAATGCGACGTATGACCCGGGCCTAAGGCTATAATTAAAAAAGCTAATTTAAGCCAACAAATTAAATACAATGTTACATCAAAATATATACAAGAAAAAACAAGTCAATAAAATTACAAAGTTTAAAGTTCATATCAGTTTAAAAGTTCATATTAAAAATGGTGTAAAATTAAAAAAAAAACTATAATAAGCCGAGCCGAGGAATAAACTGCCTGCAAAGTCTGCAGTCGCAGCCTTCATTGTTCCAATATTTGATTTTATTCTTAAATTGTTGCACAGAAGAAGAATCCTTAATTTCCTGTGGAAAAGAGTGCCAAATACGCTGCCCTCTGCATCGGATTGTTTCAGTACCATAATTAACTGTATGTACCATAGGAAGTAAAAATGTATTGGTATTTCTCAAATTATATGTGACACTTCTTTTCAAGAAAATTTCATCCATGAAACTGGGGTTTAAATTATTTGTAGTTTTGAACATTTCAGCCATTAGCAATTGCACATTTTTCTGGTGTATTGTTACAGATCTATCTTTTCTAAAAATGATACAAAGCTGGAAGTATAGTCTTTATATGTTATTCGTAAGGCTCTTTCATGCAGTCTGTTGATGTTGTTATTCATTTTTCTGCTATGGAACATCCATACCAAAGGATAGTATTGGAAGTGGCTAGTTACGAATGCTCTCATCAAAAGTTTTTATGCTTCATACTACGACAACTGAGCCATTAGCAACCTCGTTCCCAGGGTGTTCTTACGTCATACGCTGATCACGAAGCCGAATGAACACCCTGGTACACTTCGATCACATTTGCCCAAAAAATGGGCAAATGTGGAAGCCATTATGGATTTCACCGTTGGCTAGGCAACGCCATTCGACGGAAAATGGCCGTTGCTCTGGCGCTAATTCTGCACAAGATGAATGGAGAAATTGAAAACAAACACTTTGGGGACCTTATTCGAACCTTTTTGCAGGTATTTAAACAATAATCTGGGGTCGGCATGTGTGTTTAATGTGAAAGTAAGCTCGGTTTGTTTGGAAGGAAAATGGGCCTAAGTTACAAACTCGGGAAACTTTCACCGCAGCTTCAAAAATGAAATGGCTCGTTATTCTTCGACTTTCGGAAATAAGTTGCAAAATATGATCGGAATAGGTAAAGAATATGGTTTTATGCTGAATTTTGACATGCTGAGGTCGTTTACCAAGCGCAAATCGGAGTTACGGCCCAAAATGGTGAACAGCCAATCAGATTGCCGAACGCCCTCTTGTATCCCAGAGTAGAGGTAGAGCAACGAACTCACTCTGGGGACGAGATTGAGCCATTAGGCCACGTTTTCTCTTTCATATCCCATTTATCAGAATTTCTCAAACGGCCAAGCTCTCTCTGCGCAGTTGCGATGCCTGAGGTACTTGGTTGAATCGTTGACAGCATAGTTTCCGAATGTTTGAATTCATGCAAAAGATTGTTTAAAAATTATATGCCCTATTTCTTTCTGCTGAATGGCTTGAAAGAAACTTTGCTATGATTCTACCGTTGGAATTTCCAGAAACCTTTAATTTTCTTAAAATACAGCGCAGTTCACGTTGTCAAATCACTCAAAGGTGTGAAGTAATCAAAGTTTTAAATCATAAACCAACAGAAACACTTTAGTCTTGCTCTTGATACCATAATAAACTCTGCGTTTCTTGAAAATTATTCCGTGATTCCTCAAAAAGTTTAGAAATTACGATGGATCTAATTTTTTCAAATTAATCTTGAATTCTTAATAGAGAGGAAAAAACACTTATTCTGAGACTATTAAAGACTTTAGTGAAAGTCTACGGGTAGACTTGTAGCAAAATAGCTAAAGGTTCTTTGACGTCATTCAGTTCAAAGAACTAGGGCATAGAATTCTACACCAGCCTTTCCAAAGACTCAGAACCCCTGCTACCCTTGACCAGCCAGAACGCAAAAAGTCACTGGTTGATAGTCTGACTTCCATATCCTTTGCTTTTCTGTCGTTCTGACAAGTGAAATCTCAATTTGTTTCAGCCTGGCTTCGTTGAGCATTTCTCAAAGAGACAGAAAAGTCCTGAATTGAGTTTAGTCGAAAAGAAACACAATCCTCTGAAAAAGATGTGGAATTGGCTTACCCCAAAGATGGCGTATGCTGCCTTGGTAACCTTGACGTCATCAGCTGTTGTTGTTGCTGCTACCATTATAGCTGCAGGCCAATCCGGACAGCAAGTTGAGCCATGATATTGATACTCGGTCTGCATTTGGTGTTGGGGAATTCAGAACTGAAGGTTCACTTGAGTGAGGTTTCACTTCAGAACGAGCAAATATGCTTTGAAATATAGTTCTTGCAACGAGAGCTGGTGATGGGAAAATACGCGACAATTAGTTTTTTTTCATCATGACAGTCTGCATTCTTCATTTCTGAACTTTGGATTGTAAATTTTGAATTTTGAGCTCTGAAAAAGTCGTTCATGGCCTCCACTATTCGGCTGTAGAAATCCTTTTTTGGCAGCAGCTAGTCACTTCGTATTGGCGTGTCAAGCACACACAACGAATGCCATTGCGGTAACATCTGTAAGGGTTGCCTCGTTGTTAATTTTGCATAGTTTATGTTACAATATAAACGATGAGCCTTGCGCACATCAACATGAGGGAAATTCTTCACATTATGAAAAAAGTTCTTGAGCCATATGGAAGATTGTATATTGTATAGAAATAGCAGATTCAAGAAACGAGAATGGTCTAAGAACATGGCAGACTGAGACCTTTCAAACCTATTATGTTATCATCACACTCTCATGATAACACAGGTTTGAAAGGCCTCAGTGTGCCAAGTTCTCAGGACCATTTTTTCGTTTCTTGCATCTGCTATTTCTATACCATATTTTATCGTACAACGTACACCAAATATGTGAAAGATTGTAAATTTTCTAAGGGACCAGTCATTAATAATATCAGATTGATGGCCAAAAGATATTCAGAAGGGCCATCAAAAAGTTTGGACTTTGAAAGTAGGCCACTGGAAACCGTGAGTATAAATAGGGGGCCATGAAAGCTTAACAAGGCTGATCTGAGCTATCTGAAACGCAAACATCGTCTTTCTACGATCTTTGTTCAGTGTTTATTTTTCATAAATCTCTAGGTGACACTTTTTTGCGTCATTTGCAATCAAAAATTAGAGCTACGAAATCAGGGGCCCTTGAAAATCTTAGTGAGGAAACGAGGGAAAGAAGGATGAAGGGGTTTAACCCGGCTTTAATGATGACTGATCCCTAGGCAAGAAAACAAGAAAACAAGAATTCTTAGGCAAGATTATAATCTTAAGGTACACAATGCTTGTATAGTACGTGTCTAGAAACCCAGTCTTACATCAGGGACCGTGCAGCCATTGGGCTTGCAGGGGATAAAGGCCCCCCACTTTTTCAAAAGACAAGGCAAATTGAATATCTGATGCTTTTGAGGCTGAAGTCATGTTTTGATGCTTTCCTGAAGAAAAGCTAAGTATTTCAGGCCAGAAGAATTTGATATGTTGATGTAAAAAATCCTCAAGTGACATCTCAGCTTTGGTCTGAACTGAGGAAATTTATGTTATCGGAAAGTAACAGCGCAAAATGATGTTCACTTGAAAATGTTATCACCGGCTTCCAGTATACATGCAGTCTACTTAAATGGAAAAGACTTTGAAGGGAGTGGTCTAAAATAACTTTTCCTGGGTCAAGCCCCAGCACCCCACTTTGCTCGGTGCGCTTGCAACTCAGCCCCTCCACTCTTAAATCGCAATACGGTCCCTGTCTTACATTCTCGGTACTTCGATGTGAATAATTCTGATGCAAGTAAAGATGTATTTATCTGGTTATAATTTTATTATTCTAATGAATATTTTAAAAAGAATACAAGCCAGTCCTTCATTCACTCTTGCTTTTCAGATTTAAGAAAGTCTGCCTGCCAATGTACCAATATATGAGGAAAACCAAACCGCACAGTCCAGTGGCAGGGGTTTTGACAACTGAAAGAAAAGTATGGTTTAATTTGCTTGTGTTCCAGACCACTGGGAGCCGACGGAAAGTTCCTCTCTGGTCAAGTGGCCAGCAATTAAACCTTGATGAAAACTTCTTCTTGACGTCCTCTTGGTCAATGAAATGCAAAATTGTAAATGCGTGTGTCAGTTTCCTCATTCTCCAATTAGCACAGAGTTTGATTTGACGCAAAGGCTTTATTTAGCCATTACAGAAATCAAATCCCAAAGATTGTCCTGTGCAGAATTTTGCCGGATTTATGCATTTGACTAGTAAAACTGTATGTCGAATCCGCAAACCACAGAGTAAAAGAACTGAAAGGCTATCATCGGTATCTACTTCACTTGATTTTATGAATAAGCCCTCTCTCTAATAAGCCCCCCTCTCTGAAGTGTCCGAAATCAATCAAGCCCCAGGGGGATCAATAGAGCTTTTAAGGTAACTAAGCAAGTCTGCATGTCAATTATGACATGGTTTAGGATAAAACTGTGTCGAATTCAGCTATTTGACTCGTAAAATTGTATGTTGAATCGGCCAAATGGGGGAAAACAAACTGAAAACAATCTTATGTATCCTAGTCACTTAATTTTGTAAGCAAGCCCCCTTTCTAATAAGCTTCCCAATGCAGTGTCCAAAATTGAATAAGCCCTCTTGGCTGGGGGCTTAAAAGAGCTTTTGCAGTATTTGCAATTTGCAAATTGCAGGATGATTTTTCAAGATAAGAGAATGGTCTAAGATAAGAGGTGCAACCTTTTCAAGATAAGAGGTGCAAAGACGGAAGTCTTTTGTTGTTTGATATTTTGCATTTTTGAGGCCAAAATCTTGTTCTGCATGCAAAGTTAAGTGTATGAACCAATTTTCACATTCATGTCTGTCTTCATTTGGAATTAACGGTGATTTAAAGAACTAGAAATCATAAGGGCTTTGACCGTGAAATCAAAAGTTTGGACAAAATTTGTCCAAACATCTGATTTCACGGTCAAAGCCCTTCTAACTTTGAATTCTTAAAATCGCTGTAATTTCCAAACGAAGATAGATATGAACGTAAGGATTCTCTGTCATACTAAACTTTGTACGCAGAAAAGGATTTTAACCTAAAAAATGCAACATCTCAAACAACAAAAGACTTCCGTTTTCGCACCTCTTATCTTGAAAAGGTGGATTGACAATTGTTAGATTCATGTTCCGCGAGTCATCTTTAGGGTCCCTTGATGATGAACACGACGACTCGCATGCGCAATGGAATGCTAGTGCCCAGCCCCAAATTTCCTCTTTCGAAGCTTTTTCAACATGGATGAATTTGACAACGCATTTCAAGGAGGGGAAGATCCCGCTGCAGAATTCCTTGCAAGGGAGCAAAGTGAACTTGAAGAGCTTGGTATCGAAGATCAATTAGGTGTGCAACAGGTACGTATTGGCGATGGCGTAGGCCTGCATGTTAAGCCTTCAGCTGATAAAAGAGTAGGAGCCCATAATGATAATAGGCCAGAGAGGCCCACAAAATCAAAATGCGTCCAGTGAATCTCGCCGTGTACGTTTGTCTTCATACGTTTGTACGTTTGTCTTGAAAACAGTTAGACACAGCATCAATGAACAAGATCAATGCAATATATTTAAAGAAAGATAAAGTAAAGCTTGAGAAGCAAGTCAAGATATATAGAGCACCAGTCTGCCGAGTATGGCACTTTTCGACGAGATCTCCGGGGGGCAAGGGCAAAATTGCCGGTGTGCTGGTGTGCATCATCCCGGGGGGGGGGGGGTACTCCCATTGTGGCCTAACAGGGGGGTCCAGTCAGTTTGAGGGTCTTACCAATTGGCTACCAAATGGCCCTTTTTGTCAACCACATACTACCAATTAGGGGTATTCTAAGATTCGTAGCCATTTATTATGTTTCAACCCGGTACGCTCCTCTGCACGCCAATTTAGTCATTACAGGATCAATAATAAATGAATTTTGAAAAATTTCTTGCTTTGTTCCATCAGTTTTGCAATAAAACATCTTGAAAAACCGTAGAAAATTTTCGTCTCTAAATGCTACCAAATGACCCAGTTTTCAGGTTCATGAACTACCATGTGAGGGTTTTTGTAAAAAGATACTACTATTTGAGGGTATTTTTCAAAATTTTTGCTTTGGCCCTCTTTAGCCCTGACTGGACCTCCCTGTCAGGCCACAATGGGAGTACCCCCCGGGGCATCATCACAAATTTCTGGTGTGCTGGTGTACACCAAACCATTGTGGCTAAAATTTTGGAAAGTTATTGTACATTTTCTGAATACTTTTGTCTGCAAAAGACCAATATTTCTACTGCTTAAAATATTCAAAAATTTCGAGTCCCCTGTTTATTTGTGAAGTCTATGTCTTGATTTCTGAAATTAATTGAGTTGCTGAGGGCCTGGTCTATCTTGAGTTCATAGGTAGTGGTAATTCAATACAACCACACCCTGATGACTCCCATCTACATTGCCACACCCAAATCTGCCTAGTGTGCAAAAGTTTTGGGAGGGAAATATCTACGGTGTGCAGAAGCCATACTCTGCAGACTGGATAGAGCACTAGTAAAATCAGTACTGCTCTACAACTGTGGAACATGGGGAGTTTCATCTAATGCGCAGCAGAGTTTGGATGCATATCACCGGAGGCAGTTGCGTAGAATTCTAGGAATGAAATATCCAACACGCATATCAAATGAGAAATTGTATGAAGTGACGGGTGAAAAACCAATATCATACACCATGAGAGAACAGAGATGGGAACTATTTGGTCATATCTTGAGAATATACCGGCATTTAAAGCCATGGAATTGTATTTCACAAACATAAAAGCAAAAGGATTCAGAGGAAAACCAAGAACAACCCTACCAAAGGTACTGAATTGCAGATCTTCTGGATCAAACAAAGATGCCAACAGTGACAAATAAAACAGCTTTACCAGGTGAGTCAGAAAAAACATTGGGCGTTCGGCAGACTGTGACATCCCAGTTAGATACCCGATTCTGCTGAACTAAAGTTTTGCATGCAGGCAAGAGTCTGACTTAGATCATAAACCTTTCCCTGCAGAAATTGGTCCTTTGTTGCATTTGTTAAAAAGTGTTTCTTCGTAAGACCTTGTATGGGAGTCTTGCAAACGGGCAAAATCTCTTGCCGAGCCCTTTCCACATTTTATTTTGGCAAAAGTTACAGGTATATACTTGTGGCATTATCAAAGGAGAATGAAATAGTTAGGAAATAATATTTTCTCTCCTGGGATGTCTTATCATAACTTGTCCTGTGTGGAGAATATGTTTGAAAGACATTAATACAGAACATGATAATGCCATGTGTACCTGCAACTCTGACAAGGCTAAAATGTTGAAGAGGCTTAGTTAAAGATTCCATCAGGTTGTAAGAATCCCATAGAAGGTCTTACAAAGAAAATTGTCTTTAAAAAATGTATTAAGAGACCAATTTCAAAGGGGAAAGGTTTTTGATCTAAATTAGACTGTTAGCTGCTTGGAAACATTTAGTTCAAGTTGATTGAGTGACTCAATGTGACGCCAGAGCCTGACCAACACCCCAGAGCCTGACCAACACCCCATGTTTTTTCTGACTCACCTGGTAATGAGTCTACAAATTTCATCAGAAATTCCAAACTTTTTGTCATAGTTTTCATCTGCACTTCTTCAGTCATCAGTGTGGCACAATAAAAAAACTAAATCAAACAATAGAGTCGCACCCAAATTTTAGTGTGCCTCACCCTTTCTGAAGTGTGCAGTGAAATTTTAGGGCAAAAATCTGGGGTGTGTGTGCACTTGCGGTATCTGTAGTCTGGTATCAAGAAGATGTATTCAGTGCTTGAAATAATGACTCCTAGCATAGCATAGCACAGCACAGCACAGCACATTAATGGTCCTATTCAGAATAGATAGGAATACCATATAAACTTCTTTTATCTTGAATTGAAAGGGTATATGTCAAGAATTAAAGAAAGGAATAGCTTCCAAGTTGTTTGTGTGGCTGTGTGGGGGAGATTCTAGAATTGCTCCATCACACACCATCATTCTGTTTGACTTTGTTTTGTCAATTATGTTTTGGCAGTCAAATGTTTCACAGTGAATTTTTTGTAGTTCAAATTATTTTTGACAAACTTTGTATAGAAAGGAAAATTTGTGACTTCTGGACTCCACTGAAATTTGCAAACAGACTTCATTCAAGATTGGATCATTGGATTTTGGTACCCGTCAATGTTCCCTTGTTTTCTGGTGACCCCATAGATGTAAGGAATTCCACCATCAGATTTTGTTCAAACTGCAACCTACTGTATACAGCCACAGAGAATAATGACCAAAAAGTTTATTACACCAGTTTAGTTCATGCACCAAAATCTGCACATACAGTTTTTCATATTTTTAAATAACAGCCACAAGACATCCTTGCTGACTTCACTGATGCTGCAGAACCAGAGCCTGAACAACAAGAACCAATTGTAAATGGATTCACAGATGAAATCCCTGTAAGTATATTTAGTTCTAGCTTCAGATAGATAACAAATAGTGCTGCCCCTCATAGCTGATAGGCTGGAGTAAATATGAAATTTGGTATTGCTGCATTCGCCCATGGCAGTGCTTTCTCATCATAGCAGCCCAGTGTGGCAAAACTTGCACTCCACAGCGACTGAAATAGATTGGGGTTAAAGAGAATATTTCAGATGTTTTCTCCACAAAACCAGTGCACGTGGTGCCCATGACAGAGACAAAAATTGCAAGGAGTCGACTGGAGTGACTGGTTTGCTCAAACTCTATTAGTGTCTCAATATGACGTGTCCATAATATGAAAAAGAAATTGCAAGCACTGTACAATTTTGGGTTTTGTATGGGTGAGTGAAAGAAACAATGCCAAACCAGTAATAATGCCAGATTTTTTGCCACCCTGCCTTTTCTACCTTTGCTTTCTACCTCCAAGTACAATTGAAACATGTCTGAAGTTTGATTTGAAACTGACACAAAACTAAAAAGATTTCTCCCTTTATCGTCTATGAAACTCATATTGCGAAAGAGGGACTGTTAATAAAAAGTATTCTTTTGTTAAACAATAAGATACATGGTTGGCAGTATGCTAAATCATCAGAGTAGTGAATAACAATCTGTGGAAAGTAGCAAGATAGTTGTTGTTTGTTACCCATGCAAAAAGAATCAGATACACGAGAATCCTTTTCTATATGCAAATGTTTACAGCATCTTTTGCAAATTAAATAGGATACAAAATTTCAGTCTTTTGGTACATACAACAGTTGCTTTCAAGGGTATTTGTACTTCATTTTGTGCTTTTTAGCCAATTCATTTTGATTAAATTTTACTGTATGAAATTCATCTGCAGGGTATCCAAAAGTAACGAGCCAGGTGGCAGGGCTAAAATACAATGTAGTGTGGTAGCGGTTCAGGAAGGTGTCTGACATAAGCATACAAGAAGAAAAAGTCCAGGGGGCCACCTGACACAAAGTGCACTGGGCGTCCCAAAAAAGGATACGGATTTGGTCGACCCTAGTGACTAGAATATAACGTGAATTAATCCGAAATGATTTCAAAACATACCTCGATAGCTAACTTGAACATAGATACCTCACTTGTTGATATTGGTGCATTGAGAGCTAAGATATTAATCTCCAAAGGACACATTTGTCTCCACTTCCAAACTAGAGCTTTGTTGTTTTGGCCTGAGCAAACTGTTGAAGCACGGCGAATAAAATCAACAACATTTGAAGCTTGAGGGAAAAACCTAAAGATGGCACAACAGATGTGTTTTACAAATTACAATCTATGTGTGAAACCTATCTCCAGGGAGCTCCAAAATCTGCTTCATTCTACTCAATGTTGACAGTTTATCTTACACATATTATTCATCAGTGAAAGTACTCCCTTGAGCATCAACACACTCGTGGAACCATTGAATCATTCCTTGAAAGGAATTTGTTATCAGATCTCTTTGTAGTCTAACACAGGAAGGTCTGGAGATGTTGGGGCCAAAAGATGTCTCCTCTTATGTTGATGACCTGCCTGGGAAAGCAGCCTCGAAGACACGCCATGCTCAATCTGATCAATAATAAGATGAGAGGACACCACAAAGGGTGTGTTGATGCTCATCTCCCTTGCAGCCAAATGAGATATGAAAGAAAATAAATAATAAACACACTTTTTGGGACATCTTGTACTGCAAGTTAACTAATTTGCTAGATTTGAAATTTTTGATTGTACTTATCCTTCAGGTTTGTGTCAAGAGAAGTTTTTTTTTTTTTTTTTTTTAATGCTTCAACGCTCTACCTAGTACAGGCATGGCAGCAATGTTAATATAAGAAGAAAAAGAAAACGGAAAGAAAATCAACAAACAAAAGAACTAAGCATCAATTTACAGCAAGAACAAAACAGTAATTGGTGTGGAAAAATTCACTGTCCGTGGTGGTTTCTTCGGATGTCACTTGCTTCTTTTAGAAAATTTGACAAGGCCTCAATAACACTTGGCTCATTACTCTGCATTAAGTCTTGAAAATGGGCTTCATTTGAGGTCGAATTTATTATACCAGTTACCAGTTACCAGTTTTTGAAGTGGTTCCTTAGTCAATATGATTTAAATCAACCTTCTGATCAACCTTTGACCTATTTTTACAGAGTGGAACATTTGCTGAAGTATCACCTGCAGTGTCAATTCAATCCCAAGAGCCAGAATCCTTGAAAAAATGGAGGGAGGAAAAAGCTGCACTGCTAGAAAAGATGCAAGAGGAAGAGGGTGATGAACGACAAAAATGGTCTGATAAAGCAAAGAAAGAACTAGATGATTGGTACAATAGATATAATGAACAACTTGAGAAGGTGCAGAACGAGAATAGGTGAGTGTCCACTTGAGTCAATTGAATCAAAAGGCCTGGTGTTGGAAGAAATACTACTCCCTGAGGATATCAAAGCAATTGTAATGACTACTGTCTTGTATTGTTCCTGATATGTCCAGTTTAAGTTCTGTAATTTACCTGCCTTTATTTAATTGGCCATTCATTCCCGTCGAAATGGGAGATTTTCTGCAGAAAGCCCCTTTTGAAAACCTGCAAAAATGAGTGAAAACAAAAATCAAGATTTCCCTTTGTTCTCCTTCCTAGCAATAATGACACTTGAATGTGCTCATGTATTTTGTCCTCTTGCGAGAATGAAATCCCCCTGAATTAGTTATTCATATAAGGGAGAAGACTTTTCCAATGCCTAAGGAGGATAGCATGTGTTAAAGCATACTGAAGTTTCGCTGCTGGGCGGAGCTAAGGAGGATAGCAAGTGCCTAAGGAGGCTAGCATGTGTTAAAGCATACTGATGTTTCGCTGTGAGGGAAACGTATCAGGGAAGCTTTCTCTTAGTTTTAGCACATTTTTAAAGGTTACTCTAAGGGACATTCTTTTAGAAAATCCTTTACAAAACCTGAACGGAGTGACTGATTTCAGCCTGGATGAATTCTTAAAAAATTGAACCAACTAGATATCGTAAAATTTGATGGCTTATGTGCTGAGGGAGCAGTTGCCTTTCAAACACAGGGCCTTTTTCAACTCTTTCGGTATACAAAATATCATTTGGTCCACATTCGTGTTTGGAATACATGAGGGGTCTTATTACAAGATCAGCTATGTCTAGGAAAATAATTCGCTAGATTCTAGAATACCCTCCCTTCTCATGTCTCGTTCTTAGATCTCATTGTTTTGTTCTTAAATCTTATTGTTTCAATCTTTAGATCTCATTGTTTCATTCTTGAGGGGGGGGGAATTCTAGAATCGCTCCAAATAATTTTGCTTCTTTGTCTACATGCCAAAGGAAGAAATTTGATGATTGGCCTTGCAATCAAATTTTGGTGATTTTTCAAACATTAGTGCTTTTCATTGGGACACTTGTTAGTGTTTCCAAGGTGCTACTGCTGCTAATCACTGCAAAATGCCCTCTAAAGGCCTATATATGTGCAAAGAGTTTCCCCAGCATTTTCTGGTTTCATTGGCAAAATCGTTCAGCTGAGGTAATATTCCTTGACCTTTCATATGAGAAAAGTTTCCCCTGCAAGCTGGAATAACGAACAATCGTGCTTTGTCTTTGGCACCAAAGGATTAACCGGAAGCAAACGAGACTCCCCGCCTAGCCGGGAAAATGCTTATCCGCTAGGCGGGATCAGTTTAGAGTTCAAACAAGATCCCGGCTCTAGCTGGGAAAAACGTTTTCTGATGTGAATGCTCATGATATTTTTTGTTGTAAAGCTGTGTGAGGTGAGATCCTGGCTGAGAGATTTGCCTAGTGAAACGGGAAAATGCCATAGATCACCCTATATTTATCATTTCACTTCAGGGCTGCTCAAGAAGAATTTATTGAAGAAATGTCAACAACAAAACCTGGCAATGAATGGACGAAAGTTGCACGCCTTTGTGACTTCAATCCTAAAGTAAACAAAAATACGAAAGATGTTTCAAGGATGAGAAGCATACTCCTTCGCCTAAAGCAAGAGCCACTCATTCGCTAGAACTGGTACAAACTTTCTAGTAGATATATATGTTGTATTAATTTGATTTATTGGCAACTAAATATAAGATATTGGGAACAATTAAGATGAGACATTGTCAATCTGATACCTGTAGTAATAGTAACATAGGCAGGAAGTCTTGAAAAGCGTGGCACTTTTAGTTTATATGCTACAGGGTGTCCCAAAAAATTTGTGCCCCGTTAGTGTGGATACTTTGGAGGAGCTGTGGATTCAATCATCTCGATTTTCAGCCTTCAACTTAGAGTTTGAGACCTTGTATGAGTCAATCTGACAAGTGGTTGCTGATTTATGGCAGAGAAAAGGCAAAATAAGTGGTTGCTTCAAAAACAGCACTTCTATCGCTCTCCAGCAATGCCAAAATAACGCAAGTTTTCAAAAAAAGGGTTCTATCGTCGTATTAAAATTTTAATCACATATTTTAAAATGTAGAAAGTTCTCTCTTATGAAAAGAAAGCACTGCTAACTCATTTAAATAGATAGCAAGAATTTTAATTTTATACCAGAACCATTACTTTTGAAACTTACTTGATTTTGGCATTGCTGGAGAACAACAGAAGTGCTGTTTTTGAAGCAATCACTAATGCCCCATTCACACTGCAAGTTAAACCAGCTTGAATTAAACCAGGGTTTCGAATAGGGCCGTCTGATTGGTCAGTCCGACAAATCCAGCGATTTGATTGGTTGAAATTTAAACTGGATTAAATAAAGCTGGTTTAATTGTGTCAGTGTGAATGCAGTATAATTTTGCATTTTCTCGGCCATTAATCAGCAACCATAATGTCAGATTGACTCAAACAAGGCTCAAAATCTAAGTTAAAGCTTGGACCTATGCAACTGTGTAGAAACCAAAGTTATGGAATCTACTGCTCCTCCACAGTAGCCACACAAACGGGACAAAATTTTTTGGGACACCCTGTACTGCAATTAACAGCCTCGTTTGGCTGATCTTTCAAAATTATTTCATACGAAATTCTAGAGGTCAGGCTCGGATTCAGCACCCAACTTTTAGGCTAAGGACGAGTTTTCATGCTTCTAGTATTCGTAATGTCCATTTTACAACAACTTAAGATGTGAAATCTTTAAGGGATTTGACCGTGAAAAGTGACTTTGGTTGTAAAACTTCAGCCTTAATAATTTTTCACTCTCAAATCCCTTATGAATTTTTAACACAGAACAGACAAAAATTTTCGTGGTAAATCTGAATCCGGCTCGAAACTTTCATATGAAAAATTCCAAAACGAAGCTCCTACGTCCATCTTTCATTTGATTTATTACCTTGAAAGGAACTTGAAGTACTTCGTTGTAAGTGTTCAATCGTACCTTTTGTATCTTGATCACTTTTAGAATTAAAGCGTGCTCTCTTTACCTGATGAAAGCTTTGGAAAAATTGAAAAGTTTTAAATCCTAAATTAAAAGAGTGCCATGTCAATTAATGGTGTTAAGCAGAAATCCGTAGCCTTTCTAGTTTGCTATTCAGCTATTTGATGCCATGGCAACTGGAACACTGTTTGTATCCAAGTAGACGCAGTAATAACGAAAATAAGCAAGATAACTAAGGAACCGAAGTTCCTTCCAAGCCATTGGGGATTTTACGAAACATCGACGGCAACTGCAACGCAATGTTGCTTTTGTTTCAGCACTTTAGATTGGAAAGATTCGTTGTTTTCGGTTTGAATTTGCTTCCCTGGAGAGTCTCTGAAGTAGTCCTTTTCAATTTCACTACTTGGAAACCCTATTTTAGGCATTCTGCACTGCAGACCCAGGCCTCCGAAGTAAAAGTCAGTACTTTTGGAAACAATCTTCCTTTGCAGAATATCAGATTACATTCTGGCTAGCATTGCCGTCCTGGTTTCGTAAACTCTCTATTAAATCCAGCGAAAGCTGCAAATCGGTGCAATCGTTTTGAAAGATTTGATACCTATGCAAGTGATAGTATCGTTAATTTCATTCTGTACTATTTCGATTATCTTTCTTTTATATGATATCATTTCGTTTTTCTTGATGCCCTTTTCTTCAAAATGGAGAGCTTGTGCGCATTTGCTCATGAACAAGAAACTTAGATTAGTCCATGATACTGGACTTAGTTAATGTTTCTTGAAAAATGTCCCTGTTTTAGTGATAAAAATTTCTTGATTCGTTTCTCATTTCTTAGGTGCAGGAAGAACGATTGTACTTTCAATCATTGCCAACAGGAACAGATTTTGTAATACAATAGCATCAATTGCTTTGGTTCACACTTCAACTCAAAGCAATTAGCGAATGCAGACAAAAGAAATTTCTCTCAACCAATAATTCAAAACATTTCATTTCATTTTAAATTCTTTACACAGGGTAAAGTCTACAATAACAATTGATTTACAAACTGCCCTGTTAAAACCCTAATTACAATAGTTAAATAAGCAAATGAATAAATAAATAGACCCTAAAAATACGTTAATGAAAAAGAAAATTAAGATTTGAACGGAAACGGTTACATGCTGCCAAAGTGGCGTCGTAATAAGGACTGATTTTCATAATTTGTGCTTGAAAGCCGCAAACATAGAAACACAGCATAGCCACAAAGTTGTCCTGGAACCAGTTAGGCAAACTCTCACTTGGTGCCCTTCCTCTTTCGTCATAAGCAAATAACTTCTCTTAAAAACCTCCCTTCGCCCGCACCAAGTGAGAGTTTGCCGCACTGGCTTCGGAGCAACATTGCGGCAATGTTTGTTTTGAATTTCTGGTTGAAAGAATTTCTTTTGTCTGCATTCGCTAATCGCTTTGAATTGAGGTGTGAACCAAAGCAATTGATGCCATTGTGTTACAAAATCTGCCCTTGTTACCATTGCCCAAAATTTATCTCTTTGCATGCAGCAGCTTGTTGAGCAAGAAAGAGGTGCATTTAGGCCAAACGATATCGTTGTGAATGCGCAAGAATATGAGGTTCAACGGGAGTCCAACAAAATGGTTGCTTTTGCTATGATTTCATTTCTCAAACACTACTACAGTTTCTTGAATTTTCTGCCATCCATCACTCATTTACCTCCAAGGAAGCCTCTTATGCCGAGACGGAATGTCTTTGGGCGGCTTGCTCAAAATATTCGAAAAGAATCAAGCAGTTGGAAGAGTAACAAAACAAACAAGCATACATTAAACTAATTAAATACTGTTAAAGGTAACTAAATTTACAAAGGAGGTGCAACAATGAGCTTTTCCGCCCGAATTTTTGACAGGTTGAATAAATATGAAATGATTTCTTTCATGACAGCCAGTTCTGGGGTGGAGAAAAGAAATCTAAACTTGTCACGCATGTTCAGAAGTCTGATATTTGGAAAAAAGTTTTAACATTTTTCTAAGAAGTCTCTTCTAATTTGGTTGTATAGTGCACATTCCGAGATAAAATGCATTTCATCTTCAACAACTTCAGCGTTGCATAGATCTTCGAATTTATTTTTTGTTGTATTTCGTCTAATCACAGATATCGCTCTATCTGTGGAGGTATGACATCTGACGGATAAGATCAGAGGCGGTGTCCAATAGAATATAATGGAATACATATTTTTCTGATTCCATTATCGTCTTGAGACGGGGGCAGGGAGACGGGCGTTTATTTTGTGATGCAATGCCAATAGAACTGAAACATTGAACTGAAATGACTGCAAGAATGAATGATTACGAATAAAGGGGAGGGGGCAAGGCAGAGGCACCTCAACAGAGCCAGAAAGGCCTATTATATGCTTTTATTCCATATTTTGGTTCAGTTTTTTCCCATTTCCCAAAATGCCACACTCACTAACTAGTGTTGTCGCTGGTATGAAAGATACACAAAGTTCATTGCAACAATATTATCCATCCAAAACTTTTTCAGAGTAAATTTTTGTAGCTTTATGACGTCATCTGAACTCGATTTCAGTTCGTGATAATACAAATGAAGTACTTGATGTTGCATCACATTTGCGCATGGCCTAAGTGAAAGCAGTGAAAGCTGCAAGTGAAATGAGATGACGAAAATTGCATCAGTCGAGATTTGGTGAAAAGTAGGAGTCAAAATGGTAAGAAAATTGTATCAGATGAACTTCATGTAATTATTGAAGCATACAAAGTACTCGGCGGTCGTTGACGTTAGGCCCCTCCTCAGCGTGATGGCCAGCAGTGTCTTATGGTTTAGGCTTAGGGGTAGGTAGGCCTAATTAATACAATTTTCAACGAATGACATGACAACATTTTACAAACTAAAAGTTAACAATACTGACTGAAAATATAAGGGGTCATCGACAAACGATTTTCGTCACAGTTAACGGAATTGGGCCGTTAGGGGGGGAGGGGGTCTCCAGCTCAAATCCGTTAAAATTTTGACTTTTGTGACGAAAATTGAAATGAGGAATATTTCATTATCAATCCTGAAAGAATAACTCGTAGCAGTAAAGCTTTCGGCCTCGCGCTACTTAATTTTGATGTTGCGATCTGCGTGAAGAAGTTGCAGTAGGCCCCTGGTGGAATTGGTGTACGCCATCCGCCAAAGGCTTGCACCATTTTCTTTTGTTCTCTTGTCATTTCTATTGTTTAGAGTGACTCTGTCCGCCAAAGATCTTTGGCGGAAAGGGGCCCGATTCCATACTGGCAGTTGGCTTAGGCCCCAACCAAGGACACAAAATAGGCCTATTACGAGAGTCTGTGGGACGCTTGCGACAAGGGAAAATGTAGCCATGAACTTAGTGGTCGTTAAGAAGGGGAGAGGGGCAGTCAAGCAGTTAACGGCCCAATTCCGTTAACTGTGACGAAAATTGTTTGTCGATGACCCCTAAGTTACTTTACACAATTATATTTAAGATTGACTGATGGGGAACTGCTAAGCAGGTTAACTAAAGAGAGAATCCCCAAAAAAACTCAAACTGTTCAGTTTTAAGGTTGTGGTAAACGTTTGTGGCACAAAATTTGGTTTTCGCTTGCTTAAAGCCGAACTATTAGTGGAATGTAGGTAAACTATCATTCGATGCACAAGAATTTGGGGATTCTAACCATACCAAAATTATTGGCAAATATCGTAAAATGGTATTTTCCAGGCAAATTTATTGCTTCAAAGAGTGTACCACCTTCAAAAGCTATTTTGTACCCTTGCGTTTGAGGTAACAGAATCTGACTTACATCAGCAGGAAGTGCAGATTCTAAGCTTTTAAAGTGTGTCTCAAATTTTTCAAATTCCTTCTCTCTTTGAAACTACATGCTGTCAAAAAATAGCAGTTGATTTTTCTGCCCTCCCACAGTTGTATTTGGCTATAAAAGACGGACCAGGACACATACAAAGAATTTGAGACACACTTTCCAAGCTCCAAGTCTGCCCTGGCCATCTGCAAATTTTCGAGCGATTCGATTAGCTCAAAGGGTACAAAATAGCTTTTTCGTACCTGTACCTCATGGATTTTTGAGTCCTGAGGAAAGAGGTTTTTACTGTTCTGCAACACATGGGGACCACATAAACCACACTAATCTGGATCAAGCCATTTAGGCTTAAAAATCAATTAGAGCCTTCAAATAATTACCCTATAAACATAATGATACAAGAAGGCACAATGCCATTGCACACAAACCACAAGGACTTTGGGACTATCGGCTTAACAGGTCAAGCATTTAGGTATGGATTTTGAAGACCACAAACAAAAACTTTGATTAAAAAATTCTGGAAACCTTCCTTTACACAAAATTTCTTCCATTTTCAAAACTTCTGTTAGCTTCAAACAATGTATCATTGTGTGCCTTGAAAGTTCAGCTAACAGAATATGAAGAAATCGAAAAACTGATATTTTCACCCAGAAAACGTTTACCGTAACCTTAAGCCCATTTTTTGGCTAGTAGAATTCAGTTTAGCAAGTCGCATTTGAACATTATGTCGTTTTGTCCATTCATAAGATAAGACAATGAAAATTTTCACACCATATTCACTTTAAAGATCTGGAATTTATGATCGTGCAAATCGCAAGCATGATTTTTAATCCTCCTGGATTCCATATGTAAGTGCATTCCATTTTTTCTCTCCGCCGGATATTTCCACCAAGGATGTGGGCATAGCAGGATTTGCTGCCAGTGCCAATTTGGTGGTGTTGATGAAAGTGAGAAAGAACACAGGGTAATAACAGATTCCGGTGATAAGCCCTAAAACAGAACAGAGAACAAAAGAGTGAAGAAAACTACTGCCACCATTCCATCATATTTACTGAATTTATGGTCACTTGCACACAGGACACAGGGTAATAACAGATTCCAGTGATAAGCCCAAAAACAGAACAGAGAACAAAAGAGTGAAGAAAACTACTGCCTCCATTCCATCATATTTACTGAACTTATGGTCACTTGCACCACCAACTGCTGCCAGAGCACAATGAATGAGATTTCTCCGCCAAAAACCTTGGTGTGAGGAAATCAAAAGATGGCTCTCCGCCGGAAAGGCCTCGGAATGCACCCAGGCCTGGATTCATTGATATTTTTTGTCAGTTCAGAAAGCTATAGAATGATTAAGTTTAGACTGATCTTTGTATTATCTTGACAGACAAGCTTAATAATTGCTGGCCTTGGAGTGGCTGGAGCAGCTTTTGGAGGTATGTATGATGAACTACATCATTTTTCCATCTTTCTAAATCTTGCATTTGTTAGTTCTGTGTGGTCCAATCTATCTATCCACCAAATCATTGGCATTACATAACAGTGTCTGTTTGTTTGCTAGTTACAGTACAACAAGTTGTGACAGAGCTTTTAGTGTAATAACATGTGAGGTGTGCAGTGGGAAAATGGACAAGCCAGTTCTAAGTGTTGATAGCTTGGAATGGCAAACCATGAAAGGATGCTCCAGGTTGCAAGTCTAGCATGACTTGGTCCATGCATTATGATAGTGATTGAAATAAATTGACAGGTGCAAGCTGCAAGGAGGATTTAAAAGCTGTGAGAATTGCGAAAGTGGGGGGATAGCTATAGTTGCAAGCGAATGCAAGTTTTTCAAAAGATAATACTGTAGCTGGCAGACACTTATCACCAAGCTGGAAAGTTTGTACGCTGTTTGCTGAATGAACCATGATAATGCAAAAAATAGATATAAATATATATCTATATATATATTATATAATACTGAATAGAATTCTTGCTTGGACCAAAGATATGTAAATATTGATCATACATGCAGTAAGCTACTCTGTGATAGGTATTTTTAGGATTTTTTGGGAGAAATCACCAAAATCTGCAAGACCCCAAACTGGATTGCTCCAAACTGGATTGCTATTGAAGCATAAAAGTCCTTGCATTTAGAGAGACATTTGGCACAGTGCTCCAGCTAAGCCTTGTTTCCATCAAATCATGGAACTATCATAAGGAGATAAGTAGTGGCCTGCGATCACCTACAGTCATCTGCAATGTGTTCTGAATTTTATGAAAACATTCTATCTTACGATGCTTAAGACTGTTTGGATTTGGATATGGGATGGAAGATAGGGATTGGTGATGATCACAAGCTGTTGCCTATCCCCTTATGATTTAATGGAAATCAGGCTTTAGTGTAAGTCTTCATTGTTTTAGTATCTTACCTTATCTTACCTTGGGCCGAAAATATGGAATAGTCTTCCATCTGACTTAAAATCAGCTGAAAATCCAAACACATTCAAACATAAGATCAAAGAAAATTTTTTCCAAAAAATGCAAAAAGAGGAAGATGACATATACGTCTTCTACTAAGATCCTTCCTCATCTAGCTCCCAATCATGTTTCTGTCGCACAAACCGTGTTATATACTGATAACAACTACAGTACTTTCCTGTTTTCGTTATTTATTTATCTATTTATCAATGTTATTATTTTTTATCTTTTTTCTGTTATACCAGCACCTCTAAGGGGACCATTATGGAAATAAGGTCAGCTTGACCGTTTAATGCTATCCCTGCCACTGTAAATTAGGGGTGTTTTCCTTTTACATTTTTAACCTAAAGTATTGTATTGTATCTATTTTTTATATTTATTATAGTAGCTTGTATATATATTTTATGTGGCAAATGATACATACATACATACATACATACATACATACATACATACATACATACATACATACATACATACATACATACATACATACATACATACATACATACATACATACATACATACATACATACATACATACATACATACATACATACATACATACATACATACATACATACATAGTGGAAATCACTTGCTGTTGTGGAGGTGATAGATTCTAAGATCAGTCTACTATACATGCTATTGAAATTGATTGTTGTTGTATATGAGAATAGGGGCAGTATCAGAATTCTGTATTGTCTGTAATTTGGAATTGCTCAAGAGCCAACAGAGCATAGGTAAAATGTTATTGTAAATTTTTGCATTGAGTATAAAAAAAGAGCATTGTTGTGAGCAAATGCCCCATATTCCACACATGAGTGAAAGTAGCTCACCAATTGTATCTTGAAATTGTTCATACTGAATGTAGAGTTTCAGGACTTGAAAAGAGCAATTCTTTTCTTTGAATCTTCTTGTTGCTTCAGTTATGTCTTGTTCATGCTCTCGTTGCCCCCAGTTTATTGATTTCTATTTTCTCTTCACAGCAAGATTTCTTATTCAGGCATTCAAAAAAGTAAATATCAATGCAATTCAGCAACAGATACCCAAAATTAATGCATCGGTAAGTGTTCCTTTCAAACTCATTTTAATAAAGGTACAGTAAATGAGATTGTCACTGATGGCTTGGATTGTGTGACATTTGAGGGTTGTATCTAAATATAGACATAGTTATTTCAAGTATTTTCACAATGGAATTCTGAAAATAATTTACTTCAAAGATCGCAAATATCCTAATAATCATTCATAAAGAACTGAACATGGTTAAAATTCATTATCTTTACTGCATGAAAATTTTTAAAATATTGCATCAAGTCCATTTTAGCGAAGAAATATTATTAGAAGCATTTCAAAATTGTTTTAAAACCCGAGGGGCAAATCACTTCTCAAAATAGCGTGCGTGATTTTTGTGATTTTGAAATCACATGATTTTTTTTCTGTGATTTTTTGTGCTTTTAGTGATTTCTAATTATTTTTTCCTTGTGATTTTCCAGTAATTTTTCAGTGATTTGTGATTTTGGGTGCTTTCTATATGTGTTTTGCTTGTGATTTTGTGATTTTGTATGTGATTTTTTTGTGATTTCAAGGGAGGTGCATGAAAAAAAATCAGTGAATTGCCTCTCGTTAAAACCAATGAGAACTCTCATAGTACGAGACCAGGCAAAAATTAGGTTATAAAATATTTTAATCAAACAGAAAGTGGCATAACTGCACTGTACAAAACATTGGTGCTTGCATGTGGCATAACTTTCTTCCTGCCTTAAAGTCAATCTCAAAACAGAAAAACTTTAGTAAAATACTTAAAGAAAACATCATATCCACATACCAAAGTAAATCATAAAAAATTTGTGATTAAGACCTCAAACCAGCAACACTACTTGCTCACAAAATCTCATCATTGAATTCCTTGCTTGCACCATGTGTTTTTATCTTACATTGTATTACACTGTTGTATTCTGCGAATAAAATTGAATTGAATTGAATTATTTCAAGTATTTTCACAATAGAGCTGTGACTCTTGAACCAATGAAGACATCATGTTTCATAAATGATTCTGCAAGGCCCAATAGATTGCAGAAAAATTCTCAGCATTTCTTATTTATGCTTGGAGTTTATCAGTGGTGGCACCAGCTCTGAAAAATCTGAGAGAAATGGGGGGATTTTGACGTAATTTTTCAATCTAAAGGTATACCCAACTAATTTTATGCCATTTTTCATTGACAATTTTTGCCGACTTTTGAGAATTGGGGGGGGGACGAATCCCCCCAGTCCCCCCCGTGGCGCCGCCACTGGAGTTTATTAAAGAATTTAACCAGCTTCATCTTGGAAAGCTCCGTTGATTAGCATTTCTGAAGTTATACTTCGGTGTTCTTTTGTAGTTGTACCCCATTTGTACTCTAGGGTTGCAGCAGACATTATTCAGTTTTATAGGGGGAAGGTGCCATGCCATCATAAATCATTCAGTAAAAGTGATTTTTAAGATTTATGCCCTATACACTGTAATTGGATCCATTGGTTCCAGTTGGTAAGGTTGCTTTTTAACAATGATTTTATCAACCCCGGACTTGTCCTTTAAGCATTGTTAGGCTAACACAGCAGTCTCCTGTCGCCCATGCTGCTGCATCAACATTACTCAAAGAACCTGACTTCTTTTTCAAGCAGTGCAAAGCTTTTATTGCTTGTTGAAAAGTCTAAAGTCATATCAGACAACGTATTCATTATTATTCCTGTTAGCAAAAACCATACCAGTGTGTCTTCTGCGAGTGAGACATGTTGAGCGCATAATTCATTCCGTATTCTTCCTTCACAGATGCTTCGTTTGACGTGTCTTACTCGCAGAAGACGCATGCTGGTTTTTGCTACTTTTTGAAGGGGCTCCCTGTGGTTGATTTCCACAGCATGCTATTCTTTACTTGCTTTTTTCCCATTTTTTAGGCATTCAGTGGATTTTACAAAGGTGGCTTTGAGCCAAAAATGAACAAAAGAGAAGCCTCACTGATCCTTGGAGTCAGGTAATTCAGATACAGCTAGATTAGATGCTGTCTTCAGATTAGGCATTAGGAGGAAATTGACTCTCTGGTGGCGTAAAATTGATGTTACTAACATTTGAAACAAAGGAGTTGCTAGAGTTCCCAGGGACTAAGCCCTTTGTTACCTCAAAGCTCAAAATGGTCTCAATTTTCAAACTCCGCTTCTTGAGATCTTTGATTGATTACAAATCACCAACTAATCTTGCCGTATTACTGTTTTAAAGACTTATTTCTAAAACTTAGCATTCTGGGTCCACTGTGTGAGCTTTATTATTTCAAACAGGATATATTCTAACTTCCTTATATTTGATGGGCCAGTGCCATGACAGTAGGCACTTTCTGCTAAGTGGTTACAGGTAAATGGGTGTGAGGTTATTTTTTGCAAACTTCGCAAGACATCACATTACATGATTACAAACAAAGAAACCACTAAAACCATCATATACAGGAAAGGGTTTGAGTGTTCTTTAGCCAATTATTGGAAAAGTGACGGGATGCGGACCCCGGTGGACCCCCTATTCTCCCCCCGTGGCTATGACACTGCTTCAAACAGATTTGAAACTGGTAGTCGTTTGTAGATTTTCTACGTAAAACTGCATAGTTTTATAAACTTTTTAGTTTCTGCGACTAATGTTGATTTTCGTTTCGCAGCCCATCAGCAAATATTAAAAAGATAAGAGACTCACATCGGAGGATAATGCTAGCAAATCATCCTGACAAAGGTAAGTGCGTACGTTGAATTGTTGGGAAAGATGGGTCCTCTTGTACCCAGGTATTGGCAGAGATACTTTATTGAAGGCGACCAGCACTATGTATAAAACGCATTGTTAACTCAAGGATGCTTCTATTGAGATTGTTTGGAAAATTCTTATCGCCGTATAGTAAGATTTGCAACAGAACATCATTTGCAAGATTTGCATATCCATATGGGCGTACAAGAGCGTATATTTATTCCAGCGAGGGGATCAGTCCTTTGAACACCGAAAGAGGGGTAGAGCAACAAGAAGTGCTCCGTATCCTCCATTCCATCGTTACTTGGGCACATTGGGTTTATTGTATGGGTTACTTGGGAGATTTTTCTGTAAAGTATGCCCATAAATCCGGAAAACTGTCTGAAAATCATACTCATAAATCCGCAAATGCCGAAAAGCTCACCAGTAAGTGAATTTTTACAATCCATAAATCCGGAAATTGTAAAAATTTTTAAAAACCATACCCATAAATGCGGGCTCTATCGTCAAAAAGATACCCTAACAAATGTCACAACCCCGTCCCATGGACAAGTTAAGTCACCCCCGGATAAAGAATAGAAAAACAGAAGTTCTGTTACTGCGATCGCGATCCAATTGGAGTTTAGTCGATTTCGAGTATTAGATAAGAAAGATTTGTGCGAGAAATTAGATTATGATTTCAGCTATTAAGTATGTTTCTTTGAGTTTGTTACTATTTTATTGTTGAAGTTTTGTTGATTTCTTATTTGAATATGATTTTTTCTCAGGTGGATCGCCGTATCTTGCCTCAAAGATAAATGAAGCAAAGGACATTTTGGAAGGAAACGAAAAAGCATCGTGATGTTTAATTGATTGAAATCATATTTGTACAACGAAATGAACCGGGCTAAGACGAGGGGCAAATCACTCCTGACAATGGTGTACGAGATTAATAATCACTAGTGATTATTTTGTGATTAATTTGATTTCTTGCGTGATTAATTTGATTTTTTAACGATTTCAGCGATTAATTTGTGATTTATTCTAAAATTAATCACATGTTCCGAAATGCCCTCAGCAAAATTCCTATACTTTGAAAATCGCACGAACTAGGCAAGCTAGAGCAAGATGCATAAACCAAGTGATAACATGTGACGTGATTTTCTTAGTGTCCTAGGTATAAGAGCTATGCTTGCTCCATCGCAGGGTCCTAAGAATCAGGCGATGTTATGGTGTTCATGTTTTCGAGCATATGTTCGGATATCTGAAAATGCATACACTTAGATTTGGGGAATGGGAGAAACGGACATTATAGTTGTTTAACTTTCTTATTAATGTAAGCAAATAGACGTGGCTAAGGCATTCACTGTTTGTGATTAATGTGACTGGTGATTTTTCGTGGTAATTTTTGTATGATTAGTGTGATTAATTTGTGATTAAAATGTGATTATTTTCGAGAGCGTACGTGATTTTAAGCAGTGATTTGCCCCTCGGGCTAAGACACAAATCTATGAACCTTTTGCCAAAGGAGAAATCTTTGGTTCGATCTTAAGAGGCTGAAAGATCATTAGCTCACTTTTTTAAGGTCGATTCTGGGGGGAAGGGTTGCTTAATTTTCTATGGTACGGTGGTTGGGGTTCTGCCATTCAGAATACTACCCATAAATCTGGAAAAAATTTCGGAAAAGTATACCCACAAATCCGGGAAAGGCCAAAAATATGTACTCATAAATCCTGAGAAATGGAAAAAAGTATGCCCTTAAAGGACTTTCTGCCAAAAACCGTGCCCATAAATCCGTAAATCATTTGATACCGTTAAAACCATACCCACATATCCAGATTCTATCGTATAGAAGGTATGTAACTAAAAATTGCAAAACCCTGTACCATGGAATACTTAAAGGTGGTGTAGACCTTTCCCCAAAATCGCAACATTCTATTGAAATACTGAGTTGCCGATTTCGCCTCGCTTTGGAGTCACCCAACGGCGTACGTCTCTAACGGCAACCCACGCAATTTGTTAGCAATGTCTTGATTTGGAAACAGAGTGCCTTGTTTGCAGCAATGAAATTTACTTCCTTGGGAAATGCAAGTTTCACCTCGAACTTTACTTCGTGTAAGCATAGCGGACAAATCTTTTCTTTTGTCCAAAGATCCCGTGGGGTTGAGAGTCACGCTCTGGTCAGATCACAGTTTCTCCTAATATTGACCAATCAGGTGCCGTCGTTGTGTTTACTTCCGCGTTTAGCGGCGAAGATTAGGCCATTTTTTGACCGTTTTGACCACCATCCCGAAAAAAAACATTGTACTCTCGGGTAAGGCGATTTTCATCACAATTTCAAGTGGATGGGATTCTGCATGCTTTGGACCATAAGTGTTTTCGGCATCGCTATGCGATCGCTAAAATTAGCCGATTTGTGGCATTTTGAAAATCATTGCAGCCATTTTTGCGTAACAAATCCAGGAAAATTTAACAAAAGGCGAGCACAAACTAACAATTTAAAGTCTATAAACCTACCTCAACTGTTTTGAAGACAAATATCCACTACTCTACTGCAATCCCCTCCCAGTTGCGCCACCAAATCGCTCCCATTGCTATGTGCCTTTTTCGATAAACAGTGTCCTTCTCCCAACTCCTGCAATGATTGGAAGTCTGAAGGAGTGGCAGCCGAAAATATCAACCAAAATGTCGCATATATCTTCACAGCCCATACTTCTTGCATCACAAGAGAAGACACGTCTTTCAGTGTAGCAGGTACGTGAAATAGAAATGAAATGAAGCTGTGTTTAATCTTCCTACAAATAGCAGCAAGCGGAAGAAATTGACATTTTGTTTTCGTCACGAAAACCATTGAACTGTTCAAAAAACTATTTTCAAAACCCCTCAAAATCAATTTCACATTTTGTGAGGTTATCATTGAAGATATCTTTAGTCCTCCAGAACGTATTAGGAAATCACCCCTTGGCAGTGAAACAAACAAACAAACAGGATCAAAGCAAACATAGAGATCAGTGTTACATTTTGTAAGCTCATGGAAGTGCACATGCATTGTTTGAGATACTAAAACTATGATCTGGTATCGATAGCTTCTCAAAATTTTTGTTATTATTTGAGTAAGGAAAGATCCTAAAGGGTTTGCCTCTTGTGCCCTGCTGTGAACTGTTCTAAACAAAGTTTTCGAGGTCAGTGTTTGGACATTATTCAACCTTCTGAGTCTTATGACATTACAGGCAGTTTCTTAATTATGTACAGAACAAAATCATTCCATCTTTAGCCTGTTTCCTTTACTCCAAGTTTCTTGCGTGATCCCGATCCTAGAGATCCCACCAATACCAATGGAATTCTGAGCCCTGAGGGGCCCCTATCAATGGAAAGTTGAAAGAACTTATAAGAAACCCTTACTTATAAGAAACTCTCTCAACTTAGATGATAAAATAAGATTTCTGAGAAGCTTTCAATACTAGATCAAAGTTTTAGTATCTCATAAAATACATGTGTACCTCCATGAGTTTACTGAGGGTAACACTGATATCTATGTTTGCTTTCATGCTGCCTTGTTGTTTGACTGCCAAGGGGTCATTTCCTAATACATACTGGAGGGCTAAAGAGATCTTCTATGATACCTGCACAAAATGTGAAATTGATTTTGAGGAGCTTTGAAAAGTAGTATCAAAATGCTAAATAGTTTCTCGTGATGCAAACAAAATGTACATTTCCTCCGTTTAAACACAGCTTCAGTTCATTTCTATTTCAAATACACTCTCTACTGTCAAAAGACACTAGCATCACTTGTGTTCTTATGCAAGAAGTGATTCATAGCTTTCCGAAATTTTGGTTGACATTGCCGGTTTCTAATCCTACAGACTTGTAATCATTGCAGGAGTTGGGACAAGGATTGTTGTACAGTTTATCGAAAAAGGCGCATAGCCATGGGAGCGATTTATGGTGCAACTGAGAGTGGATTGCAGTAAAGATAAGGATATTTGTCTTGAAAACAGTTGAGGTAGGTTTATAGACTTTAAATTATCAGTTTGTGCTCGCCTTTTGCTCAGTTTTGTAGGATTTGCTACGCAAAAATGGCTGCAATGATTTTCAAAATGCCATAAATCGGCTAATTTTAGCGATCGCATAGCGATGCCGAAAACACTTATGGTCCGAGGTATGGAGAATCTTCTCCCGTTGAAATTTTGATGAAAATTGACATAGCCGAGCGTGCAATGTTTTTTTTCGGGATGGTGGTCAAAACGGTCAAAAATGGCCTAATCTTCGCCGCAAAACGCGGAAGTAAACACAACGACGGCACCTGATTGGTCAATATCAGGAGAAACTGTGATCTGACCAGAGCGTGACTGTCAACCCCACGGGATCTTTGGACAAAAGAAAAGATTTGTCCGCTATGCTCTTCGTGTAAGGTCTATTGAGTCGGTATAAGCTATCACATTTCGCCAAGATCTTTAAACCTCCCCCTCTCCCCCCCCCCCCGTAATGTACTTACATGTTGTGCTGCTGTCTATTCTAGATATGAAGGCTTTTATATTTTAAGTATCGGGTGAGCCAGAAAAAAGTTCCCACTTTTGAAAATTCATAACAGCAAGAGTACTTCACGGATTTGAATCATTTAAATTCTAGTTAAAAGCCGAAAGATCAAAGTATTTTCGTGATTTTTCACGCTGTCCTACCAGCACTACAAATATAGGTTAATTCAACTTTGCAAACATTTCATTGTTGCAAAATGACTGAAAAATGGCCTAAAACATCGATCAATGCATAAATGACTTCTCGCACAGAATAATGACGGAAATGCAACTTCTCACGGGTGAGAGATATCTTCCAGGCATTAAGTGCCTTCGGATTGAAAATCTTTCGTATTTGTTTGAAAATCGATGTCTTACGACTCTTGAGGGAGGTGAAACGCCCATGGCCTATTGTTCGATTTGAATAGAGTCCTTACGATTTGATCAATGTTTTAGGCGCTTTTTCTGTCATTTTGCAAACATGAAATTTTTATAAAGTTGAATTTACCAATACATCTATTGCTGGTAGGACAGCAAGAAAAATCACAAAAATACTTTGATCTTTCGACTTTTAACTAGAATTTGAATGATTCAAATCCGTGAAGTAGTCTTGGTGTTATGAATTTTCAAATGTGGGAACTTTTTTCTGGCTCACCCGGCACAATAAATAGTGTCAGTGCATATTCTGGTATATAATAGATTTGAGTGAGTTGTTTGTGAAATTGTGTCAACTTTTATCGAAAAATCCCGATTTTCTAGTCCAGTATGAAAATGAGTGAAATTAGAAACGAGAAAATTGCTATTACGGTTAGAAAGGTACTATTACGTGCAACGGTGAATTTGTGAAACGAGTAATTTAAATGTTTGATTTGCAAATGTAGGCACTCAAAGGTGCAGTTCACTGGACTGAATACAAGTCGCAGTTTCGGTCTTTGAGTTGACTGATACAGCCACAAAGGCTATTTGTACCTTGCGATTGCGAAGTTTTCTGAAAGTCTCCTATTGACTCAATCTGTTTCAAGTACAGTAAATCACCACATTTAAGAACCTACTATTTTGAGAGAGAGAGAGACTGAAATGTGTTCTTATTTCAAAGGCACTAACATTAAATTTCAAGGTATAGAGGTTCCTATTTGAAGGGTTCCTTTTGTTGGCCCTTTAGAGCCTTAGGCCTACTAAAGATGCTCAGCCCCAATGTTCTTTTTGAAAGGGTTTTTATGGACCTAATCTCGGGGGTACCTTAGTACTGTTTGTGGTATGGGGACGTGCAATTTTTTAGGGGTACTTTTTTCAAACCATTACGGAATTATGGGTATCATTTTCAAAATTTTTTGACACTTCACGGAATTATGGGTGTCCTTTTCAGGGGATTTTTCATAATTTCCGGCATTATGGCCCAGATATTTATTCGATTTGTGGAATTATGGCCCTAAAATCCACCAGAATTTAAGGAATTATGGGTACCAATTTTTGGGGCAAAATGGCACGTCCCCGTCACAGAATAGGTTGAGTTACCCCCCTCCCCTAGACCTGATAACTTCAGGAGAATGGGGCCAAAAATCAACTTCATAACTACAATCAAAAATCAACTTTGCTACACCTGCAGTAAGAACCTATTTTTCACAGAAACAGGTTCTTAATTGCAAGGTGCATAATTCCGCATAATTCAGGAAAAACAGCCTCTTGGTTCTTATTTTGGTAGATTCTTATATGCGGGGATTTACTGTTGTTATTGATCAACGTGTGTATTGGAAACAATGAAAGATGAAAACAACTTTTTGCAAAGTTTTGCGAAGTTTTCAAAAACTTGATATTTTCTGACAAAGCAAAGGCTATAGCCATATCATCTTGCCAAAAAATATTATTTTCGAGGAGGGCCTAGTTTTTTGAATGTAAGGGGCCTTATGTTTGGGCTAAGTAGTATCGAAAATGCCTACTTTGGAGAGAGGGCGAAGGGCACGGCCTTATTTTCAAGCGGGCCCAATGTTTGTTAAAAAAGGAAAGAAAATAGCCTTAGTAATTGAAGTCGGTATTATCGGAAGAGCCTATTTTTTGGAAAGGTTAAAGGTATTTTGAAGGGCTTTATATATTTGAAGCAACTTTACAAGACCAGAATTCATTGGCGTTTTGACTCCAAATAACAAGTTGCAACGAGTCCAAAAGTTGTTCGAAAAAAGGATTCATGGCCCTGACTTGACAGTCAAGGATCTAAGAGGTAAGATGTCACAATTCTTGCAAAGGTAAAGTTCCGTCTTTAAGAAACTCACTTTTTACCTTAGCCAATCAAGAAACTTACTTCTTACCTTAGAGGGGAAGAAAATTTAAGAAACTCTAACAAACACAAGTTCAAATAGAGTCGAAAAAGGCGAAGTCAAAAATGTTATGACAAACATGTTATTGACGAGCCCTTCTTATCCTCGAGAAAAATTATCCAGCTGTAGAAAGTGCGTGCGTTGTTTCAGAAAAGCGGTTTCTTATGAAGAAGATAAGTGAAATTATGTCCCAATGTCTCAATTCGATGTCAGATGGGATTTCTGCTTGACATCATAATATTCATGCAAAATTCTGCAGTCATTATAGAGTAATATCGCCCCTATCAGACCACCATCGATTCCGTGTTGTGCAACGGCCTTGAATAAAATGTTAAATTTAAAAGGGAGCTTGGGCCTAGCTAATCCAAAAAGCGCGCGAAAGTTGTTTGCTGATATCATCTCTTTGATATTTCTTCGCTTTCGCTGTTTTGCTTTGCTCAGAAGACTTGCAATTAAGTTTTGAAGTTGACCTACCTGCAACGAAGGTGTAAGTACAATTCACATTTCCTTCGATGTTTCCACACACCATGTCTATTTTGTGTCGTTTCTCAATATGTCTTTCAGTTAAAATAGAATAGTCTTCAGGAATGTTTCCTCCAACTCTTCTCGTTTCATATCCAAAGAAATTTCCAGAATCGCACACAAATTGCGAGACCTAAGGCTCCTTTTGGAAGAGCACTGCAACTGACATTATGCCGCCCAGGTGCGTCCATCACGTGAAACCCATAGTTTTGTAACATCAATAGTTTTGTATATTATTGACACATCGTGTGGTTAGAGTTGACTGAGGTCAAGGCTTAGAGAGTTAAAAGCAGGAGTGAAATTAACAATATTTTGAAATCATTTTCAATCAAATTAGAATTGGTCATGTAACTTCCTAGACTTGCCCCAAGTCTATTTCGTCATCTGTAATAAGTCTGGCTGAAACAGTGAACGACGAAACAATGACATGGGGCAAACAACAACAACAAATTCGCCCTTGACATCTATTTTGAATTCGCTTTCCCCTTTCCCTCTCCCTTTCCCCTTCCCATTTTTTTGTTGACGAAATAGACTTGGGGCAAGTCTAGTAACTTTCTGGCTTTCTGTGAAAGTAAAGAATACTTTGTTGAACTGTCAACGGCCGTGAAAAGATTTTGATGTGCTAAATTCATCGTTCTTCTACGGTGGTCTGATAAGGGCGATACGGCCTAATTTATGCGTTTCAGACCTGTCCGTATTTGTGTGGTTCCAGCATGACAACAAGGAAACGAATGGCATAGATCTCACTTTGAGGTTTGTAGCAAGAGTTGAGAAGCCTATTCAAGGTGAGTTCTCTTCCAGAATTTCTTTGACCTCTCCGAAAATCTTAGTTTTCTGAAAAGTGGTCTGATAAGGGCGATAGTTCTCTAGTTAGCATTCATTTTCACTTGACATCTATTTTCGGATGGACTTTGCACCAAAGAGACAATCGAATGAGTTGTTTACATGTTTTTCAAGCTGGAAGTTTTAGCTCCAAGGGAATAGTTGGCTTGATTAAGGATTGTCTGGAGGGAAGAAAATGTTGTGAAAAACAGGATAATTCTCACTTCTTCCCATGCTCTGCTAACAGGAGGCTAGCTAATTAGGAAAAAACAATTTGTGTACTGGACACCTGAGTTGCATGAAGATTTCCCTCTGAGGTTAAGATCGTAACACCTCCATTCTCTGCAAAGAAAATCGGTCATTCGTGGCATAGACAACTGCGTTTGTTCAAGATTGTGTCAGAGGTGACGAGAAAAATATGAACATGGTAAAATTGTCACATCTGCAATTATTCGCAAAGGAATCGGTGGATTATGGTAAAACAATTGAAAACCAGGCTTAACCCTATTTCACATGGGGGGGGGCCTTTTTCGCCCCCCCCCCCAACTGAACAATTCAATGTAGCAGTTAGGCGACAGGCCCAAAGAGGCTGAGACTCATTGACTTTTCCTGAAATTAATGCGCTACCAGATAATGAAATTTTCAATTAGCTCTAATTGGTCACATGACCACAGAATGCCCATATTTAGAGAGTAGTCACAAAAGAAAACATAAATTTGGCTGTAGCTCTCGCAATTTCCAACCAATTATCCTTGAAATTATATCATTGAATTCCTCTCATCAAGACCTTTCATTTGATATATATTTTGTTTATTTTATTGTTCATTGGTAGTTTTTCAGAACTGTAGTTTTAAACCAGAACTTTTTCTAATGACTCTGTTTAAACTTATTTCATTGGCATTGGCCCGCAAACGTTTCTGCCCCTAACGTAAGATCTGTTGAAACTTCAGTTCTGACAAAGCAACCACTAAGCAGGCCGTTGGAACGAAATTTATATCGGGGGGGGGGGGCTGAAACGATTTGCGGGCGAAGCTAAGGGCTTGCCCTCAGAAAACATTTTTGTGACCACGCCCTTTAGATCGTTGGAATACGCCCCATTTTTGGAAAACAGAAGCAAAGGATCACAGCTAATGAGAGTCTTTCTATGAAAATTTTAAATTTTTTGACTTATAAGATTCTGGTAGCTTCCTCGAATATATACGAGAATGAACCTTCATCCTAAGACCTTTGCTTTTACAGCCTTTTCACTTACAAAATCAAACAAACTTCGGCAAATTATTGCGGGGCTGAAGCCCCCCAGCCCCCCCCCCCCCCGCCTCCGACGGGCCTGCTAAGTCATTCAATGTAATGTTCTTTTTCTCTGTAAATTCTGTTTCACATTAAGTGTCAGGTCATATTTCTTTTCACTTAACACCACACGAAGGGCGCTCGTGGCATCTTAAAAAAACATCGATCGCAACCCTGACTTGACATCTACATAATGTTAGACTTGCCCCAAGTCTATTTCGTCAACCAAAAAAAATTGGGAAAGGGAAAATTAGGAAAGAGTTGTTCACTGTTTCAGGCAGACTTATTACAGATGACGAAATAGACTTGGGGCAAGTCTAACATAATGTAAGACAGAATCTAATCCAGTACAGTATCCACTAAAGTATGACCAAAAACTGAAGGGGGTTGAAATCAAGCCTCAACAAAAGCAACTCTTAGCCCCAGCATCCGTCGAGGTTGAAAAATATATGGCTGAAAAGCTCTATTTCAGCTGTATCCAAATCTGTGCTCCGTTTATTTGTTAACCCAATAGGTTTTTGTCTACATACGAAGAAATGGCCAAGAGTTAGCAGCACATGTATCCATTTAGTTTAGTATCTATTAGTTTTTAATCGTTCATAGTTTACTGTAAATTACGATTAATTATTTTGAATTTGTTGTTGTTGTTTTGTGGTTTAATCTTCGTAGATTTAATTTTTGGTTTAGAGTATACCATGTATAACTTTATATCTATTGAAGAATTATAAAAAAAAATAGTTTGTTATGTGTTAGGTAGATTAACTTGCTTGTCTTTATATATTGGACATGGGGTAGTCATTGTCCTTCGCTCCCCACGGTGTCGTCCCTGTAGTGTTCTAAAGTAATTAGGAAAGTTTTGTAGAACGTAATAAATGCTGCAAAATTTCTATTTGAATATGAAAAGAAGAAGTGTTTCCAAAGGATTTCTGCGTCATCGCAAATCTCAGATGACGTTTCAGTTTGAGAAGGACTTGCATAAAGACCCAAAAAAAGACGAAGGACACCAACTCTGAGCTGTTGTCTTGTGGGCCTTTTTGCGCAATCCTAACAGCCCAAACGACCTATAGTGTGAATCAGCCTTAATAGTTTCCTTTTCCAAAACAGGAGTAAATATGCTGTGCCAGAGTATATCGGAGTCTAGAGCCAAATGATAGGTTACAACAGGTAGAGCGACTTTTCGAAAAGAAACTGCGTGGCCCCGAGTCGACTGCAAAAGATGCAAAAGGTAAGGTGTCAAAACTTCTTGTAACATAGTAAATTCTTGCCTTTTTACCTCCCATCGTTTTCTTTTGTTATTTCAAACTTAATGGATTGAGATTTTTAACAGGCAATGCTTTCTGTTATTAGGAACAACAAGTGTAAAAGTTGTTCTTAACAAAGATCCATGGCCCTGAGTCGACTGTCAAGGATTTAAGAGGTAAGATGTCACAATTCTTTTAAAGGTAAAGTTCCGTAAACTCACTTTTTACTTTAGCCAATCAAGAAACTCACTTATTACCTCAGAGTGGAAGAAAATTTATGAAACTCTAGCGAACACAAGTTCGGAAAAAGTAAAAAATGCTAAGTCGAAGAAGATGTTATGACAAACATGTTAATATTGATGAGCCCTTTTTATCCTCGAGAAAAATTATCCAGCTGTAGAAAGTGCGTGCGTTGTTTCAGAAAAGCGGTTTCTTATGAAGAAGATAAGTGAAATTATGTCCCAATGTCTCAATTGGATGTCAGATGGGATTTCTGCTTGACATCATAATATTCATGCAAAATTCTGCACACCTGACGTCTATTTTGGGATGAACTTTCCACGAATGAGTTGTTTACATGTTTTTCAAGCTGGAAGTTTTAGCTCCAAGGGAATAGATGGCTTGATTGAGGATTGTCTGGAGGGAAGAAAATGTTGTGAAAAACAGGATAATTCTCACTTTTCTTCCCATGCTCTGCTAACAGGAGGCTAGCTAATTAGGAAAAACAGTTTGTGTACTGGACACCTGAGTTGCATGAAGATTTCCCTCTGAGGTTAAGATTGTACCACCTCCATTCTTTGCAAAGAAAATCGGTCACTTGTGACATAATCAACTGCGTTTGTTCAAGATTGTGTCACAGGTGACGAGAAAAATATGAACATGGTAAAATTGTGACTTCTGCAACTATTCGCAAAGGAATTGATGAATTATGGTAAAGAATTGATTTGACTGTCTCAAGTAAAGAGGAAAATGTCAAGAGTGTAAAAATTATCACGGGGTTTATCACACCTCAGTTCCTTTACAACATGACGCTATAGCCGACAAAGCACCAGTGACATCTGGCATACACAGTTTATTTGAATGTAATTTGCCTCACAGGAATAGTTTTTGAAAGCGGCACGATTATCATATATGAGCACACCGCGGCCTCGTCTCCAGGGCCATTTGTCATATTAGGGACAAAAAGTCCTGGGGACGAGGTTGGATCACACCTCTATTAGGAGCGAGTATGACGCAAAGCCCACGAGAAGTTAGTGACACCTGAAACAAACAATATATTTGATTGAAAATGCCCTCATATAAACAGAAAGTTATTGAAAGCGATAATATGGTTGCGCCCCTTTATGTTTCTCCCTATAAATTGCCTTGTCACAGAAAATTCAGTTCATTAAGATTCAGAACAGAGTGGAAGAAAGTAAAGAGTTTTGATTCAGCTGCCATGTTGTCAGTACTTCACCTCGGAGAAAAATATATTAAAGCGATGGAAGATTTTAAGTCGTAAGTGTTTGCTCTTAATTTCTACTGAAATTGTTGGATAGTTTTTGGTCAAAGACCTCAAAAACTTCGCTCATTTTTTATTTCAAATCCTTCAGCAAAATCTAACTACAAAAAGAAAGTCTTGTTAATTATCACTATACTGGGTGAGCCATAAAAAAGTTCCACTTATGAAAATTCATACTTTATAGCAGCAAGAGTAGGGTAAACCGGGGTAATTTGGGACAAGGGAAATTTGGGACACCCCTGGGATAATTTGGGACATTGCTTAAAATTGCATAATTATATCACTCATTGCAATCATTTATTCTTTTAAGCAAATTTTTCAACATTTGCATTGATGTTGAGTACTTTTTTGATATTTTGAAGCATTGATTTGATTATGGCTACTTTACCGTACATTTATGAAAGCGGCCATTTTTGATGAAATTGGAGTGAACTGTGGCAGATACACTATTTTCTTATCCGAATTTGCCATTAGGTTTGAATATGTATCATCTACAGGTGGAACTCAGTGCTGTCCCAAATTACCCCATACAGGGGTAATTTGGGACAGCATCATTTACACGCTAATATATCAGCAACAACATGAATTAAGAGAATCTTTTACTCAATATCAATTATTTACCACTCAAATGTCTATAAAAAGCTGAATTGGTCTTGTTTAGATATGCAACGAAGCAGTCATACCTCAAAAATGGCAAAATTGTCCCAAATTACCCCGGTTTACCCTACTTCACGAATTTGAATTAATCAAATTCTACTTAAAAGCCAAAAGATCAAGGTATTTTTGTGATTTTTCTTGCTGTCTCAAGGGCACTAGAAATATATGTAAACTGAACTTTGCGAAAATTTCATGGATGCAATATGACTGAAAAGGGCCTAAAACGTTGATCAAATTATGAAGGACTATCCTCGCACAGATGAAGAAAGAAAATGCAATTGTTCTTGATGGGTGGGTGAGAGATATCCATTGTAAATTTATTGCCATGGGACTTAAAATCCTTTGTATTTGTTTGAAAAGTGATGTCGTATAACTCCTGAGTGAGATGAAATGCCCATTGCATTGCGCATAGTTCTGTGCAAGTAGAGTCCTTACAATTTGATCAATGTTTTAGGCTCGTTTTAGGCCATTGTTCAGTCATTTTGCGGCCGGGCCCTATCTTTATCAAGTGAAATTTACCGATACTTCTAGTGCCGATAAGACAGCGAGAAACATCACAAAAATACTTCGATCTTTCGGTTTTCAACTGAAATTTGAATCATTCAGATTTGTGCAATAGCCTTGGTGCTATGAATTTTTAAAGGTGGGCACGTTTTCTGGCTCACACAGTATAGCATACCGGGTGAGTCAAAAAAAATGTTTACCCGTTTTGAGGCTTTGGAATAAAAACAATGTGGCTGATTTTCAAAGCTGACAAGTTAATCTTCAAGTCAAAGGCTAACTCTCAGATGAAAAAATTTTGTCTGATGAAATCACTCATCTTTACGACCCAAAAATCAGGAAAATGGCGGGGGAATCGAGAATTCCACATTCCATTCTGGTCCATGCTAATAGGAATGTAAGATTTTGGTGCACCGGACAGCAAAGTTATCAGCGATCAGTGTGCACTAATAGGTATTAATCGGGTGGCACAGCGACCCGCATGCGCCAAAGGCGCACCAAGTTAGGGGGTCTAGGGTCATGCTCCCCCAGAAAAGTTTTGCAATGACAACACCTAGAATGGCGAAAACAGAACCAAATTTTGCTCTCTTCCAATAGGCAGTTTGTTGAGGAACCTGATTTCATGAAGTTTTGAGGACGTACCCTCCACTTTGACTTAGAAAGCTTTTCCTAATCCTATATTTGCTTGAGCTAAACTAGAGCATTTGACCATTTGTAACAGTATCCCTATAAATTAATATCCTCATTAAAATCTTTGCGTAAACATCTTTTTTTGGCATCTAATCAAAATTGCCTATTTTGATCCCTTCTAGAGGAAAGTTTGACATTTCTGTCCAGTTTTCTTGTCACCACCCTTCAAAGAATTTGTGTATGGAAAACTTTTATTTTGTAATGGAAATCTTGAGATACAATTGTCCAGCATCAGCCATTAGAAGCACTTTTTAAATTAGGGAAAGACCACTACTGGAATCCACAAGGACGGCACGAACAGAATTAATTCATTACTTCTTAAGATATGTCTGTATCAAGAAGAAAGAAGTTCAACTTTTGCACCACAAGGTTTTTACACTATTTGTGAACCACGTGTATAACCTTGTACGACCTTGTAATCATACATATAACTTTTCCTGCGCAGAGGAAATATTCCAAGCTTTGAACAATTCGATAGTCAGTGGCAGGGAATGTTTTCCTCTTTCCTCTAATTCTTATACATAGAATTGACTGTGATTGTAGAATGTAAGAAATGACTTGCATTATATGGTATTAAATTTTTGTTTCAGTGGTACAAAGAGACTGTTGACTTCACTAATCTTAACAGTGGCTCTTTACGCATTTTACGTGGTGTTTTGTGTCAAATCGCCAGTGGACCCCCACGTCTTTAAGTAAGTGATTGAATGTATTTGAATTTCTCTATTCAAGGAACAAATCATAGCATGAGTGGCAGGACACTAGTTATTTGGAATATGTAGCATAAAATTCTTTTCTTACCTTGAAATGCCATAAAATTCTCTTCCTTGCCTTTAGCGACCTTCCTCAGCCATACTTCCTTGCCTGGGACTGAAGAGCTCTATCACATGTGCTTTCAAAATGTTTGGGCAGTTCGATTTCGAGACCGCTGCGTAGGTACAGCAATGCGCAGGAGATGACAAAGGTCGTTCACGTTTAGGCCCAAACATTTTGAAAGCACATGAGATGGAGCTCTTCAGTTCCATCCAAGAAATTATTGATGAACGGTTTATTCCTGCCAAATGGCCTAGAAATCTCAAGCGATAAAGATTTTCTGCTGCTTACAGAATCGACGAAATCCAACGTTTTGAGGTAATTACTGACCTTTTTTGTACACGGTAGTTTGCACCAAGAGTTCCCATTGACATGAGAGGTTTTTATGCAGTTTATTAGAAACTAGTACAAGGATGACTGTTAATATTCAAGAAACTATATTCGAAAAAAGGCTAGAGCGCAGTTTAGCGGGCGGCCCCTGCGCAGTAACGTCGTATTTGACAGGATTCGAATTCAAATCAAAAGTCAGTTTGAAACAAGCGTGGTTTCTTTTCATGCAAACATATCAGCTGATAAACAACGGGGGTTTGGGGGCGGTAGCCCCCAATTATCACGGAAACAAACAACGAGTTATATAACAAGAATCATCGTAACAAAGAAGCTATAATTGAAAGTCATCTAAACTGTTCGTGCTGCAGTCCAAGGTGGGTTTTGCAGGATTTCGTCGTATCTCAACGCCATGTTTACTTATCAACAAACGTTTTCTCCCATGGTTAACGGTTACTCTCATTGGTCGCTCGAAAGAATCGCCATTGATTCGATGCTAATAAGCTATTGTATTATTGTTTACGATAATCTTGTTTCCCTGTGATCGCCGCCCGCTAAACTGCACTCGTCCCCGAAAAAATCTAAATAAATTCAATAGGCAAAATTTTCGCTGAAAATTTATTGAGTAATATTTGTTATAATTGTGTGTCCTCAACCAAATTTAGCTCTTGCTAAATGTTATCAAGAAATAGATACATTACTATGGCAGGAACTGCACCATGATTCATGCATCCAGAAATAGGAAAAAGTTAATATTTCTGTATCATCTCTAATCGTTCATAGATTTTTCACACTTTCCCTGAGATTTTTGACGATTTATGAAGATTTCTAAGACCTTTCAAGATCTTTAGATTTTTGAGATGGCAAGATTATTGAAAATTTGATTTAAGAATTCTCGAAAAATCTTTTTGAGGATCTCTTTTTGCACTCTGTATCATTTGGTCGAAGATAGTAAGGCAGAGTTTTAACACATTCAAACTGTTGCTTTTTAGGTACAACTTGAAAGGACCAAATGCTGGCGAACACACAATCTTTGCAGAAAACCTACCTGGCTACCCAGCAAACATACGAGCATCTCCCACAGGCGGATATTGGGTTGGATTAATTGCAGTTCGAAAACAACCATTTTCATTCTTGGACGTGGCTGGACCGTATCCATTTCTGAGAGCTTTCCTGGCAAAAGTAAGAGATTTTCTTTTCATGTTACTCAAAAGGCCATCGTTACCCAGGTTCCATTGCGAACTACAATTTTAGGCTGCATGAAAATCAAAGTTGTCTAAGGTCAAAATTATACCGGGTGAGTCAAAAAAAAGTTCAGGCGTCTGGGGGGGGGGGGAGGCTATGGAATGAAAAGTCAAGGCTAACTTAGATGAGAAAATTTTGTTTGGTAAAATCACTCATTTAGACCCAGAAATTAGGAAAATGCTGGAAGGAGCATGTTTTGGGATCAAGAATTCCACATTCTAGAATCCCAAAAAGGGCCTAAAACATTGATCAAATCGTAACGATTCTATTCACACTGAACAATAGGCAACGAGCGTTTCACCTCTCTCAAGAGTTGTAAGACATCGATTTTCAAACAAATATGAAAGATTTTCAATCCTATGGCAATTAATATCTGGAGGAGATCTCTCACCCACGAGAAGCTGCATTTCCTTCATTTTTCAGTGCGAGGAGTCATTTATGCTTTGATCGATGTTTTATGCCATTTTTCACTCATTTTCAACCATGAAATTTTTGTAAAGATGAATTTACCCATAGTTGTAGTGCTCGTGAGACAAGGAAAAAAGTTACAAAAATACTTCAACCTTTTGGCTTTTAACTAAAATTGGAATAATTCAAATTTGTGAAAAACTCTTGCAGTTATGAATTTGCAAAAGTGGGAGATTTTTTCTGGCTCACCCGCTAAATTTGAAATAGCAAGATTACTGCTAATTTAGGCCTACTAATTAGCTCATAAATTAAAAGAGAATATTTTTACAATGGCTTAAAAATATTATTGTATCTGATTGGTACATATCATGCTAGGTGCCCAACCTGTGGTATCTACGTGTTGCAAAGTCTACAGTTGCAGCTCTCGCCCTTCCAACATTTGATATGGTTTTTAAAAATAGGAAATGTGCTTGCTTCTTTCACTATAATTCGTAAAGTCGACCAAAGTCTATTTGCAAGGAACGATAAAGTCTTAATTCTATATGTTCTTCAAGAGAACCTTTGTAATGTAAAGGAATTTATATGGAACCTGCAAGGTAGCGTCTGATAGCAGCATGGTTTTGAAACATCTACAATACACGTTTTTTTATAAGAAACTAGGATCAGGCCATAGTACTAAAAGTTTCTTAATTTAACATGAAATTTTGTCCATTTTAGTACTAAAAGTTTCTTAATTGGTTTCTTATTTTTTGAATGCATGAATTGTCAATGTGGTCGCTAACACTGCTGCAGACATGTTTCTTGATATTTAAAACATCATATAGGAATAAACAGTGTTCTGTTATGTTGAAAACACAAATGGTTAGATAATAATGCCCAATGATAAAGGTTCCAAGGACCGAGATACAATTTTTTACTTGAGGGGGCCATGGGAAAACAGGGCGACGAGTGAAGCGAGCTAAAAAATTGGAGGGGGTCTGGGAGTACTCGCCTGGAAAAATTTGATGCCAGGCTCCTCAAATTGGCTTAAAACAACGTTAATTTTGTTCCTCAAATACAAATTGACTTTACAGGTAAATCTAGCTTTGGATGTACGCATGGTTCTGGTATGGTGTAGGACAAGTTTGATTGTTTGTATATACCCCAAAGGACTTCCTAGACTAATGAAAGGTAGAAATTGAACGAGATATACATAAGAAAAAAGAATGCCTATCTGATATTCTGAAATACTAATAAAGGAACAAAGATTTACTGCAACAACGACGGAAAATTTTTGAGGGGGCCATGGCCCCCCTGGACCCCCCTGTATCTCGGTCCTTGAAAGGTTCAACGATCTATTTGCTATAAAATTCATGCTTTTAACTTTGAAAAGTTTCTTAGTACTTCTCAGACATAGTACTAGAGTTTCTTAAAATTTTGGCCATCTTAGTACTAGTTTCTTATAAACCAGTTTCTTATAAAAAAAAAACGTGTAAGTCGATGGTCCTTAAACACTTTTGAAAACTCTGGAAGTCCTTTAAAAATCCATTACGAAGCTGTCTAGAAATCCGGAAATCCAAGTAACAAATTTTGGGATTTGGGGCATGCCAGCAATCTCGTATGCTAGGTTGGGTGCCTGTAGTGAACTGCCTCTCGCCTTATTTTACTTGCATCTGCGAATCTTGAGTTTTCTGTTATTTCTGTCAATTAATTGAATAACTTTCTCATTCCATAGATAGTGTCTATCGACACGTTAACAAGTTTGATCCCAAAATATGGCATGATACTGAGGCTAGATGAAAATGGTATCATCAAAGAAAGTCTGCATGATCCATCTGGAAAGACTATCGATGAGATAATTGATGTGTATGAAGACAAAGAGGAGAATGCACTTCTTCTTGGCTCATATAAACATGAATTTTTAGGTAGATTGCCTTTAACAAGCGAACAAGCAGACGAAGAAGCATAGAAATGCAATAAGGTCCCGCATTTAAGATACCACCTGAAAGGAACTTTTAACCCACTGGAAAATGATTCGATTAGCCCCCTTACCTACAAGAAATTCATGAGGCCACACCCAAGGTAAATTTTGTTGTATTTTGAGTGACACCAAGTATTGTTCTGATGGTCTGGAAGTATTAAAATTCATACAGGATTCATAAGAAATTACCAAGCTACATATCTTGGTTTTAACAGATTTTTACCGAAATTTTTAATTGATTTTCTTGAGAAGCATTTATACAAGGGTGGTGCCAGGGGAGGGCTAGGGGGCTACAGCCCCCCGTCGGAGGCATCTAGCCCCCCGTCGGATGAAATTTTGGGTTCTGGTCGGAGGAAATTTGGCAAAATAGCGCACGGAAACACCATTTTTCAGTCATTTTAGCCCCCCTGTCGGAAGCTCCAGTCCCTCTGTCGGAAATTTTCTGGCGCCACCCCTGCATTTATAGGTTACACATAAGGCTAAATATGGTTAATTTATCTATAGATAGCCCCAATTTGTTGTGACTTACTTTTCTAAGACTTTCCAGAAGGGAAATTAGAAACTTAAGAAACTTGAGCCACAAAGCATGAGAATTATTATAGATAGAAGAAAATTTTTAGGATAAGATGTTAAAAAGTGGTTTCTTAAATGCGGGGCCTTACTGTAGTTCAAATTACTGTTTAGCACAGCTCCTCTTTATTACGCCCATATGTAAATCAAATGTCTGAGGTTACCAAAGGTTTTTCATCCATCTACTTAGACGAGCCTACATGAACAAGGGCAGATTTTGTAATACAATAGCATCTGTCGCTTTGGTTCACACCTCAATTCAAAGCAAGTAACGATTGCAGACAAAAGAAATTCTCTCAAGCAGAAATTGAAAACAAACGAAGCCGCAAAGTTGCCCTGAAACCAGTATGGCAAACTCTCGTTTTATGCGGGCGAAGGGAGGTTTTTAAGAGAAGGTATGTGCTTATAACGACAGAAGAAGGGTAAATCTAAAGTTCTGTCTCGCGGATTTTGTTTATTTGATTCAGGAGCTGAGGAGTGACTGCGTACATCTGAGGAACAAATATGCAAAAATTGTAATGCCCTCTGCTCGGTTTCTGAATCAAATAAACAAAATCCGCGAGACAGAACTTTAGATTTACCCTTCTTCTGTAGTTATAAGCACATACCTTCTCTTAAAAACCTCCCTTCGCCCGCACAAAACGAGAGTTTGCCGTACTGGTTTCAGGGCAACTTTGCGGCTTCGTTTGTTTTGAAATTCTGCCTGAGAAAATTTCTTTTGTCTGCATTCGCTAATCGCTTTGAATTGAGGTGTGAACCAAAGCTACTGATGCTATTGTATTACAAAATCTGCCCTTGTAGCCTACATGGGAAGTTTGATCTGGTCAGCGTTTAAAAAAATGTGTTGAATTTTGCATAATTATTACCAGGTCTCAAATATCAAGGAATCCAACAAGAAATCATTTTTAGTATAGTCCTCTTCAATTAACGGCCTCGCCTAAGAAATTTTTGACAATGCAAAATTTTGCAAAATTTCTGGCTGTGGATTTGGACTCAAAACCCCAAGATTAATCTAATGCCAAAGTTTCATTTTCCTAGAGCCTTCGATTTTAATTGTTTTGCGATAAAAAATTTGAAAATTTATAAGGGATTTGACAGTGAAAATCGCTCAGTGTGTAACTTTACACCCTCAGTCATTATTCACCGTCAAATCCCTTAAAGAACGCCGGTTAACCAGCATCCTTTGCGTGCGTCGCATTTTGCCTTTCGACTGCGGCAGCCATTTTCATATGACATCGTACATAGAGCAGTGCTCAGAAAAGCGCGGCTGCAAAGGATGCTGGTTGACCGGCGTTCTTTAAAATTTGTTAAGATTTTTCGTCCTCGTAAAATCAAAATCGCTAACACTAAGACTATGAAAATTTGTAATTAGACTAAAATTTAGTTGCTGAATGTGAATCTCGGTTCAGAGATTTTAAATGACACAAGCTAAATGAAATTCTGAAAAACTCCACAATGATGCCGCTTAGTTGGAAAGTCTGTTGATCGTGGTTGTTAATTAATTAAAGCATTGTTTACTTGAGTCTGTAATAATCTACACCTCGATCTACATTTTTTGTTCAAAAACACTTTGCAACTCATGACTTAAAATTGATAAAATTTCTACCGGGTGAGCCAGAAAAATAACCCTCTTTTGAAAATTCATAGCACCATCAGCACTGCACAGATTTGAATGATTCAAATCCCAGTCAAAAGCCGAAAGATTAAAGTATTTTGTGATTTTCCTCGCTGTTCTACCAGCACTAGGAGTATCGGTAAATTTAACTTTATAAAGAATTTATGGTTGCAAAATGGCTGAAAATTGCCGAAAACATCGATCAAATTGTAAGGACTCTTGCAACACAGAACAATACGAAATGAGTGAATCACCTTTCTCAAGAGTTTTACGACATCAGTTATCAAACAAGTACTTAGGATTTTCAGTCCCATGGCAATAAGCGTGCAGTGGATATCTCTCAACCATGAACAATTGCTTCTTCTTTATTGATATTTATGAGGAGCTCTCTATGATTTGATCAATGTTTTAGGCCATTTTTCTGTCATTTTGCAACCATGGAATCTTTGTAAAGTTGAATTACTTAACTTTGTAGTGCTCGTGAGGCAACAAAAAATCACAAAATACTTCGATCTTTTGGCTTTTAACTAGGATTTGAATCATTCAAATCTGTGAAAAACTCTTGCTGATATGAATTTTCAATTGTGGGAAGTTTTTCTGGCTCGTCCGGTAGACTTGAGTTGGCATCTGATTGCTTCTGGCATTCTTGAGTGGTTTGTTTTCTTGAGCTTTCTGAGCGGTTTCTCATTTAACTTTGAGTTTAGCTGGCTTTAAGTGGGAAACTGTGATAGTTAACGTATTTCTTGCAAGTAGAAAGCTTTTTATTTGTAGCATTTATCGATAGCAGTTTGAAACGTTTTTAAAATATGTACTTAGAGCTTAGATCGAAAGTGCCTCACATTACTGTGTATCAGTGGCGGAAACAAGACTCGCAAATTTTCCGTAGAAGTCGGAAATTTCGAAGGTCGGATCGAAACTGCAATGAAGAAACGAGTCGCCGTTGAGAAGGAAAGAGTTTCTATTTTGAATGAGCAAACACAATGCTCACGCTCTATCTGCAGCATATTTTTAAGTTTTTATGCAGTAACATTCCTTTCAAAAGGAGAAGAAGGTGGTTGGGTATAGGTCGGGTACAGTATCAATATCTCCGAGAGGTGTTGGAGCGTGATTAGGAGAGGCGTTTTAAGCCAATGTAAAGGCTGGAGTTTTCAAAATTTCCTTGGGGCAGGCAGTAATTGGCTACGTTTGCATGTCTATGTTTGGGGCAGGCAATAATTGGATGGCGAAAAGAAGCGTTCTAAGGCAAAGTAGAGGTTCTTTATGCATAATTTGTTTGAGAAGTAGCTACTAATACTCGTCAAATATTCAACTTTGTCGCTGGCAGATAAGGGATCCAATCCAAGAGGTCTTCTTAGCGAAAGTGAATTGTGTTTGCTCATGCTCAAAGAATTTCATGGGGCTGCTACTCGGCAAAAAATTGTTAAAAAATTGTCAAAATGCAAATTCAATACCGGTAAACATAGGGTCATGAGATGCATTCTAAGCAAAAGTAGAGGGTGTGTCCTCAAAAATTTTCCTAGGGGGCTATGTCCCCATATTCCTGAAAGCTATTCGACTTACCATTATGGTATGTTTTGTCTTTTTCTATCAACTTTTGCTGAATACGGATAGTTGTGAAATCTGATATACCTATTCTCTTAGCACATGTAAGGACCGTATTTACGTCGGGTCTTCCAGCAAAATACGTCAAATAAAAGCATTGCTTCCGACTCGGAAAATTGATGGCCCTTGCCCCTCCACTCAAAAAGCTGAATTTCCGCCACTGCTGTGTATTTCAATGAACCCATTTGGATGATTAATTTACATACATGGTGCTGTGAGGCACCTAAGCAGTTTTGATTTCTATAGATCTCTTACTGTTCCCAAGCATTTGTTTTCATTGCTTTATCTCCTTCTACTGTATCCTACCACGGTGAAAAGAAGCATGAAATGAAAATTCCATTTGATAGCTATCTACTTTAACAGAAGAAACTTAAATGAGTTGGAAAGAACCCAAGGCTTTTGGAATTTACCAAATGGAACATTTCACGGGAATAAACTTTCTGAGAAATGATGTACTTCGTGGGAATGAACCTTCGCAAATTTCACAATTTACTAAATTTCCGCGGAGAAACGTTTCCAGAGGCCATCCCTTTCCCTTAAAGTACAATTCTTGTCAAAAGTCGTGGAACACATTGGCCAATTTTGCCCTGTGTTACAACACCCCAGGAGCCAGGAGGAAAGGGAAGAGAGGGGAGAGGACGTTTCTTTATCTCGTGGAAATGACTTACCAAAATGGCTTGTACGAATGCAAACAGATCAGAAAAGAAGCTTTTGATACAAATTTAAGATGTAAATTCCCACTACGAGGTTACATTTCATAGTTATCATGACAATCCATTTGAAGTTCGACAGTCCACTTCTTGATTCAAGTTCGTTAAGCCATCTTCTATGGATTTAGAGTCTCTTGCATAGACAATGGGCACTCTATCAATTGCTTGAGACCGTAGTATGTCCCAACAAAATCTTCTTCTCCATAACTCAACATGATATCATCTCCAAACACAATGTAATTGCCAGAGATAACGACTGTTCCTGATGAAAAGTCGGGCAGACATGGGCAATCCTTGTCCGATATGAGTTTGATGATGTTGACATGTTTTCCTGCCTTCACTTTATTCTTCTTGTCTTGAAAGACTTTAGTCACTTTCAAAACGACAGCGTTTTCATCCTCTCTAACTTTCTTGCCTATCAGAACTGTAAAATCGAGGGAAAGTTAGAAAAGCGAGTTAGCAACGTGAAAGACTCAAATTTCTGAAACGAAAATGCAAATGAACTTAAGGTTCCAAATCTTTAAATCGATGTTGAAAGGTGGGTGTAAAATCAAGGACCGAGATACAATTGTTTTACTTGAGGGAGACCTGGGCAAACCGAGTGACGAGCTAAGCGATCCAGAACCTTGGAGGGGGTATAGGGGTACTCCCCTGGAAAAAAATTGAGACCACGCTCTTCAAATTTCCTGAACAGAACACTAATTTTTGTTTCTTTGCTGAAAAATCATTGCTGATTGACTTTATAGGTAAATCTACGTTTGGAATGTACAAAAGTAAAAAGCCTAATTTACCAAAGGCCACTGTAGATTTATAGTGAGAGACTAATTTGTTAGCTTGTAAATACCCCCAAGGAGCTTCCTAGACTATTGAAAGGTAGGAATTGAACGAGATATACCCGACATAAGAACATGGAGTACCTATCTGATATTCTGAAATATTAAAATGATAACGAATAACGATTTACTGTAGCAACTGCGTAAATATTTTGAGGGGGCCATGGACCCCCCTGTATCTCGGTCCTCGTGTAAAATTCGATGACATCGTTCTTCCCTGGGGGAGGTACATAGCATGTCGAGGGTACGGGAATGTGCCGCTTCTATGGGTGGGATCTGGACCCACAGTTCTCTAAACAAGGGTTCTTCGGGTTCTTTCTCGGCAAATGTTCCGTAAACATGGGTGGGTTTGGGTGAAATTCGCAAAAATGGTTAAAAATCAACCTCATCCCCAGGGTCTTTTGTCAGATTGGGACAGAAACGATATGACATATCTCCATCCCAATATAACAAAGGCCCTGAGGATGAGGTTGGTCTAAAATGAGTACTTTTCAACCAAAATGCATCATAAAATTGAGTACGGGGATAAGTTTTGGTAATAAGAAGAGGGTACCTTTCTTAAAATCGAGTGGCAGACCCCTTTCCATCCACAAGTCATGTACCCCCCGGGTCATCTACTTCCATGGCTTGAAAGGAGCTTTATATACTTTTTGCTAAAACTCTACCTTGGACTTTCCAGAAATCTTCAATATTTCCAGAATTGCAGCGTATTTCATATTTCAATCATTTTATGGCGTGACAACAGACATTTTTTATATCTTAAACCAGAAGAGATACATATTTTTACTTGAGGGATACCATATTGTAAAAGTTGTAGACATTCATAGACTATGCTTATTTTGAACGGGGCCGCCGAGAGGTTTTGGAAGCTCAGGTGCACAACTGTGAAATAAGGCTCCCTGCAAGCGAAGTGAGCAGAAAATGTTTTCGATCACACCCTTTAGATTGGCTTAAAATGCATTTCAGAACATTTCCTACCATGAGAATGTAAAAATATATTCGATTATGAGGCCCTACTAGACCCCGAGGCCCCTGGGTAAGTTGCCCCTCCTTCCCCTTCTCGGCGGCCTTAATCTGGAATATCATTCTAAGTTTCGTCACAGAGGTTAGAAATTACGATGGTTATCAGTTTTTTCAAAGTTTTGTTGAATTCTGAAAGCATGGAAGATTTCTGCGATACAATAACTGCAATGGAGCCAAAGTTTTCTTCCAGCCATTCGACCTAAGAGGCCCTCAAGGAAAATCGAGCTCCGGGTCCCTATTGCATATTTTAATAGGCTTTGGGCTCCAACAGGCAAAATTGCCGTGCTCCAGGGCTCCATTTGGGGCTTTTCATGGCTCCAGGAGCTCCATCTCTTAAAATTCGTGAAGATAACCATGTTTGGGCTACATGATACCAAGCTGTCAAAATGATGGATTGCAGGGATCGCCCCCCCCCCTTTGGGGACCTCATCCAAAGAGATGGGTCACAGAATTTTATATCAACCATTTCAAAGGAACTGGAACATATGGTATTTGTTTATCATTCATCCTAAATATTCAGAAAAACAACTGTCAAAAAATTGTTTGGAAGTCCACCCTGTATTCAAAAACAGAAACATACCGTAATGATTCTCATGCATCTTTTCACAGAGATCAGATTTCCTTTTGCACGGGGGGCATTGTTTCTTTTCTTCTTCTTCAGCAACTGGTGCAGCTTCTTCCGTTGTTGGTTCCATTACTGAGATAGGACTCATCCATTCTGGTATTACCGACTCTTCTTCAGACGCAACTGTTGTTGTTGCTGCTATTTCAGGTTCTGCTGTTGGCCTAGAAACCGTTGTTGCTTTTGATTCATAGGGTTCTTCGGCTTGTTCAAGGACCGGTGCTGGTTCCATGCCTTCTCGATTCGTCACTACAAATCAAGTAAGATGGCGGTTCAATAAAAAGTTTTTTCACACTCAAAACCGAGGTGACCTGGAGCGAAAATTTCTCGTTGATGCAAACGATTTTTTTATATCTCATTCCATTTTCGAGCCCAGGGGGGGGGGGGGCACTTGTGAAATTTTTTATAGGGATTCTCGTGTCATTTTTTTGGGTTTGAAATTTACGAAAATGTCATTCTTTTGGGTTTCGCTAAGTTGGTGTCATTTTTTGGGGTTGAAAAAATTGCCGTCATTTTTTGGGTTACTGAACTTTGTATTTAGAAAATTATAATCTCAATCAATAAATGGAAGTGATATAGGTTGTTGAATAATTCTTTTTTCCCAATTATGCTGAATCAGAAGTTTTACCTAATCTATGTGTCAATTCATTGATATACAGGGTGTCTCAAAAAAATTGTTCGACGTTTGATTAAATATTAAAAAATAAGGACAACATGAACAGGCTCGTGGAAAGATAACCTTGTTCCTAAGATTATGAAATGATCTTAGAGACTAAAATCGTGAAAATCGTGAGAATCTGTTTCCTCAAAGCACCCATATGCTTGACAGTTAGGTTATCAAAAACATGTTTGAATCCCATTTGGTTCACCCTGAAACAATTGAGAAATAACAGAAACGACAGCCTATGGGACTTTTACCAAAAATGCCATTTTGAGGCCTCTGGTTTCAGCTTTCGCACAAACTTGAACTTCAAAGGCTTGTAACTCCATGAAATTTTAGCGGATTTGCAAGATTCTCGCGCCAAAAATTAATTTGAAATATCAGGAAAAGGGTTACTTGACTAAGAGCCCATTCAGCGTATAGTTATTTTTTAGTATTTAATCAAGCGTCGAACAATTTTTTTGAGACACCCTGTAGTTTTTGGAAAGAATAGTTGGTTATTAACATGATGATTTAGACAAATCATAAGAGTTGCTGTGATGGTCTCCAAATTCAATATCAGTTTTACTATCTTGTGCAGAATTGTAAGATGCAGTTTTCTCAATTTAACTTGTTGTACAAAAAAGATAGTTATGGGGGCTCAAGAATAATTCCGTCATTTTTTGGGTTTGAAAATTTTGGGCCTGTCATTTTTTTGGGTGGATTAAAAATCGGTCCAAATGAGTATCTCTATCTTAAATTTTATAGAGTGCCCCCCTGGGCTTTCGAGTCATCGCTGATGACACCATTTTGTTTGCAGAATAGTCAAGAAATTATGTAAGGTTTACTTTATTTCCTATGGGAAATCTAATCAAAATTTTTATTCCCATTACTATGCTTTCTAAGCTAAGCATAGACTATGCATGATCATTTATGTGGCCTTGCTAAAATATTTCTAGCAACCGTAACCTTACAAAGTGAAGATACAACTATATTTTCACAATGACGTCATCAGCATGACGTCATCGTCATATTTCATGCATCTTTCCACAATGACGTCATCAGCTGTTACTTCAAAATCAGTTTACAAACAGAAAGCGAAATGAGATATTCGAAATAGTTTAACGTCATCCCTAACAGTCAGATTTATTTTCATCAATAAATTCTTTCGCAATCACCTTTGAAATTAATGCAAGGGAAAAGCTATCAAATCTAAGAATAGAACAGAGGAGGGTAACGTTCCATAAATATCGCAAGTTTTTCTTCTTTCGAGAACATCAAACGTAATACCGAGTGAGTCAGAAAAATGTTTCCAATTTTGAAAATTCATAGCATAAAGAGTATTTCACGGATTTAAAGGATTCAAATTTCAGTTAAAAGCCGAAAGAACGAAGTATTTTTGTGATTTGTCTCACCATCTCGCCAGCACTAGGAGTATCAGTAAATTCGACTATATAAAAATTTCATGGTTGCTGAATGACTGAAAAGGGCCTAAAACATTGATCCGATTGTAAGGAATCTCCTTACACAGAGCAATACTTAATGGGTTTTTCACCTCTTTCAAGAGTTATACTACATCAGCTTCCAAACAAATATTAAGGATTTTTAATCTTATAGCAATAAATGTGCAGTGGATATCAATAGCAATTGTATTTTATTTATTCATCTGTGCGATCAGTCTTTTATGATTTGATCAATGTTTTAGGCCATTTTTCAACCAATTTGCAACTAGAAAATTTCATAAAGTTGAATTTACCTTTATTTCTGCACATGAGACAGCGAGAAAAGTCACCAAAAATGCTTTGAACTTTCTGCTTTTAACTAGAATTTGAATCGTTCAAATCTGTGAAGTATTCTTGATGCTATGAATTTTCCAAAAGTGGGAACTTTTTTCGGGTTCACCCAGGAGGCTGTGTCTTGATTACTCTGATCCCCAGCTAGCCTGTTTTAAAGGGAGACACCCCCTTAAAATTAGAGCTAGATTGTCCCTCAAAATTAGACAAGGAACGAAAATCTTTCCATATAATTTCAACAGGTCATCATACCTTTTGGACAAACATTGTTACAATCCTCTTCAGTTAGAAAATTATTTTGATTGCCATAACATCCACCGTACTGAAACTGTTGACAAATCCCAAGAGTTGAGTTATGGTACCAACGAATTGTGACAGCGTCACATGGACCTGGGTCTGCTGGTCTGGAACATAACGCACCATCTGCCTTGGACACTGAAATAAAACCACGAAAATCAATTTGATTCTTTGTTTTGGTTGACAAGAAATTCATCTACCGGGTGAGTTGAACAAGTTTAAGCGTTTGGAGGGTTGTGAAATAAAAACATTGCAGCAGATATTTATTCATGTTTGTTAAATAGATAATTTAGACTGCGTTCACACCATGCCAGCACATTTTGAAAACGGTGAAAAATTCGACGGATAGGCCTCCCGTTCACACGAAAACGGCACATTTTTTGCCGGCAGATTTTGAAAACGGTAGATTTTGAAAACGGAACTCTAGCCGACACATTTTGGAAACAGCATCATGTAAACACCTGAATATGATAAAAACAGAACATTTTTAGACACTTTCGGAAGGAGACTGGTCCATTCTTAGGCTGTAGGTACATTTCTTTGGCATCAAAGTCTTGCAACGAATTTTACAGTCAAATTTCCTACCGTTTTCAAATTGTTCCGGTATCGTGTGAACGCTAGCTCAAATTTTGCATCCGTCACATTTTTCATCGTTTTCAAAATGTGCCGGCATCGTGTGAACGCAGTCTTAGTTTTGTTTAGTTCAGTAAATGTTTTAATAGTAGCAAGTCTCATTTGATTGAAAATTGAAATCTGTACCGGGTGAGTCAAAAAAAAGTTAACAATTTCGGCTGGCTGCGGAACAGAAACGACAACACCGATATTCAAAACTGAAATGTTAATCTATCAGTCAAAGGCTACCTTAGATGAGAAACTTTTTTCGTAAAATCACTCATCTTTAAAACCTAAGAATTAGAATGGGAATCGAGAATTCCACCTTCCATTCTGGTCCATGATATATTTGGCATTGGAATTCAAATTCAGTACAATTGTCAGATCCAGAAATGAATTTCAGCTTAAATGGCAAATAAATCATAGACCAGAACGGAATGTTGAATATTGGTTCCCCGCACAAACTCATTTCCAATATTTTCCTAATTTCTAGGTCTATGAGATGAGTGATATTATCAAACAAAATTTTTTCAACTAAGTTAGCCTTTGACTGATAGAATAACATTTTAGCTTTAAATACCTCAAGAACTGTAACAAGAACTACCGGGTGACCAAAAGTATCCCCTCCTGTTCGAAAAGTCATTGTAAAATTACTGTCCGAAGCAAAGTTACTTGCGGTATACCGGTAGAGTCAATAAAAGGGCTTAGCATTTGATTAAATGCTGCTCCCTAAATATCAAAGTAATAACATTGAAATATATCCTCTCTTATTCCTGATATGTCCAACAAGGTTCAGTAATTTATCCGGCTTTAATCGGTTATTCCATCCCGTCGATATGGGAGATATTCTGCCGAAAGCTCCTTTCGAAAACCTGCAAAAACAAGTGAAAACAACAAGCAAGATTTCTTTGTTCTCCTCACTGGCAATAATGACATTTGGGGAGCATGGAATCTCCTTGAATAACTCATTCAACTAGGGAGAAGACTTTCCCCAAGAGGACATTACGTTCTGAAGCGTACTAAAGTCATCGCTGTGGAAGGAAACATATCAGGGAAGCTTGCTCGTAATTTTTGGACTTTTTTAAAGGTTTCTCGAAGGAAATTATTTTGAAAATCCCTTGTAAAATTTGAACTGTATGACCGATTTCAGCCAGAAACAAATTGTAAAAATATATACTCAGGGAGCAGTAGTCTTTCAAACGCCGAGCCTTTCGAAAGAATGAAAAGTTAGCCTTGCACAAGATATTCAGAAAGTGGTCCAAAAGTGCATGATCAAAGGAGTCTTGAAATGATAGGAATGTAATCTTTTATTTCTGATTTTAATATTTCAATTATCATCTTCACAGAGAGAAGAATAAGATATCTATTTCAGTTTTCTTTCGTCTCAGTTTCAGCTCTTCATTTTATTAGTCATGCTACGAATATTGATTGAAATGAAACACTGGACCGAGTGGAGTAAGTCTGCATTTTAAGTACCTTGACAAGTTTGCTCGCATTCTTGCAATGTATGAAAACCATCCCATCCACTTTTATGACATCCGCCAGCAATCATAAACTTGCAAGATTTCTTTTCATGGTTGTAATAATATACTCGAAAAGCAGCACGGCAGTAGCTGTCAGGTTTGATCGCACAAATTCCACCTAAAAAGGACAATGGTATTTTATAGTATATTATAAAATATAATATAAAGTATTATATTATATCATAGTATATAATATATAGTATAGTATATTATAGTATAGCATATAGTATCACAGCATATTATAGTATGTTATATATCATACTATATATAATACATCATAGCATATTATAGTATAGTACGTTCTACTAAACTTTTGAATTTAATTGCGGAAAAACTAGCCGAGCTTCAGACTTTAAAGGGAATCGACATAGTTAAAAATTGGCCCGGGCCAGGTCCAAAATATAATCTATTGTACTCGACAGCTTAGAGGCATCCGGTTTTATTGTGTGGCCATGGGCCGAAGGAGACTACTGTGGTAGCCTAAAGATGCTTAAATTGCCTCGTTAAGAATTATATTTATTCATACTTACGATGCTGTGGTTGTCTCTTTCTTCTTCATTGTCTTTACCCAAATATGTGAAATATATGCACAGCACGACTATGGCCGCCATATTGCATTGATTCTCCGCTGTGCCTCGATATGGGTTTCTGGGAAGCCCCAAACGCGAAAACGAGAAGGGATTGGGAAAATCAATGCAATATGACGGCCATATAGGCCATAGTCGTGCTGTGCATACATTTCACATATTTGGGTAAAGACAATGAAGAAGAAAGAGACAACCACAGCATCGTAAGTATGAATAAATATAATTCTTAATGAGGCAATTTAAGCATCTTTAGGCTACCACAGTAGTCTCCTTCGGCCCATGGTGTGGCTAAAGAAAAAATGGATTTGTGGGCGTTTCTCTAGCCTATTTATAGCGTCTACGAGATATACCGGGTGAGTCAATAAAGATGCCCGGCGTTTGAAAAAATCCTGCTCCCTGAATATCAAAGCAATGATGTTGAAACCTGTCTTGTTTTATCCTCGATATGTCAAATTATGTTCAGTAATTTACCCGGCTTTAATCGGTCATTCCTTCCCATCGAAATAGGAGATTTTCTGCAGAAAGCCCCTTTCGAAAACCTGCAAAAACGAGCGAAAACAGCAAGCAAAATTTCCCTTTGTTCTCCTTCCTATCAATAATGACTCCTGGATGTGTTCATGTATTTTGTCCTCATGGGAGAATGGAATCCCCCTCAATAAGTTATTCACACTAGGGGGAAAACTTTTCAACCATCCAAAACGAAAGCACGTGCTAAAGCATGCTGAAAGTCATCGCTGTGAGGTAAACACATTAAGGACTTTTGCTTGTAATTTTAGCACGTCTTTTAAGGTTTCTCAAAGGGACTCGTTTTGGAAATTTGCCTACAGAATATGAACGGAGTGACCGATTTTAGTCAGGAAAATTTCTAAAAATAATTGAACGTGTTAGCTATTTAATCAGATATTGCAAAATATCGTTGCTTATATAGTCAGGGAGCAGTAGCCTTTCAAACGCCGGGCGTTTTTTTCTGACGCACCGGTAGCTATGTGTATTCCCTTTAAATTTGGCAAATGTGTCCATGAACTTACAGTGTTAGTGATGAAGATGTTTGATTAAAATATTTGGGTTAACAGATTGGAAAATGAAACTCTTCTAAAACCCGTAAATATTTTGAAATGAGCCTTCTCCAAAGCCGTGAAAACATACAATTTTGTTTAAAATATCTTTCGATTGCTAATTACGTGAATAATCTCCTCTAACGTCATCCAATCCATCGAACGAAAAATTTGCTAAAATTTTACAGCCACCCTTTAAAATACTTGAAAGATTTGAGCCCTATGTTCGTTTACACTGTAGGGGCACAAATTTGGCTCCGTAAGGAAAGTGTAACTGATAAGAATCCTGTTTAAACTATCCCTGCTCATCTGAGCCATTCTTGTTCCTCCCACAGATAGAATATCTTTACTGGAGCAGTTTAAACGCGTTTTGAACCGTAACAACTTTGTAGCAAGACAAAACTGTACTAGTCTTAGACCAAGTTTCACTTGTACGGGTAAAACTTCGGAACGGTACCGAAAGTGTAACGGATTAGTTTACCGTTTTACACCGTTCCTGCTAATTCGTAGCGCGTTTGTTCCTTCCACTTGTTGACAAATCTTCTTCTGGAGCCCGTAGGGGGGCGTACAGACCATGTTCATGTCACAGGTATGTGCCACCCATGTGGGTGGGTTTCGGGGCCCAAAATTCTCTTAAAGGGTCCTTTTTGGCAGTTCTTCCTTAAACATGGGTGGGTTTCGGTGAAGTTAGCAAAAAATCGCTAAAATGGGTAGTTTTCCGCAAAAATTAATCATAAAGGTGGGAATGAAAGCAAGTTTCGGTAATTAGAAGAGGGTACATTTCTGAAAGTCGGGCGGCAGACCCCTACCATACACACGTCATGTACCTCCCGGATCTGGAGCGCTGTAGACGATATTGAGCCGCATCAACTTTCCAACGGATGAAAACTGTACTAGTACAGTGTACATTTAGTCTGAATGCTGGCGGTGGCTCTAAAAGTAATTTTTCAAACCTGGTATACAAGGATCTCTCTTGACAATTGTTACTTTTTTGTTCTCAATGCATGCTTTTGCTTTCATGACACATTCATTGTTATAAGTCACTCCATCGGATCCACATACTGGCTCATATGCCTTGTCATAACACGATTCTTTTTCATCTTTACAGACACATTGGGGCTGCTTTGTCCTTTTGTTTACAACACATCGCTTGGCAGTTCCACATGATATATCTCGGCAAATTGCTGAAAGGGAAAATCAAATTTTTACTCTCCCAGCCTGTTTGGTCTCATAAATCGTGTTTGTACTGTAAACGACTACAGTACCTTCCTGTTTTCCTTTCTTTTATGTTTTGTCATACCAGCACCTCTAACGGGACAATTATGGAAATAACGTCAGCTTGACTCTTTAATGCTATCCCTGCCACTGTAATTGGGGGTGTCTTCCTTTTGCGTTTTAGTGTTAGGTTTATATATTGTACTGTATCTATTTTTATATGTATTATTATGAATTATAAATTTCTATTTTGGCAAAAAGATACATACATGTCTTCTGGCAACATTAGGTGTGTAAGAACATGGGCTTTGTGATGCGGGTATTGAACTTCTTGCATCAGCAAAACATTCTCACAAGTACCACCAACTACAGGGTGTCTCAAAAAAATTGTTCGACGTTTGATTAAATATTGAAAAATAAAGACAAAATGAATAGGCTTGTGGAAAAATAACCCTGTTTCTAAGATTATGAAATAATTTTAGAGACCAGAATCAAGCAAATCGGTTGAAAGTTTACTGAGTTACGAGCTCTCGAAGATCAAAAATATGCGATAGCTGAAACCAGAGACTTGTATTGCAAAAAGCTCGAAGACGGAGGTAAGAGAAGCTTATCCAATGTCATACCTCTCGTTGATATAAGAGCAAACCAAATACGACTTCTAAAGTAAATTATTTCTTGCGATCATTCTCAAAATTCCTCAACATTGCATAGGTCCAAAAACAGTGGCTCAAAACAAAATCGGCGAGAGACTGAATCTGTTTCCTCAAAGCATCCATATGCTTAACAGTTAGGTTATCAAATACCTGTTTGAATCCCACTTGGTTAGCCTTGAAACAATTGAGAAATAACAGAAACGACGGTCTATGGGACTTTTACCAAAAATGCCATTTCGAGGCCTCTGGTTTCAGCTTTCGCACAAACTTGAACTTCAAAAGCTGGTACCCCCATGAATTGTTAACGGATTTGCAAGATTCTTGTTTCAAAAATTAATTTAAAAACTCAGGACAAGGGTGACTTGACCAAAGGTCCATTCAGCGTATCGTTACTTTTTAGTATTTAATCAAACGTCGAACAATTTTTTTTGAGACACCCTGTAGCTTTTCAATGCTTAGGTTCCAGAAAAGCGAATTTCAAAGCGTTCTTTCATCGGCGTTTTTGCTGAAACCACCTACCACCTACCTTTCAACGGCTTGTAGGTGACTGCTTCAACCCGAAGTTCGTCCTGCTCATCATAATAAACTTCATAGTACGGGAAGAGACACGAGATTACCGATTATGATGAAAGCGGAAGAATCGTACCATGTAAATTCGAAGATTATTTGTAAAATAGATTTTCGTGACTGGATGAATATTCGAATATTGTTTTGTTATTTGCTTCAACATAAGGCTCGAATCTTTGCCAAATTTTAAAGTTAAGTGTGTAAAATATTGTTGCCTAATTCTTTCAACTGAATAGATCGAATGATACTTCAGGTCGTTTGCCATAATTCCAGAAAGAGCATTTGCGATATCATCATTATTCTTGGAATTACAGCATTTTTAAGATTTACGAAAGGATGTACGAGAGGAGGTATCAGTAGCTTTGAAAAAGATTAAAAGCACCATAAATTGTAAACTGATTGAGGAAAGTCAAAATAACAAAGACAAGAAATACTCAGTTTTTGACGATCTACAAGATGGTAGCAAGCAAAAGTTTGTAGCTTTCATGGTTTACGACTTAGTACTTTGATGACGTCACATCTTCAAAACCAGCAGAAATGTTAAAAATGCTGTAACTCTGAAAATAATGATAATATAAAAAATGCTCTCTCTGGAATCATGGCAAGCGCCCTCAAGTTCCCTTCAATCTATTTAGTTGAAAGAATAATGTAACAACATTTTACACATTCAATTTAAATTTTTTTTGCAAAGATTCGAGCCCTATGCTATTTGCTTCCGTTCTATCCAAATGTTGCTTCCGTTGGGTGGAGGGTATGAAGGATTACAATCGGAGTTTCTTTCCTAGGAAACCATGATGAATAGGAATCTTCTATGATTTCTTCATGCAACGAAAACAAAATCCAATGAATTTACGATACTGCTTTGGACATTGACAAGATGGGTGGTACTCTACTTCCGCCTTGATTGTAAAGGGTCAACTAATGGCTGAGATGTTTCTCTTTCAGATGTGCAAAACTATGGAATAGCCTGTCAGCCGAGTCAAAGCAGAAAACCTCTGTATACTTTCAAGAAATATTTAGACAACAGCAACCTATTTCTTTCGCTTGATTTAAAATTTTTAACATTACTGTACATAGGTTTTAAATATTCTAAATAAGGTTTTGTTGTTTAATTTAATTAACAGTTTTTCTCCTGAAGCACTATGTATGTATGTTTGAATTTGCCACTAAAAATAATTTACAATAGTTAAAGAAAAAAGCTAAAAATAAATGAAAAGATTGAATAAGATATTTACAATACATTTTAAATAGCAAATTTGATATATACAAGTTAAAAACACCCCTAATTACAGTGGCAGGGATAGCATTAAAAGATCAAGATGAACTTATTTCCATAATGGTCCCCTTAGAGGTGATTGAAACAAATAATAAACATTAAATTTGAATGTGCTTTTGTATAAATCATAAATATGGTAAGGCTGAAACATGAATATGAGAGAGGATGCGCGGTTTTAGTAGAACATATATATATGTCTTTTTCCTCTCTCTGTATATTTTGGAAAAAATTGTCCTTGATCTTGTGTTTAAACGAATTGATACTATTTGTAGACTTTAGATCAGAAGATAGGCTATTCCATATTTTTGGCCCCATGTAGGACAGGCACTTTTGGCCAGCACTACTTTTGCGAAATGGTAGATTTAATTTAAACTTAGATTTTCTCGTCACTCGGCTTTGGTCGGCTGATTGGAACATTTCGTCAGCATAAACTGGAGCCATTCCTTTGAAAAATTTCATAATGTTTACACATGTATGTTGATAAACTCTGTTCTTTGTTGGAAGCCAGTTTATAGCTTTGAATTCAGTAGCCCCTACATGTGTTGTGTTTTTTTAGATTCAATTAGATTCACTCTGCTTGTCTCTGCAACTACGACCCTCGATCTAATTGCTTGCTTAGATAACTCATATCTAAGCAAGCAATTAGATCACGAGTCGAAGTTGCAGAGGCAAACAGAGTGCTTCAGGAGAAAAGCAATTCAAATTCAAATGAGCATTTTGAGAAAATGACAAAATTTGAGTAGATGTAATGTACACCGTCTGTAAGCACGATCTATTTATTTCCAATGATATAGCAGTTTTGATATATTAACGGAGTCATTCCTCAATTACTTGATCGATTTCAAATGCACAGTCAAATCTAAGACTTTCGAATTTTGCTAAAACATTTCAGGCCTTGTTGGGGATACGAACAGGCTAAGTTGCGAGCCTCATGGAATCCCCCAAAAAGGGCTCCACGTTAAGAACAAGAGCAAGAAAAAATAGTACCGATGCGCATGACAGTGTGAGCCCGAGCGTTGATTCACTGTCAACAAACCTGACAATATGTCAAAACAAAAGGATCAGTACTTCGTCTCTCCAACAAGGGCTAGAAGAACTCGAGATGATGCCCTGAGGCATCAGTTTCAATATATTTCAATATCATTTGAATATTTCTAAATATTTTGCGGTTTTTATTTCTGATGCGCAGCGACTATTTTGGCCGATGCAAAGGAGAACTCGCTAGGTTGTTTTTTTCTGAAATACCCTGCATATTAATTAGGGTAAATAGCGAGTATACGACGATGCATAAGTCTAGGAAAACGTACGCTTGCATACAGGAGCTTTGTCCGACCATTTCCCATTCTCTTGACAACGAACAGAAGAAGCACCAACAAGTCTCCTGTCATCATTACAAAAGAAATGCAGCGAATGCCCAACATCGTTTCTGCCATGACGATAACCACCGGCGGGAATTTCTGCTTCACTCTCTTTGCAATATGCAACTAGAAAAGAGTCAAAGAGATACTCAAAGAGAAGTCTAGTATATCTATACCGAGGGACTATTGCACCGTTCACACTGCTCCGTTTTCATATGAAAACGGGGTAAAATTTCTCCGTTTTTGCCTTGCGTTCACATTACTCCTCTGTGAAAGCTTTTCAAAAACGCTAATGAAAACGCATAAATTTGAAAATGGTGCGTTTTGAAAACGGTCCATTTTCAGTGTGAACGCCAAAAACGGAGACATTTGAAAAAGCTGCACATTCCTTTGTTAATAGAATGTTGATTACAATGGCATTTTACAACACAGCTTTGCTGGAGCAATGGGAACGCCAATCGTTTTCATGGCGTATTTACTTGAAAACGGAGCAATGTGAACGGGTGTTTTTCACCCGGCGGGGGTAACTACCATATATGCAGGTACGGGATGCGCCATTTTTTGGGGTGCCTTTTTTCGAGCAGAAAATAAATTTTAGGGTATCATTTTTGGTAAAATCACAGGTAGTCATAAATTTTGGGGTGTCATTTTAGAAAAATAACTTTTTAGGGTATTGATTTTGATTAAATTTCATTCACTTGGTTAAAATTTTGGATGGCAGTCACAATTTTAGGGTATATATTTTCAATGGCCTGTAAATTTTGGGGTATCGTTTTCGCGAAAATTCATAAATTTTAGGGTGCGATTTCAGATGTTAAATGGCACGCCCCGGTCACCCGCCTATTGAAGTTATCCCCCCGGGGTTTTTCATCAACAAAAACGGATAGGAATGAAAACGGAGCAATGTGAACGGGTTTTTTCATCAACAAAACGGATAGGAATGAAAACGGAGCAGTGTGAACGTAGCCTGAAAAACAAAGCCCGGCGTTTGCAAATACTGCTTCCTGAAATATAATTAATCGTGTTGAAAAGAAAACTGTCTCTTTTCATTTCCGATATGTTTAATTAGCTCATGAGCAATAGGATACCCAGTGTGTAGCAGTTCTTAGTATTTTTTGTATTTTGAACTTATTTTTACTTGGTATACAACCACCTCTCACTGTTTCGTAATTCTGAAATTCTCGGTAGTGAGCAACCTCTAGTGCAGATCCATCTTAATTGTAGAGCTCCAAATGAAACAAGGTTGATCTGCACTTAAGGTGACTCATTACCGAAAATTTCAGAATTACGAAACAGTGAGAGGTGGTTGTATACCGGGTGACCCAAAACAAAACTTCACGAGCTGGATCATAGCTGGCTCCCTGAAATCAAAAGCTATTGTCACATGCTTGGTATCACAGTTTATTTGAAAGGCTTAGCTATCTTTCGAGATGCTGCTGCATTTTAAGCAATGATTACCATCCGAAAAACCAGATTCAAAGAAAATTTCGAATCCAGGATTCCTCATTTTGAGTGAAATAATCGCCATCACTTTCCAGTCAACATTTTGTGAAAGTCAACATAGCGATGGATTAGAAGTCGTCTGGGGAAATTTTTTGTTTGCAAAATGATTGAATTCTGTTCCTCATTCAAATTTCATGCTCCAAAGCAAAGTTGGAATTCAGCGTTTTTCACATTTCCAAAAAATGGACTGGAAAGCGAAGGGATGGTCTGAGACATGAATGAATTTCCATATTTTTAAAACTGTTTTTTCGGACACTACATATCTTAAAATGACCAAGCAACGTATCAAAAGATAGAGGAGCCTTTAAGCTACATGCTGATACCTTGTTTGTCTCCATAACATTTTCCTTCTAGGAAATATGTGCGATTTGGCTCGTGAAGTTTTTTTGGGTCACGCGGTATTTATACCAAGTAAAATTAAAAAATTTTTAAATTAAAAAAAGTCCAAAACCACAAAAAACACTAATTCAAGGTGGCTGCTACTGATATAAATTTCAAACTGCTAAACACTGGTGTCCTATCGCTTATGACTAGACTTAGTAGGTCTCAGCAATTTACCCGGCTGCAGCTTCAGTCGGTCACTCCATTCCATTCATAAGGGAACCTAATGGGAGAAGTAATGGATGAGAGAGCACTAATTCTGAAAATAATCCAGAATATCAAAGATTGCCATTGAACACTGATAACGAACTATCATATTACGTTCGAAAATACGGCTCCTCGGACCGGCAAGGGAGCAATTTGATTGTTTCGCAAAAGCAGCATTTTCGAAGCCGTATTACTTTTCATTATCCTGAAAAATAATAAAGCTTCATTATCTTGGTTTTACACAGTTGCATAGATCAGGCTTCAACATAGCGTGAGACCATGTTTGAGTCAATCTTACAAGTGGTTGCTGATTTATGGAAGAGAAAAGGCTAAATAACTGGTTGCTTCAAATACAGCACTTCTATTGTTCTTCAGCAATGTCAAAATAAAGAAGGTTTTCAACGAAAGGGTTCTGATATCGTATCAAAATTTTCACTGAACTTTTTGAGAGGTAGAAAGTACTCTCTTATGAAAAGACAACACTGCAAAAGTTTCAGCAAAAATTTTAATACAATGCTAGAACTTTATTTGAAAACTTAGGCCCCGTTTATACTTTAGCGGATAGCTATCGTCGCGTCTCGTTGCAAGTGACCTGTATCGGATAGTGCAACTGTTTACATTATACCGGACAGCTATCGTCGCGTCTTAAATTCCATGACAGTTAGGCCTTGTGTTTACATCATGAGGGAGCAATCTAGCATTGTTTCTTGTGATTTTCATATCACCTACGAAGCGAAGTGATTTTCGCTCCAACTTCTGGAGCGTCATGTATCGGATAGCTCTGGTGTGATGTAAACAGCACCCCTATCCGATACGAAAGTTGCAGCGCGACGATAGCTATCCGATATAGTGTAAACGGGGCCTTACTTAATTTGATATTGCTGGAGAACAATAGAAGTGCTGTTTCTGAAGACACCACAAATTTTGCCTTTTCTCTACCATAAATCAGCAACCACGTGTCAGATTGACTCAAGCAAGGTCTCAAACTCTAAGTTGAAGCCTAAACTATGGAAATACGTAAAATCGAGATGATTGAATCTGCAGCTCCTCCACAGCAGCCACACAAACGGGCACAAGTTTTTGGAACACCTTGTAGGTTTGATAATCGGATTTTGCCAACTTTTTAAACAGCAAAACAGGGTTTGAGACACCCAGTATGAGTACCAAATAAAAAGTAGCCCAAAGATTAAATCAAAATTGTAGTTTTGCTTACGGTAGCAATTAGGTTTGACTCCAGTCCACTTGCCATCCTTATTACATGTGATCGAATCAGTACCATTCAATCGAAATCCTTCATTACAACCAAATTGAATCGTCGAGCCACAGTAAGTATCTTGACCAAAAACATATCCATTTTCCAGTTTCCAATCATCTACAACTCGTCCGCAGTCAATCGCTGAAATGAAAGACTGATACAGTTTTCATTTTCATTTCCATTTTCAATTATTTAAACACAAAATCCCTTCAGCAATAGAAAGTAACAAAAGAAAAAAATCTAACTACAATAATGCATTATAATATATACATATTTACAGTGTATCTATCTAAAACCTATTTAGACGCAGCTGCTCCTCCAGGGAGTCATATTTTTGTTTTCTTTCAGCTCTTGAAATAAAATTTTAGTTGCTTTTTGAATCTATTAAGTGAAGGGAGCTCTCTGATGCCAATGGGAATGTCGTTCCAAGCTTTCAGTGCTTTCCTTTCTTGACGTATTCAAGATTGTTTCTTGGGATTTGAAGGTCCCTGAAATTCCTTGTTATGTGGTTGGAGAGCTGGGTCCTTTGATGGTATTTATCCCAAAGGCTTTCGGGACATTGCCTGTTGATTATTTTGTATGCCATAACCCCGGGGGGGTACTTCACTATAAATTCATACGGGGGTGTGCGCCGCAAGGATTTCTGTTACGACCCAATCCCCAATCCCAGAATATATGTCAGATATTGATACCCAATCGAAGAAGTAACAAAAGCAATTCGACGTCAAAAGGATGAGGGATAGAGGGCTGGGAACGATTATTTTGGTTCCAAGTGGCCATTGGAACGAGGTTCTGATCTGAGGACGTTTTTCAACGCAAAAATACTTGAAATCAGTTCACCTGAAACTGACCACGTGTTGCTCGAAAATTTATCAAGTTGTACTTTCATTCAACAGCCATTACAGAATTTTGAGTAACCCCCAATCCCAGAAAATTCCGAGTGAAAGTATACCCCAATCACAGAAATTTTCCATTAAAAGGATACCCCAATCCCAGAATTTTCAGGCCAAAAACTACCCAAAACTGGCGCACATCCCCGTCTTACCCAAAGTGAAGTACCCCCCCCCCCGGGCCATAACTAATCGATCAAACTTTATTAGTTGGCCCCGCATTTCAGAAACCACCTAATAGAAACTTTTAGACTAATGAAAAGTGATTAACCTCCCTACTAGGGCCTATAAGCTAACTTCACATCTCTGGACCAAACCAAATCTGTATACTGCTTTTCTGGGATACCCCGTATATCTGAATGATGGCCCGGGGGGGGGGGGGTAACTTCAATAGGCGGGTGACGGAGATATGTCATTTGACGTCTGAAATCACATCCTAAACCTTACATATTTTCGCGAAAACGATACCCCAAAATTTACAGATCATTGAAAATATATACCTTAAAATTGTGACAACGATCCACAATTTTAACCAAGTAAGTGGAATTTGATCAAAATCAATACCCTAAAGAGATGTTTTCGTGAACAGACACCTTAAAATTTATGACTACTTGTGATTTTACCAAAAATGATGCCACAAAATTTATCTTCTGCTCGAAAAAAGGCACCCCAAAAAAGTCACATCCCGCACTGGCATATATGGTGGTTAACCCCCGGGAATACAATAATGGCAGCAATTAATCCAAATCCAAGTTGTGTTTGGGGAAAAAAGAAGGCAATGCTACGTTCGCAAGCTTTTATCTCGATCCTTTGGAAGAGAAACAGCACAGTGCGTAAGAATGCAGTTTTGATCATAATATGGGCCACACCAACGATGCATTATTTTCCATAGATACATACGCTTGCAGGTTGGTTGTTCGCCGCTCCATGATTGATTGGCAAGACATGTCCTTGTTTGTTGTCCATCCAATTTAAAACAGTCATTGCATTTGAAAGACACATTGTAACCATAATTATATAAATACCCAATCTTTACTCCATTTTCTGGTTTCCCTGGGTTGCCACAACTTTTTGCTGCAAGGTAAATAAGACAAGATAACGAAACGAAATATTGCAGTAGATGGAATAGTTTTGATACTTTCCAACAATGCCAACAAGCTTGTCAAGGTAGGTAAATGTACCATGTGATGTGACTCAATAATAAAACCACCGTCTGAAAGGTTACGGCTCTGCGGCTCTCCGGATATCAAGACTGAGTTCAGACAATGCTGGAACATTTTGAATACGGTGAAAAATTCGACGGATAGGTCTCCCATTCACACGAAAAGACATATTTTTTGCCGGCAGATTTTGAAAACAGTAGATTTTAAAACCAGAACTCTAGCCATAGACGTAGGAGTAGGGGCACCCTTTACCAGACTAGAAGTCCGAAAAAGTATACCCTTGTGGGCGGCACAACTCCAGGTAATTTTTGAAAGTAGCCAGTGAAGGGGCATCTTTTATTTCAGTGCTTAGTGTATTCCACACAGTTACCCGTGGTCGCATTGCCGCACACCACTGCTAGCTAGAATTAATTAAAAACGATGCCTTACGTGTGATTTCAGCTAAATACTCACCCCTGCATGTTGTAGGAATGTCCCATTTCCCTGTGTCTTTGTTGCATCTGATCACAGAGTTTCCAGTTAGAAAGTAGCCATCGTCACAGTCAACTGTCAGTCTCCCAACATCATCATAAACAATTCTTGCGTTTGGTGGTGGTACAGGAAAATCGCCGCATTCCCTCGAATTTGTTGCTGAAACATAAAGCATAATGCTGGTATACATGGTGTCCTAAAATAATTGTGCCCTGTTTGAGTGGCTACTGTGGAGGAGCTGTAGATTTAATTATCTCGGTTTTTACACAGTTGCATAGGTCAGGCTTCAACTTAGAGATTGAGACATTGTATGAGTCAATCTGACAAGTGGTTGCTGATTTATGGCAGAGAAAAGGCAAAATTAGTTGTTGCTTCAAAAACAGCACTTCTAGTATTTTCCAGCAAGGCCAAAATCAAGTAAGGTTTTGAAGAAAGGACTCAGGCATCGTATAAAAAATGTTCATCACATTTTTCAAAGATAGACAGTGTTCTCCTATGAATAGACACCACTGCTAACCCTTTAAAAGAAATAGCAAAAATTCTAATGCGATGCCAGAACCCTTTCTTTGAAAACTTACTTTATTTTGATATTGCTGGAGAACAATAGCCTGATAGCCAGACCCGGTCTGGCTATCAGGCTAGGAGAACAACAGAAGTGCTGTTTTTGAAGCAACCACTTATTTTGCCTTTTCTCTGCCATAAATCAGCAACCACTTGTCAGCTTGAATCATACGACGTCTCACACTGTAAGTTGAAGCCTAGCCTGTGCAACTGTTTCAAACCGAGATAATTGAATCTACGGCTCCTCCACAGCAACTATACAAACGAAGCGCAATTTTTTGGGACACCTTGTAGCATTTTCATTTAATTCATCAAATATTTATACCCGGTGCTCCTTGCAGCTTGGAAATTAACAAATTAGAAACCTATTAACAATATATGTTTAGGAAGAACGAAAAAATTAATCGCTACTCTACCAAGGGGTCGTGTTGGGGGTCGTGTACTTTCAAAGATTCAAAAGACACTCTCTTGATTCATTTTCATCGCAAACCTAACTTGAGGAATTTGCATATCTTCTAGATTTCTCGTAGCCTGCGTGCAGCCTCAACTCCTCCTCGAAGGAAAAGTGAGGAGGAGTTGAGGCTGCGCGCAGGCTAGATTTCTCGTTCAACTCCGAAATCATGGTTCTTTGAGTGAACTTATGGCGAAGATTTTTGGGACGAAGGTCATGCAAGATATTCTATGTCATGATTCTTTGGTCAAAGGAGATCAAAGACTTTAGCGTGAGCCATCAGTAAGTCCACCCGACTTTATAGTTGGCAACCATTACATTAAAATCGAGACTTCTTCGGACGGAAAAGCTTCGGCAAAAAAAGCATAGTCCTCTTCCTGTATATTTTGGAAAAACACGGTATGCATGTCAATTTTGGGACGAAAGACCCAAAAACCGAATGTGAACGGCAAAAACTCAGGTCATTATGTGGTCATGGATGTTTGCTCCAGTGCTTCCATCGACTTTAACGACCTTTTTAGAATCAGGCTTTAAAGGAACTATGCCTCATTTTGGTAGTGGCATCAAATCGAAACCGAGGCTGGTACATAATGGCCAAACAAAGGCTTAACTGGTCAGTGGGCTTAACTGCAGATAGAAACATGTGACAAAATGACCTTGAATCCGAAGTCAATGTCATTTAGAATCATGTAATTCTCAGGCCGCGAAATCTCAGCAAACACGGAACTCGGAACTCAAGGTGAAATTCACAATTCATCCCAGTTTGGTTCCAGTGATATCTCTGTTCGAACACAGCTATGCTGCTGAAAAAATATTTCTTCATTCGTTTGGTTCAAACTGTGTTGGCTGCGAGCAAAAAGGATCAACAGACTACGTTCAAGGAACTTGCACACTTTGCAACAAAGCAAACTACTTTTGAGCAAAGGAAACCTCAGTTATTATTAACTCCGAAACGAAATCAATTATTTTGTAAAAACAAATGTATCCTGACAGAAAGCAAAACGTATATCATCTGCACAAAGCTAAGAGGCCAGAGTCATTAATAATGCCGGGTAGGGGGCTGGAAGATATTTAGAGGGGCCGCCAAAAATTTTGGAATGTGAAAGGGGGGCCATTGAAAATCTTAAGTCTGAAATAGGGGGCCATTAAAAGTACAAAGCTGATCTGAGCTATCTGAAACGAAAACTTCTTCCTTCTATGATCTTTGTAAAGACTTGCATTTCTCCTCACAGTTCCATTAATGAATCTTTAGGACTCACTTTTGTCTCTTGAAAGAATTTCTATGTTCTTTTGCGTCACTTTTTATCAGAAAATACGATATGTTCCTCAGAAATTTGTCATCAAATTTAATACAAAGGGGGGCCACGAAAAATTACGGCTAAAAAACCTTGAAAACGTATTTCAAGGGGTCCTTGAAAACTTTAGTGAAGAAATAGAGGGGCTATGAAAAAGTTTCACTGTCAATCAAAATGTCTTCTGGCCCCCTACCCGGCAGTAATAACGACTGATCCCTAAGCCTAACTCACGAGCTGCATTTGCATGTCTAAAATAGACATATGACCTGTAGTCCCTTGTTTCCCTGTGCTCTTTGACTTGATGATGGCGCTTCGGTCAACAGAGACTAATAACATTGCTCTGGAAAAAATTTGCCCTATTTGCGGGGTGAGTGGCCGAGTGGCTTATACAGTCTTCGTCAGGTGACTGAAGTTAAGCTCGGTCGAATGAGGTCAGACTCCGGATGGGTGACCTCGAAGGCCTGACCTCACAACTCACCTCGTGTCGTCCTTCGGAAGGGACGTTAAACTAGGGTCCCCATGCCTGGATGCGGCATGCACCAGTGGGCCTAAATTAGCTTTCAGTAGCTAGAAATTCTGACAGGCCCACTCAAAACAAACTGAAAACAAATTTAAGCTCAATCTCTGAGCTTCCTAGAGTACCAATCAAATTGCGAGATTTAGGATGATAGCAACTACCAGACTTATTACATGAGTCCTTGTTTTCGCTCGTACCAACTTTCGATACGATCGAACAGTTGATAGCATACGGACAAGATTCAAGATTCTAGGCTGTGATTCCATCATAATTTGACTGACGAATGCATACATTTCATCATGAGTCCCTGTTGAGCAAGGCTTACCGCCGGGATACAAGGGACTCATCTTAATAAGTCTACGTCCAAATTAGCCTCCGCGTATTTTCCATAAGAAACTAAGGGTGTGTTTGATTGGTAATTCCAAACCTACCACATTCTGAAAACGGTAGACTTAGCAGAAACTGAAACAGTTCCCAATCAACACAAAGGCACAAGGTTTCAGATTTATCCTGGTGAAGACGAGGTTTCCAGTTGTAAAACACGAAGACGAGCCTGGCGCTTGGCAACAAAGAGTAAAGTTACCGATTACCGTAGCGACACGAGCAAAGTCGCCTCGTTTTCAGATTTCTGAAAATGAAATCGAGAATCTCTCCAAAGTCTGCCAAACCTTCTGCCTTTTGGAGCAGAAGGTTCAGCAGGCCTGCCAAACCTGCCGTTTTTGGAATCGGGGAGTCATCAAACACAAATTCCGAGTCTTCCAAGTCTACCATTTTCAGAATTGGTACCAATTAAACACACCCTAAGAATTTTGGCCAGTACTGAAAGTTTCTAAAAACGATCAGATTTTGAGTACTCGGAGTTTCTTAAAGGTTGCATAACAATCTTTGTGTTCGTTAGGGTCTGTTTAGGGTAAAAAAAGAAAGTTTGGGGTAAAATGAAAAGGGTGAACAATTTTAAAACACTTTCAGCTACAATCATTGTTCAGAGTTTTCTCCTAGCTAGAATTGCTCAAACTACCTAGAATGCGATTCAACAAATCCAAATCTACTGTTTTCCAGCAATAAACACTACCCATTTTATCCTAGTCTATTCATTTTACCCCAGTAGACTCTACATTTTCCCTCATGAACATTTCAAGCAATGTTTTTGAAGCTTTTCTAATATCTAGACATTACTCCAGACATTTGATCCAGCCGACACTGATGATAAACTAGATAAATTTTCCATTTCATCAATCTAGCAAAGTTCAGAAAGTCTTCGAAAGAAAGTGTTTTATATCTTGAAACATCAAAGGACCTCGAATAAGAACGGACTTATCATACTGAACCCATAAACGCAACAAAAATGCATAATCTGTAGAAAGAAAACGGCTAACTCCTGCAATAGAACAAACAACAACCAAAATAAACGTTTTATCTTTCGCAGGCTCCAACCGGCTCCAACAGTTTTCTCTCTAGTTACAGGTTTATTTCGGCTGTTGTTCCTAACAGTTTTCTTTCTGCAGGTGGCAATGTTTTGTTGCGTTTATGGGCGTACATGTATTCTGTATCAGAAACTGGTTATAAGAAACTCAACTTTCAGATCGCCAACAATTAAGAAACTCCGGTACTGAGAAAATGTAACTTAAGAAACTATTTATTTTGACAAACGCAATCCTTAACATAAATTTACTCAATTTTCACTTGTATCATATTGCTTGGAAGGTATTTGAGTGATGTCTAAACAGTAGAAAAATTTGAAAAAACATCATTTTGAAATGTTCACAGGGGGAACAGGAAGTAAACATGGAGTGCGTTATGGAACTTTTAAGAAACTCGTAAGAAACTCCGAGCACTCAAAATCCGTGAATTTTAGGAAACATTCAATACTGGCCCAAATCCTTAGTTTCTTACCAAAAATTATGCGCAGTACGATAACGTCCCTATTCAAGGCTTTTTTTCCAAATTCTGCACCACAAATGATTTGCTTAAATGTTAAAATATCTTGAAAATATCTTAATATATGTTATCATTATTATTATTATCTTAAATATCTTAATATCTGAAAAAATAAAAAAGCTTCAGATCCAACTTCTCACCTGCAAGATTCCTTGCTTTCATGACCGACGAAAGAAAAACAGTCACCAAAGAAATGGAAATAAATATTCTGCTAGCCATGTTACGTCGTGCTCAATTCTTCTTTCAACCTTTCAACTGGTTCCCTAGAGAACGTTCTTTTTTATCAATATCTTGAAACGGAAGCCAAAAAACCCTCATATCATCTTCCGGGTTAACTTTGACGTCATTTCGGTGACGGGAGAACCATGGAAATAGTCGAAACCAAGGCTGAAACGACAAGGGTAAAACACAAACGGCAAAAAACGTACTTCCTCGGCTCGGGCACTGCACTTGCTTTTTCATGACACAGAGGGTAAAAGAAACTGCAGTAGTTCGTACATAGCGACTTATGTAATTCATTTTTGTAGAAACAAAACATTCATAAAAAACAAACATAAACGAAACGTGCATAAACAAAAACAAAACAAAACCAAAAATCAATAAACACAAATATATCAACACAAACTAAAAATCACAAATGCAAATACAAATACATAAATAAATACAAACACATCAACAAAAATTAATCTCTCTTTGCATTAACCCTATAGTGGTTGGGCTATTTGAAAGTCCTATTTTGGTTGGGGGGGGGACAAAAAAGCCCCCCTACCTAACTCGTGACTGGTAATAGGTAGAGCAACCAAATTTCGTTTGCTAAAAGCCTCAGGCATGTACTTTCTTTAAATATAAAAATTGACCTAAAAATAGTCATCATTTTCGCTTACGTCAGCATTTTCGTTTGTGTGGTCAAGAAAAGCGGCAAAATTGGCCAATATCAGGAAAATCGCAATGAAATTAAATTTGGAGCACATTTTCCATCCAAACATCATAGTTGTGATAGAATGCATCAAATAACATTACATTACAGAAGAAATTTGCAAAATATTCCACTTCTGCTCCTTTTTTCACGATAATTGATATTTGAGAATTTGCGATTTTTACTGGGTCAATCCCAGAAAATTGTCTCCCGACCCCTCATTTTTCAATATATTTCAATGAAACTTCTTGAGAAGTTGCACAATAAGTAATTGCAAAAATTCCCCCCCCCCAACCAAAATAGGGTTAAATGGTTTGAAACATACTTTACGATTTTTCAAATACTGCAGCTTGTGAGAATCTTGTAGGGATCTTGTAAAGATCTGGTTGCAACGGGTTCCTCTAAAAATCCAATTTCACGCTTATCAGCCAATAACATTACTGCTTTCTATAAATGAACCATTTGATCAAATAACATGGCAAAACATGGATTACATAATCCCCTTTAGCAAAGTCACCCCGCACTGGACATTCAGGCGATAACATCCGTAAAACTGAAATCATCTTCTCCGTTACAACGTTCTGCAGTCACGAGGGATTCTTGCAAGAGAGCTCCTTCAAAAAACTTCAAAATAGGCCTAAAATCACGACAAAATTTTCTGCCTCACAGTAATGAGATTTACTACATCAGGAAACATTTGGTATGCGAATGCGTCATCCCTGGGAGCATTGCAAAAACACTCAATGACTCCCAACGATTCATAGGCCGCGTCGATCTGGGAACTGCTTCTCAGGTCATAATTCTCAGAGTGCGGTACAGTTTGAACTTTAGGCCCATTTCAAATTGTGGAGAGCAGGCCTTCGGCTCCAAATCAAGAAGGAGAAGCTAAACACTGAATTGAAGACTAGAAAGGCAACGAAATACATCACTCATTTAGCAAAATTAGGCCAGATACTGTGGATAGGATCAACACCCAAGTCTTGTCCACAACACCCATGATGCTACTAAAAGGATGGCGTGTGCTAAAAAGTGATGAGGTCATTGTCGTGCTTTGAGGCTTGTTTTGAAGGTTTCTTGAAAGGGCTCCCTCGAGAAAATCAGTCATAATTTAAGAACGTAGTAGCCGATATCAGTTCAGTAAAGTTTGAAATGTATTTGAACATATCCACCATTAAAATATTCTGGAGGTACTCCCATTGGGGCTTTGACAGGGAGTTCAGTCAGGGTTAAAAAAGGGGTAAAGCAACAATTTTGAGAAATACCGTCTAATGGTAGTATCTTTTCTGTAATAGCCATCAAGTGGTATCTCATTTCATGGATCCAAGTTTGGATCATTTGGTAGCAACTAGAAATGACAATTCTCTGCAATTTTTCATAAATTTCTATGGAAGAAAACTTCCAGAATCGATTATATCTACTATCACCACATTGCCATGCGGAGAGCGTACATGATTGAATATCATATATAGCCAGGAATCTTAGAATAGCCCAATTGGTAGTAAGTGTTCAACAAATAGGTCCAGTTAGTGGCCGGTAAAACCCTCAAACCGACTGGATCCCCCTGTTCCCTGTTAGGCCATAATGGGAGCACCCGCCGGGCAAACAATGTTGTGGCACAGTGGTGTAATCTTTTGACATTGCATCCAGAACAGTCAAGCGGAGTGGGTTCGATACCCGATAGGACCACACCACTTGAGCTTCATGACAAGGGGTCACGGACTCGATTATGTCTGCTCTATTTCTGCGATTCTGGCACTTTGCGCTAAAAACGCAACTGCAACTTTCACAACCTTCAACAATGCATTTGACAATATGATTGCCATGATATCCGGGGACTAATGGCCCTTCATGCAGTCGAGCATGCAGTGACTGCCTTTTAAATTCACCTGACACTAACCAATTTTTCCAAATTCAGGTCCTACAACCTCGAATTTTGAAGCGTTTTAGCATCAGTGTTTTCAATGAAATAGCTCAGGCCTGTAAGTCTAAACTAAACCAACAGTTACATCATGAGTGGAAGTTGTTGTTGCGACACATCAGGTCAGGGAAACAGCTAAACTACGACGACGAGTAAATCTTATAGTAAATAGTATCAATTATACACCACAGTGGTCAAAATAACAGAAATAATTGGGAAGGAAATACGTCAACAAAATCACCGGACTACAACTTAAAATGAATTACGCGAGCAACAAAAACTAAGTATGTACAAGATAAAGAAAATGCAAGATGTACAGAAAAAATTGCTAAAATACAAAAATAATGTTTTATATATCCGATATACCAAAATGCTTGTATAATACAATTCACTTCAGAGGTGCTGAAATGAAGAAGGGGCAGTGAAAAGTTGTCGATAGAACAATTTTATAACAAGGACAAGTAGCAAAGGATCAAGGCAAGAAGCTTGTGGTACAGCGATCAAATTCTGGGTGCTCGCACAAATCAAGCAGATTTGGTTGTCTCTAGCAAAGTGTACTTAGCTTTAATCAATAACTAATTACTCTCAAAATGTTCCTTGATAGTTAACTTGAACAAAGATACCTGGTTTGCTGGTCTTGATGAGTTGAGAATTGAAATGTTAATCTTGAAACCTTGCAAACCAGAACTTTGGCCCTTCTAACTTAGTAAGATCTTGAAGCACCTCAAAATTAAAAACTTAAATTAATGAAGAGTTAAGAAACTGTCAAATTGGTAACTGGGGGGGGCATACGTTCCAAATCTTTAAATCAGCGTAACATTGTGGGTGTAAAATTCTATTCTTAAACGAAACTTTAGCTTCCTGTTCATTATTCCACCGTTGGACTTTTCAGAAATTTTAACATGGATGTGAAGTCATCAGATTTCTAAATCAAGAACCAAAAAAGTGGTGGAATTTTGTTTGATACCATATTGCAGACATCCATGAACTATGGTTTTCTTGGAAATAATTTCATATTGAATCGAAAAGTTTAGAAATCACGATAGTTTTTGAGTTTTTTTGAAAGTTTTTCTTGAATTCTCGAAAAAGAAGGAAATCTCTCCATAGTAATTCTGAAAAGAATGAAGATTTCAGAAAAGTCCAACGACATAATTACACAAAAATAGCTAAAGTTTCAATGAACCATTCAATTCAAAGAAATAGGTTATTGAATTTAACATCGAGCTTTTAAAAAATTTGGAGCCTATGCTGGAGGGGGGGGGGCCTTATGCCAAACAGGCAAAGAGAATATCATAAGATCTACAATTGCTCAAATGTTATTAAGCCTATCGTTGATTGTAGGAAAAGGCAGATGTAAGCTTTAAAGGCAGTGTGTCCATGTAAGTAGAGGGCTTCGAGGGAGGTATCTCGGAAACATGTGATCTTTTGTCATGTTTTCGTGTGACCAGTTGTTTAGGCTTAGGCCCTGACTTTGCTTTCGAATCGCCACACACCCTGAGTTCACCAATTCTGTCCGCCTGCACTGTCATTGGGAATTGTTTCGTTAGCTCAACATTGCTTTACAATCTCTGTTCATCCCTCCAGCTATAAAATGTGTTTAAAACCAACTGTGTATCGTCGGTGTAATTGCCAAGCATCAAAGAGACGTTCGCTTGGTCGAAGCTTGCTTTGCCGAAGCTTGCTTTGCCGCCATTCCGCCATTGCTCTTATGGTCTTGACAATGAGGCTGTTATTTTCATGTGATCAGTTTAAAACAGCTAGCTCTTAACCAATCAAATCCTTGAACAGTTACATGCTTGTCAGCATCGTGTCAGCAGTTTCATGGTTCGTGCATGCAACTTATTTATATATGGACACACTGCCTTTAAAGATCATTGACTCTATTTTCAAAGCACCAGTACCAACAAGCAAGGTACCCAAGTTCAACTTAGACTGCGTTCACAGACGATAGCAAATTTTGAGCTAGCGTTCACACGATACCGGCACAATTTGAAAACGGTAGGAAATTTGACAGTAAAAACTCGTTGCAGGACTTTGATGCTAAAGGAAAGTACCTACACCCTAAGAATCGACCAGTCTCGATCCAAAAGCGTTGAAAATTGATCTGTTTACGATGCTGTTTCAAATTTATACCGGTAAGGGTTCCGTTTTCAAAATCTACCGTTTTCGAAATCTGCCGGCAAAAAATGTGCCGTTTTCGTGTGAACGGGAGGCCTATCCGTCACATTTTTCATCGTTTTCAAAATGTGCCGGCATCGTGTGAACGCAGTCTTCATTATCGAGCAACGTTTTGAGAGTGATCAGGGCCAATTAGAGCTCATGGAGGACCAGTGACAAAAAACTGCGAAATGAGGCCTCCCTGAGAGTGAAGCGAGCAGAAAATTTTTCGATCATGCCCTTTAGATTGCCTTAAAATGTATTTCAGAGCATTTTTTACAGTCGAAACGTTAAAGATCTTTAATTATGAGGCCCCTTAAACCTTGAGCCCCTGCCCTTCCTGCTTCCCCTCTCGGTGGCCCTGAGAGTTCACTGAAGCTAAATTAACATTGCTTGAGTCAATAAAATCTGTATACTTTTTAAGACACTCGGTATTTACCAAGAAAGATGTTGAAATATCTCAAGATTCTTAAACATATAATTCGGGCAAAGGTTAACATATTCAGACAAATCACAGCATAGATCTGGTAAACGACTGCAAAACGAGCTTCTACCAATGAACAATATCCCTCCAAAAACCGTTTCTTTAAATTGAAGCAATGGAACATCTTAGGGAAACAACAGTTTCCAAACCATAACATAACATCACATCCAGGGGTACCTCTTGCGCCCCTGTGTTCGCTTCTGTTTAAGACGCCGTTTGCCTTAGCCTGTCACAAAAAAAGTAACGACCTTATTCATGCTTCGTTTGTCGCGACGGGAAGATGAAAGTTAAAGGCCAAGACCACGGCAGACTTACTACAATTCTCTCTCTAACAAAACAAGCAGTGTCAAACAAACCGCAATAAAACCTATTTTGCCACACCCTGTCCCTCCATCAACGAACAACAAACTCTAAATAACAAACACGGAAATACTGATATCGACAAAAAACAACACTGTACTGAACGACCTACAATCCTAGCCATACGTTGTTGAGAAAAAAATCAAATTCCCCCCCCCCCTTTTTTAGACCTCATTACCAAAATACAGTCAAAATGTCCACTTCCCCGAGCAAAGCAGAGGGCATTACAATTTTTTCATATTTATTGCTCAGCGGTACGCAGTAACTCCTCAGCTCCTGAATAAAATAAACAAAATCCACGAGACAGAACTTTAGATTTACCCATCTTCTTTCGTTATAAGTGCATACCTTCTCTTGACAACCTCCCTTCGCCTGCACCAAATAAGAGTTTGCCGCACTGGTTTCAGAGCGACTTTGCGGCTTCATTTGTTTTTAATTTCTGCTTGAGAGAATTTCTTTTGTCTGCATTCGCTAATCGCTTTGAATTGAGGTGTGAACCAAAGCAACTGATGCTATTGTATTACAAAATCTGCCCTTGCTCATTTGTGACCGGTTTGAGCCTTATCCAAGTTGGAGAAATATTGGAAAATGTTGATACTAATATGCATGTTCATTTAATGTTTTATAGATTTGATCTCTATGCTCACAATAAAAGAATCATTTCCTTGAAGGTGGCCTAATGCAAAAAGTTTTATTGTTCCAAATGAATAGCACTGTTGAATGATGAAAGATCCTGTTTATATTCTTTGATATCTCATTTCGTTTAAAGTTATCCACCGATTTCTGGTAGCAACTAATGACGTCAATTTGTTTTCAAACTACAAGGACACTGTAGGGAAATGTAGCTGTATCTTATCTTTGAAGGTTACAGATACCCAGAACTTTGCAGCTTAGCTACACAAATTAAATGAGTTTTCTCCTGAATTTACAGGGTATTTCAGAAAAAATGCAACCCACTTTCATTAAAGACTCATCAAGAACTGATATGATTTGAATCAATCTGATGCATACCATCTAAAAGTACAATCCATCTTCTTTCCGATGATATCCATGATTGGTGGATTAGTTGAATATTTGGTTACGCAATTGACATTTTTATAAGTATGGACAATTTTATATGCCGGAAAATGATAGGACAGTTACATAAACAATAATCCACCTTTATGAGAGCACGTTGTATCATTATCTACAAATGCATCTTACAACGGTGAAATTGTCTTTTTCCCTCCTCGAGGCATCACCTTAAGTGCTTCTAGGCCTGAAATATTTGAAAAACATTTCTTCATAATTTTTGACCGGAAAAAGGGGTTGATTATGCTTTTGCGGCATGCTGCATTTGAAAATGGCCATACTTAAGAAAGTGTCAATTTAATGATAAATAATTCCATTAATGTATCCACCTGTATATCATTACACGGAAGAATGATTGTACTTTCAGATGATATACATTACATCTACTCAAACTTTCTCAATTTTATAAGATTTGTAAATCATTGTTGGGTTGCGTTTTTTCTGAAACACTTTGTATATGATGTTCAGAAAGGCATGCTGATCGAAACAAGTTTTTCGATGTGTTTATCTTTGGAAGCATAGTCAACCTTACATACTTCCTTCATCACTGTATAGCATAGGGCTCAAATCTTTCAAATGCTTAAAAAGGTGGGTGTAAAACTGTATCACATTTTTTTTAATTAAAGTACTTCAAAAGGCCGGTTTACACGATCATATTTACGTAAAATTTGCTTCACATTTTTTATGTGATCACAGAATGTGATCGTGTAAATTGGCTTCACGAGTTGGTTGAAGTTATGTGAAGCAATTATAATTAATCCTATTTAATTTGCCATCACAGATTTTTCATTTGAAGACTGGTCAAATTGAAAATCTGTGATGGCAAATTAAAGGTGATTTTGCAAAAATTCATCAAAACTTTTAAAGAAAGTAAAAGAAATCTCGTAAATAGCTTGAAAACGAAGCAAAGTATCACAAAATCTTAATAAGACTTTGCATCACTCAATAGTGCTATTCACTGGCATCAATAAAAATTTCACTTTAGATCACCTTTAAAGGCTATTATTCAACCAGCATGCTTTGCTGGCGCCATCTCTTGGTTGGCCTTTGTTGTCGCCATTTCATGGACCATGAAAATAGCGACTACAAAAACCAACCAAGAGGCGACACATGCAAGGTACGCTGGTTGAATAAGAGTCTTTAAAGATCATAAAACCTGCAAAATTCAAATTCATATAATGTTTTGACAGATGATACACCCTGTAATATTACCTGTTTGCATTAGGTTGAAAAATTTAGTGATAATTCTATTGGGGTTCTAAAGGTTTAGCTCACGTGTCGCAGTTGCAAGATTCCATGATAACTCCTTCGCAGTTAACATCTGTAACCATGACGCTGATACTCATTGTGGTCATCATAATCATCATCATCACTGTAATAGTTATCTTGCTCTGATTCATCATCATCATCATCATGATCATAACGGTCATTGTTCTTTCGCAAAATTTCCCCAGCGTTTGCTAATGCATAGGTTCGTTGGTTTCCGTTTTGGCGCTTGGCTTGCTTCTTGGCCTAAAAATAGTCATGATTAATTCCAGAATTATTCAAAATTATTCTTGATTAGTCTCACAGATTTATTCAAAATTATTCTTGATTAGTTTCAGAATTATTCAAAATTATTCTTGATTAGTTTCAGAATTATTCAAAATTATTCTTGATTAGACTCACAGAATTATTCGAAATCATTCTAGATTAGTTTCAGAATTATTCAAAATTATTCGTTATTAGTTCAAGAATCATTCAAAATTATTCTTGATTAGTTTCAGAACTATTCAAAATTATTCTTGATTGGTTTCAGAATTATTCAAAATTATTCTTCATTAGTTTCAGAATTATTCAAAATTATTCTTGATTGGTTTCAGAATTATGCAGAATTACTCTTAAACGGTCTGTTTCATCCAGCATGCCTTGCACGTGTCGTCTCTTGGATTGCCTTTGTTTGACCCATGAAAATGACGACAAACAAAGGCCAACCAAGAGACGACACATGCAAGGCATGCTGGATGAAACAGATCCTTTACTTAGTTTCAGCATTATTCAAAATTATCCTTAATTTGTTTCAGAATTATTCAAACATATTCTTGATTAGTATCAGAATTATTCAAAATTATTCTTAATTAGTTTCAGAATCATTCAAAGTTATTCCTGATTGGTCTCAGAATATCTTGATCAGTTTGATTGGTAATGGTTCATTATTCAATTCGTTTTATACAATATAAAACTTTTACAAACAAAACGAGGTACCTAAGACTATACTTACAAACTACGGGACTACATAACAAGGATGATGACCCCGGGAAGCAAGAACTCATGACTATCCCAAAGGGTCATTACATAAAACACTAAACTAAACTTACTGACAAAGACATACAAACGAAACTGGAAACAAAAAAAGACAGTTAATGCGCTAAACGATTACATACGGATACATACTAGGATCTGTTTAACACTGGACGTCAGGCCAGCACTGGCAACAGTGCTGAGCTGCAGAGACCCCCGAAGAGAGAACACCACCGACAACCATAGTCGCCGCTGCTATCCTCCCCACCCCCAAAGCCCCCATCGCTCAAAAACACCGCACCTGTGCTGTCACAATATTACGGTTTGGTAATTATTCAATTGATGCTATTGATGCTCTACATAAACGTCTTTTCTGGCAACTAAAATGGTCTATGCTGTCTACCAGCTAAACCTTCCAAATAAATAGAAAGCACTTACGCTATGCCGAGCTACATTCTGCACAGGTTGCTTCTTTTTTAATCTGTACATATATGCATCAGCTTCGTCCCTATGGAATACAAGTATTGTCAACAATGCACGCAATATTTGGTTAAAACACTAATCAACGAATGACATTCAGTTGCTTTGGTTCACACCTCAATTCAAAGCCATTAGCGAATGCAGACAAAAGAAATTCTCTCAACCAGTGAGACAAAAAACATGGTCACAAAAGTTGCCCAGAAACCAGTAGTGCAAACTCTCACCTGGCGCGGGTAAAGGGAGGTTTTTAAGAGAAGCTATGTGCTTAAGACGAAATAAGAAGGGTAAATCTAAGGTTCTGTCTCGCGGATTTTGTTTACCTGATTCAGAAGCCGAGCAGAGGGCATTACGATTCTAGCATATTGAATTCTCAATTTATACAGTTACTCCTCAGCTCTTGAGTCAAACAAAACAAAATCCGCAAGACAGAACTATTTATTTACCCTTTTCCTTCGTTATAAGGACATAACTTCTCTTAAAAAGGTCCTTTGGCCCACACCAAGTGAGAGTTTGCCGTAGTGGTTATAGGGCAACATTTTGCGGCTATGTTTGTTTCGAGTTACTGACTGAGTGAATTTCTCTTGTCTGCATTCGCTAATCGCTTGAATTGAGGTGTGAACCAAAGCAATTGACGCTATTGTATTACAAAATCTGCCCTTCTCGTTGTAAATATAAAAAATGCATTTGCCTTGATCTGACCGTCAAAGATCACAACCTTCGAAGGGTAAATCAACCGCCACCTCAAAACCAGAGCTTTAGCGCTGTGTTCCTAGCAAATTCTTGAAGCACAATGAATAAGTCAACAACAGAGCAAGCCAAAATACCAAAGCTCTGGTTTGGTGGTGGAAGCTAATTTGAGCTTATTTCACTATAAATTCTATGACTTCTATTCTATTACTATAAATTGGGGAGTCTAGGATTAGTTGAGAAGTTTCATTTTTTCCTCGGGTCAGATCTCTGCAAAATCGTTCAATTCTCCCTGCTGATGCTCTCTTGGTTGTGGTTTGGTGGGTGGTTGGCTGTTTGTGCGGGTTTTGGGGGTACTTCAGTTTTGCCTTATTCTTTACTTTGTTTTGATTTAGCATGCATACGTACCTTACCTTTTTCTCTTAATTTACAGTTTTATATTCTTATAGTGAGGACTCGGTGACCCTGGGTCTTTCCTCGCTAAATATGCCATACAGTAGTGTCCCGCATATAAAAAACATGAATTTAAAGGGAATAGACATAGGTATATCTCATAATCGCTGTCAATAGGCCAGAGAAACGCCCATAAATCCATTGTTTCTTTAGCTACACAATGAAACCGGATGCGTCGAAGCTGTCGAGTACAATAGATTATATTTTTGACCTGGCCCGGGCCAGCTTTTAACCATGTCGATTCCCTTTAAGAATCACCAGACCTTGATTTTGAAAAAATAGCCATTCTTATAAGAACCTGGTGCAGGTCTGAAAAAAGCTTGTTTTTCTATTCCATTAAAAATTTACAATACACGATTACTTACTGTACCTATACCTAACGCTACCCTACTACGGAGACGATACCCCAAGGAGCAAAACATTTTGTCTACCCAGGGAAGAGATGATAAAAAGACAGAGCTACAGCTACAAGTTAAGGATTCTTGCAACTAAATTATTGCGAGTAAAGATTTGGAAAGTTTGGAAACCATGAAAGGTTATATGAAAGGCTTGTTCCTTATTCAAAAACTGAGTTTTTATCAGAAATGTGAAAAGCAAAACAAATTCAGCTTTGCAGTTGAATCAGACTGTACATATCCAAATGAAAACAAGAATTTTGCATGCAAATGAAGCAAAAAGCACTTTCCTTGAATGATTGCAGCTTTTCTTGGCAGTGCAAATTTACAAATGTGAATCAAAATAGTGTAATTTATATGACAATGGAGCTTCTATCTCAGTAGTTCATTGATAGTACATGATTTTTCTAATAAAAAATTTAAGAAACTTTACCCTGATTTGAACTTTATATCTCATTTCATATGAAACAAATCGGACCTCAAATTGAAAACACCCGGGGGGGGGGGGTAACTACCATATATGAAGGTACGGGATGTGCCATTTTTTGGGGTGCCTTTTTTCGAGCAGAAAATAAATTTTGGGGTATCATTTTTGGTAAGATCACAAGTAGTCATAAATTTTTGTGTGTCATTTTAGAAAAATAACTCTTTAGGGTATTGATTTTGATCAAATTTTACTTACTTGGCTAAAATTTTGGATGGCTGTCACAATTTTAGGGGATACATTTTCAATGGCCTGTAAATTTTGGGGTATCATTTTCGCGAAAATTTATAAATTCTAGGGTGCGATTTCAGACGTCAAATGGTACACCCCCGTCACCCTCCTATTGAAGTTACCCCCCCCCCCCGGGTGAAAACATCGTTTCTTATATGCGGGACACTACTGTAGTATCTTGCATTAACTTTGTTGTTTTTAAACTTTTGATTAATAAAAAAAGCCCGAGAAGCCCTATGATATTCAGAATGTACCTGTTGATGGGTCGTAGTATGTCTGGGCTGAGAAAACCAGGTGTCGATCCAATAGATGAATCATATGGTGAATCTTTACTTGAAGTATTTATTTCTTGGTCACAATCTCCTTCTGATGCATCTTCAAAATCACAAGCCGCTGCGAGTCTGCTTGCGTCAAATGGTAGCTACGGAGGAAAAGTTCGAATTTAGTAATCAGGGCTCAAAAAACCAAGTAACAACATAGGTTCCAAATCTTTAAATCGGTGTAAAAAGGAGGGGGTAAAATTCAATGACCTGACTTGAAAGAGACTTTAGCCACTTTTCTATTATTCTACGGTTGGCTTTCTCAGAAATCTTGAATATTTGTCGAAATTACAGCCTATTTCATATTTCAACTCATGTTATGATGTGACGTCAACCAAGTTCTAAATCACAAACCAGAAAAGTGCAAGAGTTTAGCTTGATATCATATTGAAGACATCCATAAACGATGGTTTTCTTGAAAATTATTTGGCCTTTCGTCGACAGGTTTAGAAATTACGATAGTTTTAAGTTAAATTCGAAAATTTTCTTGAATTCTTAGAAAAGAAGAAAAACACTGTAATTCTAAGAATATTGATGATTTCAGAAAAGTCCAACGGCAGATTCACTGTAAAATAGTTCTCAAGTTTCTTTGAAGCCGTTCAGTTTAAAGAAATATGTCATATAATTTTACACCCAGCTTTTTAAAGACTTCAAACCTATGCTCCAAGTAGCATAATAGCGGCGCTGCAAGGAAGTTAGAAAAACTCTAAAATTTCCCAGGAAGGAAGAAGGAAAGAAAGGCAAGAGAAACGGGGGAAGGGAAGGGGACAAAGAGGGATAGACGGAAATGCTTAGCTTGTTACGAGGAAGAAAAAACATTTTTGAGCCTTAAACAAAGACTACGTTAACATCTTTTTCAAATTAGGTGTCATTTGAGTCATGGCATGGAAATCCACCTGACCATGTGACCGGGCGGTCGCAGGAAATTCCCTATTCGTCACATCCTTCAGGAAATCTTAAAAAAATATCTCTAATTCAAGCAAAAGTACCATAGTTAGTTGCTTCTCGTGTAAAATTAATCTTCTATAATGAAACAAATCATTAGAACTTGATAATCCCTGTTGCCCAAATTACATTGTTTCTTGTATCTGGTTGCAACTTCATCCGCATCTAATATTTAGTATCTGATAGATAAATAGGGTGTTTAGTAGCTATGGTTGCGACAGCAATGTATCACTCACTAACTCTATCCCGACAATTCTAATGGCTAAGTTTTTGGAAGGTGAGGAGTGGGAGGTGAAGCCAGATTCCCGTGGTAGGAGCATAGTTCCAAGTTCTTCATGCAGGAAATTTAAGTATGAGTTTTGTCAGTTACCATGAAGAAAAATATTTTTCATGCCCAGATTTGAGTTTTGCGATGACGCAAAATTACCCTTGCAAAACACCCGAATTGTTGTTATTAGTGGGAATTTTCGCATGACATCTAATTTGAGGCAGCCTTTAATTCATACAGAGAATTTCTCAAATGATCTAGCAATCTTTATAACCGTTTTAGATGCCCTTTAGCCATAAAATCGAAAACGGAAACTCAAGATTTCTAACCTCAAGTAATCACAGGTGAGCCTCTGGGTAGCTCGCGAAACAGACTGAATGGGAGGAGAAGAGGAGTCTTGTTCATGTCCTGTGTCCCCTTCCTGTCACTATTTGACAAAATGCAACTGTACGCATTGCTATGTTGGGTAATAAGTACTACCTTAAGTTCGGCCAGGGTGAGAAGATGACGTTAAATAACGTTTGGAAAGAACTGTAACCAAGGCAATCAACATGGATTCGGTTGAGTTGCTGTCGATGAACTTATTTTCAAGAAAATCCATCGAAAATCCGCAAAAATCCTTTGATCTGAAAAAATTTCGTACGCTTTTTGAAATGAGTGCAATGCCCCTCGATGCAGTTCATGCAGGGAACAAAGAACACTGGGCTCTGCAGGGGACATTTCACTCAATCGAAAGAGGATATGAGATGTTTTCAGAATGAAAGGATTTCTACCTCAAGACATCCCAGCTAACCTCAAGGAATCTTAGGAATTCAGCAACAGATCTAAGAGTACCAAAGAAAAAGTCAACAAATGGGCAGAAATGCTTCTCTTTTAGAGGTGCTAAATCTTGGAATGGCCTCTCAGCTGAGCATAAGAATGCTTCCACGATTTACAAATTCAAACGTGTTGACAATCAGTAGGTGTATATATGTATTTGGATTTCTTTTTATTGTAATATTCATCTTAGATCTTAGGCTATTTCATTAGTATTTTATGAAATTGTTATCAGGTTAGTTTAGTTTTTTTTCCAATTTATTTTAATTTGTATGTTTTTTGAGTGGAGGGCGCCTTGTAAATCATCATTATTATTGATGAAGGGCTACCCTCCTTAAATTTGAAAATGAAAATGAAATGATTACTGATTTTTGATGGATTTTTTCTTAAAAACAAAACTATTTTTGCCAAAGGCATACGCAGCTTTTTGGGAGTGAAATGTCCCTCGGCGTTCTACGACCTGAAGGACATCAACACAACCTTATCGACAATCCATTGCTGGGGAATTCGCTATAACTGAAAAGAATTGGCTGTAACGCGTGTCAGCATGTCTAATTATCAGACAAAAAGAAAGAGCCGCACTCTGGATTAATGCTGAATGATGCTATTGTAAACACTGTCTGTTCATGGTGGGACAAGGGCTGAGGAATAACGAAATACTGAATGAATGTAAGAATTAGCTCGATTTGTGTGCGTTATTTGTATATTACGGCGATTATAATTTCCGACCACTGGCCTCAAATCAACCATGATACCAAAAATATAACCACATCTTCTCTTTATATCTGCCACTCCTCTTCTCCTCCCATCCGTTGAAAAACCTCGCTACCATTTCGAATGACAATAATACAGAAGACCAAAATACACCTTTTTGTTGCAGAAAATTTTCAAACACATCCTTTTTCATGTTTTTCATTTGCTTTTAAAGAAAACAAAATCTCAAGTCAAGCAACTACAGCGTAGCTAGATTCTATTTCATGGACCATTCAGGGTCATATTGTGTATAACAAATATGTGCACCAGGTGTACATATTTGAATTTTCTGGTTGAGCCGCGATTTTTGTATCGGATGGGGGTGCTGTTCACATCACACTAAGGCCCCGTTTACACGGGATCAGATCCAAATGGGATCGGATCCATTTGGATCCGATCCACTTTTTGAGGGGCGTTTACACGGGATCGGATCCAGAATTGTTTGCGTTTACACGAGATCGGATCCATTTGGAATTTATGAACTCTTAGCAGCACTCTAGTAAACCTTTTCTCTTATTTCAATCAGATCCTTTGAGATTTTGCACTCTAATAGACTCTTTCTCATCTCTGATTCCCCTCTTTGAAATGTCAACAAAGGATTTTCAGTTAAATCGTGTCACTTCCTATCCGTACCAGTTTGGATCCGATCCCACCCGTTTACACGAGACCTGTTTGGGATCGGATCCAAACGGGATCACCTTCGAAAGTGATCCCGTTTGGGTACGGATAGCAGATCCAAATGGGTTCGGATCCGTTGAGTCCCGTGTAAACGCAAGGCCTATCCGTTACACTTCGGGTACGGATCCATTTGGATCCGATCTCGTGTAAACGGGGTCTAAAGCTATCCGATACAAGACGCTCCAAAAATCAGAGCGAAAATCAATTCACTTCGTAACAGCAGACTAACTACCTCAGTCCCAGTTTCCGCTTCGTTCATTGAATTGGATGTTTATCAAGGAGGGCAACTACGACATGTAATCAGTCTATCACTCCAGCATGGTTTTGGCATGATGTAAATACATTTCTTTTTTTTGAGAACAACAAGAGGCAATTCAATTGAAAAACAAAAGGTTAAGAAACAAAGAATGAGGTTTGCCGATTTACCTCTATTCTTTCTTGGAAAAAAGGAAATAAGCAGGGTTAACAAAACGAAATACCTTGGAGTGACGGTCGATGACAAGCTATACTGGGGGGATCAGTTCAGATTAGTCAAGGGAAAAATTGCCAGCGGCCTGGCATCCTTGCAAAATTTAAAGAACATAATCTCCCAGTCACAACTTATGGAAGTTTATTATGGAAGTTTATTATGCAAATGTAGGCTGGGGAAGTTTATCAGATACAAAAAGGGAAGCACTTCAGCGGGCTAAAAAACAGAGCCTTTGATATAATTGACTCACACAAAAATGCTCAATCTTGCCTTGAGGTCAAACTTTTTAGATTGTCTGTTATCATTGAAGTCTGCAATGACATTGAAAATTTCTTTCTGACATTCATGACCAAACTACCGGGTGACCCAAAAAAAACTTCACGAGCTAGATCGCAAATATTTTCTTGAAAGGAAATGTTATGAAGACAAACAACATATCAGCATGTAGCTGAAAGGCTCCGGTATATTTTGAGACGTTGCTTGGTCAGTTTAAGATATGCGTACTGTCCGAAGAAACGGTTTCAAAAATGCGGAAATTCATTGATTTCTCGGACCATTCTCTCGCTTTCCAGTCCATTTTTTTGGGAAGTGTGAAAAAAGCTTGATTCCAAATTTGCTTTGGAGCATGAGATTTGAATGAGGAACAGAGGTGAATCAGTTTGCAAACAAAAAATTTCCCCAGACGACTTCTAATCCATCGCTATGTCGAGTTTTCACAAAATGTTGACTGGAATATGACGTCGATTATTTCACTCAAAATGAGGAATCCTAGATTCGAAATTTTCATTGAATCTGTTTTTTTTTTGGATAGTAGTCATTGCTTAAAATGACGATGCAGCGTCTCAAAAGACAGCTAAGCCTTTCAACTAAACTGTGATAGAAAGCATTTGGCAATAGCTTTTGATTTCAGGGAGCTAGATATGATCTAGCTCGTGAAGTATCTTTGGGTCACCCGGTAGAAGCTTGAAACGCACAAATAAATTGATCTACCGGGTGAGTCAATAAAAACGCCCGGCGTTTGAAAAAATCCTGATCCCTCAATATTAAAGCAATGATGTTCAAAACTATCTTGTTTTATTCCCCATATGTCAAATTAGGTTCAGTAATTTACCCGGCTTTAATCGGTCATTCCTTCCCGTCGAAATAGGAGATTTTCTGCAGAAAGCCCCTTTCGAAAACCTGCAAAAACGAGCGAAAACAGCAAGCAAATTTTCCCTTTGTTCTCCTTCCTAGCAATAATGACTCTTGGGTGTGCTCATGTATTTTGTCTTCATGAGAGAATGGAATCCCCCTGAATAAGTTATTCACACTAGGGGAAGACTTTTCAACCCGCCAAAACGAAAGCACATGCTAAAGCGAGCTGAAAGTCATCGCTGTGAGGTAAACACATTAGGGACTTTTGCTTGTAATTTTAGTACGTTTTTGAGGCTTCTCAAAGGGACTCATTTTGGAAAATTGCCTATAGAATCTGAACGGAGTGACCGATTTTAGCCAAGAAAATTTGTAAAAATAATTGCACATGTTAGCTATTTAATCAGATATTGCAAAATATCATTGCTTATATATTCAGGGAGCAGTAGCCTTTCAAACACCGGGCGTTTTTTTAACTCACCCGGTAGCAATCACCAGTGTTTTTGCAGCATGATTCGAAACCAGGTAACACTAAAGAGCTAAATTTGGTAATTTTTAAACTAATTACAAGGTCAGCTATATCTGGAAGATGATTTGGTCATCAACCTTTTTACTTCTTAAACAGAGGTTTGGATCAAGCGTCCAAATCTGTTCAATTGGTGAAGGAAAACAAAAGCATGACCCCCGTACTTGGTATAAACACTGCTAGCTGTGGCAAGACGTTGCGGGTTCCAGAACACTTTTTTGCGAGAGTTTATTATCGACAATTTGCACAAAGCGAGTTTGCAATGGTTCAGTTTACACAACGGCAAGCGTTCTTGGTCTCTTTGCTTTGTTTCTCATTATTTTCATTCATTGTTAGCTGGACAGCAAACTTCGATTTGCAACTCGCAAAATGAAACCCTTCTTGCACACTCGCACTTTTGTGTGCAAATGCTACACCACAGAATCAGCTAGCATTGAACGAAAACAACGAGAAACAAGGCCAGAAGGCATATTAAGCTTCACTGTGTATAAACTGAACCAATCATAAAAGTTATCATTGAACTTAATCATACCGGGTGAGCCAGAAAAAAGTTCCCACTTTTGAAAATTCATAGCATCAAGAGTATTTCACAGATTTAAACGATGCAAATTCTAGTTAAATGACAAAATATCAAAGTACTTTTGTGATTTTTCTCGCTATCTCATGAGCACTAGAAATATGGGTGAATTCAACTGTACAAAAGTTTCATGCTTGAAAAATCACTTTAAAAGGGCCTAAAACATTGATGAATCATAAAGACTCCTCTCACAGATCAATAAAGAAAAAGCAATTGTTTATGGGTGAGAGATACCCACTACACACTTATTGCCTTGGGACTGAAAATCTCCCAATCTTTAGTATTTGTTTGATATATAATTGATGTCGTATAACTCTTGAGAGAGGTGAAACACCCATTTCGTATTGTTCTGTGTTACGGGAGTCCTTAAAACTTGATCAATGTTTTCAGCCCTTTTTCAGCCACTTTGTAATCATAAAATGTTTACAAGGCTAAATTTACCGATTCTTATAGGGCTGGCAGAACACCGAGGGAAATCACAAAAATACTTCAATCTTTCGGCCTTTAACTGGGATTTAAATCATTCAAATCTGTGCAGTATTGATGGTGCTATGAATTTTCAAAAGTGGGAGCTCCTTTTTGGCTCATCCGGTATGGAAAGTGATCTGAAGTCCGACGCAGCTTCTTGTCACAGCTCGCAGCGATTATGCCAGGAACAGGGTTCATGCTCTTGTTTTCCTTCAAAAATTTTCCAGATATGGACGATCGATCCAACCCTCTTTTTCAAGAAGTAAAGAGGCCTTTTGATCTAGTTGACAAAGACGAAATTTAGAGATGGGTCGTGTAATCAAACTTTGGTGATTTTTCAAACGTGAGCACTTTTTTTGGGACACCCTGTTTTGTTCCAGAAGAATATACCGGGTGAGTAAAAAAAAACGACCGGCATTTGAAAGGCTACTGCTCCCTGAGTATATATATATAGGCAGTGGTACTTTGCAATACCTGATTGAATAGCTAATCGTTCAATTATTTTTAGAAATTTTCCTGGCTAAAATCGGTCATTGCGTTCAGATTCTGTAAGCGATATTCTAAAATGAATCCCTTTGTGAAACCTTAAAAGCATGCTAAAATTACAAGCAAAATTCCCCAATGTGTTAACCTCACAGTGATGACTTTCAGCACGCTTTAGCACGTGCTTTCCTTTTGACGGGTTGAAAAGTCTTCCCCTTGTGTGAATAACTTATTTAGGGGGATTCCATTCTCCAATGAGGACAAAATACCTGAGCACATCCAAGAGTCATTATTGCTAGGAAGAAGAACAAAGGGAAACTTGCTTGATGTTTTCACTCGTTTTTGCAGACTTTCGAAAGGGGCTTTCTACAGAAAATCTCCTATTTCGACGGGAAGAAATGGCCGATTAAAGCCGGGTAAATTACTGAACCTAATTTGACATATGGGAGATAAAAAAGACAGTTTTCAATATCATTGCTAAAATACTCAAGGAGCAGTAGCCTTTCAGACGCCGGGCTTTTTTTACTCACCCGGTATAAAGAATTGAAAAAAGTTAACAAGCATACCGTGATATTTCTGTTTCTAGTTCTGTATGGTGTTGAATCAAAGATATCATCCTCATAACCTTGATCTTGTGCTTCTAAAAATTCTCGAACTTGTTTCTTTCTTCGCAATGTTCCTCTCTTTGCGGTGACTGTTTCTTGAAAACTGGCACCTGCAATATCAATATGAAGAACATTACATTTCAAGTGTAACCAGAAAAAGATTTTGATCCCATCAAATTTTGCAACAAAGACATAAAATTCTCAAATTTCAAACGATTCCAAAGTCATAAACAATCAAACTTTTGCGATTTAACCACCAAATGTTCGGATTAAACCCAGAAAACTCAAACACGTCATTGCTTATTGAGCTTTGGTTTGATCGTGCAAGCGTTGACATAATCAAATAGGGTAGGGTGGGATGATGTAGGTCTATGGGGCAAAGTGGGTCTATTGAGGCTTTGCTAGAAATACCCTTCCTCGTCAAATCAAGGAAGGTTGGGTATTTTTATTGTGATGTCTACATAATAAGCTGCCTTTTGACATAAAACATTCGTCTTAGATTCACTTTCACTGAACGGCCTACAGTGGAAAAATTTCAAGGCCTAGAAACACTTCCTCGTGCCACTGTTATTTTGGTTTTGTGGGCCATCAAATGAACATGACGAGAGAGTACGGTCTTTTCAATGAAAAATAACTTTTATTTCAAAGTCACTGAGGCGATGTTTTTTATATATCAATTTCGCACCAGGTAGGGTAATGTGGGTCTACTGAGAATTCAGCCATAATTTAAATTCAACGAAGCCTTGAATTGCTTAAAATTTTCCCATATCTATACAACTTGCCCCGTTGTTTTGCGTCTAAAATGTGAAAAGGCTTTGCTGTTACTGTAGTTGCTGTCTTGTAACCAGCAAATGGGAGTAGAGAAACTCCAAACAGTTTTATTTGACCGTCACTGTCAAATTCGATCACTGCGTTGTAAGGCGGAACGATGATTATTTTGGGTAGCTTGTGTAAAACAAAATTAGCTGCTCTTCAGCGTCTTTAATCCCGAGCACGGTCAATAATAGAGAATGCAGAAATTAAAGATCGTTGGTCTTGTTCCTGGCTATATGTAGAAAATACTATCCGTTATGACAGGAACGTGATGATCTACAAGATCATAAACAAATCATGTCCTGAAAACCTTTTTGATAGATACTTGCCCAGATCATGTTTCCTTCGTACAATACGAGAAATTCTCAGGATCTTCAAATGCCTAGATACAGGACAGCATTTTGCAAAAAGAGTTTTCACTATGCATCTTTGAAATCTGGAATGATACACCTTCCACGATTCATGAGCTACCGACTTTAAATCGTTATAAACAACGACTAAAAATGCATTTGAAGGGCTAGACTCATTTTAAAACACGACTCCATAGAACAAATGCAGATTACGAATTTAGGATTTTAGGCTTTCTAGGAATCTGATTTTTAGATTTGAAGTGTAATTAAGTTTTCTATACCGGGTGAGCCAGAAAAAAGTTCCCACTTTTGAAAATTCATACCACCAAGACTACTTCACAGATTTGAATCATTCAAATTCTAGTTAAAAGCCAAAAGATTCAAGTATTTTTGTGATTTTTCTCGCTGTCCTACCAGTGCTAGAAGTATTTGTAAATTCAACTTTATAAAAATTTCATGGTTGCAAAATGACGGAAAAAGGGCCTAAAACATTGATCAAATCGTAAGGACTCTATTTACACCGAACAATAGGCAATAGGCGTTTCACCTCCCTCAAGTGTTGTAAGACATCGATTTTTTAACAAATGCGGAATATTTTCAATCCTATGGCAATTAATGTGTGGAGGATATCTCTCACCCATGGGAAGTTGCATTTCCTTCATTATTCTGTGCGAGGAGTCATTTATTCTTTGATCGATGTTTTAAGGCCATTTTACAGTCATTTTGCAACCATAAAATTTTTGTAAAGTTGAATTTACCTAAATTTGTAGTGCTCGAGAGACAACGCGAAAAATCACAAAAATACTTCAATCATTTGGCTTCTAACTGGAATTGGAATCATTCAAATCTGTGAAATACTCTTGCTGTTATGAATTTTCAATAGTGGAAACTTTTTTCTGGCTCACCCGGTATTTATTACTGAAGGGATTTTTTCGTGTTACGATAAGGTTAAATGAAATGAAAATGAATGATGGATCACCACATGAGGACGGTGGTTTCATTTTTGTCGCGGGAACGGGATTTCGACGATAAAAGGCAAAGATTGGGACTTTATCGAATTGAAAATAGTTGGGAAATACAATTCCATTAATTTTTTATTTATTTACTTTTACACATCCTTATACTATACAAGTTTTGAAAGTAGACCCAGTTTATCCGCTCGTCGGGAAAAGTGGGCTTGTTTTAGTTGGAAAATTAGAAATTTTGTTAAAAATATCTAAATGCCTTTATCAGAGCTGAGATCTTTTGGCAGGAAACATGGAGCATTGAATGCCAATTAATCGAAAATTTTGAAAGTGTTTGTATTTCATTGTCGTTTTACCAGCTACTTTTTTGAAATTTTGCTCAATTTAGACCCACATTACCCCATGCTATGGGATATTCCGCCAAGCAGAGATGGGATGTTTGTTTGTTGTTTTCAATTTATTTTGAGTTGGCTTGTCACAATTTCTAGCCACTGAAGCTAATTTAGGCCTACTGTGCATGCCGCATCCAGGCATGGGACCCCTAGTTTAACGTCCCTTCCGAAGGACGACGAGGTGAGTTCTGAAGTCAGGCCTCCGCGGTCACTCGTCCGGAGTTTGATCTCACTCGACCGAGCTTAACTTCAGTCACCTGACGAAAACTGAATAAGCCATTAGGCCACTCACCCATCCTGGATGAAAACCGGACGACATGAAACTCCCATGCACATGCAAAGTGAAAATTGTACGTGTTTCTATAGGCAGCTGGGGTATCCTGGCAAGCCGAGACATCTCGCCTAGGCGAGCATAGGGTTCAAATCGTTAAAAAAGAAGTTGCAAAATTGTATCACATTTTTCCATGAATTGAATGAATTCGAAGGAACTTTGGGTAATTTGCTGTAAATCTGCCGTGGCAATTTCTTGATATCCTAATTATTTTCAAAATGGTGGCATTTTGATTATTTTTGTGAAAAATCATCAAAAATTTTGAAAAATTAGAATTGTCGTAAATCTTAGACTAAACAAGGAAAATTGATAAAACCTTGTAGAAAGCCATGACTTATGAAGTTCTACAAGATGGTTGCAAGCGAAAATCTGTAGTTCTTCTGGTTAAGGATTTAGAAAATTGATGGGGTCACAGCCTCAAAATTAATAAATGCCACCATTTTGAAATGAATCAAGTTATCAAAAGATTGCCGTGGCAGAATTACAGCAAAAAGATTATTTAAAGTTTCTTTCAAGCATTTTAATTCAAAGAAAAATGTAACAGAATTTTACACCCACCTTTTTAAAGATTTGAGCTCTTTGCTCCTAGGCGAGATATCCCGGCAAAGCGGGATCACGTAAACAGGCCAAAAACGAACGCAAGGAGTGCAATCTTCGAACAATTGCACTCAAATGGAATATTCCTCTGACTTTAAATTAGTCTTAAATTAGTCAGATACTACCTGTATCTGTTTTAATTTGTTTTGCTTTCTCATTCACTTTCTTTGACTGTTTCACAATCTTTTCTGCTTTCTTTGGGTGTTTAAGTTCCTCGTACTGCGATTGACAACTTGATGAACTTTTTGTACCAACGAAGGAGGCCACTTTTTGCCAAAAATAAGGACGGTTTGGATGGAAATGGGAAAGTGCACTGCAAACAAAACAGAGATGAACGAAACAATCTACACAACAAGGAAAGCCACCATAGCTGTATATAGTAACATAGCAATATTTTCTTCAACTAATAATTAAAGACCGTTGTTCGTTGTTTCTCAGTTTAGCTACTGTCCACTTAATTAAAGGGAATAGATATAGGTATATCTCATAATCGCTATAAATAGGCCAGAGAAACGCCCACAAATCCATTGTTTCTTTAGCTACACAATGAAACCGGATGCGTCTAAGCTGTCGAGTACAATAGATTATATTTGTGACCTGGCCCGGGCCAGCTTTTAACCATGTCCATTCCCTTTAAAGATACTCCAGAAAGATAGTGTATAAGATATAGTCCGTGAAAAATACTTCATACACCCTTCGTAATGGCAGAAATATTTTGGCGCCAAAACCAAACACGACAGCGTATGATATTGAAAATGCACGTTTCTTGCAGCGAAGATATGGCATACAATGCCATCCTCCTTAAAAGAGTCCCAGACATTAAATAGCTTCAAAAGAGACATTAAAAACCATCAGTTTGATTGCAACTGTAGATTCTGCAAACGATTTGTTGAAATTTAGGGTTTCTATGATTGTAATTGATAACCTCTTTGTAGATACATCTTCTTGGAAGAGACAATAATAGCCAGGGTGGCGAATGAAAATAATAGGACTAGTCGCACTCAGCATCCCTTGTCAAACACCAAACATTTCTAACTCCCAGATTCCCAAAATGAATAGATTCGGAGCTTGTAGTCAGATAGATGAAGTGCAGGCGGGGAGGGGGAGGGGGATTGGTTGTTTTTTCGGTTTGATTTGAAAATGGTCCTTGAAAATGAATTTGAGACCGGGGAATGGAAGTTAAAGCGAATAGGGGGAAGGTTTGGGTGGGCTATGTTGTGTAAAGTGAAAGATGGGCTATGGCCACTGGGTGACGGAGTAGGGGTAGGGCGGCTGTAAGTAAGATGGCCCTGGGTGTAAAAAGTCAACATACAAGGGTGAGAGAAAATCGAATGATACGTTAGATAAACTACTGAATTGTACGGAGGACCTGAGTGAGGAAAAGAAGCAAGGCGCGGTATTACTTTTACCATGATACCTTTTAAGTTTGTTATCATTAACGTTTATTCAAGTTTTGGCTGGTATCAATTAGCTAATCAATTAGCTAGACGAGAAGCCACCCTACACTAAAGCAATTACTATCATTTATTATTATCGGTCTAGCAGTTGCACGGCTATATTGCCTTTCACTCCAAACGTTTTGCGTCGCTAAGAAGGAGCTATGCACTTCAATAGACGATTGCGCTAAAGAAGGCGGCGAGGAATTTTTTACCGAGATGCACTGCGTTCTTTAATCGAATTCCTATAGAATCTTTAAAGATTTGTAATTCGAACGCAATGCATCTCGGTAAAAAATTACTCGCCGCCATCTTTAGCGCAATCGTCTATTCATGTTTGGGCCTAAGCAAAACAGAGTCAGACAAATCGAAATAAAGGGCAAAAAGGTTAAAGACAAAAAGATATGCTGATAGTTTTTACTCAAAGTGACCAACAGCTATGCAGACTGGATAAATAGGAAGCTAACGGGTAAGAAATTCTGCAATTTTTACCCTCCTTTCGGGGGGCGATGATGCATTGATTGAAGGCAAGCCTTTCCCAAAAAGTCGTTGCTTCATCGCCCATGATTGTAGTAGTCAAAGAACACGTGATCTCTTTTTCCAGAGGGGACCGCAAATTGCGATCAGCTTTGCTGCGATGGAGGGCAAAGCCAGTTCACAAATCTTTAAGATGGCCTTACATAACACACTCATTATACTAAACTCATAAACACACCGTAATTTGTAGAAAGAAGACTGTTAATTCCTATGAAAGAAAAAACAACCAAAACAACCTTTAACTAGAGAGAAAACTATTGAAATCTGCAAGAGAAACACTCTTAATATCTGAAGGGAAAGAAATGAATTACTAACTCACAAGTAACTGCAATATAGAAGAATGTTGAATAATTAAAAACGCGTTTCGTCGCAAACTCGTTGAACTCTATGTAGTATAATTCGTTTTTCTCTTGCAGATTTCAACGCTTTTCTCTCTAGTTACTACTGGGTAGGTCAAAAAAATGCCCGGCGTTTGAAAGGCTACTGCTCCCTGAGTACATAAGCAATAAAATTTTGCAATACCTGATTGAATAACTAGCATGTTCAGTTATCCGTTTTTATTGACTCACCCGGTAGTTTATCTTAGTTGTTGTTCTTTTACAGGAGTTAACAGTCTTCTTTCGACAGACTATAGTGTGTCAATGGGTGTAGTACAGTAAAAGCCCGCATATAAGAACCTAGTGATTAAGAACCTACAGGCTGAAAATTATGAAATCAGACCCCCAATATATAAGAACCTATTCAGCCTGAAATTTGAAATAGGTTCTTATTTGTGGAGATCATCAAACTAAATCAAACTCTTGTTGCTTTGTCATTAAGCCTATACATACTGACTCTGCCATATGTGCAAATTGCAAAGAGCTCTAAAGATGCTTTGAAAGCTGTTCATTGGTTTATGTAAAATTTCTGACTTTTCCACGAAATGATGTTTTGAATAAGGCCTCATGATCTCATGTGTCTCTCAACTGACAGTAAATAATGGGCGTGAAGTTTCAATCTGAACAAAAGAAATACCTGGAAGCCATGAATGAAATAAGAACCAATTTAAGAACCTAAACAGCCTTATTTCCTACTAAATACTCAATACACAAGAACCTAATCAGGCTGACTTACAAAATTGTAGGTTCTTATACGCGGGTGTTTACTGTATGATAAGTCCGTTTTTAAGGCTATTTCAAAATTTCGTACCACAAATAATTTGTTTGTATAAATCTGTGAGAAGATAAACGAGTTTCTATTGCAGCTTTGCATGGAACCAAACAAGATACAAACAATTATTTGTTCAATGACATGACTCAAAAATACTTAAGTTGGCTTTACGGCAAATTTCACTCCAGAAAGCTTTTCGCACGAATCATTTCTCACTCACTGTTAATTTCGCGCTCCTTGGGTGTTAGCGAATCCTGACACCATACGAATTCAATAAGGTATGTCCCCACTATTATATGTTCAAGATATGCATATTGTAATATGATGCTTCGATGTTTCAAACACGTTCAAAGGATAATGGGCAGCATAAGGCCTTTAAAAACGAAAGTACTTACAATTTCAATTTTTCAATTTCCTCATCACTCCAGTCTTCATTAGTTGATATATCGACAAATGACGGACCATATCCCTTCTGAGCTGATCCAGTAGCCACCCTTCGATCTCTAGATTGCAAAACATGAGTGTCATGATCAACAACGGCTTTGTTTGACATTGGCCGTACTGCTGTATATTTGCCTTCAACAATGTGAGCTGATGGGACAATATTTTGATTTCTTCTCATACTCTTCCTGCTGCTATCATTTCTGTCTGCTGAAGCAGTTGCCTCGTCATCTGTTCGTCTCTTAAGAGAAGGCTTTTCACCTCTACGAAAATTCAAAAATATCATTTCACAACTCCTATTATGTAATGTATTTTACATCAAATAAACAACAATATCACATGCAAAAGAATGAGAATCTAAACCGAGGTCATAAATATAGCGTCTGATTTGCATGACTTCGGTTGCATTCTCATTTTGGTGAATGAGTGCATGTGATTTGTCATAAATTTGAGATGGGAAAGTATCGCGGAATTCCATTTTATTCGTGCCGTGCAAGAAAATCGTTAAATGGACACCAATCAGTGTCAGGCGCCATCCACAGAAGCACTAGATAGCGCAGGATGCATTGAAGAAGGCACTAGGTTCCGTCATAGTCTCTTGACAAGAGACTATGGTTCCGTTGAATGAACGTACAACTGCAATCGCGGACAAAACTCGTTGGGACAGATGTTTTTTGCCTTAAAAGAGGCCTTTCCTGTATGTAAACTGCTACCTTTCACTGCTAATGCCCCCCTCCCCCCATTGCAATGTTGATTGCTGAAAGAAGACATACTTGTCAACTCGTCTATGAAATTTTCATCAGCTTTCAACATTGCAATGGGGGTTGGGGGGGATCTCAACTCGAAATTTCCTCCAAAATGCAAAGTGTATCATGAGTTTTGTCCGCGATTGTGGTTTCTTTTCTTGAACTTTGCAAGGGTGTGGTCACATGACTTGAAATTCTATGTTTATGTGGGACATTTGTATGATGTGGGACAAGTTAAAAAGTAGAGAAACGACGTATGACCTCCGATTAAACGATCTCTTACAACTACCAACCATAAAAAATAGCCTCCTATGGGATTAACTCAATACTATTCTGGTGGAGAATCCTGTGGAACTCCATACCTGATGTGATAAAGAACAACCAGAGCATAGCTCGTATAATCAAAACGCGGAAAAGGGGAAAAATGCAATTGTACCATATGTAAATAGCATTAGAGATTTAGGCCCCGTTCACACGGGAACGCAATCGTTCCGTTCCATCTTCGTTCCAGTTTCTGGAACGCAAAAATAGACTGTTCACACAGGAACGGAACGATTGCGTATCGGTTTTTGTTTCTGTTCACACGAGAACGCAATCGTTCCGTTCCACAGTTTTCTCTTAAGTCCTTGCCAGTTTTTCCAGCAACAACTACATTCACACATGCGTTTAGGCCAAAAATCTTATCATTCCGTTTTTTGGACCAGTCTTGCACCTCATTGCCTGTTCACACGGGAACGGAACGGAACGATTGCGTATCGTTCCACTTTCCGTATCACTTATTTTATCGTTCCACTTTTTGGAACGGAACGATGTTATTTCAAGCGTTCCCGTGTGAACGCAACCCCTGAGCGTTCCACTTTTCGGAACGGAACGATATGGAACGGAACGATTGCGTTCCCGTGTGAACGGGGCCTTAGGTTTGTATTCAAATAGTTGGTTTAAATTAGTTGCCCTTCCCTTTAGAGCAAACTATTTATATTAGCTCACCACCTTTAAATGAATTCATTATTAATCATTATTATCAATGGTAAAGTAAATCTCCGCTGATTTTATTTATTAGTTGTCCCATATTTTAATTTGCTGAAGCAGCAATTTCTTTATAAAGAATATTTAGTAAAAGATGAAATGAATGAAAAAATGAATGTCCTCGTACCTAAACTTGCTTCCTCTCGCCTTCTTTTCTTCATTTTCCCTTGAAGACATCGTCCAGGTATGCGTAGATGCTTTTCTACCTCCTTCAACAACAGCGCGACTAGGAGGTGAATTTTCTTTATTCAAGATTATTGGGTGACGGTCCGACTCTTGAGGATTCATTCGCTTGAGTGCATCATTTTCTTCTTCATTAGGCTCTTTGAAATGAACTCGATATGGTGTCCTACCTCTCGGATACATTGTCGGTGACTGTCTCTGGATAGCCCGTCGCACTGCTGTTTTGTCTTTACCCTCAGAAAACACATCATCTACATATGCTCCTTCTGGATACAATGTGGTTGAATTTCGCTTTAAACCTACTTTTTCATCATCTGAAAATTCTTCCCCATAAAGAGCAGACTTCCTTCCTTTGCCGTCTTCTGAACTTCGACTTTCCTGTTTGCAGTTCAAGCGATGATCTACCAAATGATCCTTCGTTTCTATCTCCCTTTGATGCTGGCTCAAATCTCTTGCTCCTTTGTGGTAATAATTCAGATCTTGGTTATCAGCATCGAAACTCTGAAACGTAGTGCCTCCTTCGATTCTACGTCCTTTGTGGCTGGTTTTCAAAATTCCAGGTCCCATGTGGCTGCTCTTCAGCAACCCACAAGTAGCCAATGGGGACTTCCTTGGAAGACTTTTAGGCCTTGCAATGTCAGTTTCATTAAGCATTCGTTTTTCAACGACAGGACCCTGAGGATGGTAACTCCGATGACGAGGGTCTTCCTCATATTCTTGCTTCTCCTGACTCTTTCTCAATGCTCGACGAATTGCCACAATAGGTTTCATAGGAAAATCCGAATTTTGAATACTTTCACAATCGCTCTCAATAAACACTTTCCCTTGATCGACAGCTGTTTCTGGATCATTACTCCGGGTGCCTTTCTCTACTTCCAAGCTCTGTTGGTTCTTTTTCAACGACTTATTTGTGACATCAGCAGACGCCCTTGGCGTACTTTTAACGGTTCCACTCTTAGTTTCCATGCGTAACTCTCTTTCATAACCAGCATCCATTCTTGGCTTCACCCTTTTTATATCTCTCTTTGCAGTTTGTTTACCTGTAGAATCGTTCTGGTAATTTCTGGTTCTCTTCTCTAGCGTCGAAGTCTGCGTCACCGTACCATTCAGCAACCCAACCATACTTCTTGTCACTATTTTACCACAGTCTTGATCGGTGGTGTCACAAACTGTCACTCTCTCCTTACTTCTCGTATCCTTTTCCAGCCTGGAGGTCTGCTTCATCCTGTCTCGCGGCAACGCAACCTTACTCTTTGTCATTCTTTGATCAGCCTCTTCTTGATCAGTGTTGTCATGACCTTCCTCTGCCTCGTGATTGCTGATCCCCTTCTCCAGCCTTGAGGTCTGTTTTATCCTGTCCTTTAGCGATGTAACCTTACTTCTGGTCACTATCTGACGAGATTCTTGATCGGTGGCGTCACTAACTTCCACTTTATCGTAATCTAGGGTCCTTTTCTCCAACCTCCTCCTCTCGGGTCTTTTCTCAATCCTGTCCCTCAGCAATGCATTGTTACTTGTCATTATTCTTTCAGCAGATTCTTGATCCGTAGGGTCATCAAATCCCTCTATCTCGTTATCCTTGGTTCTCTCATTCTGCGTCGAGGTCTGCTCAACCCTTTCCTTCAGCAACCCAGCCATTCTTCTCGTCATCCTTTGTCCACACTCTTGATCGGTGTTATCACTGACTTCCTCTGTCCCGTAATTTATGGTCCCATTCTCCGACATTAAGTTCTGCTTCACCCTGTCCTTCAGCAGTCCAACCTTACTTCTAGTCAATCTTTGAGCAGACCCCTGATCCGTGGCATCACTTTCTCCTGCGCTTTCAGTTTCGCACATATCACTTGACAACATCTCATTACAGCTCCGAAGCTGTGAGATTTCATTTTCTCTTTTAGCACGCTGTGCTTTCCTTCTTGCCTTCAAATTAGCTTTCTGTTTGCATTTGGTTACCGAAAACTCATTCTCATCAATAACAGGACCATGTTTGCCTTGGGTGACATTAATACCCTTCTCAGAATATGAGCAACGATTTTCTTGAATTGTTTTCCGTGTAATGTCTTTCTGCTGAACCGATTTTTGTTTGCTCACTGTTCCCTTTTTGGCTAAATTCATACCTTCTGAATCACGTGAATTTGGAAAACTTTCTCTATAGCTTGTAACCACATCACTTTCTTTATTTTTATTCCGTAATAACTCATTGGCTCCCCTCTCCTCCAATCTTCTACACCCGCTGTCTGCACCATGCTTCTTACTCCGAAGACTGTAGTTGCTGTGTAAGGAATCTTCTCTACTATCAATCTCTTTCCTGTCCAAATGTTTCCCTCCTGATTTGAGATCATTTTCAAGATCACTGCTCAAATTGCTCAGGTCATCTGAGCTTCCACTTGGAACAGCAGCATTGTTTGATTGTACTTGCGAACTCAATGGTTGCTCTCTGTCATCTTTCTCTTTGCTCAAATATTTTCCATTGCCTGCTACCATAACCTGCTTATCTTCTTCACAAGGGAGACCTTTATCCGTTGCATTACCTTTGGTACCGTTAACTATCATTTGCCTCGATAAAGCAGAATTAAACTCTTCAGAATCTTCCACTTCTTGAGCACTTTCATGATCGTGATAATTGTCTTGCTCCTTAAAATTTCGGTCATGTTCAGATGCCTTTTGTTCTTGTGTCGTTGTGCCTCTCTGTTCTTTGTTGCTTTCAATACCGGAGGCAGCTTCATCAGCAAATCTTTTATTGTCCCCTTCTGCAATACTCATCTTTCTTCCTTCAACTTTTGAGATTCTCCCACATGATCCCCTATCCCCACTACCTAGAGCCTCATCCCTATCACCTTTATTCAAGACATTCACAATCTGACAGTCTTCACCTATATCCAGGTCTGAAGAACCACTCACTTCTTTAGCAATAATGACAAAACTCTTCTCTTTGCAGCGTCTTCCCTGCTTCTCATGGCCTTCAACTTGGTCTTTGCCCCCAAATTCTTCCTTTTTGATAAAAGGCTCGTTCTGTTCGACTAGCAATCCCTCTTTTTTGACATACAACTCTTCTCCCTTAAGAATGCAGTTGCTTCGATCTGTACCTATTCTATCATCAAAAAGATCCCATTTCGGAATACCTCTATGTCCTCTTGATTCACATAATGGTGCCCAAATATCTTGATAGGCTGCATGCCCCAACTTCTTGCTGGGCTTCTTGCATTGACCGATTTCATGGTCATCTGCACTCGCAAAAATTAACGGAGAGTTGTCAAATGCAGTCAAGAAATCATGACACTCAGGTTGCATCTTTGCGAGCGACGTGCATTCTTTAGTCAAATGACTTCCCTTGCGTCCTCTTAAACTTGATCTAGTTTTGGACATTGCAAGATCTTCGACCTTTATTTCCCTCTTGACACACTTTTGGTCAAATATAAACCGTTCTTTGTCATACTCCTCAGAACTGGTTTCCGGCTGAGTCGATCCATCATCTGTTTGACTAGCGTTTGAAATGACATCCCGTGACCTATGACTTATATCAAACTTCTCGCCCCCTAATCTTCCGCTTCCATATGAGCTACCACCTTTAGACAAATTTTTACCCGGTCTATACCGCAAATTATTCCGACGTTTTCTTTTTACCTTTATGCTCCCGCCATGAAAACGTAAATTTCCCAGCTCCGGTTGTAGTAAACCAGCATTCTGGCTGTGGGTGCATGGTCTTTGCAAGTTAGCAATCCCTGAAGTATTGTAGCCAGTTTGAGATTCAATTTTCAATCCTTCAACTGTGGCTAGGCCATCAGACAAATGTATTTCTTTCTTGATGATAGCCTCTTGGGTATTTGTATTGCTAGTCTCCAAGGTACTGCAATCAATTTGTGATTCGATTTTACATTTTTTCATGGCTTTCAGGCCATCATACATATCTCCATTGATCATATCTTCGTGACAACCTGCATTGCTAGCATCCGAAGTGTTGGAACAGCCTGGAGATTCAATTTTCAATCTTTTCATGGTAGCTAGGCCATTGCACACACCAGGCTCACTCTTTAGCTTATCTCCATAGCTATATGTATTGCTTAGGAAATCTTCATTCCAACTTTGATGGCTTTCTCCTTCAGATTTTATTTCCCCCTCTCCCTTTGGCTTACTTTCATAGCATTTGCTTACGACACGCTCATCCAAACTTTGATTGCCTTCTTCTTCAGACTTTATTTTCTCCTCGCCCATTCTAAATCTCTTTCCCGTGACACCGCTATCTTTTCTCCGTGGCATGCCAATCCGTTGTGGTCGCTTTCTTTTTACACTACTTTGCCTTGTTTCCGAAGGTCTTCGTTCTTTTTTTGGCGTTTCATTACTAATATTATCACGACTTTCGTGCAAAAAATTTTGACTGGAATTCTGCGATGCTCCTGCAACGTCACTTAAAAATTCGTTACTCATTCCCTTGTGAATTTGACATCTAGAAACTGTATTCTGAGAGTAAGAGACTCTCGAATCTCCTGGCATTGCTCTTATTTGCAAAGGATCAAAGCTTTGCTCAGAAGAGGTATCACGTTGGCCTTGATGCTTCCTACTAAGGATTTCCATCCTCTGTCTGGATGGCATTTCTCTCTTTTCTGGAAAATCGTCTTCACATCCGGAAACAACAGCACTTCGTCGCCGCTCTCGGGTCTGGGTGCCCGGTCGTTGCTTGTGATTTTCTTGCCTAACGGTTGAACTGTCTAAGATTGCAGTGGCTTGATTCTTTCGCATAAGTTTCGTGTTAGTACCTTGGAGCACTGGCACAGATGCTGAAAAGGACAGATAAAATACTGGGTTGATTTAGAAAAAGTTTTGAAGCCTGTAGCCGCCCAGATCTTTATCAAATTCAAATAAAATGATGATGCTTGTGTAGCACACATGTCAACTTACACTACGTTCACACGATGCCGGCACACTTTGAAGAGGGTGGACAATGTGACGGTAGCAGAATTTGAGGTAGCGTTCACACGATGCCGGAACAATTTGAAAACGCTAAGCAATTTTATGGGATACGCTTTATAACAATTGTTGAAGAATCTTTGTACCACAAATTCAAACAAGTTAACTTTCCCACATACAAAGCAAAAACATTACGCAGTACCTTTTTCTTCAAATTGCTTTTCATTACTCTTCACCAGCTTCTCGTCGTTCATTGATGCCCGCCTAGAAAAACGTATTACATCAATATCGTTGTGTAAAGTTAGTTGACGGAGCTAAGTAGGGTTACTTTAGACACCTCTTCCATAATCGATCATATAGCTACAACTCGTGCCAGGAACATCGTCAAATCTGGAGTGCATGAAGTTTCTATGAGTGATCATTGTATGGTATACTGCATCCGTAAGTTTAATGGAGCAGTAGAAAAAAGCCATAAAATGATCAAAACTCGTAAGATGAAAAATTTTAATGAGCAGGCATTCCTGTCTGATGTTGCTGGCATAAACTGGGAACAAATGCTTAACGACACTGATGATATCAATGTGCTTGTCAACCATTGGACTAGCATATTCTCTCTCATCATTGACAAGCATGCCCCATTATGTGAAATGCGTGTCTCCGAAAAGTACTGTCCTTGGATTGATAGAGAATTAAGGGATCTCATGCGGACAAGAGATAAACTAAAAAAATCTGCTGTCAAGAGTAAGTCTGCACTTTTGTGGGACTCATATAGGCAAGTTCGCAATAAGGTCAACTCTCTAAACACCCAGCAGAAGAAGGAGTACTACAACAACAAGATCTCTGCATGCAAGGGTAACATGAAAGAATCATGGAAAACAATCAATGAACTTCTCAATAAGAGGTCGAAGTCAAGTAACATTGTTAGCCTAAAGGAGTCTGGTTCAGAAACTGTTCACAGGAACGACATTCCTGATGCAATGAACAGTTACTTCTGCTCAGTAGGTAAGGATCTAGCAGATAAAATCAGTCCAGTTCCTAACCCCCTTCTATCAGGTGACTTTGAAATGAATAATACCAAAGCAAAGTTCCACTTCAGGACTATTGAGGTGCAGGAAATCAGAGATGCGTTTGCCAAGGTTAAAACAGCAAAGAGCTTTGGAACTGACGATATTTCCAGCTACTTCTTGAAGCTTGCCTTACCCTTCATTGAAAATTCCCTTGCTTTCGTGTTTAATACATCAATTGAGACAAGTATTTTTCCTGACTCATGGAAAGTTGCTAGGGTTACTCCTATTTACAAAAATGGAGATAGGGCTGAAAAGTCAAACTATCGCCCTATATCAGTCTTACCTGTCATTTCAAGGCTCTTTGAAAAACTTGTAACCAATCAGGTGTACCAGCATATGGAAGATAATGGTTTGTTTTCATCTGGCCAATCTGCCTACTTACGCCTCCATTCTACTGTAACTCACTTACTTAAAAATACAGATGACTGGTACAATGGGCTGGATCTTGGTAAGCTTGTAGGCCTTGTTTTCATTGATCTTAAAAAAGCTTTTGACACTGTTGACCATGAGATTCTCTGCCAGAAATTGGTGCACTACGGAGTCCAACAGCGGGAACTCGCATGGTTCAGATCATACCTGTGCAATCGAAAACAATTCTGTCGGGTCAACGGTGTCAGCTCAAAAATTGAGAGTATAGATGTGGGTGTTCCCCAAGGCTCATGTCTGGGTCCCCTTCTTTTCCTTATTTATATCAATGATCTGCCGCAAGCTGTCCAAAATTCAGCTGTTTCCATGTATGCTGACGACACAAGTCTGTGCTACCAGTCTTCGGACATAAATGTGTTGAACGAGGCCATTAATAACGACCTCAAACAACTGGATACTTGGCTTCAAGGCAACAAGTTCTCCTTAAATGTTGCAAAAACAAATTCCATGCTTGTCTCCACCAAGCAAAAGCATAATATCCTCAAAAGTCGAAATGAAGACTTGGATTTGAAAATTCGCAACAATGAGCTCGAAATAATCCAAAAAACAAAATACCTTGGTGTTCAGATCGACAACTCTCTTAACTGGAAGGAACACATCAAGACTGTCTCTACCAAAGTTTCTAGAGCTATTGGCTTTTTAAAACAAGCCAAGACGTTCCTACCGAAGGAAACATTGAAGACTCTTTACACAGCTATTGTCGAGCCACACCTTCGATATTGTTGCTCTGTTTGGGGTTGTGCCGGTTCGACTGAGCTTAATCAGTTGCAAAAACTTCAAAATCGAGCTGCAAGAATTATAACCAACAGCAGCTTTGATACCCCAAGCAGACCACTTATCGACCAGCTGGGCTGGAAGACCATTGAACAACTCATCGCTAGTGAATCTAAAATAATGGTCTTCAAGTCCCTGCATGAACTGGCTCCCCAATACTTGTGTGACCTTTTCACCCGAAACTCAAAGTGCTCTTCGTATGTCCTGCGCAATTCTGAGACAGATTTAAGATTACCCATGAAAAAGTCAAGTAATGGGCAAAAATGCTTTTCCTATCGTGGAGCAAAAGTGTGGAATGAACTTCCTGCCGATACCAAACAGGCATCTTCCCTGAATAGTTTTAAAAAATCTATTTAGGAATTTTTCCTTTTCCCTTTCTTTTATGTTAGATTTTGTAGATATTGTATTAGGTTTTTATATTATGGTTTTTATATTGTAATTATTCTTTTTAGTATGTAATTGTATATTAAAGTTTTTAAGTGGAGGGCCCCTTGTAAAACAACTCTGGTTGAAGGGCTACCCTCCTTAATAAAATGAAAATGAAATGAAATGAAATGAATGAAATCTGTAAACAGACAAATGAACGCCGACGCACGCTATTGTTTCTGTAACTAAGGCCCCGTTCACACTACTCCGTTTTTGTAAGTATCCGTTTTCGTTGCATCGAAGCTACCGTTCACACTATTCCGTTTCTGTACAAAAACGGAGAGAAAAACCTCCGTTTTTGTGCGTTCACACTGATCTGCCCGATAACAAAAACGCAGCGAAAAACATCCGTTTTTGTGCGTTTACATTGCTCCGTTTTTGTGAATCTCATTGTTGCATATTGGAGCGTTTTCAAAAACCTCCGTTTTTGTGCGTTCACATTGATCAAATGCGTTTTCAAAAACCTCCGTTTTTGTGGATATCCACTTTTGACAGCGTTTTCGAAAACCTCCGTTTTTGTGGCGTTTTTGTGCGGATCAGTGTGAACACTTTCACAAAAACGGAGGTTTTTCTCTCCATTTTTGTACAAAAACGGAGTAGCGTGAACGGGGCCTAATAATGTCCATGCATGTCTCGAAATCATCAAATACAATGAGGTAATTTTAGATCCCATTTACACGATGCCGGTAGAATTTGGAAACGGTATAAAAAAGTGCCGTTTTGGTCTCGTGTCTACACGACGCCGGTAGAATTTCCAAATTCTACCGGTAGAATTTTGTGTCGGTTAGCAAAACGGCAAAGTTTGCAATTCTTCCGTTTTCAAATTCTGCCGGTATCGCGTAAACACACTTTGCAGGTAAAATTTTATGCCTCATTCGTCAAGAGGCAAATATTTCTAACGCCCCTTGTTGTCCATATTCTTGGGCTGTTTGTAAACCACGAAACCACGAAATCATGAAACGAAATAACGAAACGATATACTTTTCACGAAAATATATATTGACATATGAAGTGGTTGTTTATATGAATAAATGGAGAGCCAAGTAAGAAAAACTGACCCGGTGACAGCAACTGTTGTCTTTATTTTCCGTAAAAACTCTGTGGAAATCTTCGGGGGCATTCCCCCAGGCCAACATAGCCTTTCCAATTTTAGGTTCTTGCCAGGCCAGGAACCCGGGGGAGGGGGTAACTACCATATATGCAGGTACGGGATGTGCCATTTTTTGGGGTGCCATTTTTCGAGCAGAAAATAAATTTTGGGGTATCATTTTTGGTAAAATCACAACTTGCCATAAATTTTGGAGTGTCATTTTAGAAAAATAACTCTTTAGGGTATTGATTTTGATCAAATTTCACTTACTTGGCTAAAATTTTGGGTGGCTGTCACAATTTCAGGGTATGCATTTTCAATGGCCTGTAACTTTTTGGGGTATCGTGTTCGCGAAAATTTACAAATTTTAGGGTGCGATTTCAGACATCAAATGGCCCACCCCCAAGATAGTTACATACAGGGACTACAGCAAATTTAGCGCCGTGGACTTCAAACAAGATTTAGTTCATATGGTCTCATCTGAATTAAGTGAGATCGAGGACTATGGTGCTTTTGAGGCTGGGGTCATGCACGTACTGAACGAACATGCACCCGTTAAGAAAAAATCAATTCGTGCAAACGATGGGCCTTTTATGACAAAAGCATTGCGAAAAGAACACATGCACCGAACTAGGCTACGTAACAAGTATCACAACAATAGAACTGATGTAAATCTTAAGGCATTTAAAAAGCAGAGGAACAAATGTGTTAAATTGCTACGAAAGGCAAAATTTGATTACTATCAGAATATCAACCTTGGTAACCTTACGGATAACCGTAAATTCTGGAAGACTGTCAAACCAATCTTTTCAGATAAGGTCCAGGTAAACTCATCTTTGACTCTTATTGAAAATGGTAGAATGATAAGCAACGACTCAGAAATTGCAGAGATTTTCAACCATCACTTCGCAACTATAACAGATAGCTTAGGGATTTCTATTAATGAGTCGGTTTTGCTTCCTACAGATGACATACTAGATTCCGTAGATAAAGCTGTCAGGAAATATGATGCCCATCCGAGTATCTGCAAAATCAGAGAGAATGTCAAGATCGCCAACAAATTTGAGTTTAGTGAGGTTTCCACTAGTGATATTGCTACTCAGATAAAACAACTTAATTCGAAAAAGGCTTCTCCAGTTGATAGTATACCAGCAAGAATCCTTAAGGAAAATTCTGACATATTTAGTGTGGTTCTCCAATTTTTGTTTAACTCACATATGTCTAAATCCACTTTTCCGGAAGAACTGAAGGCTGGAGATATAACTTCTCTCTTTAAACAAGAGGATGCTTTTTCAAAAAAGAACTATCGACCAATTACTGTTTTACCATCGGTCTCAAAAATTTTCGAACGGTTAATGCAAAATCAAATGTTGCCTTTCGTCCAAAGCATCCTGTCTCCACTCCTATGTGGTTTTCGAGAGGGCTATGGCACACAGCATGCACTTCTACGTCTTATAGAAACCTGTAACAAGTCGATAGACAGTGGGGGGATTGCAGGGGCTGTTTTGACAGACCTTTCGAAGGCCTTTGATTGTCTAGATCACGAATTACTAATCGCAAAATTGAATGCGTATGGTTTCAGTAGATCTGCCTTGCTGTTCGTGTATAGCTATCTCGATAACAGGAAGCAGAGGGTAAAGGTGAATGGTTCGTTCAGTACGTGGACAAAAACCTCTCTGGGTGTACCACAAGGTTCAGTCCTGGGGCCCCTTTTGTTTAACATATATCTGAATGACTTGTTTCTGTTCCTGGAAGAGACTGAAGTCTGTAATTACGCGGACGACACAACAATTTATACATGTGGTCCTAACGTCGAGAATGTTCTCGCAAAATTAGAGAATGACGCTCTCGTGATAAGTGAATGGTTTCCAAACAATCGTATGAAGTTGAATGAAGATAAATGTCATTTGATGATTTTTGGTGGAAAGAGCAACGAAGTCTCCGTCAAAATAGGAGAGGCTAGCGTGAAAGAAAGCAGAGAGGAGAAGCTCCTAGGGATAATTTTTGATCAAACATTGAGCTTTAAACAGCATGTCAGAGCTCTTTGCAAAAAGGCCAGTCAAAAACTTCATGCCCTCGCCAGAATATCCTGCTACATGGACACGGAAAAGTTGAAGCAGGTGATGCAAGCGTTTGTCTTATCTCACTTTGGCTACTGCCCCCTTGTTTGGATGTTCTATGATCGAACTTTAAATCATAGAATAAATCATATCCATGAAAGAGCATTGCGTTTTGCGTACAAAGACTATCAAACAGATTTTGAGTCTCTTCTGGGGCAAAGGAATTTGGTATCTATTCACGTAAAGAATCTACAGTTGCTTATGACCGAAATTTATAAAACAAAGTCTGGCTTAAGTCCTCCTTTTATGAAGGATATTTTCACTGAGCGCAATACTGGTTACAATCTAAGGCACGGTAACGACTCGCTGATTCCAAAAGTTCGTACAACATCACATGGAATTGAGACTATATCATTCCTTGGAAATAGACTTTGGTCGACTTTACCAAATATAGTCAAACAAGCAAGCACACTTCCTATTTTCAAAAACCATATTAAATGTTGGAAGGGCGAGAACTGCCATTGTAGACTTTGCAAAACATATATACCACAGGTTGGGTACCTAACATGATACGATATGTTATAATTAAATTTTTTAAACGATTTGTAATATATTTTCTTTTAATTTTAAGTTAAGTAGTAGGCCTTAATTAGCAGTAATGTTGCTATTTTAAAACTTTTTAGCCTACTGTAAATAAATTAATGATGATGATGATGATGATGACTCGCCTATTGAAATTGGCCAGGGGTTTCCCGGGGCCAGGAAGTTTCATGGAGCAGAAATCCATTGCGAAATGATGGATTTGGGTTGGGCATGATAGCAAATTATTGTTCAAAACGTTTTGTTGATTTCAGAAAAGTGGATTTAACTCCAAAACTACTCAACAATTTTTGGTTTTCTTTCGCTATATCGTTAGCTAGGTTGTTGATCTACAACTTTACCAAGTCTGATTGAAAAAGCTAGACTAGATTTGTCGCAATCTAATTTTATGTTTCTGTTTACTAAATCGACAGCGAAGGGTAGAAACCTTGGTCAACTGATTAGCACATGAGAAAGAGTTGGACACTTTTCTAAAAAAAGCCTAGTTCCAGATCTGTGTTCATTGTGGATTCCTGGAGAAATTGATATTTTGTGAATGCTCATGAAAGTCTCAAAGGACGCGAAAAGGAAGGTTCTGAAATTGCTGGTAACATTCAAGAAAATGATACTTTCACAAGCGCTCCAAGGATGTCTATTGAGACTTGGATCTTGCGCTTGCAACAGATCATGTTCATTCTTTTGCTAATGGAAACACTTCAGAAAGTTATTCTAAGGCTAAAGTTTTGAAAGCGTGATTCATAATATGGTAATTTGTTGGCCAAGGTATGTACCCTTTAAGTCGAAAAGTAAACAGAAATATGAAATTCGATTGTGAGAAATCTAGCCAACCTTTTTAAATAAGACTTGGTAAACTTTTAAATCAACAGCCTAGCTATGGTGAAAGAAAACCAAAAATTTTTCGAGTAGTTTTGGAGATAAATCCACGTAATTTGAAATCAACAAGAAGTTTGAAAAATAATTTGCAAAGCAAGCCTTATAGGAAACATTGCGATTTATATCTCCTTCGATTGCCAAGACTATGCCACAGAGAGACCTTCTTCTCGTTTTCGATAGACCGAACGTTATTGGAGAAATTGACTGTTTTCTGAGGAGAGCGGTTTCGCAAAACGGCAACTGGCAGAAAGGGAAAGTAGAGTTACCCCAAGGCAAAACTGTAACTCACATCAAACTAAACTTCACAGCAAATTCTTTGATTACTGTTTCCCAACTCGCTGGAAATCCATGACGAAACTGCTCAATGAAAGTCTTTGGAAAGTCTTAAAAAAAAGAGCGAAATTGAGCGAAGGCTTAAAATTAAAATAAAGCTGGTATGAAGTAGCAGCCGCTCCAAAATTTCAAAATCGTTAAGCCTGGTTTCCATATGGTATAAACAGAAATATAAAATTTGATTGCGAGAAATCTAGCCTAGCTTTTTCAATCAAACTTGATAAAGTTGTAGATCAACAACTTAGCTAAAGATAAAGCGAAGGAAAACCAACATTTTTTCGAGTAGTTTTGGAGATAAATCCACTTTTCAGAAATCAATAAAATGTTTTGAAAAATAATTCGCAAAGCCAGAATTAACGGAAACAGTGTGATTTGCATATCTTTCGATTGACAAGGCTATGTACCGGGTAAGTCAGAAAAAACGTGGGACGTTCGTCGGACTATGGGGTCGTATTGAGTCCTTCGATCATCGTGAACGAAATTTTTCCAAGCAGCTAACAGTCTAACTTAGATCATCAACCTTTCCCCGTTGAAATCGGTCTCATAATGCATTTATTAGAAAAAGATTTCCTTCATAAGACCTTGTATGGGATTCTTGCAACCTGATGGAATCTTTAACCAAGCCTCTTCAGCAGTTTAGTCCTGCCAGAGTTGCAAGTACACGTGGAAGTTAAGCATGGTTCACAATAGGTCGTTTAAGTCGCTAAGGTCGTGCAGAAAGAAAAAAGACAGAGACTCAGAGTTTGAATCCTTTGTCTTTCGGGTCTTCCTGCACGACTGGAGCGACTCAAAAGACCTATTGTGGACCAGGCCTTAGGAAATGCATTGTCAGCAAAAAGTCCATTGCATTTAACAGAGCGCTGATCTGCTTGAAAGAGACCTCTTCGCAAGACGAAGAAGTTCGAATTATTAATGTCTTTCAAAAATATTCTCCACGCAGGAAAAGTTATGCTAAGACATCCCAGGGGAGATATACTATCCCCTAACAATGTGATTCTGTAACTTTTGCCAAAATAAACTGCGGAAGGGGCTTGGCAAAAGATTTCACCAGTCTGCAAGATTCCCATACAAGGTCTTTCGAAGAAAATCTTTTTTAACAAATGCATCAAATGACTGATTTCGATGGGAAAAGGTCTAAATGCGATGTCATAGTCCGCCAAACGCCCCACGTTTTTTTCTGACTCACACGGTAGAACATCGTCCATTTTACCACTTTTCGATAGATCGAACAGTATTGGAGAAATTAACTGTTTTCTAAGGAGATTGGTTATTCAAAACGGCTATTCGCTGCTCACTGGAGCGGAAAGCAGAGTTACATTAAATTCTAAGTTGAAGCCTGACCTATGCAACTGCGAACACTGAGATAATTGAATTTGCAGCACCTCCACAGTAGCCACACAAACTGGGCAACATTATTTTGGGGCACCCTGAAGGAATTAGGGACCTTTAGCAACCAGGACGGCAACGCCAGCCAGAACGTCATCTTGTATGATACAAACTGAGTATAGCTAGTTTCCAACGTTACCTTCGCATGTTCTAAAATAAGACGAGGCAAAATCTCCTTCTTCATCTAAAAACTTCGGAACGCTCTGTTTCCTTGATAATTAACATTCAACATGACGAGTTTCACTTTGAAGATCCAGATCTGAAGAATAGCACGTTAGAAATAGGATTTCCAAGTTGTCCAATTGAAAAGGGCAACTTCACAGACTCTTAAGGGAAGCAAATTCGAACGGAAAACAAAGAATCTTTTCAAGCCGAAGTTCGGAAACAAAGGGCATATTTGCGTTTTCATTGCAGTCGCCGTCCTAGTTGCTGAAGGTCCCTATTACGGTGTTTCAAAGGCATGGAATTATTTTGGATATACCAGATGTATTCGAAAATCGTTAAAAAGAATAAATACAAAATATAAATACCATTTTGCAACATTGCCTTTTCATTGATATTAGTTTGGAGTATGTAGACTGATCCTGTGACAGTCTTGAGTTTCCTGGGATCATTATCCACTCTTTCTTTAATGACTGTAGTGTGCCATGGCTCATGTCTATCTTTCCTGTAGAAGGCAAAAATTATCAAAACATTCAATAGGCATTTCCACTCTCTAGAAAAGAAGTTTGGATTGAGCGTCTAAATCTGGTAAATTTTGTGTAGGAAAAGAAAAGAATGACGCCCGTACTCGGGATAAAAACTGCAAGCAGTGGCAAGGAGTTCCGTCGGATTTCAAAATAGAGAGTTTATTATCGACTCATTTGGCAAAGTGGGATAGCAATGGTTCAGTTCAGGGACAAGTGTAGTTTAGCGGGCGGCAATAAATGTCATATTCCTTCTGCAAATATTGAACTGAATCCCAACCCTTACCCTAACCCTAACAAACTCTAAGTCGCCTTAAGTAACCCTAACTTACCCAAATACCCTCTTCTGAAGCTAACCCTAACCCTTACCGTATGGCATACAACAACATAACATTCAAATACTGCCAGCTAAACTGCACACTAGCCTCAGTTTACACAGAGCCAAGTGTTATTGGTCTTTTTGCTTAGTTTCTCGTTATTCATGGTAGCAACGCAGGTGCGTACGGAGTTTAAAACACCAAGTCAGAAACAGGACTTTCCCTTGCTACAAAAGCAATTGTGTCACCCGCGGTTTGTCTCGGGTTTTCAATGGAGATGACGTCAATACCTGTCAAGAACAAAGGACAAATTTATGCCTACAGAAAAGACTCAACAGTGGTTGTCTGACAGTTGATTTATCTCCAGCTGACAGCGGATTCTTGGGAGGGATGTCTAATCACAACAATATTGAATTTTCAAGCATATTTTGTGGTGAATATGGCACAAATCATCAAATAGTATGAATTGCAACCCCTTTCCAGCTTGAATGTAATCCGAAAGTCTTCTTTTGGTAAGGAGAAGTACCCTGGACTTTGGCCAAGGGGACCTGGTGTGAGCAAAATTGCAGCTTTGAATTTTCAAAACGTTAGGATGAATCACATTGGTTGGATTTCAATTGGAAACATTTCAATCAGATACCCCCTACTGTACTTTAAATTGTGTATACGTTTTTAGCTACGACAGATATGGTGTGCATAATGCTTGAATTTTGATGAAAATCAAAACTGAAATAGTATACAAAATCAACTTACATTTTACTGCCATCCAGGATTACAGAAAACTGACTGGTTATTCTCATATGCCAGTCAAACAAACCAACTCCAATTACTTCTGGTTTCTGTTCATCAATCTGCATTGCAGCCTCTTTTGCAGATTTAACTTGAATTAGATCATGCCCAAAATCCTCAGCATTTAATGTCAAAATGTCAGATGAAGGTTTCTCTCTACTCTTAGAAATCAATTTGTAGTTTGCTCTAATATTCCTCAAATTCTGAAGCAAATTCTGTTCGTATTGAAAATAGGACTGTTGGTCTTCTTCATTGTCATTGTTATAATCATTTGAAATGATACTTTCATCATCATCATCAATGCTATCATCATCATCAACATCTGAGCTATCATTGTCTGATTCATTGCCTTCCCATAACTGGACATAATGATCAAGGGGGTGGCTTTCCAAATCCTCTCCATCATTAGTGCAATACTAAAATAGAAAATGATAGATTTTTTCATGCTGGTTTAGTAAAGAAAAGTAATCTCTATCCAAAAGGCCAATATTTCCTATCAAGACAATAATATTGTCTTAGTGGTGCTTTTACAGAGTTGGAGTGGGTGCGGCTGGAAGCAGTCAAAGTAGTGGCATGGGGAAGATCTCCTTGTGCACACACTGCAAAAACTGGAAATTTTTTTTCTCTAACCTACCTCTTTGGGTTTTGAATTTCCAAACTTTTTAATCTGCAATTACTTGGTTACAAGCTACCTTAACTCATAGCTTAACATCGTATTTACTTGTAGTATGTTGTTCGTCTATGTTTTTCGTCCCCCCGTTGTTTTGTTGCATACAGTTTCTTGTATTGTCCTTGTCTTGTTTCATGTAACCATGGGGTAGTTGTGTAATTTTCGCTCCTCTTGGTATTGTCCCTGTAGTGTCGTATAGTTATAATTAGAAAGTATAGTAGAATGTAACTAATATTGTAAATTTTTATCTGAATGCCAGTCTGCATTCCACAAATTTTGTCCGCCACATATTCCCACCAGTAATTAGATAGCACAAAAACTTACGCCAAAAGTTCTAATTCAACAACCAACTTGGGTTCCCAGTAGCAGAAAACAGTCTAAATTTCACACCAAAAACCACTCAGTTCAGTTCACTTTCATTTTGAAATTCCACTACATACATCCTTTGTATACAAATAATCAACTAAGATACAACAACTACAAAATGACAACTGCAAATTACAACAGGTAGAAACAGAAACAATAGGAGTATGTATGAAGAGGAATATTTTTAAAGGAGGAGCTCTCTCAGTAGATAAACTAATCGTGGAGAGAGCACCCCCTATTTTAAAAACCGAATAGTAAGTTGATTGGTGACTAGAAATTAATTAATATGAGACAAATTTTCTTGTTGAAAGAACTAGGGTCTGTATTTAGTAGAGAACAGATGAAATTTTAGTTGACAACAGAAACTCATAGCTGAGGGAGCTTGCTTGATGTTGAAGGGAATGTTGTTCCAGGATTTTGCACCAGCATATCTAACAGATCGTAACCCGTATTGCAATGTATTCTCCTGTGTCATAAAAATATCACCTAATTTACACGCCTTAGAAAAATTACCACTGGCGGGTAATTTTCCTTCATGCCGCTCCACCACATGATAAATGTGGCAGGAGGGCATTGGAATGCACCCGGGTCTGAATGTAAAAAAAAAAGAATGCAGACTGGTATGTTGACTGGTGGGATTTATCAGGCAGTAGGATCTAGTAAATGTAAAACTCCTTGTATCAGCATACAAGTCAAATCTTTCAATAGGGCACAGGGAAACCCATAAATCTTCCAATTTCATGCCTATCAGCCAATGGTGTTGCCATATTCTCATCACATGACCGAAAATAAGCTCTTTGAGACAAATTTTCGAGTACCCTTATGAAAATCAAAATGGACGTTCGAGTAATAAAGATATAGAGCTGCTTTTGCCATGAGTCGATTCTACAGGCCCTATTCCATATTTTACATTTTGCATTTCAAGAAAATCTCATCAGGGATCAGCACTACATCGAATTTCATGCAACCGAAAATAGGCCTTATTCAAATATCATTTGCAAACGCAACAAATAAGATATAGCTTCCAAAATTTCACACCTTACGTGAATAATAGCAAGGAATAAAGATGTTTCTTTGCTTCAGTTTTCCAAATCCTTGACGAGTCTCAGCTATTTGCGACGAAGAAAGCTGTTGGGCCTACCTTCATCCACTGCATAATGCCATTATTCTGTTTCAAATCGGCTTCTTTGCTGTAGCAAGGTAGCAGAGCTATTCACCAACAACATAACACCAATTTCCACTATTCTCTGCTGAAAAATTGCCATCAACTTTGGTAAAATGCGATGAACTTTCAACAGCTCTTCGCCATACTATCTATTCCAAGTTTTGAAACAGTGTGCTCACATGGAAAAATTTCTGTTATTGTCAAAGCGCTCATGATGTCATGGTCAAGAGGTAGGTCTTGTATCATCCTCTCTCTGCATTACAAGGATTTGGCCTTTGTTTTAGTATGAAAAAGTGGAAGGGATTGAGGCCGGGCTTTCAAAATCATCAGTATCTCTTAAAAAAAGGAAAATGGTGAATGAATATTTCAAATGAATTTGAATTATTCAAATGATAGGAGGCCTAGGTATCTTCGCAAGCTCCAATACCCTTTAAGTTCCATGAAAAAACTTTCATATTCATTCAAATTATTTTGAAATATGCATTCACCATTTTCCTTTTTTTAAGAGATACAGATAATTTTGAAAGCCGGCCTCAATCCCTTCCACTTTTTCATACTAAAACAAAGGCCAAATCCTTGGAATGTGGAGAGAGGATGATACGAGACCTATCTCTTGACCATGACATCATGAGCGCTTTGACAATAACAGAATTTTTTCCATGTGAGCACACTGTTTCAAAACTTGGAATAGATAGTATGGCGAAAAGATGTTGAAAGTTCATCGCGTTTTACCAAAGTTGATGGCAATTTTTCAGCGGAGAATAGTGGAAATTGGTGTTATGTTGTTGGTGAATGGCTCTGCTACCTTGCTACAGCAAAGAAGCCGATTTGAAACAGAATAATGGCATCATGCAGTGGATGAAGGTAGGCCCAATAGCTTTTTTCGTCGCAAATAGCTGAGACTTGTCAAGGATTTGGGAAACTGAAGCAAAGAAACATCTTCAGCTTATTCCTTGCTATAATTCACGTAAGGTGTTTTTTGGCAGCTATATCTTATTTGTTGCGTTCTCCCAAATGATATTTGAATATAGGCCTATTTTTGGTTCCATGAAATTTGATGTAGTGCTGATCCCTGATGAGATTTTCTTGAAATGCAAAATGTAAAATATGGAGTAGGGCCTGTAGAATCGACTTGTGGCAAAAGCAGCTCTGTATCTTTATTATTACTCGAATGTCCATTTTGATTTTGGTATCGAAAATTCGTCTCAAAGAGCTTATTTTCGGTCATGTGACGAGAATACGGCAACACCATTGGCTGATAAGCGTGAAATTGGAAGATTTATGGGTTTCCCTGTGCCCTATTGAAAGATTTGACTTGTATGCTCCTTGTATCACATGTGCAGTATGATATATATTTTTAGGCCTATTGTATGTAAATTCTCGTTTTTTCAATTGTTTTCAATCAAATTTCATTAATTGTTTACGATTTTTCATGTTTTGTTTCTATCGTGTTACACTGTAATGCTAAAATGTATACCATTAGGCCTAACGGCTTTTCTGCTGGCCGGCTTCTCATCTTGAAAGTGTTGTTGATCTTTACCTTCTAGGTATTAAATAATCTCAAAGGACCACATACCTTTTGCTCGATTGCACCTAGGTCTTGTAGCCAACCCTCGTACCCTTGCCACCTAGCCGCCATTTGCTATCGCACGTTCTCCACCAAAAGTATTCAGATTAGATCACTCGCCGACTGCAGCCATATTTCTTTCTCGCGCGCTTTTGCAAAGAGAGTTCGTTAATCCAATTCAATTCAATCACGTGATCACATTTAAGACGTAAGCATTTCAAAGGCCAAGGACACGATCAGACTGATTATTACACGGGCAACGGGGGGGGGGGGGTTCTCGGCTAAATTTCGGGCATGGGTGTGCCGCCCACAGTTTCAAAATGTTGGCTTGACCAATTTTTCTGAAAATGATACCCTTGGCTAGACTAATTTCTACATCAAAAGTGCCATGAGTCGGCATTTTCTAGGCAAAACTTGCCAAATTTATGCATTGGACCAAAATTTGAAACAAATTAGGGTTTCTTTGCAGGAATCACCGAAGTTTGACATTTCTTTGACCAAAATTGCCAAGAAGTATACCCTTGTCCAGACTAAATGGACTAAAATTGGCAAAAAGTATATCCTTGGCTAGACTAGAAGGTTTGAAAAAGCATACCCCTGCGGGCGGCACATTCCCAGGTACCTTTACTATGGAAGAACAACTCCCCCCCCCGGGTGGATTATTATGTGGCCGCAGTTAGTCAAGCTATGTATGCATGTATGTATGTATGTATGATTTTGCCATGAAATTAAAATTACAATATAAATTAATAAAAGGAATGTGATCTAATTACAGGAATATGATATTTACGGGCAAAGAGTTAAAAATGAAGTTTAAAAACACCCCAGGTTAAAAATGGCAGGGATAGCATTAAAAAGGTCGATAAGATTTTTAATGGAGATACAATCTATCATAACCCATCTTGATTATGGAGATATAATCTATCATAAGTATGATCCAGACTTGAGGTTAGATCTCACAAAGAGACTAGAACAAACTCAATATTCTGCAGCGCTTGCTGTGACTGGAGCATGGAGAGGTACAAGTAGGCAGAGGCTGTTCAATGAACTAGGCTGGGAAAATCTCTATGACAGAAGATGGTACAGACGACTTTGTCATTTCTTCACCTAAAACTACTCAACATCCTGAATACCTTTTTTCTCACATCCCACCGGAGCGTAAAATTACCTACAATTTGCGAAATCCAGGCGCTTATCCGGAAAAAGGTTCCAGGACTGCTCGTTTTTCAAATACATATTTCCAAAATGTAATAGCGGAATGGAACCTCCTGAATAGTGACGTGAGAAATTCAGAATCTCTCGCGGCATTCAAAAGGAAGTTAATTTCAACTGTACCACCGTTAAAAAACTCCATATATGGTGTTTATGATATTGTTGGCGTTAGACGCTTGACAAAACTTCGCATAGAATTTAGTCCTCTAAATGAACACAGATTTCGGCATAATTTTGACTGTCTCAGCCCAATTTGTGCATGTGGATGTGCCATTGAAGATAACCAACACTTTCTCCTGCACTGCCACCTTTTGGTCAGCTCACTGGTATTCCAGGCTTAGATATCACGAATTTGGAATCAAACGCCCTATGCGAACTGTTATTATTTGGAAGTTCTCAACTGAACATTATGGCGAATCGAATCATTCTTGAAGCTACAATAGCCTTTATTGACAAAACGAATCGTTTTGATTAAATTGCACCGGGTGAGTCAAAAATGGCGGCTGATGTTTGTGAAGCTATTCGATTTCATCTTCCAAGCATTCCCGCGTGCTGTGGCTCACCTTGTGGCGGGGGTGTTGGCTTGGGTGTGAGGTTTCTGCCTAACTGTATGTGGTGGAGGGAGTCCTTGCATCTTGGTTGGCATTTTTGCTGTGGGGTGAGTGCATTTGACTCGGCCGGTATATCATATCACAACACAAAGCAGCAATCACTTCCCTTTACCTGTTTATCCTTTGTTTGTTTTTGTTTTCTTATTGTAATTAGTATAGTTGAATTGTAAGTGCCAGCCGCAGTGGAGACCAGATGACCAAGTGTCCTTCCCCGCTGTGGCTGGTACATAGAAATGTATCAATTTTGTATTTTTAACGTTCTTTTTAGATCTATATATAAAAAAAGACCTTGTTTCCATAATGGTCCCTCCGGAGGTATTATAAAAATAAAAAGAAATTTGTTTCGGAAAAAAGGATCTCTTTAAAAAAAATTAAAAAAAAAATACATAACATTTTGAGGGGACAGGTATGTGCCATCAATATGGGTGGGCTTGTGGATAGGAATTTCTCTAAACAAAGGTCCTTTTTGGCAGATTTTGACAGACAGAAAATGGGCAGCTTTGGCTAAAATTTGTAAAAAAAAAAACAGTTTAAGTTAGTAGTTTTCCGCCAGAATTAGTCATAAAAGTGGGTGTGAAAGCAAGTTTCGGTAATTAGAAGAGGATACATTTCTGAAAGTCGGGCGGCAGACCTCGATCCATCCACAATTCATGCATCCCCGGGCATTGTCCGTTACTTTTTGGAAAGGGAAATCTTCCACTGAGTGCTACTATGCAAATGATTCAGCCCCCTCCCTCCAACCTCCCAGCACTTCCCAGTAAATTAGTTCCCAGATCCCACAAAGAATTTTTGTGAAACAAAAACAAATGGCGGACGGAAGGGTTGTCACAGCTTCGTTTCGTCTAAAGTCATATTTGTTTGTCTGTTACAAATTTCGATGAAATCAAGCGCTGGTTTTCACCAAGAACAAAGTTTTTAGCAAGAATAAGGTCATCTAGCATATGCACAGAAACAAGAACTGTTTGCAACGCGACAAGAGTCGAAGATTTCGCTGCACGATATTTGCATTGGCCTTTTTTTGACAGGATGGCCTAACAGTTCGCAGGTTTGTCGATGTTTGTCGCTGTTTGTGTGGCGGTGCCGTTGGAAACAATCAAAGCAACGATACTCTGAAGAAGCTATCAAAGACCTCTGTCATAGGATATTCAAGATAATCAGATAATATTTAGCCTAAGGCACCGTTCACAGAGGCCCGCAAGGTTTGATTGCAGCTACAGCTTACTGGAAGTACAATTTTATATATTGGCCATTTTTAGGAACGATATATGCCTCAAGAACGCTTCCGGTTGCAATCTTTACATTTTGCGTGTTAGCTTTCTACTAAAAATATTAAAGAGACCTACTGAATTGGGAGCTAATGTTGAAAATCGCAAAGGACAATGGAAATGGACATTGCTAAAAACAGCTCATCAAATATGAGTGGGGGGTTTGGATCTGATGACTCAAAGCCACCTTTTGTTTGCAAAATACCCCTGAAGTTAAGTCAATCAACTCTTAGTGTTAGGCCATTCCTCAATCATAAATCAGAAAAGCACCCAAAGACGCTTATTGAAACATTGGATGGCTTGCGTCAGAATGGTGACTTGTGTGATGTGACACTCATTGTTGGCTCTAAAAAGTTAAAAGCCCATAAAGTAGTGTTATCAGCATGCAGTCCCTACTTCAGAGCAATGTTCACAGGTGAAATGACTGAAAGCCGACAAAATGAAGTGAATATTAAGGATGTGGATGAAAAGGCAATAGAACAATTGATTGATTTTGCATACACTGGTTCTATCAGAATTGATGAGACAAATGTCCAGACTGTGTTACCCGCAGCTTGCTTGATGCAGCTCACTGAAATCCAAGAGACATGTTGTGAATTCCTGAAAAAACAACTTGACCCAACCAATTGCCTTGGGATTAGAGCATTTGCTGATACTCATGCTTGTTCTGATCTCTTGAGGGTTGCAAATATTTTCTCGCACCACAATTTTCAAGATGTCATGGAGGGTGAAGAGTTTTTACACCTCCCAAGATCTCAGTTGATGGAAATTTTGTCAAGTGATGAGCTGAATGTTGTGTCAGAGGAGCAAGTTTATAATGCTTCTATGCGATGGGTAAGGTATAATTTAGCAGAGAGAAGAGACATGCTACCTCAAGTATTGCAACATGTTCGTTTGCCTTTGGTCAGTGCCAGGTTTCTGGTTGGCGTGGTCAGTGCCGATCTATTGATAAAGAACAATGAGTCTTGTCGTGACTTGGTGGATGAAGCCAAAAATTATTTGCTGCTTCCGGAACAGCGATTGTTAATGCAAGGACCAAGGACAAGACCAAGACAGCCAGCAAAAAGAGGAGAAGTTCTATTTGCTGTTGGTGGTTGGTGTAGTGGTGATGCAATAAATAGTGTTGAAAGGTAACGTATTGCAATTTGAACATTCCCATGTTCAGGAAATGTGTAGGGTGCCCCAAAAAAATATTGTGCCCTGTTTGTGTGGTGGCTGTGGAGGAGCTGTACCTTTCATTATTCCATTGTCTACACAGCTGCATAGGATATGTGTGAACTAACAGTTTGGAATGTTGTTTGAGTCAGTCTGACAAGTAGGTTCTTATTTATGGTCCAGAAAATGCACAAAATAGTTACTTCAAAACTTGAGCACTTTCTTTTCTCCAAGAATATGAAAATCCTGTACTATCATTTAGACTACCCTCACATGAGAAAACTCAAACCCATCTGAGTTTCAGATCGGTTTGAGTATTTGCCTTGTTTGCAAATTTGCTTCCCCCTCACATGAACAGTTTCAGACCCCTTTGAGAATATAAAACAATGCATGCTTTCCTTCCACTAATAGAACAATTAAGATTGTTTTGTGGAAGATATTGGCATTGATTCATAGCATTTAGATCCAGCTGGGTGACTTTGAATGAAATCTTTATTGTTTTGATTGCCAAAGGAACGGCTGGAATGTCAATCATATGTGCTTTGAAAAGTCATTTCGCCCCAAAATGAACAATTTATCTGCTCACATGAAAATTTCAGGTCGACCTGAAAACTCAGACCACCCTGAGAAAGCGAAATGAGTTTCAGGTTGACCTGAGTTTCATTTCGCCTGTGTCATGTGAGCGCGCTAAGGGCTTTGACTGTAGAGCGAAATGAGTTTCAAACCGATCTAAAACTCAGACCGGTTTGAGTTTGCTCATGTGAGGGCACTCTTAAAGTTTGATAAAAGGATTTAATGTTGTATATGAATCAAGGTTGCCATTTGGCCAATTTAACAGCCAAATTTCTTGATGCTGGTCCTTTTTCAGAACCCTTGGCCAACAAAAGATGATTTGGTCGAAAAGGCAAACGTTGGCTGAATTCTGGCCATGAGCAGACAGGGCCTCCGACGAGACTCGAAAAGTGGAGGGGCCAAAATTTGATATGAAATTTACCATAACACAATATGACAAGCTGTCTTTCCAGGGATGACTCCAGAGGGAAAAGTGACTTGAGTTGTACGAGCGCAAAGTTCGTGCAAGATTCTAAAGTGGGGATTGTTTGACAACGCTCTTTAAATCATCAAAAAATCCTCATTTTAGATTAAAGCTGGGAGAACTATGAGGTACAGTTTTGTAAGGTACCCTACCAAAGAAAGTGTGTAGCATTTGCTTTGGCTCCTCGGTTGCCTAGACTTATGCCGACAAAACATGGAGTCTTTGCATTCTGCAATGATTATCTGCTTTTTGGTGCAGTTTTTACAGCTTGAACATTCTTATATTCATAGTGATTTGAAATGTGTAGATTTTGATATAACTGAAAATCGTCTATGATTGTGCTCAATAATGAAGTTGGTTAGTTTCTAACGTAAAATTTCACTTATGAACGAAAGAGGGGGTTGAATCGAATGGATGCAAGGAAATTTGCTCAAATGTAAAAGAGCATAGGATCTAAAAGGGAATTAAAACGATTATCAACAAATTTTTCAGTTGCATGTTCTGGAAAAAAGTGAGGGGGCCATGGCCCCCCCGGCCCCCCCGGCCCCCCCGTCGTCGGAGGCCCTGGCAGAAAAAAACCATGACTAAACAAGGAAACAACCATTTTTGGACAGTTGATGCTCAAAATCTAATTGAAAATCTTAAAATTGCTAGTCAAAAAAATGGCAAAAAATGTAAAACTTGATGTAAGTTTCAAAAGACAAAAGGTGTAAGAGTCATTCTCGCACACAGATTCACCCCCAACTACACTATCACTGCAGATGATTGGCTGAAATTTGGCTATTGAAAAATTTGCTTGCTTGGCCAAATTTTGCCATGAGCCGTAACAGTTTTGGCCGGGACCCATTTCAAATATCTGGCAACCCTGATTTTTGCTACTGTAACATTTTTGAATTGCTAATAGTGATGATGATGATAATGATTCATGAAAAGGCATGACTGAAACTACATAGCTACATGCTCTTTCATACGCCCCCAAAAAAGCAAAGTTGGTTTGTCTTATACATAAAAAAAACAACTTTTTAGACCCTTTCAAAACAGGTAGTGAAATCTTAAGTACAACACAAGAACCCTTTCCTTTAAAATGTATACAAATAAAATACAAATATATCACTTGATATAGCGCAGTTTTGATGTAGCATCTTCAAGTGTGCTTCACAGTTCCTAAAAGTCCCAAAAACCAATGTCCATTTAAAACTTATTAAAATCATTATATAAATAACAAAATTAAATGGTGCACAAACCAGCAGCCCCTGGACAGGGTGCCAGGAGCGCCATGCCCTTTGGAGGACCTAGGAAGTGCAGATTTAAATGGAAATTTCCATAGGGTAAATTTCCAAATATTCAGACCTTTGCCTCATCCCTGTATGGGTCACAGAACACATACTAGATCCTTCACATCCGGTAGAAACTGGATGCCTATTATTTTGACAAAAACTTTCTGACTCAAACTTGTAATTCCTCTACTTGACTGTAGTTGTTAAAATTATACCCTGATAAAAAACTTTTGCATTGCAGATTTGATCCTCACAAAAACGAATGGCACATGGTGGCAAGCATGAATAAAAGACGCTGTGGTGTTGGAGTTTCAGTGCTAGATGACTTGTTGTATGCTGTTGGAGGTCATGATGGTTCAAGCTATTTGAACTCAGTGGAGAGATACGACCCCAAAACAAACCAATGGAGCTCAGATGTATCACCCACCAGTACATGCAGAACAAGTGTTGGAGTTGCTGTCCTGGATGGGTAAGTCCAAGTCATATTTTCCAAATGTCAAAAGTCTCGTACATATATACCCTTTTAGCGCAGCAAGATTTATGACTTTCTAGTAGCCTTGTCATAGGGGATGCAAAGTCATGAAAGACCACACACAGCAAAAATTTAGCAGATGGCCAGCTTTTAACCATATCAATTGCCTTTTTTGGCTTCGTTACCATTTGAACTTTTTCTGTTCTTTGTTCCTCATTGTGGTTTTTTGTTACCTGTATTCTTTGCCCATTCTGAATTATGGGTACTAATTTCAACTACCAGAAATGCTGTTTCCTGGTCTGTTGACATTAAAAGATGCCTTTGCCCCCCCAGGGGGTAACATAACATGTTGAGGGTACGGGTACATGCCGCCCATATGGATGGGTTTTTGGGTCCAAAATTCTCTAAACAAGGGTCCCTTTTTTGGCAGATTTTCCTTAAACAAAGGTGGGTTTTCCAGAAATTGGCAAAAAATTGTCCAAAATGGGTAGAATTCCGGCAAAATTCATCGTAAAAGTGGGTATGACGGCAACTGTCAGTTAATTAGAAGAGGGTAGCTTTCTGAAAACTGGGCGGCAGACACCAGTCCATCCGCAAGTCACGTACCCCCTGCGTTGCTCCCCCTGTCTTGCAACCCTCCATTCTTGCAGTCATTTCAGTTCTGTTGGCATTGCATCACAAAATCACTGCTAGTCTCCCCGCCATTATCTCAAGACCAAAACAAAGTCAGACAAACAGGCATTCATTTCATGGAATAAGAGGCAGTTAAGAGGGCTTTGACGCACCGCCTCTGAGGCTTTTGTCATCGTGTGATAAAATTCGGTTATTCACAGCAAAGCGAATTGCAGAATTGTGCTATTTCCACTAACCGACAGAAAGAAAGAGAGAGGGAAATAATCGCGGGTTTCTGATTCGTTTGCAATAGTTTGCGGCAAGTTGCAATAAAGAGCAGAGATCAAGTCATTCGCAAACACTAAATTTCCCCAGAAGACTTCAAGTCCGGCTCTGCATTAAGTTTTCTCAGAGTGTTGGCTGGTAAGGGATGACAATTACTTCACTCTAAATGGGGAAAGTACGATTCAAAGTTTTCGTAACATCAGGTTATTTGGGCGTTAATACAACAAAGAAGTGTGTAGTGGAATTCCATTGTTTTGTGACCTTTCATTTCTGTTTCACGAATTTTCATTGTAATGAAAATTCAGCCTCGATCCTGTGCTTTGTTATAAACAATAGAGAGAATTGTATAGTGTGAACCAATCATGTTCATGACATATGTGCTTTAAAGGGCATCCCTCAGAAAAATAAGATGTCGGTTTTAGTTCTGTTATGCTCTTTCGTACATTGTATTATAATTCTCTTTAATCTAGCCTTTCCTTTTTTCAGTTACTTATACTGAAATTTGTAACCTGTTTAAATATTTAAAAATAATATTCAAAAAATAGGTTAACCTACCAATGATTCGCGAAGAAACACTGTATCAAGCTACGATAGCTAATCAAGAATTGTATCACTGGCAAAGGGTTGCGAAATTCTTCCGTGACTTTCGTTCCGTGTTTCCGACGTTTATTTTCATTTGTGACAACCAATATATTGGCTTTTAGGTAAATAACAACAGGAGTTATTGACTATGATGCAATAACCCCATAGTTGACAATGGGCACCAGACATGGCACCAGACATAGATACTGGGTCTAGACATAATGCCTATGGATTCATGATCACCTGATATCGTTTCCACCAAAATGATTGGCTAATCTTGAATACTGCCGCTGCACAAAGCATTATGGTTGGTGGAAAACGAGGCTAACTTTGCGTGCAGGAAATTTTCCCCAACACAACCTCATTGATTCCGCTTTGCGAATCAAAAATGAAAAATGAAAAATGGTGAACTGCGTTTAGTTTAAAACTAACATGCATACCATTATCAGCACTTCCCAATATTTCTCCAACTTAGATAAAGCTCAAAGCGGCCACAAACGAGAATTCAGCCATATCCTCGCACTTGAATCCCAGACAGAAAACGAGATTTGTCGGTAAAACCGGTCAATTTCTTGCCCGTAGTCGACCTTGGACATGTAAGGATTGAATGCTACAGGACAGACACACACAATTCAACCAGCGACGCATAATGAGCTCAAGACTCAGCGGCAGAATTTTTGGGGGGCCAAATGGGGCAACTGCCCTCCCTTCATTATGAAAACTCAGCTTGGCGCCCCCTTTTTAGCAAGAAGAGTGCCCCTTATCCTGACCCAAATGCCCTCGTTTTCAATGTTTCGTTCTGCATCTGGGGGAACACATAAATTAAATCGTTACCAGCGAATGTTTCTTCAATAAGGGCCCAATAATTTTCGTGCACTTTAGGCGCGCTTACTTATCATCATATATTTGATGCCCACTCTTCAAGTTGCCCCCCTTCAACTTCGGGCTGGACCCGCCCCTCTCAAGACTCACTAGGCTCTTTTAGCAGGAAGACGCGGACGTCTTTGAAAACGCAGCTATGTTTCTATGTTTTTAGAGGATTCTAATATTCCAGCCCTTCTCTCCCAGAAAGCTGCTCATAGACAGAAAGATTTCCTAAGAACAGTTTGCATTCTCGCATTTCCATCATTTGTGAATGTGCTCATTTTGTATCTTGCTTCCCTTCTCGATGTCCTATTTGTTGCAGTGCGGCCTTCAAAAGTATACTTTTCAGGTTGTCGGTTTCAGAGTAGAACGTACAATAAGTCTCTCGAGACTCGCAAAAGTTTCGAAATTGATTTCATTTTGTAATTTACATCCTCGAACAAAAGAATTATGCCGGCGTCTTCTTGACTCGCGTTTTCTTGCTAAAACAGCCTACTGACGACCAGCGACGGACGATAACGAAAACATGCGACCTTTGTTCGCGAACAACGACGCGTAAAAATGATAGGGTAATAATATTGAAGTTGTCCAAAGTTTCTTCTCCAAATTTTGCGTTTGAGAAGTGCAATCGACGAAAGGAAAACGATTTTCGAGAGTTGATATAATCTGCTTCTCAATGCAGATTAGAATTTTCGAATGTGCACAATTGCGATCGATTCTCTACCGCCACTCAATCGAGCCTCGTGTAACAAGGGCAGATTTTGTAATACAATAGCATCAGTCGCTTTGGTTCACACCTCAATTCAAAGCGATTAACCAATGCAGACAAAAGAAATTCCCTCAAGCAGAAATTGAAAACAAACGAAGCCGCACAGTTGCCCTGAAACCAGTACGGCGAACTCTCGTTTGGTGCGGGCGAAGGGAGGTTGTTAAGAGAAGGTATGTGCTTATAACAAAAGAAGAAGGGTAAATCTGAAGTTCTGTCTCGCGGATTTTGTTTATTTGGTTCAGGAGCTGAGGAGTGACTGCGTACGTGTGAGCAATAAATATGCAAAAATTGTAATGCCCTCTGCTCGGTTTCTGAATCAAACAAACAAAATCCGCGAGACAGAACTTTAGATTTACCCTTCTTTTTTTGTTATAAACACATCCCTTCTCTTAAAAACCTCCCTTCGCCTGCACCCAGGGCCGTCGAGAGCCAGCTCGGGCCCTGGAGTGATCTATCGCGACGGGCCCGCAGCCCCCAAGAAAATTTTTAAGACCACGCCCTTTAGTCTCCCGGAAAATGAGGGAAACGCCCCCTTTTATGACTAATTATCCTAAAAAATTGCTTAAACATTCCGTGTAAAGGCTATACGAAAAATTGTATTTATGAATCAAGGACGTCGTTTTGTGCTAGAAATGCCTTATTCACACAAGGTGGTTGCAGTCGCTGGAGGTGCCAGAAGGAATGAGCGACTCAAAGGCCGAAAAGAATGAATGTGAACGGAAACTCAATGACCCTACGACACCTACGAGTGACTCGCTGGGATAGAAACAGTGTCGATAGATGAGAAATATCGATACGACAGTTTGGTTTCGGACATGAAAACTGTCATCAAAGTGAACGGTTCTTGCAAATACCCTTTTAAAGCAGATCAATTGCCATAAAAATGCACTGAAGAGATATAAAGCAATAACAAAATTGTATGGCACAAAATATTTACGGGCCCCCTTGGGGTCCGGGCCCTGGACCTTTTACCCCCTCTACCCCCCCTTCTCGACGGTCCTGCCTGCACCAAACGAGAGTTCGCCGTACTGGTTTCAGGGCAATTTTGCGGCTTCGTTTGTTTTCAATTTCTGCTTGAGAGAATTTCTTTTGTCTGCATTGGTTAATCGCTTTGAATTGAGGTTTGAATCAAAGCGACTGATGCTATTGTATTACGAAATCAGCCCTTGTTGCCTCGTGTATAAAAATGTATACTAGAAATAACAGCAGTCAGGAAGTGCTGCGGATTGGTATTTATACCAAATGCGAAGGAGAAAGAGATGTTATACGGGAAACAATTATTAGAAATCGTGTTCTTTCTGGGAAAAGGGTTTCCTCACGTGTTCACAAGTTTCGGGACATTGTGGCTCCGTAGTAGGGATTACTCGAGAGTTCAGAAATAGATGAGAAGTTAGTTGGGGGCGGACCATATCGTGATGGAGTCAGAAAGCGCTACTATGCATGGAAGGAAAGGTCATTGGTCACTGGAGAATGGTCAAAATACTTGGGACAAGTTACGAACTTGCGCTACTTTGGTCTTTGATTACGTGCCTCCTGCTCCTCCCGTTTCAATGTTGCTTGAATGAAAAGCCATTCGAGCACGTCAACAGTGAATTAGGCCAGGGAAACCAGAAGGTCCTAGCTAAGTGCATGGTTTTGTCTCGATATTTTAGGAAATATCACGAAAACATGGGAAAGTGCCTACGTCCCAGCTTATTTCGCCCAGAATTGCCTGGAGATGGTTGTTAATACGTCTTCCATTTTCACACAAAAGCGATATCCGGCGGAAGCAAACCCTATCGGACAGTACCCTCGTTCCAGAAAGAAATTTGCCTTAAATTCCATCAAGAAAACTCTATTTTTTACGGGAATGGGTCCTCGTCCTGTGGTCCTACAGTCCTAGCCGTGGCAGACAATGGTCTGGTTAATAGATCAGGCCTTCTTTGTGTTGTTCCAAAGAAGTCGATTTATTGCTTCGCAATTCTGATCAAGTGAACAAAGGCTATTTTATTGGCATTATATCAGCATGACAAGCAAATTCCTTTCCCACGTAAAAATAAACCTTTATTTGAATGAAGCATTCTTTGCCAACATTGTGGCAGCATCCTTCAATATGGCTATCTCTAAGAAGGGGAATGGAACGGGGAATGGAATGGGGAATGGAATGGGTTCGGGGAATGGAAAAGTTATGCGGTATGTGGAGTGGTAGGGTATATCATTGCAGAGTACTTCTATAGATATATCTTTTCACCAAGTTGCAAGTCAATAACACTTATACTTTTGCTACAAATCAAAAAATAAACTTTGCTTTTTAAAACAAAGGGGAATGGAATGGTTTTCGGGGAATGGAATGGTTTTCGGGGAATGGAATGGTTTTTCGGGGAATATAAAAACTACTGGGTAGAAAGTTGATTTCAAGGTATCATTCGATGCCCCTTCTTCTCAGCAATCCAAATTTGCCAATTTCGCATCGATACACTGAACTGTTACACCATAAACTTACTGTAAAATTCAGCTAATAATTTCTTAAGATTTGAATTGACAATATCAGGCAGATAAGCGAAGGAATTCTTTTAAACAAAGACAAGATAGCAGCTGTCTCGCTGATTCAAAAGAAATGAATGACAAATTAGAATGACGTAGATACATGTTCCTGGGAATTTTTTTGGCCTTTGTTTTCGCAATCAGGGGTGATTCAGCCAGGATATTCAGATCAAATTGAATGCAAATTGGCATTGCAGCCGTAGTCATCGCTACTATGTGTATAATAAAATATACCCCCCCTCCCAGAATTTGCAGGGCATTGTGTGTTCTCCATGAAAAAACGTTTCGTCAATGCGTGCAGTGCATCTTCACACACTGGCCTTTAGTTGTAATTTTCCCAAGTCACTTGAAACTGTTTTGAAATTGTACATTAATAGGACGTTATATTTGGACGTTAGTTTCAGTGCGACTTGCGTTGAGCTCTTACCAAGTTATTTGAAAGCCCTCTTGACAAAATAAGAAACACGTAAGAAACTTTGGTTTTTAAAATGAACCGAAAATTTAAGAAACTGCTTGCTAGCCCGGGGCCTTAGTTTTCTATAAAAGAAATACGTGTAAACGAGCAAGAATGTTGAATTGATAGGTTTCGTGGTGATAGCTATTTTATTAAAAAAATACAACAATTTAACAGAAAAAACATCGAATTCTCCATTTATTCCTCAAGGTTCTAAAACATTCAAGTACAAGCATCAGTTATACCAGGGGTTTTTTACTTGTCAACAAGCATTGACGAAACGTTTTTTCATGGAGAACACACAATGCCCTGCAAATTCTGGGAGGAGGGGGGTACATTCTATTATACATATAGTAGCGATGACTACGGCTGCAATGCCAATTTGCATTCAATTTGATCTGAATATCCTGGTTGAATCACCCCTGATTGCGAAAACAAAGGCCAAAAAAATTCCCAGGAACATGTATCTACGTCATTCTAATTTGTCATTCATTTCTTTTGAATCAGCGAGACAGCTGCTATCTTGTCTTTGTTTAGAAGAATTCCTTCGCTAATCTGCCTGATATTGTCAATTCAAATCTTAAGAAATTATTAGCTGAATTTTACAGTAAGTTTATGGTGTAACAGTTCAATGTATCGATGCGAAATTGGCAAATTTGGATTGCTGAGAAGAAGGGGCATCGAATGATACCTTGAAATCAACTTTCTACCCAGTAGTTTTTATATTCCCCGAAAAACCATTCCATTCCCCGAAAACCATTCCATTCCCCTTTGTTTTAAAAAGCAAAGTTTATTTTTTGATTTGTAGCAAAAGTATAAGTGTTATTGACTTGCAACTTGGTGAAAAGATATATCTATAGAAGTACTCTGCAATGATATACTTTACTATTTTATATACTGTATAACTTTTCCATTCCCCGAACCCATTCCATTCCCCATTCCATTCCCCGTTCCATTCCCCGTTCCATTCCCCTTTTTAGAGATAGCCCCTTCAATATTGATATGAAGGAGTTGTTGCATTCATGTTGGTGAATTGAATTGTTATTGATTTGAATTGAAATCCGTCGCCCATTGACCCATTGACGCATCCATCCATCCATCCATCCACTCTTTCAAGCTGAATTTCACTGTGCAAGAATATTAATGCTGCGCAGGCGCAGCAAAAAACATCGCTCGATCCAGACTCTTTTGTAGAATAGCTAATTGCAGTGTCTAGTTTCCCAAGATACGATATTGATTAAAATATTGATAAGTATGGAGGGATATCCACCTACTTGACGTTTCATTTCAGCCAGAGCGTAAACGTTCTGTTTTAGATTCATGTATGCAGTTGGAGGCCAAGATGGCGTCTCATGTTTAAACATTGTAGAGAAGTATGATTCAGGTGCTAACCAATGGAGCAGAGTTGCACCCATGAGCACAAGAAGACTTGGCGTTGCAGTGGCCGTACTGGACAGCTCTCTTTATGCCATTGGAGGGTCAGATGGAACTTCTCCGTTAAACACTGTCGAAAAATATGACCCGAAAAATAATCAATGGGTCCCCGTTAGGCCCATGGGCACAAAACGAAAACACCTTGGAGCAGCTGTATATCAGGGTTGCATTTATGTTGGTGAGTGTTGAAAGACCTTGCAATATTGTTTTATGTGCACCAAACAACTATCCACTTCTGACAGGCCATTATAACTAGTTTTTATAATCAGTGCTATAAAACCAGCGCGTGAATTTCTCATCTCAGCTGAAGATGGCACAAGTTAGTGCCCAAACGTTGTGAATTAAATTTATTGGATACGTCGTATTCATATTTTTCTCGATTTTTCTTACCAATTGAATTGTTACTACTATGGATTTGTCACTTATATGGATTTGTCACTAACATGGATTTGTCCGCTATTCAATCACAGGGACCCCAGGAAAGTTGTAATCCCCCCAATGATAAAGAGGCTTTGCTCTGTAACCTCCTTTGTGATTGCGAAGCTATGACGTAATGCTTTAACAGAGAGATCGAAAGCCTCGTTTTTGATTTCGTTCTCGCGCCTCACTTTCGATCTCACTCTTAAAGGATTACATATTACATCATAGCTTTGCGATCACACAGGAGGCTTCAGGGGAAGGCCTCTTTATCATTGGGGTGGGGTTATACAATTTCCTGGGATCCCTGTGATTTAATGCTATTTCATGAATATTCCATGAATATTTTTGAAAACGCATCTTTGTCATCCATCTTCCTTTTATCCATTTTTAATCAATTCGAGATTATCCCCGTCCACACGAAAACGCTGTGATATTTGAAATCCGAAAACAAAGTGAAAAATGCCCTCTTGTGATCCCCAAAGATCCGAGCGCATGCTCTGATGGGTTATAAATCGACCCTATGACGTCAGCATTTCGAAAAGCTCCATTTTCACCCGTGCACACGAGAACAAGAAAACGGCGCTTTCTAAAAGATCCACTCTTGAGAGCGCTTTGGAAAAGCTTCGTTTTCAGTGACCGAAAACGCTGTCTCCGTGTGGACGCTAATCCAAAATGGATAAAAAAGATGCGTTTCAAAATTATCCGGATACGTGTGGACGGGGCCAGAGTTTATTGTTTTTTCATCCTGTCATCTTGAAATGAGCGATTAATATGCAAAATGAAACTGTTCGTTGTCACACTAGTCAAAATTTATCTTTATGGAACAGCAGCCTTTCAAACGGCAGGCGATGTTACTGACTCACCTCACCCGGTAATGACGTAACATTCTTTTCCTTTCAGTTGGAGGACGAGATGACGCAACCGAATTGAGCAGTGCAGAGAGATACGAACCACAAACAAATCAATGGTCCCCTGTGGTCGCGTTGAACTCACGAAGAAGTGGCGTTGGCCTATCAGTCGTAAATGGGCAGTTAATTGCCGTTGGTGGATTTGATGGAACAACATATCTCAAGACAATTGAAGTATTCGATGTTGCGAAGAATCAATGGATGCTACAAAGTGGTATGAACTATAGACGGTTAGGAGGTGGGGTTGGTGTAGTGACTTTGCCGCAGTGTGAAGGGTTTGGTTGGCAGTAAAGAGGGTACCTCCATGGGCTTATGTATCAGCTGAGTAAAGACAGTTTAAAACAGCTCCCTGGTGTAAAGGAGCTGCACAGCCCCGCCTCTCTGTATGGCGCTGCGTGATCGAATGCGTTTTGGCTAAACACAACGCATCTAATCGCAATTGTGCATAGAGAACACAGGATCTCCCAAATAAATTGTGCCTCGTTTGTATGGCTGTTGTGGAGGAGCTGTATATTCAATTATCTCGGTGTTTACTCAGTTGGATAGGTCAGACTTCAGCTTAAAATTTGAGACCTTGTTTGAGTGAATCTGAAACGTGGTTGCTGATTTATAGCAGAGAAAAGGCAAAATAAGTGGTTGATTCAATAGCGGCACTTCCATTGTTCTGGAGCAATGTCAAAATAAAGTAAGTTTTCAAAGAAAGGGTTCCAAATTATTTGAGAAAATTATTCGCAAAATGTTCGGATGAAAGAGAGCAGTTTCTGCGCTCATCAGAAATTGATCTTAAGATACCGTTCCTAAAGACGACCAGTGGCCAGAGGGCTTTTTCTTATCGCGGTGCAAAACTGTGGAACAGCCTAGAAACAGCTACTAAATTGGCCCCCTCACTGAAAACCTTCAAAGAACATGTATAGTCGGGGATAACTTTAATTTGATTTTTACGTTCTCTTTTATTGCCTTACTTTTGTATGATATTGTAAATTAGGTTAGGTCAGTAATTCTTTTGTTTTGGTACGTATTTTAATCTTTTAAACAGATCAGGTTGAAAATATATATAGCTATGAACCCTTTTAAACCTGTATAAATATTATAAAATAAACAAAAATAAAATAAGCGTCGATCAAAATTTTTGCTAAATCTCTTTTAAGGTTAGCAATGTTGTCTACCCATAAAAGAGCACTTTCTTCCCTTTAAAAACAGACATGGACGATACTTTGATTTCACGGTCTGGACCAAGGGTGTTAGGACACGGATGTTTTGATTGATTATTTGTTTACCTTGTTTTGATCCCTGTGTCTTGTTTTGTTGTCTTGTTTTCTGTTCTGTTTCGTCTTCAACTGAGCGTGTGCTTAGGCCCAACCGCTCTCAAGTTGTTCGAATACAGCTCCCTTGTATTTCTGTGTCTTAGTGCGCCACATTAAGACACAAAGCATTACTCGGTCACGCTACCAATGACTTATCTTGCCTCAGGCGTAATGCGTTAAGACACAGAAATACAAGGGAGCTGTATTCGAACAACTTGAGAGCGGTTGGGCCTAACCACCCACGCTCAGTTGAAGACGAAACAGAACAGAAAACAAGACAACAAAACAAGACACAGGGATCAAAACAAGGTAAACAAATAATCAATCAAAACATCCGTGTCCTAACACCCTTGTCTGGACAAAGTATTGTCCAAACTTTGATTTTATGGTCAAAGCTCTTATGAATTCAAATTCTTTAAATCACCATAAATTCCAAGCGAAGACAGATATGCCTCTACACTAAATTTTGTTCGTAGAACGGGATTTTGAACTCACAAAATGGTAATAAGAATAAACTTTTCTTACCTTGCCCTCTTACCTTGAAAAAGTGGATTGAATCTACAGCTCCTCCACGGCAACCACACAAAGTGGGCACAATTTTCTGGGACACCTCGTTGTATCTGCAGTACGGTAGTGTCCCGCATATAAGAAACAACGTTTTAAATTTCAGGTCTGGTGTGTTTCTTATAAAATGAGATATAAACTTCACATCAGGGTAATATGTTTCTTATTAGAAAAATCATGTGCAACCAATGAACTACTCTGACACAAACTCTATGATGGTGATACAAAACACACTGATGGTGATACAAAACACACTGGTGGTAATACAAAACACACTATCTTGATTTTTACTTCCAAGAAAGCTACGATTATTCCTGGAAGGTGCTGTTTGCTTCATTTGCATGCAAAAATGTTGTTTTCATCTTGAATAGATACAGTGTGATTCGATTGGAGAGCTGAAAATATAAACCATTCTTATGTCAATAATGTTTAAATAAGAAACATGCGTTATTCAGACCTAAGCCTGTTTCTTATCAAAGGAAGTGTTATTTTGAAAATCAGGGCTTGTGTTTCTTATATGCGGGACACTACTGTATTTATAGTAATCGAAAGTACACGTTTTTTTTGTAAGAAACTGGTTTATAAGAAACTAGTACTAAGATGGCCAAAATTTTAAGAAACTCTAGTACTGTGTCTGAGAAGTGCTAAGAAAGTTTTCAAAGTTAAAAGCATGAATTTTATAGCAAATAGATCGTTGAACCTTTATTATTGGGATATATTTTCTAACCATTTGTGTTTTCAACGTAACAGAACACTGTTTATTCCTATATGATGTTTCGAATATCAAGAAACATATTTGCAGCAGTGTTAGCGACCACATTGACAATTCATGCATTCAAAAAATAAGAAACCAATTAAGAAACTTTTAGTACTAAAATGGACAAAATTTCTTGTTAAATTAAGAAACTTTTAGTACTATAGCCTGATCCTAGTTTCTTATAATAAAAAAAAACGTGAAATGAAAAAAGAGTACACAAGGTGACTTCTAGCAAACCGAACCATAGACAGTTCAGACACTATTGTTGTGCTGCCTGAACTAGGCATGAAACAATAATGATTCATTACTTACCAAGCCAAGCAATGTTTGTATTCCGTTACAACGTCATACTTTTCTTTGGTTAGGCCCTGAACAATGATTCTGAATCCCAACTGCAACAACATTCCGCCTCCCAAACTTACCCTAACGAGATGCCCTCACAGCGACAAGTCCTTGAGAGAATTTCTCTCAAGGGCTGGTCGCTACGAGGGCATTTTGTTAGTGTAAGTTTGGGAGGCAGAAAGTTGTTACAGTTCAGTTTGGATTCAGAATTTGAAGTTGGGGCCTCACCAAAGAAAATCTACCGTTGAAAGCTAAGTAGAAATGTAGGAGCAATCTTTTGTAGCAGATTCGTCTTCACTTCGAAAGCGAAGCAACATTCGTTCAGAATCTTAGAAATTGCACTGCTTAGAAACCATGTTATTTGATGAATTTTTTATGTACACTAACGATACTAACGAGCGGTCTACGTATAACGAATTTAACATCAAATTGTAGTTTGTAGCATAAATGGCGTTTGATTGTAATACATATGTACAATAGTAGTTCTTTAGATGTAATTAAAACCATGTCGTTGACAACGTTGACAAAGATCTCTTTATTTTTTACCTTGCGCAGATTTCGAACTTCTCGTTCTTGACTTGGATGATGCAATAATTTCCGCTGTAAAGTAAAAGGACAGCATAGGCTTAATTCTTTAAAAAGGCTAGTGTAAGACCCGTTCACACTGCTCTGTTGTTGTATAAAAACGGAGAGAAAAACATCCGTTTTTGTGAAAGCGTTCACATTGATCCACACAAAATCGGAAATTTTTGAAAACACTCCAACATTCAACAATGAGTTTCACAAAGTCCGAAACAAAAATTTGAACGTACAAATCGGATATCTTTGCTCCCCTATTTGTAATCAGGTAGACAGATCAACGTGAACGGACAAAAACGGATGTTTTCCCTTCCGTTTTTGTCAGGGAGCAATGTGAACAAAACGATGTGAGCAATGTGAACAATGTGAAGGGGAGCTTCTGTGCACAAAACGGAGAGTTATGTGGGGCTTTGATTGACGATAACGAATGCTTTCACACGATGCTGGTACATCTTGAGAACGGTGAAAAATGTAAAGCATATAGGCATCCGGTTCACTTGAAAGCGGAACATTTCTGCCGGCAGATTTTGTAAACGGTAAAGTTTGAAAACGGAACTCTAACTAGCACATTATGAAAACGGTATCGTGTGAGCGTTCGAAATAATGAAAACGGAACATTTTTCGACGCTTTCAAAATGAGGCTCAGGTCGATTCTTATGTTGCAGGACCTCTCTTTGGCACTAAAGTATTGGAGAGACTGCAATGAGTTTGTCACTGTCAAACTTTCTGGCGTTTTCAAATTGTGCCGGAATCGTGTGAACGTAACAAGGGCAGATTTTGTAATGCAATAGCATCAGTTCCTTTGGTTCACACCTCAATTCAAAGCGATTAACTAATGCAGATAAAAAGAAATTCTGTCAACCAGCAATTCAAAACAAAGATAGGCGCAAAGTTGCCCCGAAATCAGTGCGGCAAACTCTCAATTGGTACGGGCAAAGGGAGGTTTCTAAGAGGAAGAAGGGTAAATCTAAAGTTCTGTCTCGCAGATTTATGCTGATACCTTGTTTGTCTTCATAAAATTTGCTTTAAAGAAATTATGTGCGATCTAGCCAGTGAAGTTTTTTTTGGGGTCACCCGGTATATGTAACCAACTGCAGCTCCGCCACCCACCCTCTAATAACAATTCCTAATCTTACTCACCTTGTTCTTTCAGTTTGGTAAAAATTGGTTCCAATGCAGTGTCTAGTTCATTTTTAGCGGATTTTACGTCTTCTAATGTTAAAGAATCTTTATTATTTTCCATCCAATTGATTTTTTCATCACATGCTCTGTTTCCAGTCACCTGTGATATTGTAGAAAAAATACGAGATGAGTCAAAATGAGCTAACCTGGAGAAAAGTCAGGAATCAAAGTCACGCAAAATTACCGTCAAGAAAACAATCAATGGTTCTTTTTATGATTGATTTTGCGTTATTGAAAATCATGCGCAATGATCTCGGGGGGTAACTCAACCCATTATGTGACGGGGACGTGCCATTTTGCCCCAAAAATTGGTACCCATAATTCCGTAAATTCTGGTGGATTTTAGGGCCATGATTCCACACATTGAATGAATATCTGGGCCATAATTCCGGAAATTATGAAAAATCCCCTGAAAAGGACACCCATAATTCCGTGAAATATCAAAAAATTGTGAAAATGATACCCATAATTCCGTAATGGTTTGAAAAAAGTATCCCTAAAAAATGGCACGTTCCCGTACCACGAGCAGTATTAATTTACCCCCCCCCCCCCGAGGCAATGATAGACTTAAAACTTGGTTTGTTCTTTTCATTCAAAACTTCATTCAACTCAGTTCAGTTATTCGCTCGAACTACGAACGATGCATAGCACAACTGTTAAAAATACAAGCAAACAGCCCCAAAGTTTTTTTTCTTATACTCAATATAAAAGTTACAATAATAAAATTACCTGCAACACTACCTACGAACTACTATACAACACTACAAATACGGTGCCAGGAGGAGCAATAGATCATGACTACCCCCTGGCATTTAACATGGACTTAAAAAAATACATCTAGATATAGATACAAATTGCTAAATATAAAGAAAAACAAACGACTCTATTACGAATAAATACTTGAGCCGGTTTCACACTGGATGTCAGGCCAACATGGGTGATGATAATGATGATAATGCACAATTTTTGGACGTTGATTTTGCAAATATATTTGTAATCAGGATGGATACACTAAGGTAAGCCTAACATCAAATGTGAAACCGGTGCACAAAAAGAAAAGAGGGAACGAGACTCTGCGACAAGAGATTTTACAAAAATGGACTTGGCGGTTTACTGGCTCTACGGTGATATTAATCGAATCGTTTGTCCAAAGTTTGACCATGCCCGTACCCAAAATATATGTAGTGCACCATGGGTGGAAACATCCTTTTAGTCTTAAGGATCCTTTGCCCGTGAACTTCTCATTGCTTAAATCTACCCTCAAAATCCATACTTTAGATACAGTAAAACATTCTTTTCACACAAATACTAATTAATTCTGTCACTCAAGTATTCCTTGCAAGTTTTTTAGATGAAAAATTCTTGTTGTGATCGAAGGACTCTTTGCTCCTGCAGCACTTGTACGCTTTTGAAATGAGATCTTAACGATTCTCTGAAGTTCGAAGATAGTGCTAGCACTGCATCATTGTTGATAATATTTAAGAGTAGGTTAAGATCAAGCCAGAAAGAGGTCTTATGATTTGATATTTCAAGAGCTTTCAAATCTTTAAAAAGCTGGGTGTAAAATTCAATGACCTCAATGGCGGATTTAGGGGGTGCAGTTGGGGGCAACTGCCCCCCTTAATGATGAAAACTAAGCTTGGCGCCCCATTTTTGGCAAGAGGGGCGCCCCTTATCCTGACCCAAATGCATTCTTTTATTCGTGTTTCGTTATGAATCAATTGAAAAACCAGACCAAAATTTTTCCTGAATAAGGGCACTGATCAGTGGAATAAGGGCCCAAAATTTCTCCGTTTTCACTGTCTTTCTGGCACCCACTCTGCAAAGTGCCCCCCCCCCTTCAACTTCGGGCTGGATCCGCCCCTGAATGACCTATTTCTTTGAAGTGAATGACTTAAAGAAACTTGAACTATTTTACAGTAAATCTTCCGTTGGGTTCTTCTGATATCTTCAATATTTTCAGAATTGCAGTGTTGTTCTTCTTTTTTGAGAATTCAAGAAAATTTTCGAAAAAAACTTACAGCTATCGTAATTTCTAAGCCCGTTGACGACAGATCAAATAATGTTCAAGAAAACTATAGTTTATGGATGCCTACAATAGGGTATCAAGCAAAACTCTTTCACTCTTCTGGCTATAGCTACTGAACGGAATCAAAGAACAACAAATGAAGTTTTTTGAACATATAGTTAGAGAAGGAAACAAAGAAGAATTCATCACAACATGAAGAATTGAAGGCACTAGGGACAGAGGGAGACAAAGAATGAAACAGCTTGACAGCTGAAACAGCTTTTTGTATATTTAAATTAATTGGATTTGTAAGTGCCATCCATAGTGAAGACCCGGTGACTTTATGTCTTTTTTCACTATGGATGGCACAGTGTAATATAACCCTATATATTGTAGTTTTTAATCTTGATAGAAAAAAAAAAAAAAAAAAAGCTTGACAACATCAGAGGTTGGTTACAGCTAGACAGGAGCTGCGAAGTGATTCACAGTTACAGAGATAGAGAGCAGTGGAGGTCCATGATCACCCAAGCCACACGGCATGGGACCTGAGGACGAAGAGAAGAATAGCTCGAAAACAACCTCATCTACTTTATAGACTCTAGATTGCTTGAAAATTACAGTGTTCTACCGACTGTTCCAAAAAAGTACACCTATTCGAAAACTCACCAAAATTTGATTAGGAGCCCCCCCCCCTCCCATATTTGTACGTGAAGCATTATCTGCCTAATTTAGACGCGCGATTTCGTGATTTTGATATTTCCGACTTGTGAATTCGTGATCGAGGCCTCCGTCGTGCAGCGCGATTTGCCAAAAATTTGTTGTTACTTCGTGAAATGGAAATTTGAAGCACGTGATTGCGCCTTGAACTCTTACAGAAAATGCCGTTTTCCGACGTTGTGAAAGGTGTATTGTATTCTCAAAAATTTTCCCTTCTCCGACGTTGTGAAGGGTGTATTCTCAAAAATTTTTTGGGGGCAAGCCACCGGACTCCCATTTATCTCATCTGACTTGCAGCCTTAGCTGCAAAACTTAAAAATCCATGATAAAACCAGTCTACGCTTCCTGGTGTGTTAGAGATATCTTTCTATAACATTCTTAAAATTTCTGCAGCGTGATCGTGAAAATGCTGTTTTATAGTCCGTGATAGCGTGAAAAATGCAAAATCATCATGTGAATCATCATCGTCATTAACATTATTTAAAGTTGGGTTTAACCTAGTACATGGTACTAATTCATTCCAACTGTAAAGTAAACTATTTGATAATATAAAAGATGAACTGTATATATCTAAACAAAAACGTTACGAACATAGTCTGCAGGTGCACTTGTCACCAGTCCATGATTTCATTTAATTCTTAAATGCTGCAAGGGATGGACTTTGCTTGATTTTGTCACTAAGTGTGTTCCAGAGGAGTGCTATGGGGGGGGGGGCCTCTGGTACTAATCCTTTATCAAGGGGAGCTATAGGGGGCCTCTATTAGTTGGTCGACCTGCAAATTTCATCTTTTCGCAAGTAGATCATAGACCAAATTACTTTCCAGGAATAGCTGATTCCGTGACTGATTCTGAAATAAGCAAACTTAGCTCTTTTATACCCTGGGTACCAGAGCCAAAAAATAATAAAAAGAATAAAATAAGAAAGGATAGAAGAAAACAGCCAGCTCCACAACAATGAAACTTTTTTCGTCATTCGAATTAGATCATCAATCGTTCAGGAAAATAATAAAGCTCAGATAACAGTAAAACATGTGACTGATACAGTAGTATGAATGACGAAGGTGTTTATCGATTACAATCATTGCGCAAAAGGTGATCGAATTGATTCATAATCACGCTGATCAGCACCAAAACGAGGTTGTGTTATCATCTGACCAGAGCCTCCTTCTTCCTTCTCTCTTTTCCTCTTACCAATATCCTTTCATTTAAATTTTGAGGCTATGGTACCCAGGGTAGCTCTTTTAGGGCCACCTGATTTTGAAACATGCTTCAAGATGCACTGATTAGTACCAGATTGATTTATTTTGTCTGTTAAGCTTTTGGTTTGGTTATAAACATCAAACAAACGTTAGTTATCATTGTAGACTTGAAAGACAATGAAAAGTCTCAATACAACGGTCTTATTTCATTTCATTTTAGTGAGTCGCAGAGATAGAAGATTTTCTATTTTTGCGACTGCTTGTGACAGCAATCGCCAGGAACCGCAAAAAAAGAAGAAGATGATGATAAGCATTTTGTTTGCAGGATGAAAACCTCACGAATTTCCTACTTTAGGAAATTTCACAGCAAAAGCCAAGGGTGTAAGGACACGGATGTTTTGCTTGATTATCTATTTACTTTGTTTTGATCCCTGTATCTTGCTTTTGTTGTCTTGTTTTCTGTTCTGTTTCGTCTTCAACTGAGCGTGGTTAGGCCCAGACAGAAACATTATCCCGTTTCTGTTCTTGTTTCCAGAACAGAAAACAAGACAACAAAACAGGACACAGGGATCAAAACAAGATAAATAAATAATCCAGCAAAACTTCCGTGTCCTGACACCCTTGAATAAACTTTTACAAAGTTCAGCCAAGAACATGAAAGATTCTTCCTGCAAAGTTTCTTCCCTGAAAGTACCTTGTCTTCTTTGTTGAGTCTGCCCATGTGTTTTTCTGGATCAGCAAGTGTGTCTTTAAAGAGCTGCACCAATGCTTTCAGCTCTGCTTTTGCTTCTAAAAACACAAAAATATTGAGACGTTTATGTCAGGTGACCCAAAAATAATCAGCTGATGTGACATCAGTATTGAATCCAACATCTTTGTACAGTAGCTAAAAAGTGAGGCCCAATAGCTACTATTTTTTGTAAATTTTGGCCCAGGGGGAAGGGGGTAACATAACATGTTGAGGGTACGGGTATGTGCCGCCCATATGGGTGGGTTTTTGGGTCCAAATTCTCTAAACAAAGGTCCCTTTTTCGGTAGATTTTCCTTAAACATGGGTGGGTTTTCCAAAAACTGCCAAAAATTGTTAAAAATTGGTAGTTTTCCGCCAAAATTCATCATAAAAGTGGGTTTGATGTATGATGGCAGCTGTCGATAATTAGAAGAGGGTACCTTTCTGAAAACCGGGCGGCAGACCCCCATTCATCAGCAAGTCATGTACCCCCCCCTCCCAGAATTTTGGCAAGAAGATACCACATTGTGAAAATAAGGATTTACTGAACTAGAATTTGTCAGAATTCATCAAAACAGGTCATTGATTTCCATCAGTGCCAAGGGCTCTTTACGGCTTCAAAAAACTTTGTTTTGAAATGTTCACTATCATATAGGAAGAAAACAACGATATACAGTGGAGTTACATACAGTAAGGCCCCATTGACACCGGGGACCGGAACGCAATCGTTCCCTTCCTTAAAGTGGAACGCTCAGGGGTTGCGTTCACACGGGAACGCTTGAAATAACATCATTCCGTTTCAAAAAGTGGAACGATAAGTGGAACAGTACGCAATCATTCCGTTCCGTTCCCGTGTCAACAGGAAATGAGGTGCAAGACTGGTCCAAAAAAAGGAACGATAAGATTTTTGCGCTAAGCGCGTGCGTGGATGTAGTTATTGCTGGAAAAAATGGAAAGGACTAAAGAGAAAACTGTGGAACAGAACGATTGCGTTCCCGTGTGAACAGAAACAAAAACCGATCAGCAATCATTCTGTTCCCGTGTGAACAATCTATTTTTGCATTCCAGAAACTGGAACGATTGCGCTCCCGTATGAACGGGGCCTAAGTTGCCAAAACCATAAGAAACTCTGAGTACTCAAAATCTGATAGATTTAAGTAAAATTCAGGAGTCTTTCAGAAAACTGGTTGAAATTCCTGGTTTCTCAAATATCATCATCAGATACATTATAATGTCAAAAACTTTTGAAGGGAAAACTTTTGGATACTTTTTCGAGAATTCTGGATAAAGAAACTTTGGAAGAATAATTTTTGCATGATACCAAAGAACATATTGTTGTCTTTATGTTAGTTGTTAATTTGCAACTGGAAAAGATCCCCAATGGAGGTACACAACATATTGAGGGCATGGGTATGTACCCATATGGGTGGGTTTTGGGCCCAGAGTTCTCTATAAAGAGGTCCTTCTTCGGCAGATTTCCATAAACATGGGTGGGTTTGGCTGAAATTTGCAAAAAATAGTAAAAACAGTTTTTTCTCTAAATTCATCATAAAAGCAGGTACAAAGCAAATTTTTGGTTATTAGAAGAGTGTACATTTCTGAAAATTGGGTGGCATCATAAGCGTACAAGAAGAAAAAATCTAGGGGGCTGCCCAGCACAAAGCCCATTGTTTGCCAGCATTTTTGCTCGACTAAGGGCAAAAATTTGCCCGAATGGGGCTGATTTTTGAAAATTTCTCCAAAGTTGGGGGCTGCCACCCCCCAGCCCTCCCCCTCGTACGCTTATGGGTGGCATCCCCATCCATCTAAAAGTCATGTATCCCCCTGGGGGAGTATATGTTCAACGAAGAAAATTGTTAAGAAAGCAGTTTTTAAGACTGCAGACAAAAAAGAAGACATACCTCCATCAACTACAGAGCATTTTGTTGCTGGCAACTACAATGTGGAAACTCACTTTGGGAGCCAAATCATTAGTGACAGTATACTATATCATTCTTTAACAGTGTCATGGGAGAAATTGTGTTTTTTCATTTAAAGAACTTTAAACTTTCAGCCAACCAACTAAACTTTCAAACAGAAATTTGCCTGAAAGTTTGATCATCTAAAAAAATTTTTTCCTATGTATTGAAAATTTTTGTACCTGAAATATCAATCAATTCAATACATTCTTGCTGACCATATCTAACAGCACATTCTCTAGCACGTTCACCATAGTTTGTTCTTTGTTGTAAATCTGCACCTGCTTCAATCAAGACCTTTAGGCACTCAGTTCTCCCCCAAGTTGCTGCATGGTGCAAAGGTGAATACCCTGCAAGGAAAGAATACAATTCCCCTTTTATTTTTCCCGCCTTTAACTTCTGCTTCACATTGGATGTAAGGCTTGAAATTCATTGACACAAAATTTCAAACATTATTATTGATTCATAATTCATGCGCCAATTTCAAACAAATATTATCTACATATTTGTGATCTATAAACCCTGATAAGTTAGAAGCCATGTCTTGAGCAGTGGGGACTCTAGAGGGAGTCAGGAACGGCAGAAATATTCTCCTCCGTCACTGACCTGGCAGCCAATGTGAAACAGATTCCACCATCTATCAGTATCGTATTGTATGTGTACCATTTTGTAGGTGTTTATTCATTTGTCTATTTAATTGTATATTTTTATGTGTTGGCCATGGGCTAGACATTGTCTTTTGCACCTCATGATATCATCCTTGTAGTGTTACATAGTAGTTAGGGTATAGTAGAATGTAGCATATATTGTAACTTTTTATATTGATATATAGAAAAAGAATGCACTGCAGGGTCTGTAGGGGCAAAGTTGATAAGCTGGGAATGAAATGGTAACTAAGGGCAAAATGGGTAGCCGGAAGTAAAATGGGTAGTGTTGACAGCTAGAGATTGCAGACCACAAGCTATCAAGTCAAAGGTCCACAAAATAATCTGGTAAGGAAGTGAGGTTGGTAAGTAGGTAAAGTTTCAACATATGTACAACAAAAATAGGATTAAAAGATCATAAAAATTGATGAAAAAAGAAATCTAATTACATATGCACACCATGATAAAACTCTGAAAGTTAAAATATAGTTTAAAAACACTTAATTTTGAATGGCAGGGATGGCATTAAAAGGTCAATACAGCCAGGTTTTTCACTTTTACTGAAAAAGGCTTTACATAACTGTAAACATAACTGAATGCAAAGAAATGAAAACTCAAAGGAAGTTATCCATGATATCAAGCTACTACATCTTTATTTCATTTAAATAATTCAATTCTTGCTGATTTTGAGGTCCTTCTTTCAAAATTTCATGGAGGACTACCTTCTGTTTGTTGAGATCTGTTGCTCCGATAAATTATGCCCTTTCGTGTGCACTGCAGTAGAGCAATTTTTGAATGAAAGGAGACATTTCTTTTGCTATAGGTATTTTCAGAACAGCCATTTGAAATCTCCGATGTCCATATGCCATTCTCTGCACACCAAATACAGTACACCTGATGGCCCACACGCTGGAAAACATGTATGTTACGACAAATATCTTTGGCGTGGAGCAACATCAAAATCTATTTTCATGGCCCATGAGAGTGGCGACAAGCGGGGGCCAGCCAGGGGGCGGCGCGTGTGGGGGGTGCTGGATGAAGCAGACCCTTTAAGTCATTTCAATGAGATTTCCTCTCTTCCTCCCAACCTTTGTATCATTTTTGTATCATTTCATTTCTTTTCGTAGTTTGTAGTTTATGCTGTAATATTTTCGTGTAAATGTTAAATGTTTCATGTTAATTGTTAAAGCCACAGGGTTGCAATGTATTCTCATTCTCCTTGTGGTATCGTCTTGTAACCATGTTCTGTCATTGTAATATTTTAAATTGATGTATAAAAAAAAACATCAAGATCTATGGAAGAACAATAGGTCTAGACAATTGGCGTGGCGTAACCCTTTGGCGTAACAAAAACAAATTTTTCACACTGGCTGATAGCGACTCATCAACTTTTGATTACTTGTACGACGACAGTGGCTGTAAGAATTTGATTCATTTTCGGAATTTTCACAAAAAAATTGACACTTCCCTTTCCTGCATAAATCCCAAAAGAGAAGCTACGACATAACTACCAACTCAAAAAAGCATATAACAACAAACAAATAAAACTACCATTCGAAGTAGTGCTAAGAATGTCTGCTCCATTTGTGATCAAACCCTGCAAAATTTCTGTTCTTCCCAGCATTGCAGCCACATCTAGAGCTGATTTTCCAATTTCATTTCTTTGTTGTAGAAATTCGGGGTCTTCTGAGACTGCAGTGGCAATGTCAGCAGATAGTGCTTCAAACTCTTCGATGCTAGAATGCGTTGTTATGTTTATTATGTCAATGTCGACTGCCATTTTGACTCTTTTCTCGTCCCTCGTCGCTTGTCGTCGCTATGGCTATCTATGGCTAGGCCATCATTTCGGTACATTTACATGGAGTAGCATGTCTATTTGTTCCACAGTTCCATTCTTTGCCTGTATATTGAATTGGATGACACGACGTCGCCCACGACTTCGCTTCAATGGTGATTATTTTATTGTCAGTTATAGGAATCAAACTATGACAGGTAATGAGTCTACATACTGTATGTATTTAGGCCTGCACGTTGTGGTTTCAGGAAGCGACGGCTGTGCCCGGTCAAGAGGGATTAAGCACAGCAAGCTTGCCCTATCAAGTTCTTCGGTCATGTTATGCTGGATTTTACTGTCGGATTAAAAAGAAAAACAACAGTTCATCATGGAGGCTAATTCGAAGCGGAGAAAGCGCTCTTCGGAGAAAGAAATTTGGGTGAATTCCACTGGCCACTGCTGGACTGGTAGAAACAAATCAACTGGCTGCATCTTAGAAGGGGAGGATAACGTGACTATGTTTTACGGGCTAAAACATAATTTATGGAAAACAATTTTATTTTATATCTTAGGCCTTCTCACTGCCGGCTTACCTTTCCTGGTTGCTTACTGGAAGCCAAAATGGAGAAGTTCTCTGGTGCATTCAGTATGCTCATTGCAGACGGCTACAAGCATTTTACTTGAAGATCAATACGGGCAAGTGGAGATCGTTGATGTCAACAGAAAACCAGTTGATGGGGATCATGAAATGAGAAATGTATTGAATGGTGGTGATCATGATTCTTATGATGACTTCACAGAAAGTCATAATGATGGTAGTGTGATGTCAATGGAGAAAGAAGAAAAAGATCCTTTAATAGGTGCTTATGGTACACAAGTGTTCCAGACAAGATTCTTTGAGTACAAGCACCAAAGATACTTCTGGCATGAACAGAAGAATGACTTTTGTTTGATCACTGAATTTGAAGATTCTGTGCATTTTCGAGATGTCTACCAAAATTCAATTGGAATATCACGAAAACAGGAAAATGATAAACTCATCATATATGGTGAGAATACCATTGATGTTTGCGTGAAGTCATATGGCAAGCTTTTCATTGAAGAAGCTGCTGATCCATTTTATGTTTTTCAGCTTTGCAGCTGCATCATGTGGTTTTTTGATGATTATTATTATTACTCATCCACCATTCTTACGATTTCCCTCATATCAATATTTATAAGCATTTATCAAACACGCCAACATCTTATCAGCTTGCGTAACATGATAGCAAAATCAGAACAAGTGACAGTTCTGAGACCAGATGGAAGAGAAGAGATTGTTTCTTCAAAGAATTTGGTGCCAGGGGACATAATGGTTATTCCTTCCAATGGCTGTGAATTGCATTGTGATGCTGTTTTGTTAAGTGGAACAGCTATTGTAAATGAGAGTATGCTAACTGGAGAAAGCATCCCAGTGACAAAAACACCATTGCCAAATCCCCCTTCCAATAAGGCTGAATTGAATGAGGTTATAGATACATTGAGGCACAAACGTCACACTTTGTTCTGCGGTACCAAAGTATTACAGACAAGATTTTATGACAAGGGCAAAGTTTTGTCATATGTGTTAAGAACTGGATATTACACAACCAAGGGAAACCTTATACGTTCAATTCTTTTCCCTAAACCAGTGGGGTACAAATTTTTCTCTGATGCTTTGAAGTTTGTAGCAGTCCTTGGAATCTTTGCATCAGCTGGATTTGTCTATACTATTTATGTCTTTAAACAGCATGGATCTGGTGTAGGTGAAATTATGCTACGGGCCCTTGATGTTATAACAATTGCAGTCCCACCTGCACTTCCTGCAGCGATGACTGTTGGAACAATTTATGCACTACAACGTCTCAAGAAAGTCAAAATATATTGCACCAGTCCATCAAGAATTAACATCAGTGGTAAAATCAAATTATTTTGTTTTGACAAAACAGGAACTTTGACTGAAGATGGACTTGATTATTATGGCACTTTGCTGGCAGAATCTGGACATTTTAGAGAGCCAATGAAGGATGTTTCACATTTGAGTGAAAATGAGGGGGTTCAATGCATGGCTACTTGTCAGTCATTGACAATTATGGATGGGAACTTGATAGGTGATCCACTTGATCTGAAAATGTTTGAAGCAACAGGCTGGAATTTTGAAGAATCACCATCATTGGCAGAAACAGAAAGATTTGGTTCACTTATCCCCACAGTTGTAAGATCAAGGAATGAAGAGAAACATCACGAAAATGAGGACAAATTAATTGAAATTGCAATATTGAAGCAATTTACATTTTCTTCAGAACTACAAAGGATGAGTGTAATTGGACGAAAATTTGGAGACTCGAGTATGCATGTTTATGTCAAAGGTTCCCCAGAGATGATTGCAAGTCTCTGTGTCCCAAAAACACTGCCGGAGAACTTTGATGACACCTTGAGAAACTACACAGAAGAGGGATTTAGGGTTATTGCCCTTGCTTCAAGAAGTCTTCCAAAAAATATGAAATGGCATCATGTTCAACATTTAGTTCGCAGTGATGTTGAAAAGGAATTGAATTTTCAAGGTTTTTTGATCCTGAAGAATATGGTGAAAAAAGAAACAAAACCAACAATTGATCAACTTTACAGATCCAATATTCGAGTTGTTATGATCACAGGAGATAATATGCTGACTGCTATAAGTGTTGCTAAAGAATGCAATATGGTGCATCCAGCAGATAAACTAATACATGTTTCAGCAACTTTACAAGATGGCTGTAGCAACCCTGAGATCTCATTTTCATTCATCAATGACAAAGATGGTCGATACAGTGTACCATACGTTAGCTGCAGTCCACCCAGCTTATTTGATTTCCGCACTAGGGGATACCATTTTGCACTGAATGGGAAAACATTCTTTGTAATTCGATCTCACATGCCTGTTCTATACCAAAGATTGCTTGTTTGCGGCACAGTGTTTGCTAGAATGATGCCAGACCAGAAATCACAACTGGTAGAAGACCTACAAAGCATTGGTTACACAGTGGGCATGTGTGGAGATGGGGCTAATGATTGTGGAGCTTTGAAAGTTGCACATGCAGGAGTATCTCTTTCTGAAGCTGAGGCCTCCATTGCTTCACCTTTTACATCACAGATACCAAATATAAGCTGTGTGTTGGAAATTGTAAAGGAGGGAAGATGTGCACTTGTAACATCATTCAGCTTGTTTAAATACATGGCATTATATAGCATGGTGCAGTATATGAGTGTTTTATTGCTGTACTCGGTGAGATCAAACCTTGGTGACTTCCAATACCTGTATATTGATTTATTTATTATCATGCCGTTCGCTGTTACAATGAGCAGAACAGGAGCACATCACAAAATCGTTTCAAGAAGGCCCCTTGGAAGTTTAGTACACCCTCTCGTGCTAACATCCCTTATAAGTCAGATATTAACACAATTAGCATTTCAGCTGTTCGTCTTTTTCTTCGTCAAAACAAGAAGTTATTACAAAACAACCGACTGGTTCTATGCACATACAAAACACAAGAAGGGCGAGACACAGATTTTATCCCATGACAACACTGTTCTGTTTTACGTATCCTCGTTTCAATACATTTTTCTAGCGGTAGTGTTTTCAGTCGGGAAGTCATACAGAGGCAAGATATACAAGAATTCCTCCTTCGTGGCTGCATTTTTCATTTTGACGGGATTCACGCTCCTGCTTGTGTTCTATCCTGCGGGAGATCTGCACAGAATATTCGAGTTGGTTCTTATTGATGACCCAAATTTCCTCTTGACATTGCTGTTATTGGCTGGATGCAATGCAGTTGTGTCATTTGTCATTGAAGTCTTTGTGGTGAGGTCAGAAATTGTTCGACATATGTTAAATTGGTTGAGAAGAAAAAAGAGAAAAAAGAACAAATACAAACATATAATGATTGACATGTCTCTTGATGAGTCATGGCCGCCAGTTCCCGTATGATAACACAGTGATGCAAACCCTACAATGCAAGGCACGGAGGGAGGGTTCTTACCTAAATTTTTGGTAGGGATCTGCCGTAAGCAAACTCACGGGGGGGGTTCTCGGCTAAATTTCGGGCAGGGGTGTGCCGCCCACTGTTTCAAAATAGCACCGTTGGCTAGACCAATTTTTCTGAAAATGATACCCTTGGCTAGACTAATTTCTACATCAAAGTGCCATGAATTGGCATTTTCGAGGCAAAACTTGCCAAATTTTTGCATTCTATGGACCAAAATTTGAAAAAAATTTGGGTTTCTTTACAGGAATTACCGAAGTTTGACATTTCTTTGACCAAAATTGCCAAAAATTATACCCTTACCCAGTAAATGGGCGAAAATTGGCAAAAAGCATACCCTTGGCTAGACTAAATGGACTAAAATTGGCAAAAAGTATACCCTTGGCTAGACCAGAAGGTTTGAAAAAGTATACCCTTGCAAGCGGCACATCCCCAGGTACCTTTACTATGGAAGAACACCCCCCGTGCCGACAATAGATACAGTTACAAGTGCTCAGATATAATGTTTAACCCAACTACCTTTGTTATTCTATTTAACAATTACGGGTACCAAAAATTGTATCTGATGGTGCAATTCATCTTCTTGTTAAAATATTGATGCTGATGATATAGCGTAGTCATGGCGAAATCCAGATGCTTAACAACGAGGCCTAATAGACCATTTCCAACTACCCCTTTTCTGGAACGGTTTTGCGGTTTTTGGCCTTAAAAAAAGACTGTTTTTATAGTTCCTCTCATTCTGAACGGTTTGCAGATTCTTCTCGATAAATATGGTTCGAGAAGTCAAATTAGCACAAATTGAAGATAAATCTACGAATGATTATCCAGTACGATAAGATTTTGGGGGAAATTCTACAAATTTTCAACTTTCCACCGGATTTAAGGCATTGTGATTGGCAATTTCTTTTTGGGTCACCAGAATGATACAGTACAGTAAATCCCCGCATAAAAGAACCTTCCAAAATAGGAACCTAGAGGCTGTTTTTCATAAATTATGCACCTTGTAAGGACCAGTTTCAGTTTGATGAAACATGAGTTCTCATTGCAGGGGTAGCGAAATTGATTTTTGATTGTTGTTATAGCTCATTTTGGTCACAGTTGGCTGTTAAAGTTTGATTCTCCTTCTCAACCAGCTATTAGGCCATGAGAACCATTCCGCCACAAATAATAGGGCTGAACATCTTTTGTAAGACTCTTTTTTTTCTACATTTCAACTAAAAACTTACAATACATATTACTTAATAACACTACTTACAAACTACTATACCCTACTACTACAACAATACCATTTGGAGCGAAAACTACGTCTATTGCATGGCACAAATAACAGGAAGCACGAACATAGCACTACACGTTACGACTTAAAGACAAAGATAGCACAAGAATTACACGTTACTGATAACACGTAACTACTACACGGGGATAAAAAGAAAACCGTTTACTTAAAGGGGACTTGGTGGCTTGGTGGCATGGCTTATAACTGAGATCTAAATATTTCTGATCAAAACGACCAGTTTCATGAATAAATCGGAGCGTTAAAAGAAGTATATCTTTATTGAGATTAACGGGAAAATCTTTTTATCACCATGTAAGACTCTAAAAGGGCCTAAACAAAACACCCCTCAAATAAGAACCACTATACCTTGAAATTAGTCTTAGTGTCTTTGAAATAAGAATCTATTTCAACCAGTCTCTCAAAAAGGTAGGTTCTCATATGCGAGGATTTACTGTAAGGAGAAAGTCAGCATATACCCTGAGTACCAGAGCCTCAAAATTTACATGAAAGGAAGTTGGTAAGAGAAAAGGAGAGAAGGAAGAAAGGAAACTTTCTTTCCTTCCTTTTTTTTCTTTTTATTATTTTTTGGCTCTGGTACCCAGGGTAGTCAGCACAGAAAACGAGGTGATATATGTATAATTGCTGACAAAGGGTACGGCCCGATGCGTTTAGTTTTTTCATTCTTTGGCATTACTAGTATGTTTGAATAAATAACATCGATTGTTTTGATATATGCATTAAAACGTTGCGAGAATTTTAGTTCAATTTCCAGGCGGTTTTACACGGTTTTTTCTGAAATATTTTCGTGTTTTTATGGTTTTGCTGCCCCCTACTACCCCCACTTCTTTCGAAGATAAAAAAGTCTTCCCCCGAGTATGAATAACTTATTCAAGGGGATTCTGTTCTCCAAAGGGGACAAAATTCATGAACATACAAGTCAACGTCATTATTGTTAGGAAGGAAGGTCAAGGAAATTTTTTCTGCGCTTTCACTCATTTTGCAGGTTTTGAAAGGTGCTTTCTACTGATATCGAAGGGGAGCAAAGGCCGATAAAAGCCCCGTAAATAGCTGAATCTAACTGAATATATTGATAATGAAACAAGACACTTTTTAGCCTCCGTGCAGACTTTACCAAAGGAAAATGTATAGTCTCCGCATATGGTCTTCGCAACACTGTTCGCCCATTATAGGGTGATCGATATCCGCATAACCGCGCGATTTTAGCTCTGATATCTGTTAACCGAGCAATTTTGTCTGTAATACCCTTACCGTAGCTATTCCGCAACAATCCGTAACCGTTAACCGCACTAAAATGTGGAAAATATTGACTAACCGCACTCAAATTTAGGCCAAATCCGCATATAAGAAAAATTATAATGGATCCAGTGCAGTGCGTGCTTCAGCATTTATCTAATAACAAAGAAAACGTATTGTTTTAACAACCAATAACATCACTTTTCTGTGAAATGAGGAAGCAATCAGATTCGAGAACGATTCTTGCTTTCATACAGTATTCAGAAAGCTGTATTTTTCAAACACTGCACGTTTTCTTCTCACCTGGTATAAACCACCCAACCTCATTCCGGGGACAATTAGACGGGGGTGTGCTAATTTAACTGTTTCTAGGTTGATGACAGTTTGCCGAATCTTTAAACAAATCTTATTAATGCATGGCCAACAGAGGTAACTCATACAGCTGTTATTCAGCTGCTGCCAGGAAAAGCTAACGTGCAAAGATGTTACAATGCGCTATATTTGCAGTTCATATCGCTACATTTTCAATCAGCATCGTAATCAAATTGATCCTGTTCACAACATGCAAATGTGAGGCAGCACCCATTTCCAAATCATTCTACATTCGCCATTACTCTGGCAAATGTCTCGACTACAATACTAAACACCAGACATTTGTATTCCACAATTTATGCCGCGATAAATTTCGTTGGAAAGGCGAAGTGCGTCTAATCCATACAGCGACCAAGAAATGTGTAGTGCCCCAAAGCAACGCCATCGGAAGTCACCTAACAATATCAGACCAATGCGTTGGAACAGACAGCATCTTTCAATATGACGATTCCACGAAAATGATGAAGCATTCTCTCACCAGCCGATGTCTTCGCCCTGAATCTGGAGGAGACCCACCTGTAGATGCACCGGTGACTTTGAAACGAGGTTCGTTTCGTTCTATTGCTTATATCAGGAACTTTCAGAACTAAGGCCCCGTTTACACTGCACCAGTGTAAAAATGGATCTGGAGCGAAACTGTAAGGGGCCGCAAACACATCGATTTTAGTCTACAAACGTCATACAAAATCATGGAAATCACTACTTCATCTCGCCAAAAAGGGAAAATTCCTTCGGGATATGGACAAAGAATTTAAATGTGAGCCATATCTCTTATTGCATGATCATAATTTTAGGCAACAACAAATATTTACAGCAAAATTACGCACAAGTGACCACATTCTGGCAGTCGAATCTGGTAGACGAACTACACCAAAAATTAAATTTGAAGA